>VDFB02000015.1:298213923-298248090 GCA_007258455.2 Sequoia sempervirens | reverse complement strand
TATGATAATAGATTTTGGAGGCATGTCAAATTTAGATATTAACTTTATAATTTGATAATGAGACATTGAAGCCAACAATCAGCAACAGTTTTTATGAAAACAAACTTGGAGGAAAGAATCCCACAATCTATTATTGCTTTGCTACAATTTCTTCGGGACGCACTAGATACCCAAATAGAAAACCAGTTTGTTTAGTTTGGTGCATCCTTGTGAGGAACATGCTCATATTGGGCCAAGTGTTGACCAGAGCTTGCAGCAATGATCCACCAGCTTGGTACACCAACTCTTTTCTTCACTTTGAGCTCTACAAATACAAAATGGCTTGATCTACATAGGGTGATTGAACCTTGTGCCCAATTGGATTCACCATACTCCCAGAGATGCTTCACAGAGTTCACATTATACAAAACTCGCACATAACATCCATGTCCATACACTTGCGATTCACTATTTTCTATGAAGAGGTTATTGAGAGACTTTTCCACACAGAGGTCTATTGGTATAGGTATGAGTGGCAACATCGTGGGTTAGCACATGTACACAGTTTCTTATGGCTCCCAGATGCCCTGAACATGGACATGCTTGATTGGTCCAACCCACATGAGCTTTAGTAAGAAAATAATTACTTTGATCACTATGTCTCAGCATGGAACCCTCACTCCTCAGAGTAGCTAATATCAAGGATGCACCACTCAGCTTTGGAGGACCCGTGCTTGCTTGATACTACGCAAATTTCTTCCATGAATCCAATGGTGGACTATGAACAGTTGTTGAACACGGTGAAAAGGCATACCAAGTGCACTCAATACACTTGCCTTAGGAAAAAGGGCTACCAATTACAATGTCACTACAAAGCTTCATGGACTACACAACCATCTTTGACATTGGCAATTGACAGTGAATTGAGAAAATCGTATAAACCAACAAGAAATGATGAGCGTGTTAATATCCACAACCCTGAGATGCTTGAAATTTGGCAAGAAAATGTTGATTATGAACTATTATTTTCTAAAAAAATTATGCTAAACTACATTTCCAAATATGCATCAAAGTCTGAGAAAAAATCTAAAAGCTACATTGATATCTTGCAAAGGCTTGCAAATACAAATTCATCTAGGGATAAAGTGTTTCTTTCCTACCAAAAATTCATGATGAATTTGGTTGTTGATCATGACATTGGTGCACAAGAAACATGCCATATGCTACAAAAGTTTCCCCTTGTTATGTCAAGTCAGCATTTCTTTTCTTTGAATGTTAGCAGGCAGAAATTTCATCATTTGAAAATAGTTGACAATGGTGACAAGCTTGCGAGTGGTTATATTCATTCCTACATGCAAAGACCAACTGAAATGGAGAAGATATCCCTTATTAATTCTGCACAACTTAATACATATCAGAAAAATCACAAAGGTGCAGCTTGGCGTACTCAGCCACATCCTACTATCATCATTGTTTACCCACTTTTCAAGACCATCCCACCAGAACAAAGTGATTCCTTTGAAACATTTTGTTGGTCAGAATTGCTACTATACAAAACTTTTTGAAATGTTGAGCTTGAGATAGGCCTTACAAGAGAAAGCATAACACGAAATTGGAGGCTATTTTATGTTGTTGGCTATGACACTTGGCATGGCATTAGACTTACTATCCCCCCTGCCGATGGGGAGGGTAGTGATAGTGATACCGATATTGCATTGTCTCTGCCCCACGCAGATGAATATGAATGGTAGTTGCTCTCTCGACTTGGTGCCACAAATAATGTTTGTTTTGACTAGCTGCAACTCTTGGGTAGATGGGACTTTGACCTACATTACAAGTGGGGTAGCCACCATGTTCCAGAGAATCTTCATAGCATTGTTGAACAATTTGTTTCAACAAGTAAATTGCATATAGTTGAAGACACTCTTTGCTCGTTTGCAACGCCCGCAATTTGCCATCAACTATCTCCTAAGTAAAAGCTTGCTTTGAATATTATTGAACAACACCATCTTGGCTTGTCCTCATCACCACCGCTGCATATGATCATTCAAGGAACTATTGGCATAGGTAAGTCATTCCTCATCGACAAGATACAAAGAGCACTAAATACATCGCTAAATCAAAAAATGAATCCTTTTCTTGCTTTGGCGCCAATGAGTATTGTTGCTTACAATATTCATGCCTCCACAGTTCATACTGCTCTCTGGATACCAATAAGAGATATAAATCCATTGAAAGGACAACTATTGACCAGATTTCAAGAGGACTTCAAACATATTGAGTACATCTTAATTGATGAAATGAGCTTCTTGGGACCAAAGTTGTTGCTTAAAATAGATAGTCGATTGCGGAAAGCATTCCCTAGTAGACATATGTAGCCATTTGGTGGTGTGTCCATTATACTCGTGGGTGACTTGGCACAACTACCCCTGTTATGGAGAGGCCTATATATGATTCTCGGTCCATAGCGTTGGCACTTTGGCACACTTTTAATATTGTTTTCATGCTTGACACTGTCTTCTGCCAGCATGGGTAGTCTGATTCATAGCAACAGTTTCGTATGCTCCTTATGAATATTAAAAATTTCTAGGCATCCCTATTTGATTAGAAAATTCTTATGAATCGAGCAAAATCCATGCTTACGTCTAAGCAAAACCAAGAGTTTGATGAGGCTATCCAGTTGTTCCCAACAAATAGGTTGGTTTCTCTGCACAATAGGAAAATTCAATAGCAATTAAATGTTCCAATTGCAATTAGTGTTGTTGAATGTTCCCAACAAAAAAAAAATGATTATGGTGATGATGAACAGCTTCAAGCAGAGCTCTTGCTTGCCATTGGTCAACAAGTAATATTGACAACAAATATTTGGGTGGCAACTAGCTTGGTTAATGGATCGTTGGGTTCAGTGAAGCCTATTGTATATGCTACGGGTGCTAGACCACCTCAACTACCTAAATATGTTGTTGTTGACTTCCAAAACTACATTGTCCTAGCATGGGATCAAGACAATCCAAGATTCATCCAAATTATCCCAATCACATGAGGTAGCCAAAGGCAGCTCTCATTGACAATGGCCTAGGTGATAACAATCCATAAATCTCAAGGCTTGACACTAGAGAAAGCTACAATAGATATTTGAACTAAAGAAAGGCAAGGTCTAACATTCATAGCTCTCTCGCGTGTTAAATCAATAGTAGGAATATGCATAGATCCACCTTTCTCTTTTGATGGGTACTCTAGGATACATTCCAACAAATACAACGGGCTTCGAATCAAAGAAGAGGATCACCTCCAACAATTGTTTGCATTCCCATCATGATGAAATCTTTTTGTTCTTCACAATAACTATACCACTTCTCCTTTTTGTTTTTTTTTCAATGTTTTCACAACACCCTTAATTCCTACTATTCCTTTTCCCTTGTCCACTCCATAGTTCAATTCTAATCACTCTTCCCGACATTCTGAAGGTTTTACCTCTACAGTCATTGCTAAGAGAAGTTGCTATTAAACTATTTCCTTATGTTTCCCCTTGCGCCCAACAACAAACATCGATTCATTCATCTTCCCCACTTGCCCAAACTATTATCTATATTTAATTTTTCTCTCAATAGCTTCCTTCCCTTTACCCAATTATGTAGCTTCCAGGGGTATCATGTTTGAATCATTTTTTTCTAACAATTTCATATTCTAACAAATTTAGATTGTAAACATTTCCAGCTGTAACTATAGATCTTCATAATTTTTAATACCTTCATGCTCACAAGTTTTCCATGGTGTTTGCATTGCAACTATATTCCATTTGTATACAAGGTAAGGCTATATGTCACTATTTCCATCTCTTCTTTTGCAACTACATCCAAACCTTTTTGTCACAAATGCCACAACTGTATATATTTTTAAAAATAGATAACAATGATTTCAACTGAATAAAATTGCCAGGTGCCAGAAGACAATTATATGCAATTGTCCACATATTGTCTCCTCTTTGCAAAAGGTATGATTGCATCCTGTTTATATGATCTATTATATTGCACATACATTAGATATTATTTGTTACTAACTATATAGTTTTTTATATTTGTTCATTTCAATTTTGTCTACTAATGACACATGTTTGTTGTACTAAACTTCAAATTCCCCTTATGTCTAACCAAATTTCATTGAAAGCATTTTAGATTGCAAATGTGCATACTAAAATATAGATGCACATGTCCTATGTACAGATCTCCTAAATGTTAAATAGCTTTACGATTGCACATTTGCATGGTGTATAGTCTTCACCTACATTCCATTTCTATACAACATAAGCCTATATATCTTTTCTTGCATTTCTTATTTCACAATTCCATGTTAATTTATTATTGAAAGCATTTTAGGTTACAAATGTGTGTGCTGAAATATAGATGCACATGTCTGTTGTACAGATCTGCTAAATGTTAAATATCTTTATAATTGCACATTTGCATGGTGTATGGCCTTCACTTACATTCTATTTCTATACAACGTAAGCCTATCTATCTTTTCTTGCATTTCTTATTTAACAACTCCTTGTCAATTTATTATTGAAAGAATTTTAGGTTACAAATGTGTGTGTTGAAATATAGATGCACATGTCAGCTATACAAATCTGCTAAATGTTAAATAGCTTTACGATTGCAAATTTGCATGGTGTATGGCCTTCACCTACATTCCATTTCTATACAACGTAAGCCTATATATCTTTTCTTGCATTTCTTATTTCACAACTCCATGTCAATTTATTAAAGATGTATAGCAATGATCCCCACTCAACAAATTCTCTCAGGTGCCAAATGATTTCCTTTACCATTGATTAAAGTGGTAGACATTTAATCTTTCTACTCAGGGGTTTGGTGAGAGCCCATGTTGCTCGATGACACAATGTGGTAGGGTGCAAAGCAGGCCTCCTTTTTTGTCTCAATTTTAAAATCCATTCCCTACGCAAGGTATGCCTATATTTTATTTACTTACACTATTCTACTATAGCTGCATTGCATATTATTTCTTGTGAATTCTATAAGTCTTTATATTTTCTTATTGATTTATCATATACCAATGGTATGTGTTCAGTACACTAAACTTCACATTATCCTTTCATGTTTGCAACCATACTCAACCCAAACAATCCTCATTCGTGGATGTTTTGATGCCTTTGGATCCTGTATTAAGTCAGCAGTGGCCTAAACATTTCTTTCACCATTAATCCCAATGGTGGATAATTTATTTCCTTGCTTGGGGGTTTGGTGAGAGTGCACGACGCTTCATGAGCCAATATGATAGGGTGGACATTAGGCCTTCTTTTCTTATGTTGACACTGCATTCTGCAACATGTACCAGGCATTCCAAAAAAATTATTTACTTCATTCCTCCCATTTCAATTCCATAGAAAATTGTGTGTTATAACATATAGAACTTTGATATCTCTTGGTTTACATATTGTCTATCAATTAGAGATGACCACTACACTAAAATTTACACTTTGTTGTTATTCTTCTAGAGCATACTCCAGCCATAATGCAGATTTCAATTATTTTGTTTAAAGTCATTAGTGGCCAAAACATTACCTCTACCATCGATCACACTGGTGGAAAATTTTATTTTTCTACTCGGGGGTTTGGTGAGAGTGTGTGGTTCTCCATGACCCAATATGGTAGGGTGGAGATCAGACTTTGTTTTCTTGTCTTCCTACTGCAATCCACCATGTGAACAAGTATGGTTATATTTTACTTATTTCATCCCTTGCATTACACGTGTATTCCATATTTTATATTATACATTATAAAAATATTTAAATCTATTGATTTACATATTCTCTATCAAATATAGATGTTCACCACACTAAATTTCACATTTTTTGTTATTTTTCCTCAACAGACTCTAGCTATAATGGAAAATTTGATGAACTAATTGCAAAATTAGTTACCATGGTCAAATAGACAATTAGATCCTAATATACTCTATGTTGATTGTAATAAGAAATATTCATTCCACCCTTGATCAAAGTGGTGGACGACGTATATTCTTGCTCGGGGGTTTGGTGAGAGTCCATGAGGCTCCATGCCCCAATATGGAAGGGTGGAAACCAGGGCTCATTTTGTTGTGTTTTATTTTATATATCTTATGTACAAATGTCTATGTTTCTAAGATAAAATTCAAACATAATTCATATGTTTCAGGCTATGGTTGTGACGGAATAAAATAGTTAATGTTATTGTGTTAGATTCCATTGGGCATTGTTCATTATTATTCTCTTGCTTAAGTTATATTGTTTCATCCTCGAAAAGGTGTTGTTGGAAAGGCTATATTGTTTCATTATCCCGCTCATGATCCACAGAAATTGTTGACATTATGTAGTTTTTGTCAATTGTTATTGTCTAGCTTGGGCTATACTCTCTCATTTTCGATACGCTCCTATTCAACAGACTCTATTCTTTCAATTTTCAATAGCGTGTTGTTGAGAAAAGATCAAAAAATTTATTGATTATTGTTCTCTATCTTAGGCTACATTGTTTTATTTTCGATAGGGTGTTGTTGAAGATGTTATATTGTTCCAATTTTCGATAAGGTCCTGTTGATAGAAGATAGTATTATTTGTTAAAAGAAATATTGTTTCATTTATGATTGGGTTATATGGCTATCATTTTGCATGGGCTCTATGGCTATATACAAATCTACACACAGGGAAATTTAATATTGTGTCATTTATGGCTTTTGTTCTATGGAAATGGTTGCAATATATTCAAATAGTTTGTGTTGTCTTCCATAACGCACTCTAACTATTGTTCGGTAGCTTTGGCTATATTCCCTCATTTGCAATGCATAATAAAATAGTTCATATTATAAAGTTGTGCTTTGGTTGTTGTCGATGGATCACTATTGGGGAAAGTATTTATGAATGTGCATGTTTCTAATTTCTATTTTTTTTACTTTTGCACCATGTTTTATATTTACAACTACCAAATCACTAGGTATGCATCTAATGCATACTGTAGTAAAATAGCTTGTCTTATACAATTTATGTTAATATATTGGTGCATCCATGATTTTCTGCTCTATAACAGTCTACATCTTCCCATACGTTAGTTAGTCTTTTACAGTTTATCTTTCTCTCTGTAACATATTCTTTACTGTCGCTCTCTACCTTATGCTATGTTATTTCATTTCCAAATTGTTCATTGCATTCCCTATTGTGCAATGTTCTAGATACAATAAGTATGTATCCACTATGGTATACATACATATGTGTACATAGGTGAGACACATTATCCACCACTGCAATCAATCTAGCACTATGCCACTATCTTCTTTGTGTCTTCTTCGAGATATACTCAACTGTGCCACCTTCAGTGTCTATACATCTCTTACCTTTCATGTTCATCTTTTCCTGTCAGCTCATTATTGCATGTTACTACACAGAATTGTTGGTATAACTAGTATCATGAATTATTGGAGCACTCTACTTTAATTTAAGGGCAGGTAGATAGCCTCAAAGCGAGACGCGTGAGAAGGTTAGCACTCCTGGGCATGGTGACTCCAAATATTTCCGTCATATCCAAATCCCCATCCATGCTCCACTCAAATGAATGAATGAGCTGAGCCAAAATAAGGTTCATGGTTACATCAGCCATGGCTACCCCTGGGCATCCTCTCCTTCCTGCTCCAAATGGCAACATATCAAACAATTATGTCTCTCACAATATCAACGTTTCTACCCATAAATCTCTTTGGCCTGAATTCCAGAGGATTGTCCCACAAGGATGGGTCTCTTCCAATAGCCCAAACATTGATGATAAGCCTACTTCTCATAGGAATGAATTATCCATCAACCGTACAATCTTGTGTGGATGTGTGTGGAAGCATCAAGGGTAATGCCGGATATAACCTCAGCGTCTCCTTCACCACACACTGCATGTACTCCATGCTTGATATATCATGCTCACTTACTATTGTCCTCTCTCTGCCTACTACTGATTCGATTTCCTCTTGCATTTTCTTGGCCATAAGAGGGCTTTTAAGAATCTCACTCATCCCCCATTCGAACGTAGTAGACGTCGTTTCTACTCCAGCCATGAACATATCGAGCTGGCTTAACCAGCACACTCTAAGGGTACACTCCTTAGGTGGCTGGGCCCACAACCTCTTTAAACTTGTGACTTTCATGTTTCTTTAAACCTATATGGCTTTTCCATGTTCGTTACACTTTTACTGAAGCCTTTATGTTTCAGATATTCTAAAAAGTATAAACGGTAGATCAAAATGTCTTAGCCCTGTCACTTATAAAACAATGATAAGAATATTAATCTTTCATTATATTTAGAGTATTATTTTTAATTTTTGATATTTTAGATTTTTAATAAATTATGAATAATTAATATTATTATAAATAATTATATATTTTTAATTTTAATTTTTTAAATAAATTTATTAGTAATTAATATTGTTAAAAATAATTAAATATTTTTTAATTTTAGATTTTAAATAAATTTATTAATTATAAATTATTCATAATTGATATTTAATAAGATTTTAATATTAAGTATTTTTTATTTTTATTTTTTAAATAAATCTATTAATAATAAATTATTCATAATTGATGTCTAATAAGATTTATTTTAAAGATTTTCAGATGATAATAATAATAGATAATCAACAATCAATAATAATTAAAAATAAAAAATTTAATTAATAATAATAATAAAATTAATAATTATAAATCAATTATAAATAACAATTCTAATTAAAATTATTAAAATAATCAATTATAAATAACAATTCTAATTAACATTATTAAAATAATCAAATAGTAAATTATTGATTATTAATTATTTAAATTTTAAAAAAAAATTACACATAATAATAAAAACATTAATAATAAATTATAGTTAAAAATCAATTTTAAATAACAATTTTAATTAACATTATTAAAAATAATCAATAATAAATTTTTGGTTATTAATTATTTAAAATTTAAATTCATTAAAACAATTTATAATTTGACATTCTAGATTTCGATAACATGATCTGCGATTTTATTAAAAATTGATCATTATGAATTTTGACAAACTTGACACACAAATGACAATTTGACAATGAAATTAAAGTACCACAATTGAGTTTCAAATTGAGTAACACAATAGACACAAACAAATTGAGAGATTGTTATGAGGGTAGTGATGCAACATTTCTAATTAGAGTGTACTCCATGAGATTACAATTCTTTGAGACATTTTGTCCCAATAGTTCACAAGATTTGTCTATCCTCCCATATTTTGCATAAATTTTAAAAGGGATTCTACAACCACAAAATTTGAGAAAAATCATCTTTATATTATGTTTTCATTATGATTGGTTAAATCTTATACTAAATTTGGGTGTTGTTTGTGTTTTAACTAGAGTAGATTAATATTTTTTAGTTTGCTCTATGAAGCTCAGAATTACATGCACATGAAATGAACTATAGTTTAGTTACGAACCTTGGTCGATTCAAAATAATCAGACAAGATTAGGAGATGAAGGAACGCACACCAAACTACAAAAATATTAAAAATGAGATTTTGAATATTTAAAATTTGATAAGTTTTAATTTATTTTTGAAATGTTCAAGAAATATCAAAAAAAAAAAACAAATTTCAATAAATTCAATTTTGAATATCAAAAATTTGATACACCTTTAAAATCCATTGACAAGCAATACAACGTTTAGAATTTTGTTGAATTATTGGACTTGTGAACTTGCCAATGGATTTAGAAAGTGCTCAAATTCACTTTAGCAAAACCTTATAAATCTTTTTTGAGAAATCTACCAACCTAACAAATGAAGTTTAATGCATAATTTTTACCTAGATCAATATTTTCTTGTGAAATATTGCCACATTGTGTATACCAATATCACAAATCCTCTTACCAAACCATTTAGTTTCAGATTTTATAGAACTCATGATTTGATTGTTTTCACAAACTATTCGGTGAAAATTTGAACTCTTAATATCTCACCAACTAAAGGAATTTTGATCCAAAATCTTGCCACATTAGGAGAAATACTATCACTTGAACATCCTTGTAAAAATATTTTGCACCATCTCTCATAGATTTTTGAGATTTAATTATTTTCATAAAATTGTTTGAGCTACATCATTGCTTCTAAGGGTTCTAGTTAAAATAATGGAGGTTCTTCTTGAAAATGATGAGAGACTTGAAACTTGAGGATAATTGGGGCGTGTTTTACTAGGATCTACTCGACAAAAGAATTCAAATGCAAAAATTTTAAAGTTGGAAAGTTTAAAAACAAGATCAACAAAAAGATGGAGAAAGGATAATGTTAAGGATTTTGATGAAATAATATGAGAAGGAGAGAGATTGAAGATCTAGATTAAACTACAATGAGATAATTCCCTAAGATGTATAAATAAGAGAGGGTCACTAGGGGGGAGTGAGATAAGATATGCCCTAATAGAGAGTGGTAAAAATGATGGTGAGGAGTGAAGAAGATAGTTATTAAGAAGAAAAGGAGACTATGAGTGGTTAGAGGCAAGGGGAGGACCAAGTTCATGCCCCCATAAGGGGAGAGGATGATCAAGAAGATACAAAAAGAATGAGGAATGTCTAGATCATGCCTCCAAGGTGAGAAAATAAGGAGATTCCCTCAATGTGAACACTTGATAGGTAATGATAGGAGTGAAGAGGGACACTAAGGGAGAAAGAGAAGTGGGACATGCCATTAATATCAAGGAAGGGACTAATAAAAAATAAAGAACGTGATAGATTAGTAGGTGAGAGGATGAGGTAATGAATGATACAAGTGAAGTCCAGGAATATATAATATAGTGAATAAATACCTCCAATAAAAGAAAGCAAGAGAGAGTAGAGTGAAAATGACATAAAAAAATCATGAAGAAAGGTAATAGAAGAAAAGAGATGAGAAACTGAATTGACACCTTTATTTTGAGTTACTAGGGTTAGTCCTAATAGTTATAATAGTGACTAAAGTATGGATCATAATTATCCACTTATCATAGACCAAATAATATCGTTAAGAGAAAAACTAAGATCCAAAACAAAGTGGAAGGGTAAGGAGAAGAAAACAAAAGAAAAATATAATAGTGAAGAGAAAGCTAAGGAAAAGTGGAATCAAAGCAAAGGGAAAAATAGGATCAAGGAAAGGAGAAAGATGAAGAGGAAATAGAGGCCAAGAATGGAGAGGAAAGATCAAAATAAAGGTAAGATTAAAACATTAGCATAATCAAAGGTCGAGAAAAAGAAGAAGAAAAAAATATCTAAGGATAATTAATGATCACTATAGTAGACTATTCAGTTTATAACATGATCCTAATTTTATACAATGGTAAAACCAAGTAGTTTGTTATGATCCAACATTTTTGTGTATACTATAGTATCTCATGGAGATAGTAAGAAAGTGTAGCAATAGTAATGGGATAGAAGTAGTGTAGATGCTAGGCTTGGGATGTTGTAGAAGCGATACAAAGGAGAAAGTAATGAAATTCTTGCTTTGTCTTGTTCCAAGATTGAGGCATTCTTGACCAAAGAATTTGAGAGAAAAAGGATGGAATAAAGTGTAGAAAAGGGATTAAGAGATGGAGGAATAAAGTGAGATGGTAACTTGCACTAGTCTAATATTAGGTTATGCTCATGCTAAAAGAAGGCGAAGAAAGGAACCATAGCTTAGCAACTCATCCTAGAATGACTCATAGATGGATCATTGATAGAAACAAAGAAAAATATGTTATAACATCTTGATCTAGTTGACTAATTTTATATAGATAAGTACCTTTGAGGTGCTTTGAAATTTATCATAGGCTTTACATGTTTTTATTTTATATTTTATATTTTATATTTTACCCTTTTTATGTATTTTTAATTATTGTGGACATAAACATTATTTTTTTTACACTCAATACTAGATGAGGAAAGAGAGGAAGAAGTTGATTTTCTATAAGGTTTTAAGGGCCATTTATTAGTTCTAGGTATTGGGAAAATAGAAGGGAAGAGTACTCATGGACATGAGAATGTATTTCATTCTTATCATGGGGTCATATGAGAGTATAATGGCTATAGTAAGAAGTGAAAGGAGATTAAGAATTTAAGGCCAAAATGACTATTTCATTGAACTCATCATGCCAAGTTGCATAATGGATGAAGGAAATTATTGTAATATTTGCAATAAGATAACTACTAGGAATAGTGAAGATGACATTTGATGAATGTGTGACTAGATAGGTTTCTGTGGGAATAAGAGTGTAGGTAAAATATTGGTCATCTTGGTACATAAACTAGTAACACCATTGATGAGATCTATTGCTCTATATCATGGCCCAAGTTGTGCTAGAGAGAAGAAGAGTGAAAAGGAAACACAAATTGAATAAACAAAAGATCAATTAGGTAGAAGATCAACAACCATCAAATCATCATAAAAAATGAGGCATCCATGAAGTCATTTGAGTGAAGAATAGGGGTGCATAAAAATGGAAAGAAGAAAAGATGATGAAATAGTTACAAAATAAATTGATTATAGAAGCATAGTGGATAATAGGAGGTGGAACACATATATCACAAATTTTCATATAATTGTTATTAGGAGTTAAAGGGTAGGCATCTCACTGAGAGAAATGAAGATCAAATCATTATGTAATGGGTGATCACACAATACTGGTTTACAATTTCTGAGAGATCCTAATTTTTGCTAAAATCACATATTTTTAGAAATGATTTAAGCCTTGAAAAGTTCCATTTAAAGGATTCCAATTGAAGAGGGTTTGATCGAACCACCTTAGATCAAACCCCCTTGGATAGAACCCCACTAGTTTTAAACCATACCTATAACGGAGTCTCCTTCACACCTATCAAAATACTGATAAAAAACCACTTTTGATTTACCTTTTGGGGGATCAAATGAATTCATTTAAAATTTATTTTTTGTAAGTATGTATTCCTTATTATAAGCTTCCCAAAAAGTATAATTTTAAATAAATTTAATTTAATTATTATATTTATGTTTTATTTCTTGTGAATGTAGGTTTTTCACAAAAATCAAGCTCTTTGTTATGCACATGTGAAAAAATAATAGATTATCAAAAACAAAAATTGAAAAATATCAGTGCACTAGATATTGTAGTCCTTGATCCAACAAAAAAAATTGAATTTTGATACATACAAAAATAGTTATGTTGTATATAGTCCGCCTATGTTTGAATTGTAATTGGTTTGAAACTTGATTAAGAAAAAGATATTCAATATTTAAACACTATAAAACCAAATGAAAGCACTAGAAATCGTAGTTACAAATCTAAATTTGAAAAAAAAAATAGAATTTTATCCTTTATGGAAAAAAAGTTATATTGTATATGGTGAGCATCACTCCTTAAAATGGTCTTTAGTGAAAAAAACTAATTTTCAAAGGAGATGGAAAAAGAAGTGAAATTTGATTCCAAATTTTTAAAAAATATATATATTTAGGATCTACGGACAAAATGTCACAAATCACTAGTTTGCATCATCTTCAAATTCATCATAGTTTAGTTGCTATAGGTGCCTGAAAGTGAAGATTTAGTTAGAAAAAATCAGTTTAGTCTCTAGTTTGGCCAAAAATTGTAAACCGGTATTGTGGGATCACTTTAATATATGATGTATTTACTTTGGTTTATCAATTAGGATAAAGGAAGAATCACACAAACAATAATCATGGATGTTATCAATAGGATGAGGAGAAGAAAAGGTTCCCCAAGTCATGAGTTTTTGATCAACTTTAATTGCTCCTTAATTAGGTTAGAAAGAAAAATGTAACAATTAAAAAGTAGTTTCTCTTGGATATGGAGTAATAGATATTTTAAAAAGATAAGTTGGAGTATATAATTCAGATGATGAGATTCCATGGCACAATTAAGGATAAGAATTAAGAAATGTAGTCTTGGATAGTTTCAATATGATCTTGTTTGCAATGTATGAGTTGTATAATCTAGATACATTGGGTTCTATGTTGAATTATAAATTCCAATTAAAGGCATGTAAAAGATTAAAAAAATAGTTTATCAATCTAGGTTGTAACATGTAGAACTAGTTCAATGATTTATTATTGATTAGTTTTAATAATTTTAATTAAAATTGTTATTTAAAATTGATTTTAACTATGATTTATTATTAATGTTATTAATATTATGTGTAATTAATTTTCTAAATTTTAAATAATTAATAATCAATAATTTACTATTGATTATTTCAATAATTTTAATTAGAATTGTTATTTATAATTGATTTATTATTAATTTATTATTATTAGTAAATTTTTTTTTAAATATTATTGGTTGTTGATTATCTATTATTATTATCATCTAAAAATCTTTAAAACAAATTTTATTAAACATCAATTATGAATAATTTATTATTAATAGATTCATTTCAAAAATTAAAATAAAAAAATACTTAATATTAAAATCTTATTAAATATCAATTATGAATAATTTATAATTAGTAAATTTATTTAAAAAATAAAATTAAAAATATATAATTATTTTTAGCAATATTAATTATTAATAAATTAATTTAAAAATTAAAATTAAAAATATATAATTATTTTTAGCAATATTAATTATTAATAAATTTATTTAAAAATTAAAATTTATAATTTATAATTATTTTTAATAATATTAATTATTAATATTTTATTTTTAATAATTATTAAAAAATTTTAATGTCAAAAACTAAAATAATACTATGGTCATGGGGGATAAAAACGTGAAGCCTATTTTAAATATAACCAAAGATTAATATTCTTATCGGTGTTTTATAAGTGAAAGTTGTAAATACATTTTGAGCTACCCGTTATACTTTGTATATATTCAAGGAAACGGAAACGGAAACAGAAATAGCTTCGGTAAAAGTGAAACAAAAACAGGAAAGTCACGGATGTAAAGAGGTTGTGGGCCCGGCCACCTAAGGAGTGTACCCTTAGAGTGTGTCAGTTAAGCCCGGCCAAACATATCCTCTAAAATTTATACAGCCTTGTTAGATCATATTAAAGCAACAGAAAAACCAACAACATAAAATTTGGGATTCTAATTAATTCAAAAGTGAATACTTACAAAAACAATTCTAATTAATTAAAAAGTGAATACTTACAAAAACAATGGCTTTAATGTTTTCCTTTGTGATTGGAATTCCATCGAGGCTTTCCATTTCTAAGAGCACGTCAATGATGCCTTTAGCAACAGGCTGTTGCTCTTGCTCCTTGTGCAAGTTCATCCTACGCTGTTGGTGTTCCTCTATTATCTTTTTTATCAATTGGTCGATGGTGTTGATTTTTGTAGCTCAAAAAGTGGGATATGGATTTGTTTTTTAAAGCAACTTGAGTTGGATATGCTTTAAATCATTTTAAAGCAACTCAAGATTAGATATGCTTTAAAACAACTCGAGTTGGATTTTTAGCAACAATAGGATTTTTATTCTTTAAATAGAATGTTTTCGAGTTTGTGAGGATAAGATAAATCCAAGAGTGATTTTATGTGTAATTAAAGCCAAAGAAAGCAAGGAAAGATTCTTTCCTTGCACGCTAAGTAAAGCAGCTAGGCTCTATAAATATAAGATTGTTGTAGCAAATTCATATTGTATTTTGAAAGAAAAGTTTGTTGTTAGGCTGAATAGAAGATCCAACATTTGTAGGTTTTTCCCTGCATTGGGGTTTCCTGGGTAATTCTGTGTTATTATCTTTTTGTGATTGGTTTTTTGTTATTTTTGCTTCCGCTATTATTAGTTGTTATTTAACCCAATTGTATTAATTGTTATAAATCAGATTTCTTTCTATGAATTTATTGTGCAATTAATTTGTTGCTGGGTTATAGAAATTAACATGGTATCAGAGCTCTAAACTCTAAATATGAAGCCAAGATTTGTGATACAGATTTCAAGGAAAAAAAATTAGTTTTTTGTCTCTAGTTCTTTTGTGGCTATGGCAACCAGTGTTCGATATGAGGACAAGCTCGAGGGTGCGTCTAACTTCTTGCAGTGGAAGGTTCAGATTACATCTATTCTCAAGAACAAGTTGTGGATCTATGCTAGCATAGAAGTGACTCCACCAACAAATGATCCTGTTGCCTTAGATTCGTATGAAGTCAAAGAGGCCAAGGCTCAGAGGATTATCCTGGATGGAGTAAGAGATCATTTAATTCCTCATTTATTGGGGAAAGACACTACCAAGGAGATGTGGGATACGCTCACAAAACTTTATCAAAGCGACTATCAGAGTCGTAAGATGATGCTCAGGGACAAATTGCATAATACCAAGATGTCCAAAGGTGAGAGTGTGACCTCTTACTTGTCCAAGCTGACATAGGTCAAGGATGAGCTTGCTGCTGTTGGAGAGATGATTAAAGAAGATGAGTTGGTGCGTACAGCCTTGAATGGTTTTTCAAAGCACTGGGAAGTGTTTTTCAAGTGTGTTGTCGGCAAAGATCGGCTACCTGATTGGGCAAGACTTTGGGATGATTTTGTTCAAGAGGAGATCCATGAAGGTGCTCATCGAGGAGATCAGATGAAGAATGTTCAAGATGAAGAAAATCTTGCTCTTGCAAGCAAGGGTAAGAAGAAGTCAAATAAAGAGCAATCGGAAGGTTCTTCTTCCAAGAGTTGGAAGAAGAAAGATCTGAGCAAGATTAAATGTTTTTGCTGCCATCAGATGGGTCACTATGCCAGTCAATGTCTGAATAAGAAAAATAAGGACAACCAAAAGAAGAAATTTGCTGCTACAACAGAGGTGGACGAGTTTGCATCACGATTTGAGAATGAGTTTTCACTCATTGCCTGTCTCTCAAGTTCAATTGCCAATAGGGTATGGTATATTGACAGTGGGGCTTCTCACCACATGACAGGAGTCAGAGAATGTTTCACCAAGTTGGAGGAGAAGAAGTTGGATTTCTATATTGAGCTCGGAGACAATGCCAAGTACCATGCAACTGGTATTGGCATGGTCAAGTTTCAAAGGGAGTCTGGCAAACCTTTGTTGGTGGAGGATGTGTTGTATGTCCCTTGAATAACAAAGAATTTAATCTCAATTTCTGCTTTGGAAGAAAAGGGTTACATCATGACCTTTGAGAGGGGAAAAGTCTATATTCGTCCCAAAGATTCCAAGATTGCAAAAGTGATTGGTGTTAGGCATGGCAGCTTGTTTCGGTTACAGTTTGAGCCAGCACATGCATTGGTTAGTAGCTGTAAAGGGATAGGAGAATTGTGGCATAGGAGGATGGCTCACCTTCACCATGGAGCACTTAATATTCTTAAGGAAATAATGATGGGGCTGCCTGAGATGAAGACAGAAAAGTATGAGATGTGCAAGGGTTGTGCTCTTGGGAAATATGCCAAGACCAATTTTCCAAGTAGCAACACTAGATCCAAAGGGATTTTGGATCTTGTACATTCAGATGTGTGTGGGCCTATGTCAACAACATCCTTGAATGGATATGAGTATTATGTTACCTTCATTGATGATTTCTCTAGGAAGATGTGGATATATTTCATGAAGAATAAAGATGAGGTCTTCAGTAGGTTCAAAGAGTTTAAGGCTCTCGTGGAGAACCAAACTAGGAAGAAGATCAAGATCGAGTGTAACACCCCTCCTTTTGTGCTCTATTAATCGTGCAATGTTTTCCTATGTTATGCTTCGATCATGTTAACATGTGAATTAATGATGCTTTATGCTTTGACTATGTTAATAATGTTAGCCTTGTCAGTTAGTGATATTGTATTGGTGAAGGGGATGGGGTTGTATCACTCGCTTGCGAGTGCCCTACGATTCTGAGATTTCCTCTTCACAGTGTATCTGATCATACTATGTATATATGCACGTTCGACATGTTCTTTGTTGCAGGTTGGCAGGTACATGACATCGACTCCACCTGGTTTCCAGGTCTGAGCGTGTCCATTGACCAACAGAAATTAATTGGGAGATAGTAGCTAGGGTTTCCGAACCAGGTCATCACCCTAGTCATAGCATGTTGTTGGTTTGTCGTCGGGGTAAGTTGTTTTAACTTGGTCAGTACCCCTTGAGTGTTTATTTAATTTCAAGTTTAAGTTTATTAAATGACTTGCGTAGTCTAATTAATGATCAAATGTGTTTAGTTGCAAGCTAAAAATGATTAAATAGCTTTTGGAAATTATAAATGATGAATGTTTTGTCTTATTGAAATGTGGGAAAATTAGTGAGTAATTAATCAATTTAATTTACTTAATAAAATAATCTAATTTTGAATTAGATTTATTTTATTGACTAATTAAATTAATAAGGATAAATTAAATCAATTTAGCTATGTGGGTACTATTAGATACTTGGATTAAATCAGAAATTAGAAATATGTCTTATATTTAATTTCTTAGAAATAAAGTGGAAAAAAGAATTGAGAATGGCATTATGAATTGTTGAATTCAATTTGGTTAAAAGAAAATTTAAATTTTCATTTGGGTTGAAAATGTAATTTTATTTAAAAGATATCATGCAAATTTCATTTGTGAATAGAAATTGTTTGAAAATTGCAAAATAGAAAATATCCCCATTTTGGCAAAAATATTAGTGGGTGAGTCATTTTTAGGGTTTTGGAAAATTTGAGGAAAAGACTTTGCATAAGGAAAGGAGAATTTTTGTTTTTTTTGGGGAAAAAGAAGGAGAAGGAAAAGAAAAAAAAAAAGGGAAAGGAGAGCAAGAAGGATTGGATTTTGTGGAGAGGCTGAATTCAAATCAAGGGCAACCTCCATTGACAAAACTTCAAGCTTGTGGAGAAAAAATCAGGTTCTTTACTTAATGTTCTTGATTTCTTTTGGTAAAGAAAAATTTAAGATTTGTTTATGATTTAGTTTGAATGATTCAATCTCTTGTTCTCAATGGAAAACCCATCATAAATCTCCATCCAAAACCTGGAACAAAACAAAATAATTTTGCCAATAAAATTTAGAAAATAAAACAAAATTCTGTTGTTTGATCTTCTTCAATCTGGTTATAATAATGGAAATAGATATATACATATGTATGCATATACATATATAAATATATATATCTATTTACCAGGCATATAAATCTTTTATTTGTTTTTGGATCTGGTAATTCCGCCATGGCGAGGTCGCCATTTATTTTTTTTAGAAACGAAATTTTAAATTTAAAAAAAAATATGCATGAGGGTTTCTTTTGTTTTGGGCAGGGCACTGCCCCACGGCCGCCCCCATTGGAGGCGCTGCCTGTGGTGGCCACGCCCAGCGCGCCCCACACAGGCCGCGTCCCCATGTGGGGGGGCTGCTGGGCAGCAAACCTCGCGTGGGAGGCCCTGTGGGCTTCGCAGCCCACACAGGGGCTGCGTCCCCTGTTTGGGCCGCGCGGCCCATAGGAATTAGGGTTTCGGCCCTTCGCAAAAAAAATGAATATAAATTCTTTTTTTATTTTATTTTAATTTTAATTTTATTTTAATATTTAATATTATATTTTATATGTTTAATATTATAATAATATATATATATATATAATATTGATACTATATATGTAATAATTAATATTATATATATAATATTCAATATAATATATATATTACTTAATATTAGATATATAAATAAACTATTTAATATTAAAATCATTTTGATTATGATTATAATTGTTAACCTAAAGATAATGAATGATTTATTTAAATTAGGTGAGAATTAGTTAATTTATTAATGTGAAGTTGAAATAAAGACCAAATTGTTTGATCTAAATGTTTAATTATTTAGATGTTTTAATAATAGTATATGATTGTGGAACTTAGAGTAAAGGATTGATTTAATCTTAATCTAATAACGTCATTTATTTAAATAGTTTGGATTATGGGATATGATAGTAAAACTAAGGAATATAATCAGGAAACTTAGAGTTATCGAATGGTTTATTCTAATCAGATGAATATATGTGTCAACTGTTTGACTTATTTATAATTTGATTTTGATTATCTTAAGATGACTTTTGATTACGGAATCGAAGCAAAAGTGGATTTTGTATTCAAGTAATTTATTTTTAAAAGGTAGATTTTAAATGACCAAGTGCTTTCATTTTCAAAGGCTGAATTTATTAATATATGTAATTGGAAGTGAATGTGATGTGTTTGATTGAGAAATTGCAAGAATGAAAACTGTGTTTGACTGGGTTTAGGAAATCCGAATTTTAGTTTATTTAATTGCTTGAAATACTTTTAATGTTATTCTTTCTTGTTCGATGTTGGGAGTATAGAGTCATTGTTGAAGTCTTCCTGATAGGGGATTTGTATCCTGTTGTGGGTTGTATTTATGAAAGTCAACCTTTGGTGTGTCGTAGAAAATGTGCATAGTTATACCTTGTGGATCACCCGGTTTTCACGAACGGGGATTTCTGCCTCCTTGGGTGTAGGAGAGGGTAATGTGATTTGGTTTCCTCCAATGTTGGAGCGGGTTTTGTACGTTGTTTTCCTCCAGTGTTGGAGTAAGTTCCGTGTTCTGTTTCCTCCTTGGTTTGGAGAGGTCGTGTTATCTAGCTTCTGCTTGTGGGTGTGTTGTTGATAGGAGAGTGGCTCTTGGTGGGGGTCCGGCACACAAAGGGGCGCCAGGGTAACTCACCTAGAGTTTAACTAAGTGATAATTTAAATGAATTAATGGGGATCCTTCAAACTAATAAGATAATGAATGCCTCTCTCTCGCGAAGCAAGTGAATGATAAGGCTCGAGATGAGATGGGACGCATAGTTTTGCATGAGGGTCCGGCGCCGGTAGAGGCAAGCCAGGGTAACCCAAGATGGGGGTCCGGTAGCCTAGGAAGGTTGAGCTAGGGTAACTCATGGCAATTTATGTATGACACTTTTCCTACGTCGACAGTTAATCAGTTATTGTGTGATGTACATGATCATTGTTCTCTGAAAGCATTGTAACTTCGTGTTAAGTGATGTTGTGACTGTTGTGGCTTAATGGCATTGTGGTTGTAGATGTTAAGTGGCTTTGTGATTGTAGTTGTTTCAATTCAGTTTTGGTGTAAGCCTGTGTCTAGGGGTTGATGGTCTTGTCTAGGAAATCCTTGTTACTATCTCCTAGCACGGAGGGAGTGGGGCCTTTGGGTTCCACGTGGTCGGGTGGCGTGCATCTTTTTCCGTTGGTTCTTCTTCTTGTTCGTGCGTTCGTGATTCCAGTTGGAGAGCTCGTGGGAATCAGTTCTTCTCATGCCTTGTTCTCTCAGTTCTTATTGTATTTTATTACCCCTCAGTTGTTATCGAGGTGGAATTTGTAATATGTAATCTTTTGGTTGGATTTACCTCATTCGGGGAATGAGTGACGTAACCTTATTGTTTAAATGTTAAATTGGAATCTTGAGGTATTTAATATCCTTGTTGTAATTTATCTTGCATGGAATGTATGTTGTCTCATTTCCTTAAGTGCTTAATGTTTCAGTTTATGTTAATGTTATTTGATGTTGGGTTTTTAAGTAATCTTTGTCTCGTGGCCTTAGAGGTTGTTGGCAATATGTATTCACCTTACATGTTGTTTATACTTAAACAAAAAAAAATTGGCATGTTTAAGTAGTGAATTGCAACTTCCTCTAGGGTTGCGTGGCGGGGCATTACACATGGTATCAGAGCCTAGGTTTAAACACTGGGAACTCTGGGATTATGTTGGACCCATTATGTTGTATGTGCGTAGGTTTATACTCTGGGCACTATGAGCCCATTGTATTGACCTAGTTGATTTTTCTCTTTTGTGTGGTTTTCCTTTTTGGGTTGATTTCTCTTGTTTGCCCAGAAGTTGTCGTTAAGTGGTATAGGTCCAATGGTGCAGGAAACTAGTGGAAAGGATAGGATCCTCGGTGTAGTGCGCAATGCACCGATATCCTTTCTATTGGAAGAATGCATTATGGACGATTGTGTAGTGTGTGATTTTGGTGTGTTGTGTGTGGAGGACGACAATCAGTTTTGTTGTTGTGTCCACCCTTGCATGTCTTTGGTTGAATGCTTTTGTGAGGATTAGGCTCCCAAGCCTACCAAGAGGTGTGTTTTGTTTGGCTTCCTTCTTGTTGCTTGACTTTTTCATTGTGTAAAGGGTTGAGACCCTTGAGTGGATTCTTGAGTGTGGTTGTAGTGTGTTTGTTGGGTGTATTCCAAGTGCTTGATATGGCAAGATAGGCATGGACCTCTTTCCTTGAGTGCCTTAGTATGGCGTTTGTATCTTATGAGAAATTGTTTATGTATTCATGAAGGTTTGTTTCCTAGATCAAACCTTGGGTAAAGGACCTAAGTCCCCAAGTTGCACTCATATTTATAAAAAAGGTATAATGTGAATAGAAAACCATTTTGTAGTATGTGAAAGTATAGAGAAATAAAGGATTAGTGAAACCATAGTATGAAAACGATAATTGCATGATAGGTACATCTTGTTGGTGAGGCCTATAGTCCCCAACATTATAGTTAAGTTTTAAGAAATCATGTTGATGATTAGATTATTGTACCTAGATTCAAAATGCAAAATGTCGAACAAATGTTGAAGTGATAATGTTGTATATCTTGTCTGGAGTAAACTTGTAATGATATTGATTTATGTGTGATCTTATGGAGTTTGTAATAGGGGAACTTGCAGGCTTCTAGGAGTAAGCCTGACCCTAGGGGGGGAGGATGTAACACCCCTCCTTTTTGTGCTCTGTTAATCAGGCAATGTTTTCCTATGTTATGCTTCGATCATGTTAAGATGTGAATTAATGATGCTTTATGCTTTGACTATGTTAATAATGTTAGCCTTGTCAGTTAGTGATATTGTATTGGTGAAGGGGACGGGGTTGTATCACTCGCTTGCGAGTGCCCTACGATTTTGAGATTTCCTCTTCACGGTGTATCTGATCATACTATGTATATATGCACGTTCGACATGTTCTTTGTTGCAGGTTGGCAGGTACATGACATCGACTCCACCTGGTTTCCAGGTCTGAGCGTGTCCATTGACCAACAAAAATTAATTGGGAGATAGTAGCTAGGGTTTCCGAACCAGGTCATCACCCTAGTCATAGCATGTTGTTGGTTTGTCGTCGGGGTAAGTTGTTTTAACTTGGTCAGTACCCCTTGAGTGTTTATTTAATTTCAAGTTTAAGTTTATTAAATGACTTGCGTAGTCTAATTAATGATCAAATGTGTTTAGTTGCAAGCTAAAAATGATTAAATAGCTTTTGGAAATTATAAATGATGAATGTTTTGTCTTATTGAAATGTGGGAAAATTAGTGAGTAATTAATCAATTTAATTTACTTAATAAAATAATCTAATTTTGAATTAGATTTATTTTATTGACTAATTAAATTAATAAGGATAAATTAAATCAATTTTGCTATGTGGGTACTATTAGATACTTGGATTAAATCAGAAATTAGAAATATGTCTTATATTTAATTTCTTAGAAATAAAGTGGAAAAAAGAATTGAGAATGGCATTATGAATTGTTGAATTCAATTTGGTTAAAAGAAAATTTAAATTTTCATTTGGGTTGAAAATGTAATTTTATTTAAAAGATATCATGCAAATTTCATTTGTGAATAGAAATTGTTTGAAAATTGCAAAATAGAAAATATCCCCATTTTGGCAAAAATATTAGTGGGTGAGTCATTTTTAGGGTTTTGGAAAATTTGAGGAAAAGACTTTGCATAAGGAAAGGAGAATTTTTGTTTTTTGGGGAAAAAGAAGGAGAAGGAAAAGAAAAAAAAAAAGGGAAAGGAGAGCAAGAAGGATTGGATTTTGTGGAGAGGCTGAATTCAAATCAAGGGCAACCTCCATTGACAAAACTTCAAGCTTGTGGAGAAAAAATCAGGTTCTTTACTTAATGTTCTTGATTTCTTTTGGTAAAGAAAAATTTAAGATTTGTTTATGATTTAGTTTGAATGATTCAATCTCTTGTTCTCAATGGAAAACCCATCATAAATCTCCATCCAAAACCTGGAACAAAACAAAATAATTTTGCCAATAAAATTTAGAAAATAAAACAAAATTCTGTTGTTTGATCTTCTTCAATCTGGTTATAATAATGGAAATAGATATATACATATGTATGTATATACATATATAAATATATATATCTATTTACCAGGCATATAAATCTTTTATTTGTTTTTGGATCTGTAAATCCGCCATGGGGAGGTCGCCATTTATTCTTTTTAGGAACGGAATTTTAAATTTAGAAAAAAATAAAATAAATGCATGAGGGTTTTGATTTATTTTGGGCAGGGCACTGCCTGCGGCCGCCCCCATTGGAGGCGCTGCCTGTGGCGGTCGCACCTAGCGCAGCCCACCCAGGCCGCGTCCCCATGGCGGGGGGGCTACTGGGTAGCAACCCCGCGTGGGAGGCCCTGTGGGCTTCGCAGCCCACACAGGGGCTGCGTCCCCTGTTTGGGCCGCGCGGCCCACAGGAAATAGGGCTTCAGCCCTTTGGAAAATAAAATAAAATGAATTTAAATTCGTTTTTTTTATTATCTTAATTTTAATTTTATTTTAATATTTAATATTTAATATTAAATTTTATATGTTTAATATTTAATAATATATATATAATATTGATATTATATATGTAATAATTAATATTATATATATATAATATTCAATATAATATATATATTACTTAATATTAGATATATAAATAAACTTTTTAATATTAAAATAATTTTGATTATGATGATAATTGTTAACCTAAAGATAATGAATGATTCATTTAATTAGGTGAGAATTAGTTAATTTATTTAATGTGAAGTTGATATAAAGACCAAATTGTTTGATCTAAATGTTTAATTATTTAGATGTTTTAATAATAGTATATGATTGTGGAACTTAGAATAAAGGATTGATTTAATCTTAACCTAATAACGTCATTTATTTAAATAGTTGGATTATGGGATATGATAGTAAAACTAAGGAATATAATCAGGAAACTTAGAGTTATCGAATGGTTTATTCTAATCAGATGAATATATGTGTCAACTGTTTGACTTATTTATAATTTGATTTTGATTATCTTAAGATGACTTTTGATTATGGAATCGAAGCAAAAGTGGATTTTGTATTCAAGTAATTTATTTTTAAAAGGTAGATTTTAAATGACCAAGTGCTTTCATTTTCAAAGGCCGAATTTATTAATATATGTAATTGGAAGTGAATGTGATGTGTTTGATTGAGAAATTGCAAGAATGAAAACTGTGTTTGGCTGGGTTTAGGAAATCCGAATTTTAGTTTATTTAATTGCTTGAAATACTTTTAATGTTATTCTTTCTTGTTCGATGTTGGGAGTATAGAGTCATTGTTGAAGTCTTCCTGATAGGGGATTTGTATCCTGTTGTGGGTTGTATTTATGAAAGTCAACCTTTGGTGTGTCGTAGAAAATGTGCATAGTTATACCTTGTGGATCACCCGGTTTTCACGAATGGGGATTTCTGCCTCCTTGGGTGTAGGAGAGGGTAATGTGATTTGGTTTCCTCCAATGTTGGAGCGGGTTTTGTACGTTGTTTTCCTCCAGTGTTGGAGTAAGTTCCGTGTTCTGTTTCCTCCTTGGTTTGGAGAGGTCATGTTATCTAGCTTCTGCTTGTGGGTGTGTTGTTGATAGGAGAGTGGCTCTTGGTGGGGGTCCGACACACAAAGGGGCGCCAGGGTAACTCACCTAGAGTTTAACTAAGTGATAATTTAAATGAATTAATGGGGATCTTTCAAACTAATAAGATAATGAATGCCTCTCTCTCGTGAAGCAAGTGAATGATAAGGCTCGAGATGAGATGGGACGCATAGTTTTGCATGAGGGTCTGGCGCCGGTAGAGGCAAGCCAGGGTAACCCAAGATGGGGGTCCGGTAGCCTAGGAAGGTTGAGCTAGGGTAACTCATGGCAATTTATGTATGACACTTTTCCTATGTCGACAGTTAATCAGTTATTGTGCGATGTACATGATCATTGTTCTCTGAAAGCATTGTAACTTCGTGTTAAGTGATGTTGTGACTGTAGTGGCTAATGGCATTATGTTTGTAGATGTTAAGTGGCTTTGTGATTGTAGTTGTTTCAATTCAGTTTTGTGTAAGCTTGTGTCTAGTGGTAGATGGTCCTGTCTAGGAAATCCTTGTTACTATCTCCTAGCACGGACGGAGTGGGGCCTTTGGGTTCCACGTGGTCGGGTGGCGTGCATCTTTCCATTGGTTCTTCTTCTTGTTCGTGCGTTCGTGATTTCCAGTTGGAGAGCTCGTGGGAATCAGTTCTTCTCATGCCTTGTTCTCTCAGTTCTTATTGTATTTTATTACCCCTCAGTTGTTATCGAGGTGGAATTTGTAATATGTAATCTTTTGGTTGGATTTACCTCATTCGGGGAATGAGTGATGTAACCTTATTGTTTAAATGTTAAATTGGAATCTTGAGGTATTTATTATCCTTGTTGTAATTTATCTTGCATGGAATGTATGTTGTCTCATTTCCTTAAGTGCATAATGTTTCAGTTTATGCTAATGTTATTTGATGTTGGGTTTTTAAGTAATCTTTGTCTCGTGGCCTTAGAGGTTGTTGGCAATATGTATTCACCTTACATGTTATTTGTACTTAAACAAAAAAAAAATTGGTATGTTTAAGTAGTGAATTGCAACTTCCTCTAGGGTTGCATGGCGGGGCTTTACACATGGTATCAGAGCCTAGGTTTAAACACTGGGAACTCTAGGATTATGTTGGACCCATTATGTTGTTTGTGTGTAGGTTTATACTCTGGGCACTATGAGCCATTGTATTGACCTAGTTGTGTTCCTCTTTCGTGTTATTTTTCTTTTTGGGTTGATTTCTCTTGTTTTCCCAGAAGTTGTCGTTAAGTGGTATAGGTCCAATGGTGCAGGAAACTAGTGGAAAGGATAGGATCCTCGGTGTAGTGCGCAATGCACCGATATCCTTTCTATTGGAAGAATGCATTATGGACGATTGTGTAGTGTGTGATTTTGGTGTGTTGTGAGTGGTGGACGATAATCAATTTGTTGTTGCTTCCACCCTTGCATGTCTTTTGATTGAATGCTTTGTGAGGGTTAGGCTCGCAAGCCTACCAAGAGGTGTGCTTTGTTTGGCTTTCTTCTTGTTGCTTGGCTCTTTCATTGTGTAAAGGGGTGAGACCCTTGAGTGGTCCTTGAGTGTGGTTGTAGTGTGTTTCTTGGGGGTGTTCCAAGTGCTTGTGGGGGCAAGATAGTCATAGACCTCCTTTCTTGAGTGCCTTACTATGGCATTTGTATCTTATGAGAAAATGTTTATGTATTCATGAAGGGTTGTTTCCTAGATCAAACCTTGGGTAAAGGGCCTAAGTCCCCAAGTTGCATTCATAATCATGGAAAAGGTATAATGTGAATAGAAAATCATTTTTGCAGCAAATAAAAGCTTAGAGAGAAGGAATTAGTGAAACAGTTGCATGTTAAAGATAAATGCATTATAGGTGCATATGTTGTTGGTGAGGCTTATAGTCCCCAACTTTATTGTTTAATCTTAAGAAATCATGTTGATGGTTAGATTATTGTACCTAGATTCAAAATGCAAAATGTCGAACGAATGTTGAAGTGATAATGTTGTATATCTTGTCTGAAGTAAACTTGTAATGATATTGATTTATGTGTGATCTTATGGAGTTTGTAATGGGGAAGCTTGCAGGCTTCCAGGAGTAAGCCTGACCCTAGGGGGGGAGGATGTAACACCCCTCCTTTTTGTGCTCTGTTAATCAGGCAATGTTTTCCTATGTTATGCTTCAATTATGTTAACATGTGAATTAATGATGCTTTATGCTTTGATTATGTTAATAATGTTAGCTTTGTCAGTTAGTGATATTGTATTGGTGAAGGGGAGGGGGTTGTATCACTCGCTTGCGAGTGCCCTACGATTCTGAGATTTCCTCTTCACAGTGTATCTGATCATACTATGTATATATGCACGTTTGACATGTTCTTTGTTGCAGGTTGGCAGGTACATGACATCGACTCCACCTGGTTTCCAGGTCTGAGCGTGTCCATTGACCAACAGAAATTAATTGGGAGATAGTAGCTAGGGTTTCCGAACCAGGTCATCACCCTAGTCATAGCATGTTGTTGGTTTGTCGTCGGGGTAAGTTGTTTTAACTTGGTCAGTACCCCTTGAGTGTTTATTTAATTTCAAGTTTAAGTTTATTAAATGACTTGCGTAGTCTAATTAATGATCAAATGTGTTTAGTTGCAAGCTAAAAATGATTAAATAGCTTTTGGAAATTATAAATGATGAATGTTTTGTCTTATTGAAATGTGGGAAAATTAGTGAGTAATTAATCAATTTAATTTACTTAATAAAATAATCTAATTTTGAATTAGATTTATTTTATTGACTAATTAAATTAATAAGGATAAATTAAATCAATTTAGCTATGTGGGTACTATTAGATACTTGGATTAAATCAGAAATTAGAAATATGTCTTATATTTAATTTCTTAGAAATAAAGTGGAAAAAAGAATTGAGAATGGCATTATGAATTGTTGGTCCAATTTGGTTAAAGAAAATTTAAATTTTGTTTTAGGTTGAAAATGTAATTTTATTTAAAAAGATATCATACAAATTTCATTTGTGAATAGAAATTGTTTGTGCAAAATGAAAATATCCCATTTTGGCAAAAATATTAGTGGGTGAGTCATTTTTAGGGTTTGGAAATTTGAGAAAAACTTTGCATAAGGAAAGGAGGAATTTTTATTTTTTTGGGGAAAAGAAGGAGAAGGAAAAGAAAAAAAAGGGAAAGGAGAGCAAGAAGGATTGGATTTTGTGGAGAGGCTGAATTCAAATCAAGGGCAACCTCCATTGACAAAACTTCAAGCTTGTGGAGAAAAAATCAGGTTCTTTACTTAATGTTCTTGATTTCTTTTGGTAAAGAAAAATTTAAGATTTGTTTATGATTTAGTTTGAATGATTCAATCTCTTGTTCTCAATGGAAAACCCATCATAAATCTCCATCCAAAACCTGGAACAAAACAAAATAATTTTGCCAATAAAATTTAGAAAATAAAACAAAATTCTGTTGTTTGATCTTCTTCAATCTGGTTATAATAATGGAAATAGATATATACATATGTATGCATATACATATATAAATATATATATCTATTTACCAGGCATATAAATCTTTTATTTGTTTTTGGATCTGGTAATTCCGCCATGGCGAGGTCGCCATTTATTTTTTTTAGAAACGAAATTTTAAATTTAAAAAAAAATATGCATGAGGGTTTCTTTTGTTTTGGGCAGGGCACTGCCCCACGGCCGCCCCCATTGGAGGCGCTGCCTGTGGTGGCCACGCCCAGCGCGCCCCACACAGGCCGCGTCCCCATGTGGGGGGGCTGCTGGGCAGCAAACCTCGCGTGGGAGGCCCTGTGGGCTTCGCAGCCCACACAGGGGCTGCGTCCCCTGTTTGGGCCGCGCGGCCCATAGGAATTAGGGTTTCGGCCCTTCGCAAAAAAAATGAATATAAATTCTTTTTTTATTTTATTTTAATTTTAATTTTATTTTAATATTTAATATTATATTTTATATGTTTAATATTTAATAATATATATAATATTGATACTATATATGTAATAATTAATATTATATATATATATAATATTCAATATAATATATATATTACTTAATATTAGATATATAAATAAACTATTTAATATTAAAATAATTTTGATTACGATGATAATTGTTAATCTAAAGATAATGAATGATTCATTTAATTAGGTGAGAATTAGTTAATTTATTTAATGTGAAGTTGAAATAAGGACCAAATTGCTTGATCTAAATGTTTAATTATTTAGATGTTTTAATAATAGTATATGATGGTGGAACTTAGAATAAAGGATTGATTTAATCTTAACCTAATAACGTCATTTATTTAAATGGTTCGGATTATGGGATATGATAGTAAAACTAAGGAATATAATCAGGAAACTTAGAGTTATCGAATGGTTTATTTTGATCAGATAAATATAGGTGTCAACTGTTTGACTTATTTACAATTTGATTTTGATTATCTTAAGATGACTTTTGATTACGGAATCAAAGCAAAAGTGGATTTGGTATTCAAGTAATTTATTTTAAAAGGTAGATTTTAAATGTGCAAGTGCTTTCATTTTCAAAGGCTGAACTTATTAATATATGTAATTGGAAGTGAATGTGATGTGATTGATTGAGAAATTGCAAGAATGAAAACTGTGTTTGACTGGGTTTAGGAAATCTGAATTTTAGTTTATTTAATTGCTTGAAATACTTTTAATGTCTATTCTTTCTTATTCGATATTGGGAGTATAGAGTCATTGTTGAAGTCTTCCTGATTGGGGATTTGTATCCTGTTGTGGGTTGTCTTTATGAAAGTCAACTTTTGGGGTGTCGTAGAAAATGTGTATAGTTATACCTTGTGGATCACCCGGTTTTCACAAACGGGGATTTGTGCCTCCTTAGGTGTAGGAGAGGGTAATGAGTTTTGGTATCCTCCGATGTTGGAGTGGGTTTTGTACGTGCTTTTCCTCCAGTGTTGGAGTAAGTCCCGTGTTCTGTTTCCTCCTTTGTTTGGAGAGGTCGTGTTATCTTGTTTCTTCTTGTGGGTGTGTTGTCGTTAGGAGAGTGGCTCTTGGTGGGGGTCCGGCACACAAAGGGGTGCCAGGGTAACTCACCTAGAGTTTAACTAAGTGATAATTTAAATGAATTAATGGGGATCCTTCAAACTAATAAGATAATGAATGCCTCTCTCTCGTTAAGCAAGTGAATGATAAGGCTCGAGATGAGATGGGACGCATAGTTTTGCATGAGGGTCCGGCGCCGGTAGAGGCAAGCCAGGGTAACCCAAGATGGGGATCCGGTAGCCTAGGAAGGTTGAGCTAGGGTAACTCATGGCAATTTATGTATGACACTTTTCCTACGTCGACAGTTAATCAGTTATTGTGTGATGTACATGATCATTGTTCTCTGACATTGCTTAACTTAGTGTTAAGTGATGTTGTGACTGTTGTGTGGCTTAATGGCATTGTGGTTGTAGATGTTAAGTGGCACTGTGATTGTAGTTGTTTCAATTCAGTTTTGGTGTAAGCCTGTGTCTAGGGGTTGATGGTCTTGTCTAGGAAATCCTTGTTACTATCTCCTAGCACGGAGGGAGTGGGGCCTTTGGGTTCCACGTGGTCGGGTGGCGTCCATCTTTTTCGGTTGGTTCTTCTTCTTGTTCGTGCGTTCGTGATTCCAGTTGGAGAGCTCGTGGGAATCAGTTCTTCTCATGCCTTGTTCTCTCAGTTCTTATTGTATTTTATTACCCCTCAGTTGTTATCGAGGTGGAATTTGTAATATGTAATCTTTTGGTTGGATTTACCTCATTCGGGGAATGAGTGACGTAACCTTATTGTTTAAATGTTAAATTGGAATCTTGAGGTATTTAATATCCTTGTTGTAATTTATCTTGCATGGAATGTATGTTGTCTCATTTCCTTAAGTGCTTAATGTTTCAGTTTATGTTAATGTTATTTGATGTTGGGTTTTTAAGTAATCTTTGTCATTGGCCTTAGAGGTTGTTGGCTTGTATGTGGCTGCTGCCCATGTTGTTTATGCCAAACAAAAAAATTGGCATTCACAGTAGTGAATTGCAACTTCCTCTAGGGTTACGTGTGGGCATTACGAGGTTTGATAATGGAAGCGAGTATAACTCGAATGCCTTCAAAGATTTTTGTGCTTAGGAAGGTATCAAGAAAGAGTTGATAGTTCCATACAACCCTCAACAGAATGGGGTTGTTGAACGGAAGAATAGAGCTATAGTTGGAGTAGCCAAGGCCATGCTTCATGATCAGGATCTACCTTGGTTCTTATGGGCAGAAGCTTGCAACATAGCTATGTATTTGCAGAATAGGAGCCCTCACAAAGTGTTGGGAAAATTGACTCCAGAAGAGGCGTTCACTAGTAAGAAACCAAATTTGGGGCACATTCGCATCTTTGGATGCCTTGTGTATTGTCACATTCCTGTTGAGAAGAGAACCAAGTTGGAACCTACTACAGAGAAGGGTATCCTTGTTGGGTACAGTGAAACTTCTAAGGCTTATCGATTTTACATTCCTACTCTCAGGAAAATAGTGGTTCGCAGGGATGTGAAGTTTGAGGAAGAAAGGGCTCTTCGGAAGTCAAGCAACTTGATGAATGAGGAGGAACACTCACCCACAGTTGAGGTAGCACAAATTCCTCAAACTTCAGTCACGCAAGCTGGAGAGCAGAACAAGCAAGATGATCAAATTAAGGAACAAATAATTCCTCAACCTCAAATTCCTATTACTGAGAAGAGGAGAAACGGGGTAGCTAAGCAGACATTGAGAGAGGCTCAAGAATATGTAGGTGATCCTCAAGATTCAGTCAGACAGAGAAGGGCTCCCAGACATTATTTTGAGTATGTTGCACTTATGAGTGAATTAATTGAAGTAGAGCCTTCCAACTTTCAGGAGGCATCCAAACACCAAGTGTGGAGAGATGCCATGGTGGAAGAGTATTCTTCCATCATTAAGAACAGTGTGTGGGAGGTAGTACCAAGACCAGAAGATAAGTCTGTGGTGGGCTTGAGATGGTTGTATAAGATTAAGCATGATGCAGATGGTAGTGTGGAGAAGTTCAAAGCTTGGTTTGTGGCTAGGGGTTTTTCTCAAAAGGAGGGAGTCGACTATGATGAGACTTTTGCTCCAGTAGCCAGGTACTCATCCATAAGAGCTATCATTTCTGTAGTAGCACAAATGGGTTGGAGGATTCACCAAATGGATGTAAAGATGGCCTTCCTCAATGGAGTGATTGAGGAAGAGATTTACATAGAGTAGCCAAAAGGATTTGAAGCACATGAGAGGGATTCTCATGTATGTAGGTTAAAAAGAGCACTATATGGACTCAAGCAGGCTCCTAGGGTGTGGTATTCATGTATTGATAGTTACTTGTAGAGTGTGGGCTTCATCAAGAGTGAGGCAGATTCAAACCTATACTATGTTCAGGTGAAGGGTGAACTTCTCATATTGTTGTTATATGTTGATGACCTATTTCTCACAGGGTCAGAAGAGCTCATAGCACACTGCAAGCAGGATCTTGCAGGAGAGTTTGAGATGAAGGACTTGGGGTTGATGCATTACTTTATGGGATTGGAGTTGTGGCAGAAAGAGGGAGAGATCTTCCTTGGACAAGGGAAGTACTTAATTGATATCTTGAAGTGATTCAAGATGGAAAACTGTAAGCCTATGTCAATGCCACTTGTGACCAATTGGAAGAATATTGATGCTTCCAGATCAGAGGTAGTGGACCCGACTTTATATAGATAGTTTATAGGCTCTCTTATGTATCTGGTCAACACCGGGCTAGACATTTGTTTTACAGTGAACTCACTTAGTCAGTTTATGGTGGAACATAAATGTGTGCACTAGATAGCTGTGAAGCATGTTTTGAGATATCTCTGAGGCACAATTGATTATGGGCTGAAGTATGTTCAGCATGATGGAGTGAAGCTCGAGGGGTTTGTTGATGCAGATTGGGTAGGAAGTACAACTGATCAAAAGAGCACTTTAGGGTGTAGTTTCAGTTTGGGATCAAGTGCAGTCTCTTGGTACAGCAAGAAACAAAATTTAGTTGCGCTAAGTTCTGCAGAGGCCGAGTATATGGTAGCCAGTGAGGCTATCTGGCTTTGAAAACTTCTAGCTGGGCTCTTTGATCAAGAGCTAGATCCTATAGTCATTTACTGTGATAATCAGAGTTGTATAAAACTCTCTGAGAATCCAGTGTTTCATGACAAGTCAAAGCACATTGAGATCAAGTACCACTTCATCAGAGATTGTGTGGAGAAGGGGTTAGTGAAGCTCATTTACATTCCTACAGATGAACAGATAGTAGATATCCTGATGAAGGCCTTGATGAAGAGCAAGTTTGAATTTTTCAGGGACAAGTTGGGTGTGGTGTAGAACACCTTCCTCGCTAAGAGGGAGTGTTGATTTTTGTAGCTCGAAAGGTGGGATATGGATTTGTTTTTTAAAGCAACTTGAGTTGGATATGTTTTAAATCATTTTAAAGCAACTCAAGATTAGATATGCTTTAAAACAACTCGAGTTGGATTTTTAGCAACAGCAGGATTTTTATTCTTTAAATAGAATGTTTTCGAGTTTGTGAGGATAAGATAAATCCAAGA
>VDFB02000015.1:298121093-298213823 GCA_007258455.2 Sequoia sempervirens | reverse complement strand
ATACCAAAATTTCCTAACAAGTTTCCAAAGAAGTTCTCATACACTTGTTCACCATTTTCAAAAGAGTTGAAGTGCTCAAATATTTTCTTGCAAACTGACATATTTTGCTTCCATACCACATTGTCATACCGAGGAAAGCAATTTAGGAAATACATCATAATGCATATAGCCAAGGTACCAAACTTGAAAGAGTAATCTATATCCTTTTTCAATTGCACATTCTCCATCAATTGATCCTTCAACAATCCACATAAGTCAAAGTCTTCATTTTCTATTATCATCTTGTGCACAATATAGACTACGCCTGCAGAGGTTGCACCTTCCCTATTTCTGAAGAAGACATTGTATGAAATTCCATATGCAATATACTTTGTTAATGGGTCCTTGATTGTTGTAATCATCAACGCCCTTTGATCTCCTTTTACACCAGTTAGGGATTCAACTTCAACATTTTGAATCAATTTCTTTTTCTGGACATCACCAACATTGCACAAACCTATTAGATTTCTGATTACATCCTTAGAAATTTGATAGGGTTTATCTAGAGTAAGGATACCACCATCCAATTTGTTCAAGGTAATCCAGACTACCTTCGTGTTGACGAAATGAGGAAATTCATTCCAAATGTCCAGATTCTTGTGTTTTGCTCCTCTAAGCTTCTTCAATTCGACAAAAGACAATGAATTTCTTACATCCCTAACCTTTTGACTACTATACTCATCCAGAATTACTGTTCCTTTGATTTATTTCATTTTCCATACCGAATAGGGTTCTAACGATCACAGATTAAGTATGAAATTGATAATCAATAGAAATACTTGGAAAATTCGCTGCTAATTTGACTTTCGCTCTTTCAAAATTTTGCTGAAAAAGGGTTCTCCAATTGTTCTTCTTTGGTGCACGATGACAAATGAGGGTTTCAAATGCCCTTTTATAACTTTGCACACTTAACCTCCTTGTCGCATTAAATGCTTTGCCCTAGAAGTTCTGGTTACATTGTTTTCAAACAGCAAGAAAGAAATCCATCTACAGATCTTCAAGAAGAGATTGCCAATGTATTTGAGGATGAATAACACAACTGCAGAAAACTTCCTACAATCAAGAACCAAGTACACATGGGGGGACAAAATATTTTCATGAAAAACTCCCCTTAGGCCAATGGCCTGAAATCAATTGCCGGATGAACTACTGAAGGGAGCTTTCGGTACAACCTTATTACATTCATCAAATCCATTCTTCTTTACCCATGTTTTCTTCATATAATATCTTATCTCTTCCACAGATGCTTTTCCTTTTCCTTTATCACCTTTCTGTGAATTTTTGCCTTCATATTCCTAACCTCTTTTATCCATGTTTATGTTTTTGCAGACTCTTGCAATGTGACCAAATTTGTTACAATTGTAGCATACCAGATTTTTCTATCTATACCATCCATTCCACTGATTTCCTCTTGATCTGCACTGATTAGAAATATATCAAATCTTCCACAGGTGTAGCATTTAGCATTCCTTTTACTGACATACATACTTTTGCATTCTAATAACTTTTGACCAAACTTTTTGTAGCTAAAACATTGACCAGAAAATGATGGATTGCCATAACTTATCTTACTTCTACATTGAGAAGCCATATGCCCAAATTTATTACAAACAAAGCAATATCCATTAATTTTTTGAGCATTAGATTGCCTTATCGGATATCTTCTACCTTTGTTCTTCTTTTCAGGGTCCTTCTATTCAGATCCAAAGCTCACATCCTTCACATATCCAAGACCTCGCCTATCATTTGCATCCTTTTATCCTTTATTTATTTAATCAATCCTAACAGAACTGATCCTAAACTTCTCCTTAAACTCATTTGCAGTGGCAAGCTCATCTTTGAGGATAACTACCTATCTTTCAAGCTCTTGTTCATTGTTTTTGGATTGTTGCAGTTCAATCTCCAACTAAATGAATCCATTATTAACTCTATTGCATTCCTTAGACTTCTGTTTCAAGGATTGGGCCAGATTCTCCTCATTCTTCTTTCTTTCTTCAATCTCTTTAGTTAACTTCATTGCCACAGATACCATTTCAAGCTTTAGAGCAGTATTGTCCTTAGCAAGCTTTTCACATTCTTCTGTTATTTCTTTTAAGGTTTGATTTAGATGAACATCTTCCAGGCCTCTGCTTTCTTTTTGCTTCAACTGACCACATAGTTCTTTCCTCTTTTCCCTTGAATCATTTATTTTATCCTTCAGTGATTGAATAAATTTTTTGGTAGCCACAAGATTTTATTTTAGTTCCATGACCTCTGCTTTAGACTGATCAAGATAATCAAGTGCCACCATAAGCTACTATTGAAGACCACCTATGTCCATTGTAATTCAAGATCCACCTCAGGCTATTAAACTCAGAAGAGGAGCCTACTCTGATACCAATTGTTGGACACCAGGAACACTAAGGGTGAATCAGTGTTCCACAATATTTGAATTTCAAATCAGATCTTAAACTATCAACAACAATATTAGTCTTTAATAACATCCACAACAAATAAACAGAAGGATACATGCATGCACATTAATAAGACAATGTGAACACCATAACACCGAGATTTTTGTGTGGAAAACCTGTTGGGAAAAACCACAGTGGAGATTAATCCACAAAGTATACTCTGTTAAAAGTATGATAAAAAGGGGAATGCACTTGCATTTAGGCACACTACCTAGAGCTCACTATTCAAAATACAAAAGAGGACTCACTGTCCAAAAGAGTTTGGATTAAAACTATTCAAAATATGAACTGAGAAAATAACATCTCTCAATGCCTAGATTTAGTTCCAATGAAGCACATGAAACAGATTCTGGACCTTCTATCCAATTCGCATTTCTGCTCTGCTCTCCTACAAAAACCCTTCTACTGCACAAGAAAAATTCACTTGACAGATCCTCTATTATTACCTTATGCAACTATTCTACAATTTTTTGCACACACCTTCTCACTACTTTTTACATCACACACAAAATGAATTACCGATCTCACTTATATATCCGCTAACAAGAATTTTATTTTTGTATGTCAACTTGAAATAAAATAAAATATTCTTCTACAAGTCGGCTCCAATCACTAATTAGAATTAATGTGTACCCACACAAGTCGGCTAGACTATAGTAGGGACCCAAACCAAAATTCCCAACATAAGAAATAGTTAAACACATACTCCTCATACATTCAGAACATGCCATACACAACAGGCCAGCCACAATGAGAAAATAAGCAATAAATCATTCTACCGAATCTCTAAACTTGTACATGGATCAATGTAATATCATAAAACTTATCAAACAAATAGCATACATGATTGACAAGCTTCCTTGGGGATCCACACAACAAAATAATGATCCGGTGAAGTATCCAGATCAACTTACCAACCACATACTCTATTCTTCATGCATTCTATTGGTAGAGTATTGTCTTCTACTTTCCTTGCCAGTAGGAATTGCTTCTAAACTGCAGACCACACTATTGACTCCAATTGCCATTAATGACAACATTAGTAGCCCAAAAAATCTCCTAAAGCCATATGCCAACATACACAACCTTTCACTGTCCAAAAATGTTGATAAATGTTCAAAGCTTTAATAGGGCTGACATTTGGAGGGCTATTTTGTTTTTTAGGGGACAACTGTAGACCAAATCTAGGGGTCCGTTTAGAAGGAGAAGGCAAGTCTTGCCCCAAAATTTGCTCTTCTTGCTGCTTGAACAAATACCTAGGGGTCCCAATGATTTGACAATCAAACATAATCACAACTAAGCTGAATATGATCAAGGACTTGGAAAAGAAGCAAAACAATATATCAGACACATTATATTAGGCACATACGAAGGAGAAAGAGATTTTTTAAAAATAGACAAGAAACAACACAACCCACCTTGAATCTTGGACATTCCTATAGACGTAGTCTCTTAAACATAGAAGGGACCCTATTTTCAAGGCACCTGGAAACTACAAATCATTGCATTTGGAAGGAAGGGTTCCTATTTGCATATGGTGTCCATCAGACAAGACAACCTTGTATTGCTCAACTTGCCCTTTATCACGGCCAATTTTTTTGAATGACAGAAGCTGAAGGACCAAAGAGGGAATGACATATCCAACATTGATGGAACAAATTGCAAATGAAGTCAAAGTTGGTTGTTTCTTTACATCCTACGAAGACAAGTTCAATCGAGGAAAATGCACTTCATCACACCAAATGGATAAAATGAGTAAGAAAAACAAAGGCTACAAAGAGATATTTTTATGTGTTCTAAAAGATCAATGTATATGTACTTCCACATCTATATGCTTTACTAGGGCCAGCCATGTGTGTATACACCTAAAGGCCAATAAAATTGGAAACATAAATAATAAAGCATATGTGGTGTGTGTTTTTGTATTTGAGAATCCTAATATTAAAGGAACTAAAAGCCAACGTTTAAGTTTATTACAAAAGAGGAAGGAAACAATAACAACAAATGTGCAGAAGGTATAACGAAAAGGAAATACAAAATTATAGAATCAAGATCTAGAGGTTGGTGGATGGTACCCTCAGAGTCAGATTCTATAGCGGGACCTGTGGGAGGTGTCAGCAAATCAATCACCAAATCAATTTTGGGGGGCTTTGGAGACCCATCCACAAAGCTCGATTCCGCATACATAGTTTTGAGACCTTTTAGAGGAAGGAAATGTTGTAATTATAGTTGACTGATTGACACCTCTATTTCACAATAAAAATAAAAGATTAATGTATTGTAACATCCAATTCCAACTGGTAGACAACTTAGGAATATTGATAATCTAGCAACCATTTTACTATTTTTATTAAATAAAAATGGGTATAACCATTCCACTTTTAATATTGTCGAAACAACATGAGATACAACAAGAACAATAGAAATGATAAATGCAAATGTAGATATCCCTATATATATATATATATTTTTTTTTTTTATCTTTGAGGTTGCTTATATATGTATGCATGCAATTCTTTACTATATTTCTATAAATACCTATATGCAAATATTTGTATATGTTTCTACCTGCTGTCTTCATTTTTTTTAATGCAAACAATAGGATATACAACAACAAGAATGAAAATGATTAAGTACATATATGCATTGATTTTTCCCTTTTCCTACACATTTAAAAAAACACATATAACCAGATATATATATATCCATATGTACACATGTATATATTTATTTATATATACACTGGTATATCTAAATGAATGTGTATACTATATTTATTCCTGACTATGTACTCATTGGCATGCCAAGTAAGGGCCTGTGCAAAAATGCACATAATGTCAAAGGTGCACAATGGCAAGAAGCAAAAATAAGCAGAGGGTGAGAGTTCTACAAGTCAACAACATGTTTTAAAGATTGCAACCTATGAAAATATGCACATAATGTCAAAGGTGCACAATAGGTAGAAGGGAAAATAAGTAGAGGGTGAAGGTTCTACAAGCTGAAACAAGCAATCTATATAACAGTTGGCTTGTCAATTGAAGATCCAAGCTACATTATTTGGTACTAAATATTATAGAAAAATAGGGAAATTGTAAAAGAGCTATTAGGAAAACACTTAAGGATTACAAGAAAATGACAGATGATCAAAAACCCACATTAAATAGAGCTTTAAAATATGGATAATAGAAGAGGTAAACTACGAGACTAAACATGGAAAATAGAATAGGTGATATATAATAATGAACAGTTTGTTATGGGAAAGTGGATATTGATATAACACAAGCAATCTATGTAACAATTGACTTCTCAATTCAAAATTGAAGTTGCACACAAAAGTAGAATGCTATAGTTGGAATTTAGCTATGGGCTTTTTGTTTCAAATTTCCACTGAGATTTTTGTCAGCCTAGCTATGAGTAGAAGTCCGTGGAACCGGTGGCGAGCTTTTGACAACAACCGGTGGGGGGTTTCTACGGGCTGTTTATGACAACATGGAGTTTTCTAATTATGTGGTTTGGCAGTGGTGGAGTTGGTTGTCTCAATACACGGAAGAAGAATGGTAAGTCTTTGCTCACGTGAGGGTTAATGCATCTTGTCACTGTTGCACTATGGTGTTGGAGGAAGTAAATGTAATATTCAATGTTGCAGTATGGGAAAGTATACTCCAAAATGTGCGAGAAAATATATTGATTAAGTTGCATTGTTGAAAGAGCCATTGTGGTCCTTTGGTATTTTTTACTCTTTCTAAATCAAAGTCCACATAAATACAAATAAAGATACCATACACATCTGTTTCGATAGACATGTGTATATATAAATTACTCTTGGATTTTCAAACAAGCCACACTGGTCTTGGTATGTATATATGAATATATATATATCTACCTATATGCATATTTTTAAATATGAAATGGGGAATTCAATACACATACATATGTGTATATGTATTTGTCTATGTAAAAGCTGCAAGCAACCCAAAGGTACAAATCAATGCCATGGTTGCAGTTTCTAGCAGTGTACAAAATTTTAGAATTTACAAGAGCTAAACCATGACAATGAACACTTTGTTATAGGGAGCTTGAAAAAAATGAGGTTAAAAGAATATAATGAAACATATTGATACAAGACAAACAATCTATGTGAGAGTTGGCTTCTCAATTCTAAATTCAAGCTACATTATTTGGCACTAAACACTATAGACAAATAGGTAAATTGTAAAAGAACTATTAGGAATATATGTAAGAACCACATGAAAGTAACAGATGATGAAAAAATAAACTTTAAAATATGGAGTATAGAAAAGGAAAACTATGATAATGAACAACTTGCTATGGGGAATTGAGAAAAACAATATCATGAAGAACACTTTGTTATCACAAACTTCAAACAGTTGAGTAAAAAAGAACATCATGAAACAAATTGATACAAGACATATAACATGTTCCATCCAAACAAAATAACCATGACAAATTTTTAGAATTTTAAAAATTGAAAAAAATCCTTGTTACAAGAACAATAGAATAATTTGTTACAAGCAACTTCAAACAAATGAGTGGAAAAGAATATCATGAAACATATTGGTACAAGAAAACCAATCTATGTAGCCATTTCCTTGTCAATTCTAAATTCTAAATTCTTTTGCAATCCTTATTGACCAATGAACAACATTTAGGAACATCCTTTGTTGAAGAGGTAAGCTCCACATCATCATTGAAAACCTCAGGAAAGTCTTCTCAATTCTAAACTCAAGCTACATTATTTGGCACTAAACACTATAGACAAATAGGTAAATTGTAAAAGAACTATTAGGAATATACATAAGAACCACAAGAAAATAGCAGATGATGAAAAAATCAACTTTAAAATATAGAGTATAGAAAAGGAAAACTATGATAATGAACAACTTGCTATGGGGAACTGAGAAAAACAATATCATGAAGAACAATTTGTTATCACAAAATTCAAATAGTTGAGTAAAAAAGAACATCATGAAACATATTGATACAAGAAATATAACATGTTCCATCCAAACAAAATAACCATGACAAAAAAAATAGAATTTTAAAAATTGAAAACAATCCTTGTTACAAGAACAACAAAATACTCTGTTACAGGCAGCTTCAAATAGTTGAGTGGAAAAGAATACCATGAAACATATTGATGCTCAAACAGATGAGGGAAGAAGAATATAATGAAACATATTGATACAAGACAACCAATCTATGTAATAGTTACCTTGTTAATTCTAAATTCATAATTTTTTTGCAATCCTTATTGACCAATGAACAACATTTAGGAACATCCTTTGTTGAAGAGATAAGCTCCATGTCGTCATTGAAAACCTCAAGCAAGTCTTCTCTATTTCTCTATAATATTTAGTGCCAAGTAATGTAGCTCGAATTCCCAATGAACTCTGTAGCCTTATAGCCATTTTGCACAGATTATTGCTACCCATTGCATTTACAAGTTCTATTTAATGTGGTTTTACTGCTAAAGAATGTAGCTAAAATTTTCAATTCACAAGCCAACTCTTACATACATTGCTTGACTTGTATGAATATGTTTAATGTGGGTTCTCGATTATCTGTCATTTACCTGTGATTCTTAAGCAAAATACGATAATGAATAGTCTGCCATGGGGAACTGAAAAAATAGTACCATGAAGAACAATTTGTTATGGGGAACTTGAAAGAGAGGCAGAGGCAACAATTTTTACAATAGTCTATTCAAACCAACACCACAATGGATCTTTCGACAATGCAACCTAATCAATATATTTTCTCACACATTTTAGAGTATACTTTCCCATACACATATATATACACACACACATATACATACATATACATATATACATATACATATATATATATACATATATATATATATATATATATATATATACATATATATATATATATATATATACATACATACATATATACATATACATACATACATATATACATATACATACATATATATATATTCAAGCTCCATTATTTGGCACTAAATATTATAGACAAATAGGTAAATTGTAAAAGAACTATTAGGAAAACACTGAAGAACCACATGAAAATGAGAGATGATCAAAACCCAAAATTAAATAGAACTTTTAAATAGGAGGAAAGAATATCATAAAACATATTGATAGAACAAAAACAATCTATGTAACAGTTGGCTTATCAATTCTAAATTGGAGTTACATTTTCTAGCACTAAATATTATAGACAAATAGGGAAACTATAAAAGAACTGTTACAAAAACATACATACATATATACATATACACATTATTGTATACATATATATACATATACACATAGACATATATATATATATTTGCATATACATACATATATATGTGTGTGTGTGTGTGTGTGTGTGTGTGTGTGTGTGTGTGTGTGTGTGTGTGTGTGTGTGTATCTATACAACTCACAAATTCTAGAGTACAATAGTTTTAAAACCCTATAATCTGCTATAAAACAAACGCAGAGCCAACGATTCGTACAATAGTCTGCTATCAAACCAACACAACAATGCCTCTTTCAACAATGCAACTTAATCAATATATTTTCTTGCATATTTCAGAATATGCTTTCCAATACACACAAATATATATACATATAGATACATATATATATATACATATACATATATACATATATACATATACATATATACATATACATATATATATACATACATATACATATATAGATACATATATATACTCTATGCATCTTTGGTGTTATACACATTTTGTATAGTTAGTTCCTTAGTATCTTTCTAATTGATTTAACTTCAAATCCTTACAAAGAGAATGCTGGAGAAGGTGAATAGTATGTGGAAATCAATGCTTCGAAACATACATAGATACATATACACACATATATATATATATTGAAGAAAAATAGAGCAATTGTATAACACGAATGCCAATAACACTTAAGAGCCACTAAACTAATATAGAAAAAATTTAATTGAAGAACAAACAAAACATACATCTAATTAGGTTGAATGTGCATATGCATATATATATATATATATATGCAATGCATTTTCGGTGGAGAGTAACAAATGGAAGGTATGATGCATTTTTTTTCCCCCAGAGAGTGTAATGCTACTGCTACTTATGCGTATGCATCGTTCCTTCCTTCGTTGCATCCTCCATCTAAAAAAGCTTCACTTTTTTTGTTTGCATATGCATATATACATATACATATGCATATATGTATATACATATGCATGTATGCATATACATATGCATTTATGCATATATGTATATACATATGTATATACATATATGCATACACATATCAAACAATGCTACAAAGTGTAACAACAAATTCACAGATCTAAGATTGAGTGTAATTGATGAAAAAACTAACCATTCATTTGAAAAAGTACCAATACAATTCCCAACAACATAAAGGAAGCAAGGAATACACCTACGAGACTCATGCTTGAGGTTTATCTAGTAGCCTAGGGAGAGCTAGAGTCTGTTATGGGGAACTGATAAAAAAAATATCATGAAGAACAATTTGTTATGGAAAACTTCAAATAGATGTGGAAGAAAAAATATCATGAAACATATTGATATAAGACATAAAATGTTCCATACAAAAAAAAAAACCACAACAATTAACACTTTATTATAAGCAACTTCAAACATATTAGGGAAAAAGAAATTCATGAAACATATTAGTGCAAGACAAGTAGTCTATGAAACAGTTGTAAGAGATTCTAGAAAAAAACTAAAGAAGCAGATGTAACTAACAGATGAACATAAAAGGAATATCATGAATAAAACATGGAGAATAGAAGAGGAAATAACCTGTACAAAATGATATGAAACCAACACCACAATGGCTATTTTGACAATGCAACTTAATCAAAGTACACTTTCCCACACTATGACATTCAATATTCCATTTAATTCGTTCACCTACATTTACTTCATCTACACCCATCGTACAACAACAACAAAATGCATTAACCCTCACGTGAGCAAACACTTACCATTCAACCTCCATGTATCAAGGACACCAACTCCACCACTTCCAACCCACATAATTACTAAGCTCCATGGTGCCATAAAAAACCCTGGTCAAGTCGCCACCGGTCGGGACATCTCTGATGCCACCTATGATTCTTAAGTGTTTTTCTAACAATTGTTTTACAATTTCCCTATTTTTCCTATAATATTTAGTGGCAAATAATGTAGCTTGAATTTTGAATTGATAGGGCAACTGTTACATAGAATTTGCTATTACACCTTGTCTAGACAGGGATAGAATTTCTAGTAAGCAAGAATATCCTGCAAACTCAAATCTATACATGCATTTCACTGACCTATTAGAAAAACACTTAACAATCAAAGGAAAATGGGAGATGTTTCAAAACCCACATTAAATAAAACTTTAAAATATGGAGAATAGAGTAGACAAACTATGATAATGAATGGTTTGGTATGGGGAATTGGAAAAAAGAATATGATGAAGAACAGTTTGTTATGGGGAAGTTCAATCAGTTGAGAAAAAAATAATATCATGAAACATATTGATAGAACACAAAAAGTGAAACATATTGATAGAACACAAAAAGTGAAATTGGAAAAGACCTATTAGGAAAAAACTTAAGAATCAGAGGAAAATGATAGATGTTCTCAAACCCACATTAAATAGAACTTTAAGATATGGAGAATAGAAGAGGAAAACTATGATAATGAATAGTTTGTTATGGGGAAATGAAAACAAGAATATCATGAAGAATAGTTTGTTGTGGAGAACTTGAAATAGATGAGGGAAAAATAATATAATGAAACGTATTGATATAAGACACTGCCATCCCATGTAATTAGCAAGCTCCACTGCCTACATAAATAGACCTGGGCAGTTTATTCCAGGGACCTTCAAGCAGATCAAGGAAAAAAGAATATCTTGAAACATATTGATACAAGATTCGAGCTATATTCTTTGTTAATGAATATTGAAGAGAAATAGAGAAATTGTATAAGAGGTGTTAGAATAAAAATTATTTGCTACAAGTCGTTTTACATGGGTATTTTGCATAAATGATTTGTCTATAATATTTAATTCCAAGCAATGTAGCTCAAATTTACAATTAAGTCTATGGAATTATACACACTTTGCACAAATTATTGCATCATATAATTGTTGTCATAACCTAAAGAAAATATCATGAATAAAATATTTAGAATAGAATGGGAAAACTATAACAATCAATAGTTTGTTATGGGGAACTGGGAAAAAGAATATCATGGAGAATAGTTTGTCACAAGGAACTTTAAAGACATAAGAAAAAAAGAATATCATGAAACATATTGATACAAGACAGATGAACGGAAAGCCACATTAAATAGAATTGCTAAAGCCAATAGGTAGCAATAATCTATGCAAAATGAGTATAACCCCATAGACTTTATTGAAAATTTGACCTATTACTTGGGACTAAATATTATAGACAAATAGAGAAATTGTAAAAGAGCTATTAGAATAACAATTAACAACCACTAAACTAATTTTATCTCCAATATGCTTATATATATATATATATATATATATATATGCAATTACTCCTATGTTAATCTGCAATTGCTCCTATGTTAATGGGTATAATGCCAAAGATGCACAAAGATAACTAAAACAATAAACCAAGCGTGATAAAATTACCAACCCTAACCATATTTTTTGATGAAAGAAAGAAGATTTAACTACAATTTATCCAATGGTAACGGGTATAATGCCAAAAAAGCACAAAGATAACTACAAACAATAAATGAGGGCCAAAAAAATTACTAACCCTAACCACATTTTTTTGAAGAAAGAAAGAAGATTTAACTGCAATTTCTCCATCGTAAAGAGCGATAATCTCTTTGAAGTCTCCAAAATGGGTATAATGCCAAAGATAGAAACATATAACAAGAAGACATTAACAATAAATTAATCATCTATGCAAAACACCCATGTAAAACAACTTATTGATTTCAGAGAACAACAATTTTCAATCTACTTATCATGACGTGGACCTTACCTCTTGAACAAAGAATGTTCCTAAATGTTGCTCGTTGGTCAATAAGGATAAGAAAAATATTATGAATTTTCCTTCAAACAGATTAGGAAACAAGAATATCATGAATAAAATATGGATAATAGAACAGGAAAACTATGATAATCAACAATTTGTTATGAGCAACTGGAAAAAAGAATATCATGAAGAACAATTTGTTACGGGGAACTTCAAACACACGAGGAAAAAAGAATATCATGAAACATATTCATACAACACAGATGAACACAAAGAAACATTAAATAGAACTCCTAAAGCCAATAGGTAGAAATAATCTATGCAAAATGAGTATAACCCCACAAAATTCATTGAAAATTCGAGCTTCATCACTTGGCACTAAATATTATAGATAAATAGAGAAATTGTAAAAGAGCTATTAGAATAACAATGACCAACCACCAAACTAACTTTATCTCCAATATGTTTATTCTTCCATACTAAGCCTCTGCATATATATATATATGCAATCACTCCTATGTTAATGGGTGTAACATCAAAGATGCACAAAGATAAGGAAAACAACAAATGGAGGGCAATAAAATTACTAACCCTAACCATATTTTTTGACGAAAGAAAGAAGATTTAACTACAATTTCTCCTATGGTAATGGGTGCAACGCCAAAGATACATAGAGATAACTACAAAAAATAAATGAAAGATGCACAAAGATAACTAAAACAATAAACCAAGGGCGAAAAAAATTGCTCCTATGTTAATCTATAATTGCTCCTATGTTAATGGGTATAACACCAAAGATGCATAGAGATAACTAAAACAATAAAACAATGACAAATTTTTTTACTAAAGCTAACCATATTTTTTTATGAAAGAAAGAAGATTTAACTGTAATTTCTCCATCCATATAGAGTGATAATCTCTTTCAAATATCCAAAATGGGTATAAAACCAAAGATACAAACATATAACAAGAAGACATGAAAATAAATTAATCATCTATGAAAAATACCCATGTAAAATGACTTACAGATTCCAAAACCATATTTTTTGATGAAAGAAACAATATTTAACTACAATTTCTCCATCTATACAGAGTGATAATCTCTTGAAATCTCAAAAATGGGTATAGCACCAAAGATAGAAACATATAACAAGAAGAAATGAATAATAAATTAATTATCTATACAAAATACCCATGTTAAACGACTTACAGATTTCAGAGAACAATTGTTTTCAATCTGGTATAAAACGGTTTGAAAGCTGTCGATTTTTGGAATAGTCTACTATCAAACCAGCCATGGAGTCGAAGGCGACGATTTCTACAATAGTCTGCTATGAGACCAACACCACAATGGCTGTTTTGACAATGCAACTTAATCAAAGTATACTTTCCCACACTTCAACATTCAATATTGCATTTACTTCGTCCACCCCCATCGTACAACAATAATAGAATGCATTAACCCTCGTGCGAGCAAACACTTACTATTCAGCTTCTGTGTATCGAGGACACCAATTCAACCACTGCCAACCCACATAATTACCAAGCTCCACATTGCCATAAAAAACCTGGTCAAGTCACCACCGTTCGGGACATCTTCGATGCTGACAAATCCAATTCATAGCTAGGCTAACGAAAATCTTGACAAAAACTTCAAACAAAATAGCTTATCAACTAATAATAATAATTTACTACAATATAAATATTTATATTTGAGGGAGACTTGGTATTTTACATTCCATCAATGAGAACTTGGGTAGGTGGTTGACACATGTGGGGTTAAGTTGTTGTGAGAGATTTTGAATTCACCAAATATTTTAAGGCCATGTGGGGGATTTGACAATTTACTTTAGAGATATTAGAGGGTTTCATGGAGATAACCAAGTTAAAGATTTCTCAATACAATAAACTTCTATTTGAAGTAACAAATAATGCCTACTTGGGATTATTGGAGAGTGCATGCAATGTGCAGGTCATGCAGATGAATAAAAGTCTTCCCGCGAGTGTTGGAAACACAAGGGAAGACAATTGAGAGGGGGGGTGAATTAGTTGTCACTAAAATTATACAAATTAAACTTATTCTCAAATTTGATATATAAACATGAAAGCATAAACCATCACCACATCAAAAACATAGATAACACCAAGATTTTTTTTGTGGAAACCTTGTTAGGGGAAAAACCATGGTGGAGGTTAATCCACAAGATTATACTCTGTTAAAACTATAAAAGAATTATAAATGGTGAATGCACATGCATTTAGGCACACTACCTAGAGCTCATTGCTCAAATACAAAAAGGCTTATTTCCCAAAGGAAGACACACTATCTTACAAAAACATTCATATCACATCCACAAGATTTTCAACTGAGAAAATAACATCTGCTAATGCCTGATTATAGTTTCGGTTAAGCACATAAACATCTACTCACTCTTCTTCACACTTTACTTCTGCCTTCGAAAGATTAGAACATTATTCGCACATAGAACTCACACATCATTGTCACACACACTTCACACACATGCCTTCAAATGGTATAAAAAATCAATCATATATATCCGCAACCAAGAATAACATCTTCTATATGTCAGCTTTAACAAAATATAAAATGTGCACAAACTGTCAGCTCAATCCGTAAATTTTTTTCAATGTGCACCAACCAATATCATCCACAACATAGTAAGGAATCAAAATAACATCCTCGAACATTAACCACCTTCAAAAATTAAGCCTCGAAGATCCACAACATGCTACAATCACCCTGTTGACCATGATCATGAAAAAAAACAAACTCACAAAAGAAAATCACCAATCATGAGCACAACGATCAATGCAGATATACAACACAGATAAAGCATGATCTAGAAACATCCATGAGCATCATGAATCACCACAACTAGAATCACATCATCTTCTTTGAGAAACACCAACTAAAACAACAAAACAACTATTAGAACACGGATACTCATAACTCGATCAAATCTTCATGCAAATCTATGAAACTTAACATGGATAAACTAGATATACTTGACAACAAGCCATTTAATCCATAACCTCTTATCATTAACATACTGAGCTAGCCAACAATATGATGGATATATTGAACTTCATTGCATCACTAACAACTTGCAACTTATTCCATTACAATTTTCTCAATATCCTTGACATATACAACCTTAAAGACATTAATGCCAATAGTGTTGACATCAATGACAAGCACATATCAACAATATTAAACAATCTCCCCCTTTGGCATTGATGGCAACACATGATGTGAAAAACACCATCAACGCAACTATCTCTTAACACTTTCTCCCCCTTAGATTTTGACTCTTTTCTCCTTAACTCTTTCATAGTTTTTCACATGACTATTCTCCCCTTTGACATTAATGACAAAGATACACATTTTCTTTCTCCACACAAGCTCTGAACCACATTTTTGAACATCTGACTACTCCCCCTGAGTATTAGCCACCACAACATCAATTTGGATCAAGATATGACTATGAAATGCATAGACTAATGCAAGTTAATGCATCTTAATTTTGATTAGGAGGGGTAATCACCCCTAGCTTCTTTATGAGATACTCAAAATTATCCTTAAGCAAGGGCTTGGTAAAAATATCTACAATTTGTTCCTTAGTGGGCACATACTCCAATTTGACTTCCTTTGCTCTCATCTTCTCTCTCAAAAAGTGAAACTTGATAGATATATGCTTGGTTTTTGAATGCAACACCAAATTCTTAGAAATTTTAATTGCACTTGAATTATTATAAAATATTGCAATAGGTTCATCATACACAACTATGATATCTTTCAATATCTGCTTCATCCACAATACTTGAGTACAATTGTTAGCAGCAACAATGTATTATGCCTTTGCAGTAGATAAAGAAATGGCATTCTGTTTCTTACTTAACCATGAAATTAACTTCTTTCACAAGAAAAATGCACCACCACTAGTAATATTTCTATCATTCACATCTCCTACCCAATCAACATTAGTAAAAACACTCAAAGTAAGGTCATCTTCTTTAGGATACCATAGGCTAAAATCAGCTGTCCCCTTAAAGTACCTAAAAATCCTCTTCATAGCAGTCACATGAGATTCCTTAGGATCAACTTGAAATCTTGCAACAATGCATATGACATTCATGATATCAGGTCTAGTTTGAGTCAAATCGAGCAATCCACCAATCATGGATCTGTGTCTAGTCTGGTTTGTTTTAGGAGAAATATCATCTTGTGTCAACTTACATCCGGTCACCATAGGTGTACCAACTGGCTTTGAATCTTCCATACCGAACTTCTTTAGCAATTCTTTCACATACTTGGACTGAGATATAAAGATCCCCTAATCTAGCCGAGTAATTTGTAATCCCAAAAATAATTTCATTTCTCCAATCATAGACATCTCAAACTCACTCTGCATCTCATCAACAAAATTCTTGCACAAACTATCATCTCCTCCAAAAATGATATCATCAACAAAGAATTCAACAATCAAATATTTATTATGATCAATCTTGAAATACAAATTATTGTCAACAATACCTTTATTAAATCCAAGTTTCAACAAATACTTGTCCAATCTGGCATACCATGCTCTTGGGGCTTGCTTAAGTCCATACAATGCTTTCTTCAACCAAGAAACCATATCTCCTTGATCAGTCAATTGAAATCCATTACATTTCTAAATATACACTTCTTCTTCTAGTTCACCATTTAGAAATGTTGACTTGACATCCACCTAATAAACCTTGAAGTTTTTGTAAGCAACATAAGCAAGAAATAGTCTCACAGCTTCAATCCTAGCAATAGGAGAAATTTTTTCTTCAAAGTCAATTCCTTCCATACGAGAATATCCTTTACACACTAGTCTTGCTTTGTTTCTAACAACTTCACCTTGCTCATTCAGTTTGTTCCAAAAGACCCATTTAGTTCCAATTACATTTTTGTCCTTAGGTCTAGGAATAAGAATCCATGTATCATTCTTCTCAATTTGCTGTAGTTCTTCTTTCATTGCTTCCACCCAATGTTCATCTTTGCATGCTTCATTGACACTATTAGGCTCAGTATTTGAAATCAAACAATATTCTTCTGCAATTCTTCTCCTAGTTTGAACACCTTTGTTCTTATCACCTATAATTTCATCTTCTGAATGATTTAGTATTACATACCTTGGAGTCTTGGGATGTTCTTGAACTTTAGGCTCTTGTGATCTCACTTCTGTACTTTCACTAGTTCCTTCCTCTTGATTTTCTTGATTCACTGGAATGATCTGAACTTGATTTGAAGTTTGAAATTTCTTTCCTTTATCTAAATTGTCATTCTGATCATCTGAATCATATCCACAAGTTCTGGATGGTCTAACTGTGTCTTCATCAACCTTGATATTAGCACTTTCAATTACTTTCCTCAATCTCTTATTGTAGCACTGGTAGGATTTACTTTTAGTAGAATAACTAAGAAAAATTCCTTCATCACTTCTAGCATCAAACTTTCCTATATATTCATCTCTTTTGATATAGCATTTACTCCCAAAGATTTTGAAGTATCTAACAGTAGGCTTATGACCATACCATAGCTCATAAGGAGTCTTACCGGTATCACCTTTGACATGTACCCAGTTGAGAGTGTAAACGACAATACTCACAACTTCTCTCTAGTAGATATGAGGAACATTTCCTTCTAGCATCATTATTCTAGAAACTTCTTGAATTGTCTTGTTCTTCCTTTCCACAACTCCATTTTGCTGAGAGGTTCGCAGGGTAGATAATTGTCTCTTTATCCTATGCTCTTCACAAAAATAATTAAACTCACCGGAAGTGAATTCACCACATCTATCTGATCTCAGACATTTAATCTTCAGACCTGTCTCTATCCCAACCATAGCCTTACAAATCTTGAATTTCTCTAGAGCTTCAAATTTTTCCCTTAAGAAAGTAACCCACATCATTCTAGAATAATCATCAATAAGTAACATGAAATATATGTATCCTTGTAAACTTATGACTCTAGAAGGACCACACAAGTCAGTATGCACAAGCTCCAATACTTCATTTGAACAATGTTGTTTGCCCTTGAATGAAACTCTAGTTTGCTTCCCTAACTGACATTCCTTGCATATAGCATTAGTAGGTTTTATCAACTTAGGAAGATCTCTCACTGCCTGAGTAGAACTTATTTTGATAATATTATCAAAGTTTACATGACACATTCTTCTATGCCACAACCAAATTTCATCAACTTGAGCAATCAGACAACTTTTACTAGCAACACTTAGGTGAAAGATATTACCTTTTGTTTTTGTACCAAATGCAATCACATTTCTGGAACTTCCCAATATTCTACACTTTCCATTCTTGAATTGAAGATTATATCCCTTGTCAACCATCTATCCAACACTTAAGAGATTATGCTTCAAACCTTCCACATATAAAAAATCATCAGTTTTATGCTTACCATCAAGAGAAATGGATCCTCTTCCATGGATTACACTAGCTTTGTCATCACCAAATCTTACAACACCACCATCATACTTTTCAAAGCTTAAAAATTTACTTTTATCACCTGTCATGTGATGAGAGCATCCATTGTCAATCACCCATTCATCTTTTTCTTCAACTCTGATAGCTAGAGATTTCTCCACATTTGTGCAATTAGAAAATTCAATAGGTATTGGATCATTTTCCTTGATAACAATAAATACCCATTCGTCCTCACTTACATTCCCTTTATCAGATTCATCATCTGTCACACCTTCATCAACAACATAATAACACTTTCTTTGAAATCTAGGCTTGTTAGGTCTTGGCTTAGGAACTCTTTCTCGACACCTTGATGCAAAATGTCCTATCTTATTGCAAGATAAACATTTAATAGGCAATTTCCCTTTATACTTACCTTCTCCTCTGGCTTCCCTCTTGATAATAAGTGCTTCAAGCTCATCTAGTTTTCTCTCTTCTTCAATCTCTCTCATTTCCTCCTCATACTTGAACATCTTTCTAGAAGAACTTCTCCAGGATCATATATTTGCTTATCTTTTCCAGAGATAGTAGCTTTGAATGTAGATTTTGTCTTAGGAAGAGAATCACCAAAATCACTTAACTCAAAAGCAGTAAGCTTACCAATCAACATGTCCCTAGTTACATTTGTCACAGTCTGGATCTCCTCAATAGCAGTAGCTTTGGCTTTGTATGTAGCAGGAAAGGATCTAAGCACTTTAGCAACAATATCTGATTCTTCCAATGTTCCACCAACACATCTAATACTGCACACAAGTTCATTCACTCTCTACATAAAAGAAGTGATGTTCTCATCATCACCCATTCTCAACATTTCATATTTCCCTTTCAGGCTTTGTAGCTTAGCAATCTTCACATGGGTATCACATTCATACAAAGTTTCCAACTTTTTCTAGATCTCATAAGTAGTCTTCAACTCCATTACATTTGTCATCTCAGAATCATTTAGAGCACTCAATAATGCTTCCTTAGCTCTGATATTGTACTCGACTTCCTTAATCTCAGTAGTAGTAGAAGGACCATTCTATGGGATGATATACCTATTCTTTGTAATGTTCCAATAAGGTTCACCAATGCATCTCAAATGACACTCCATTCGAGTCTTCCACAGAGAATAATTAGTTCCATCAAATCTCGGTCTATCCTTCTTATATGTCACCATCTCGGATCGCCTCAAGCTATTAAACTTCTTCTGAGGAACTTGCTCTGATACCAATTGTTGGCAACACAAGGGAAGCCAACTGAGAGGGGGGATGAATCAATTGTCACATTATACAAATTAAACTTATTCTCAGATCTGATATATAAACATGAAAGCATAAACCATCACCACATTAGAAACACACATAACACTAAGATTTTTTTGTGGAAACCCTATTAGGGGAAAAACCATGGTGAAGGTTAATCCAAAAGATTATACTTTGTTAAAAGTATAAAAGAATTATAAATGGGGAATGCACATGCATTCAGACACACTGCCTAGAGCTCAGTGCTCAAATACAAAAAGGATTACTACCCAAAGGAAGACACACTGTCTTACAAAAACATTCAGATCACATCCACAAGATTTTGAACTGAGAAAATAACATTTGCTAATGCCTGATTACAGTTCTAGTCAAGCACATAAACATTTGCTCACTCTTCTTCACACTTTACTTCTGCCTTCGAAAGATTAGAACATTATTGGAACACAACAATTGCGCATCATTTACACACATAATTCACACACATGCCTTCAAATGGTATAAATAATCGATCATATATATCCGCAACCAAGAATAACATCTTCTATATGTTGTCTTCAACAAAATATAAAATGTGCACAAACTGTTGGCTCAAACCATAAACAATTTTCAATGCACACCAACCAATGTCATCCACAACATAGTAAGGACCCAAAATAACATCCTCGAACATGAACCACCTTAAAAAATTAAGCCTCGAAGATCCAGAACACACTACAATCACCCTGTTGGACATGATCATAAAAATACACGCTCACAAAAGAAAATCACCACTCATGAGCACAACGATCAATGTGGACATACAACACAGATAGAGCATGATCTAGAAACATCCACGAGCATCATGAATCACCACAAAAGCATCCGCAACAACTCAAATTACTAGAATCACATCATCTTCTTTGAGGAACACCAACTAAAACAACAAAACAACTGTTAGAACACAAATACTCTATAACTCGATCAAATCTTCATGTGGATCTCTAAAACTTAACATGGATAAACTAGATATACTTGAAAAGAAACCCTTTAATCCACAACCTCTTATCATCAACATACTAAGCTAGCCAATAGTATGATGGCTATACTAAACTTCACTGCATCACTGACATCCTGCAACTTATTCCATTACAATTTTCTCAATATCTTTGACATATACAACCTTAAAGACATTAATGCCAATAGTGTTGACATCAATGACAAGCACATATAAGAAATATCCAACAATGAGTTCTTTATGGGCTGAGTTTGATGGATAGCAGAGGAAATGAGGAAATATAAATCCTAGTATAAAGGGTGGCAAGTTCTAAAGATGAAGCCACGACAGAGGATTTCCTTTGTAAAAGTTGAGAACTCTTATATGCTTCACAAAAGGGAAGAGGTTGTGGCTGTGAATGAAAGTAGATGATCAACACCTAAAAGTTCACCAAGATCCTTGCTTTAAAGAACAATATAATTGAGAGTTGCACCTCGAATTCTTAAACACGTCTCCACGATGAGAAGCCTATGAACAAAAAATTCACTATAAGAAGCCAATTTATGATCTTACAAGGTCGAGTAGGCTACTGATGAAATTCTCATAAATAATTGAAATCCTCAAATCTTTAGTAAAACCAGAGAGTTTTCAGGTATATCCATCACAATTGACATCTTAAAGAATGAATCTACTAAGAATTTGATAATCGGCCCAAATGCATGCGACACTATATTGGAACTTAAGCATTGGAATTAATCCACTAAATCTTTTAGGAAGGTTTCTATGAATTCAGATACGAAGATCACATAAGTAGAAAAGAATAATGTAGATAAGACCCTACATAGTTATTTCTCCTACATTTGAATGATCACATTAAGCAAACAATGGAAGAGAATCAAAGCAATCCGATTCAAGAGATGAGAGGAATATGAAACATGTTTCAAACACTTCTATTCAGTCTAACTAGCTAGAACCGATTCCTTCTATGAGAGGAAAAGTATATGAGATCCTCCTTCTCTTGACCATCCAAGACTTACATAGAGGTAATTAAGTTAAAAGGCTAAGCTTTATCTACAATGAGGAACATCAGAAGAGATCCCACACTGTCACAAAAAAGACTCGAAGTCGCTATAGAATGCTTGCCTAACCAAGGGAACAATTTTTCTCTTGCAAAGGAATTAAAAGATAAAACATTGAAGAACATTTTCTAAACAGATCTCAAACAAACCAGCTTACCTTAAATTATTCATTTTTGATGTTGTTGTTGCCGTCTCAGGGGGTCATCTTGTAAAGATTCAAGCCTTTCTATCAATCTCCTGTCCAAAAGTTCCCTACTCTTTTTTTTGAGTTTTCATGCCTTTCAAATTCTTGTATATCCTCCCTTTCTTTTTGCATGTGATGTTGATATTTTTCCTCCATGCCAGCTTATTTTCTCGTGGAACCGCTATATGCCAGAATACATGATAGACCCATGCCTGGTAACACCCTTCCCATTAAGATTCATTAAAACTCTACTTTAAGAGTTTTCATGCAAGGCGATTGCACAAGCACTCTCTTTCCTCTTACTCATGCATGCAAAAGACAGATTCTCTTTTAAGCCATTCCATTTAATTTCCACTTAAAAGTTTATTCAATTTTACGTCTTTATGTTTAATGATTGCATTGAGTGCAAATTATTTTACTATGTGCATGCTAATTTAATAGCTTCAAGTATTGCTCACGGAGTCAATTCTTAAAATAAACTATTTAAATAACTTTCCTTGGCTAAGTCATTAAATAGTCATATTTTATGTTATTATAGGTAAATAAGTAAAATTACCAATATTCAACAATTATTAACAATAGAGCTCTCTTCCTTATTGTTCAATTTACCTTTAAATAAAATAAAATGATCATAAGGCATTTCTTTTTTTTCATTTTTAGTAAAAATGTTCAAGTGATTATAATTATTTACTAGTTAATTTTATGCACATGCAAAAATGAGATGTGACATCATCTCTCTCCTACAATCTCAAAAATGTCTTACATATATACCCAATACATCCGCATACATCAATTAGGTTGGCCTAATTAGATGTAGCCCAAAATTAAATCAAAATTGTCTTGTCATCTCCATACTTAAATCAAAAACATCTTTGTGCTCAAATAAAATGTGCAACACTCAATTTTGGTTGTTGTGGATCTAAAATAGATCTTATTAACATCCACAATACATATTTAATCTTCACAACATATATCAAGCATTAGGTCAGCCAAGAATTAGACCTAATCACAAAATATGCCAACTAATCAATCACCAATGATCCATCTGATCATGTAATCACACACCATCTGGAATATATAGCGTACTAACACCTGTAAAAAATCTCCAAAAATTGAAAAGTCTAATACCAATCACTGGAGCAGTGCGTCTGGATTCCTTATTCCCATTTACATTGTATAAAGCCAAAACTGAATGTCAAACTACTGTCACTTATAACTTTCAAATTGTAATAGCTAAAACATTGAATATAAATGCATATAGTAGTCATGAATAACATATTATTATCTCATAAGTAGATCTTATTACATGAGAAATTGTGGACCAAAATACTAGAATAAGATATCTCCATTCCGTTCACCAGTTTAGAGAAACTATATTTAATAATTAATGTTGGCATCAATGACAACAAAAGACTTCCTTCTTCATTCTTTCAACAATAATTCCTATTGAATTTGAGTATAAAATATTGAGAACATTTGTTCAATTATGCATAGACTTGTCAACAACACATCAAGAGAGATTAGACAACCTCAATGCACTTTATGAAATCATAATGGAAGCCATACACTACACTAAAGTTGTTTAGAATCAAAAAATCCATTAGCATGATTAATTCATGTCAGAACCAAGGAATTCAATGTAGGTGATTGGATTCTGCTTTATGACTCAAGATATCAAGACTACAAGGGAAAATTACAAACAAGATGGCTTGGTCTATATGAACTAAAACAAGTCTTTCCCAATGGAGCAGTACAACTACACATAATTGATGAAGTCAGGTTCTCCTTACTAGTTAATGGACACACACTAAAGTTGTATAAGAAACCACTGTGGAAGGATGATTTCATTCTCTTATTAATTCAACAATTTGAGCCTTCACTTAACAATTCAACTACAAAAAATACAAGTTCTACACATAACTCAGTAGATGAGCTACATAGCTCATCTACTAATGTTACACAGGTATAATTTATAGCACAGTTCACAAGCATACACTACACAAGGTGACAAACAATAATAATAATTTTTCCACAATCAACGAAGTAGTAGGGACCTATAGCAACATGCTTGAAGGTGACATCTAGAAAGGGACCTGTTACTAGAGGCACCCTCAATAGTTATTTGATAGTCATTTCAAAAATTCCTACCAAATTAATTACATATCCCTACTTTCCAGCTCCATGTTTTGTACATGCAGCTACACATGTTTTATTTTCACACATGCAACGTATACACATCCTCACACATAGCATTTCCATCAATTTTTTTCTTACCATGTATCATACAGTTCATTTCACATCACATCTATCGTACATCTTGCAATCTTTCTAAACCATCATTTACCACACCCCATGAATTCATGTCATTCAATTCAAATTGAAAATAAGAATGGTCACAACAAATCTTGCTGCAGGTAGTAATCAACAACTTCGCATGAGTTAAGTTTCATTTCACAATAATTCTACAGGTACATGCATTAACTTCTCATAATTAGCATAGATTATAATTGATTTTCTACATGTTTTAACATTAATTTGTGCATGCTTCATATCTCATTTTATTTTCCACTTCATACAATATATTCCTCCACCACGACCTATATAATTAAGTGATGACACTTAATATCTTTATTTGGGGGAGGGGTACTCTTCATTTTCTTGGTTTTCAAGAACCAAATAAAAAAATCTTTGCAACCTTTTTTCCATTCTATTTTCTTCCATTTTTACACAAATACAAGATCAAAAGAGAAGAGAAGGGTTATAAGTAGTTGAATAAAGAGGACACAACATAGTAGAAGTGGTGTAGTTAGAGTGATAGGTAGAAATTGAATCCAAAAATTGAACCAGAAAAGAGCAGAATTAAGGGAATTAGAGAATAATAACAGTATCATGGGTGGTGACATTATTAGTAGAGAACCAACAACACATACCCAGTTGTTGTAAGAATGGCTAGTATTACCCATTTTTAGACAAGCTGGTTGGTTGGAGTGATCTTAAAACTCACAGAGTTCTGAAGTCATGACACAATAATTTGCTGCCACACTACAAAATGATGAAGCATTAACTATAATAGGTTTGAGGGTGGATGCTTCATAATCTGCCATTGCTGAGGTATCATGACTACCATGGGAAGGATAAGAGTTTCCAGTGAGGGCAGATGCCATTGCTGCTAGGATCAAAATTAGAGAACATGGAGAAAACCTAGGCTCATCTTCTCTACAAAAATATTATCCTTACCCTGGATATAGGATTCAGTAGCTTCTTACATATTCAAAAAACTTAACCTGTGATGGTAGACAATCCTTGTTGTATACATTCGGGTGATCCCACAATAGTGGTTTACACTTTTTAGGAAATCCTGATTTTTGTTGAAATCACATATTTTTTAAAAATATAATGATTTAAGCCTTGAAAATTTTCATTTAAAGGATTATAATTAAAGAGGGTTTGATCAAACCACCTTAGATCAAACCCCCTTGGATAGAACCCTGCTATTTTTAAACCATACCTATAACGGAGTCTCCTTTACACCTATCAAAATGCTGATAAAAAATCACTTTTGATTTACCTTTTTGGTAATCAAATGAATTCATCTAAAATTTATTATTTGTAAGCATGTAGTCCTTATTATAAGCTTCCCAAAAAGTATAATTTTAAATATATTTATTTTTTATTTCTTGTGAATGTAGGTTTTTCACTGAAAATCAAGCTCTTTATTTTGCACATGTGGAAAAATAGTAGATTATCCAAAAAAATTCTGGAAAATATGTTCTCGCTATTGATGTTATTGCAACTTCAGGCTTCATACTTCCTTATTTACTTGTGTTTATTTAATGGCAACATATCTCTAAGATGACCGACCTCCTTTGTAATTATTTTTTATGGTGGCCGACCTTGTCTTTGAAAAGGTGCGACCCCTCTAAGCAACATGTATATATAGAAGGTCACTTTCTCTCATTTGGGCATCAAGCAAGTTCGATCTCCTTCTTCTTATGTGTGATTTATATCAAGTGCAAATCCTTCTATCTAGTGCGAATTTCTTCTAAGGAAGATTGTGAGTCCATTCAAGTGCAGATTGAAGGGAAGACTATTAGTTTGTTTTACAGTCATTGCTGGTGCTGATTATTGGCCTTGTGTGTGCCATTACTTATATATATATAAGAGATATATTTGTTGCTGGGTTTTTCTCCCTCAAGAGGAGGGTTTTCCCAGGGTATCTGCTGTGTTATTGTGTCTATTTTTGAATTAATTTTCTATGTATTACATCTGATCATAAAAATCAACATGGTATCAAAGTGGGTCTAAAGAAAGACCTAATAAGATATGGAAGAAATCGATCGAAGCAATGAGGTATCAATACTTGAAGCAAGTTAAGTATCAGGAGGACTCGAGACGGTTCTACATCCTCATGGCGAAAAACATAAAGGTGTTCAACTCTTGGCAAGACTACATCAAATCAATGTGTCGGTGATCTCGATCTATAGATTAATATTTGTAGGAATAAGTCAAGCGGCAGAAGAGATGGAATTCATTCAAGAATCGGCCTTCCCTGCTGAGGACTACATTCCATCATGGGTAAGAGATTTAATACCTGTTGCTGATCTTGATGAAAGGTAGTAAGTTGAACATAGACTTGGCTTTGAGCTCCTTTGCCACCATCTGTGTTAATCTACAACCTATAATTTGTGACCTAAATCTGTGAGTGATCATCTTCTTCATCAAAGTTTTTGTGCAATCATTCTCATGTTGAAGCTGTCACTGAATGATGAAAAGTATCCAGTCAAAGGAGCAATTTTGGAAGCTAATAATCATTTGAAAAAGGTGGATGAAAGGAGATTATGCATCAGGTTATGACGAAGCCTCAAGTTTGTACCATCTTTGTGGATCTTTGAGTGCGCGATTGAGCTTCAACTAAGAGAGAATGAAAAGGCGATTTCATGCCTATTTGGAAATCTTGAGTTTAAAGTATTGGTCCTTGTCTGTGCGGTAATTTCTTCTACATCATCTAGAGGATTGTCAACTAACAGGGATCCTAGTAATTTCGTGATCAGAAATTCTATCTAGGTTTTAATCTGTTGTCATTGCATTGCCGTGATCTAGCACTTATGGGTTTTTGGATCTTCTAGGAGCATGGAATAAAATTTCCAAATACTAATTTCATGCCTTTCAACATTCGTTGGTTGATAACCATGAGTCTATTTGTATCAAAGATAAATGCTTGCTCTAATGATGGCGATGTCACTAAACGCTCATCTCCTATAATTTTATCATAGCTATCCAGTTTATGAATGTGAGGAACATCACATAATCTTGTAACACTATTTGTGCCTCCTATGTTGATGATGTGCTGAGGTTCCACTGAGTGCATCGATAAATTTGAACAGTCAAAGACCATGTTCAAATTTAAACTGTTCAAGCTGTGAACTTGTAGAGGAAGATTGTGGACTGATTTGAGTGCAAGAGTAGCAAATCATCTTAAGTCTAGTAATTAGCATTCATCAGAATATCTAAAGAGATAAGTATTATTTTCTATTCTTTTGAAATCTAGGGTAAAATTTTAGTCTGCTATTTGTTTACTTGAATCATGTGTGATAGTGATCTCTAGCATAAGTTCCCTTGGAAATGTCATTCATTCATTGCATTTCATTGTGAAGATCTTTGAGATGAAAAGTGAAATGCAATTCCTTTGTGATTGGATGGTCACATATTTCTCCATGTTCATGGACTACGATGGTGCCTTGAGCAGGCTGGTCCCATATTGAACATGTTGGCTGCATAATGCATTCAAGAAATCTGTAGTTGTGTAGATTGTCTCTTGTTGTGCTAAGCTTAGCACTCTCGAGAGGAGTAAAAGATGGAAGAAAGAGTTAAATAAAGATAAGTTTATTTATCCCTTCATTCTAATCTTTTGATGTATTTCTCTTATAGGTTGATTTATTTATTTATGTTTTTAATATTGTTCATAAATTATTATGTATTCATGCTATAACTTAAAATAGTAAACCTTGTATGATTCTAGCCTTGATATTTCCTTGGATAATTATAAACTAGTAGTAATCTCTCTTTAAATTGCTTCCAGGATGAATCTAGGAGCAAGAAGGTGATGAGAGATTGTTTAGTGATGAAAAGCTTGAGGCATCTTGTGAGGAAGTCATGATCAAGCATGAAGTCACAACTTGCAGCCATGAGACTGAGTTGGTGGCTAGAGGGAGCTCACTTCCAAAAGTTTTCTTTGCAATCACTGAAGTAGGGATCAAGAGGGAGTTTTGTAACTCACTAAGAAGTGAAGATTATTGTATTACAAGACCAAGTGTTAAATTCTTGAAAGACCTCTTCAGATGCTGAGATCAGAATTGCACAAGACAGTCGTCTGGATTTGACATTGGTAGCTCCACAAACCTATTCAAAATAGTGTGATATGGGATGAGGTCGAGGAGGACTATCTTGAACTCTCTATAGTACCAGAGGTGTGCACTAGAGAACATTTATCTAAGGCAAGTGTTGTAGACAATCTTAGACGATGAGGTCAGGAGGTTGATGAAAGTACTTAAAGATTCAGACGGAGCCTACTGAACCTAAAGAAGAGGGGAAGTATACTTAAGAGGTTTGGTATGGTGGATTGCAAATCCATGTCTACACCTATGGAGATCAACCTACATAAGTTGAAAGAGGCTGTAGCTAGTTCAGACTTGGTGGATCCTACAATGTACAGGCAATTAATTGGGTCCTTGATGTATCTAGTTAAAACTAGACCAAATATCTGTTATGCTGAATGCACTTAGTCAGTTCATGTGTGAACCAAGATAGATACATCTTGTTGCAGCAAAACATATCCTGAGATATCTGCGTGGCACAATTGGATATGGGTTGAGATATTCTTCAGATGTGGACTTGGAGCTGCATGGTTTTTCTGATTATGATTGGGCAGGGAGTGTCACTAATCAAAAGAGCACCTCTGGATGTTTCTTTTTGGGATTTGCTATGATTTCCTGGTGCAGTAGGAAGCAGTCATCTGTAGCATTGAATATAGCAAAGGCAGAGTATATTGCAGCTTGTATGGCAACTCGGGAAGTAGTGTGGCTTCATAAGCTCCTTGTAGGATTGTTTGGACAATCAATGAAGACTACTATCATTCATTGTGATAACCAGAGATGTGTGAAACTTTCTATCAATCTTGTGTTTCATGATAGAATCATGCATGTTGAGATCAAATACCACTATATCAGAGATATGGTATTGAGGAAAGTTATATAGTTAAGGTATATCAGCACTGATGAGCAAATGGTAGACATTCTCACCAAGCCTCTCTCCAGGATAAAGTTTGTGTACTTTCGAGATAAGCTTGGTATGGTGGAGAATACAACCTTAACTGAGAAGGAGTCTTAGTATTAGTGATCCTCTTTAATGAGTTCTTCTCTGTGAGAGAAGTTTGAGGTGAAATCCCTTGATTAATGAGTTCTTCTCTATGAGAGAAGTTCGAGGTGAAATCCCTTGTTTAATGAGTTCTTCTCTGTGAGAGAAGTTTGAGGTAAAATCCCTTGATTAATGAGTTCTTCTCTATGAGATAAGTTCAAGGTGAAATCCCTTGATTAACGAGTTATTCTCTGTAAGAGAAGTTCGAGGTGAAATCCCTTGATTCCACCCTCTGGGAGAGCCATGGTGGATGTCATGTGTGTGACTCCATGACAACATCATGTGAGAGAGTCCATGATGATTTTATTGTACTTGTGTTTTCACCCTTTGGGAGAGCCATGGTGAAAGTCATGTTGAGGTGACAACATCATGCAAGTGATGAACACTTGTACATACCATACATGGTTGTAGCCATTGTGGTTGGTATCACGATGAGGTGATATCATTTCTTTTCTACATATGGTTGTAGCCATTGTGGTTAGCATCACCATGAGGTGATGTGTTTTGTGTAGCAGGAAGTATTTCTCCTTAGCTGAGAGGGAGTGTTGATGCTATTGCAACTTCAGGATTCATACTTCCTTATTTACTTGTGTTTAAATTTAATGGCAACATATCTCTAAGATGATCAACCTCCTTTGTAATTATTATTTATTATTTGTAATTATTTTTTATGGTGGACAACCTTGTCTTTGAAAAGGTGCGACCCCTCTAAGAAACATGTATATATAGAAGGTCACTTTCTCTCATTTGAGCATCAAGAAAGTTCGATCTCCTTCTTCTCAAGTGCGATTTATATCAAGTGCAGATCCTTCTATCTAGTGCGAATTTCTTCTAAGGAAGATTGTGAGTCCATTCAAGTGCAGATTGAAGGGCAAACTATTAGTTTGTTTTACAATCATTGCTGGTGCTGATTATTGGCCTTGTGTGTGGACTCATTGTAAAGAGACTTGTTGCCATTACTTATATATATATAAGAGATATATTTGTTGCTAGGTTTTTCTCCCTCAAGAGGAGGGTTTTCCTAGGGTATCTGCTGTGTTATTGTGTCTATTTTTGAATTAATTTTTTGTGCATTACATTTGATCATAAAAATCAACACTTGCTAGGTATTGATGTTCTTGATCTAGTAAATTTTTTGATACATACAAAAAAAGTTATGTTGTTTACGGTCTACCTATGTCTAAATTGTAATTGGTTTGACTTCAAAATTTGATTAAAAAAAATTCAATAAAACATTATGAAACCAAATGAATGTGCTAGATATCATAGTTATAAAGCTAGATTAAAAAAAATTATAATTTTATCCTTCATAGAAAAAAAGTTATGTTGTTTACGGTGAGCATCACTCTTTAAAAATGGTGTTTACTACTAGAAACTAGTTTTCAAAGGAGATGGAAAAAGAAATACAATCTGATTCAATTTTTTTTTTTAAATATTTAGAATCTATAAACAAAATATCACAAATCACTAGTTTGCATCATCTTCAAATTCCTCATGGTTTAGCAGCTATAGGTGCCCGAAAGTGAATATTTAATTAAAAAAATTCAGTTCAATGTCTTGTTTGGCCAAAAATTGTAAACCAGTATTGTGGAATCACCCAGTCCATTTTAAGCTTTTAATCCATCTTCGCCATGATAGGCGTGTGAATGTTCCAAATTTTCTTTATAATTTGTTAAAAAGAACGAGTTTTGAGTATAAAAGGAAGAGGAATAACATAATATTATCACATTTTTTCTTAGTCAACATTGTTGATAAAAAGAAGTTTGAGAATTCAATTTCCACATGTTTCTTGGGAGAGTTTCCTAAATTGCAACCATATCAACACCATCCATGAACTTATTGTCTTGAAAAGAGTAGAGGAACCTATTATATCATAAAGGGAAATGCCCTCTAGCTCCCCTATTGCGTCATCTACCTAGAGCATAGGAGAGCTAGAGAATAGAGCCTATAAGACACTCAACCTGTAGCCTTTGAACAACCCACGACAGAAAGTAGACAAGAGATCCCTATCTTTGGAGAAACACCAAGAACTAGGAAAAGGAAAGGTAAATCTTCTTCTGCACCCACAAGGGGGTAGAACAAATCCACACACCTTAGGAGGCAATCACACTACTTGAAGAGGAAAGGTGTTATGAGAGGGTCAATTAAAATGCAAAAAGAGGAAGATGTTATGGTCAAGATAAACTCAAAATTGAAGTGGGATTCCCTTGGTAATGAAATGCACCTATTACATAGTCATGTAATTATACAAGTGTTAGTGTAATTAACATTTAATTACACTTGCATAAATTTACTTAGGCAATATTTAATTCCTAGGTTTATTATTCTCATCCTTATCTTGTTGAGCTATCTTGTTGCTCAAGATAAGATTAGGGTTATGCATCTTTGCTTTTATAAAGAAAATTATTATCATGTAATTATTGAATTCCTGAATAATAATTATTTGCACATATTTTTGCAATAGCTTTGCTTTTTCTGATTTTCTCTTCTGTGGAAGGATTTTCTGGTTTGCATTTCAGATCTTGGGTTTCTAACATGGTATTAGAGCCTTGATTTGCAATCTCTTCTCAAATTTTTGAGAAAATCATTACAGGTTTCGTTCGAGATTCCTTGAGGGTATCATACCTTGAGTTCATTCATGAGGTGTTTTGGATCAAATCAGGCTTCACCATTGGATTCAAAGCATTGGAAAAAGTTAGGATTGGCTTTTGTTTTGCAGATTTTGGCCATCGTTTGCCAAATCTGTGAGGGTTTCAGGCTAGGATATTTTTTGCAAGTTCTGGAGGTAGCAGATTTTTTGGAGCAGTTTGAGCAGAAACAGAGGTCACCATCGCGTTCACAGCGGCCAAAAACCCTAAGATTTCCCTTAGTTTCATTGATTTTGGTGAAGTTGGTCTAGAAGGAAATTTTTTTGTCTGGAGGGCCATACGGCCTCCCCTACACGCTTCATGAGGCTTGAAAATTAAAAAAAATATAAAAAAATGTGCTTTTTGTTTTTCGCGCTGGAGCTTCTTGTATAAAACAACTCCACCACCCAGTGGCCACCAGTTCGCCACCACCGCCGGTGGCACTGTCCACCTCCTCCGCCAACCAGCACCAGCCCTCATGGGCTCCATTACAGCTAGCGCCGGTCACATGGGGGACCAGGCGCTATGCGCCCAACCCCCAACCGACCCCCTCAGCTCTACTGGTGGTCATATGGATGACCATGGGCTTCGCTCCAGCCCCTAGCCGCTAGCGTCCTGGTCCTGCATGCGACTAGGGGCTTATTTTTTTAGCCCCTAGGGGCCCTACATCCCTTATTGGGCATTCTGGAGCACTTTTCATGAAATCGGGTGTATTTTTTTCGTACATGATGTCTATTTTTCGCAAATGAGATACCGTTGGAAATCTAATTCCGATGATGATCCAGGTGTATAGGTGTTTTTACCAAATTTTTCTCCAAATTTATTTTGTATGTCTTTGAACTCAGATGAAGTTTTTTCTTGCTTCGGAGGGCATATCTTTTGACTCGGTGATCCATTTTTCGTCATTCTTGCGGCATTGGAAAGCTGGTTCAGTCCTCTACACAGATCTGTGGTCTATTTTTTTTTTTTATGCATGTTTTCATTCTCTCCTTTTACAATCATTGGGTTATTGTAATAAATGAACTGAGATAAAGTTCCATCAGGGGGGTTTCTTGAATAATAAATCTGATTAAAGTGTGCATGGACTTTGATCTCCATCTTGTTTTGATGGCAACTCGCATGGGTTATCTGGTTTATTAGTTTCTTTTGGCCACTTTTTTGCTCTAGCTTGACACATATCAGATTCACTTCAGTTCACACTTTAGATTAAGAGCCTATGGTTAATGATCCGCATTGGATCAATCTCAGTTTGAGGGCTATGTTTTAATGGTTAATGCTCCAGAGTCTTTATGGTACTCCTTCCCATAGAAGAGTTTGTCTCAGTTTAGCATCGACATCGAGATGCACAGTTTCCAAATTATGTCATCATTTCATCTACTGTTGCTTCATAGATTCCAGGGTTGTTCTAGTTTGTGAGTTTTCCAGTGTTTTGTGGCATCGGGTCTACTATCGCATTATTATGATTCTATTTTTGGTTTCTTGTAGACAAAAGTATCTTTCCTTGCTTGTCAGATTGCGGTTCCAGTGTTATTCCACAATGTTCTTCCAGTGCTTCTTTGCAGTAGGCATCTCATTGTAGGGGGGTTTTGTCCCACTGAGTTTTCCTTCTCTACCTCATTATTGCATTTGTACATGGGTACTTGATCAGGCCTTGTTGCCAGGACCCATTCATGCTTTCTTGCATTCATCTTAGTTTTAGGTGCATGCTTTTTTAGTCTCCCTAAGTTGCACTTATGGGGGGTGTTAGTGTAATTAACATTTAATTACACTTGCATAACTTTACTTTGGTAATATTTAATTCCTAGGTTTATTATTCTCATCCTTATCTTGTTGAGCTATCTTGTTGCTCAAGATAAGATTAGAGTTATGCATATTTTCTTTTATAAAGAAAATCATTATCATGTAATTATTGAATTCTTGAATAATAATTATTTGCACATCTTTTTGCAATAGCTTTGCTTTTTCTGATTTTCTCTTTTGTGGAAGGCTTTTCTGGTTTGCATTTCAGATTTTGGGTTTCTAACAACAAGAACCTCTGAGTTTAATTCAGTGGATGTTTTTGTTGCAAGGAAAATAAGAAAAAGAACCCCAAAGAGCCCTTATTTAGAGGGTAATGAGTATACAAGTGAGAGGAATGACCATTGTTTGGAAAGAGAGGAAGTTTTTATTAAGCAAAAGGATATTGACAAAGAATTACAGGAGGTTATAGAAAGGATAAAGGAATTGGAAGGTTTGTTGGAAACACACTAGTAAAAATATAGTGAGAGGGACAAAAGAATTAAATATTTGGAGGAAAAAAATTATAAATTTAAGCACGGGTCTAAGTTGGATGAATTGGCACATCTTGCTATCATAGAAGCAAGAAATAAGGAACTAGTACCCTAGGGTCCAATTCCTCCACTTTTAGTTCCCTCCAAATCATCTATAGTGACCTTAGGTGTGGAATTGTGAAAAAAAACCCAAGAGTTCTTTGAGAAGGAGTGGGAAAAAGAAAAAGTTGAGTTGATGTCCAAAAACACTTGGACACTTGAACAAAAAGAGGCAAAAATAAAAAGGATAAAAGTAAATATTGAAGTAGTAGACAAGGATGCACAAATTCTAAAGTGCAGACCTCCTGCAAGAGTTTATGCACTATTTTTTTAGGAGAAGTATTTGTGTTTTTAGTTCAGCCAGTTTATTAGTGATTTACCAATGTCAATGAATAGAAATATTTTGTTTTTATAAACTTTCTTTGACTCTACACCAGATATTCAAGACCAATTATGTGAGTTTTACTTGCATAATCTTGTGCTCTCAGATCAGAATGAATGTAATCCACTAATGTTTGTGGCTTATAGATTAAAGAATTGGCCTCATTATGTTAGGAATGGATAGAAAAGGGGTGAGATATTGCAAGAATATACTGAAAAGGAGAAATCTATTGCTCTACAACTGAGGAAATAATCCAAAGATCCCAATGCAGTAGTTGATGAGTGATTAGATCTCCTGAACTATAAGGGTGTAAGAAGGAAAATAATGAGTGTAAGGAATGTGACTACATCAGGGTCAAGCAACTAGTTATAGGATCCATTGATCACACCTTCCATTTTGTGAAGAAGAGATGGGAGGATTTAACCTTTGAATTAAAGAAAAAGGAACCTCACTCCCTCTATAATTTTATATCCATTATTAGAAGATCTCACAAGTATATAGATATTGCCAGGGATAATGGAATTACATGGTTTCCTCTTACATTTCACCCACCTTTTCTCCTCATCTAGTGCCACATTGGATAGGGAGGAACTGGGATAAAATATAAATGATAGAGAATCCAAGGCTGACAAATATTTCATGTTGGAAAGTCTACTGGGTATGTGTAGGATCATCATGGAAAAAATAGGCCATTAAGTGGCAAAAAATTCAGAAAAATCAGAGTTAAGCAACTTGACGTAAAAATTTGAATAAGTTATCTATATTATTTAAAAAATATGTAAGAATAGAATCTATAGCAAATTGAATGTAGTTTCTAAACTACTAGGTTTATTTAAAAAAAAAAATCTATTTCCAAGGTGAAAATTTTAAATTTCAATGCAGTAGAACTTAAATTTTAGGGAAAAAATAAGAAATAGGTGTCTGTCTGACCACCCTAACCACAATAAAATGATAATATTTGTTTATAAGATTTCATATATAAGTAGAGGACTCATGTCTTGATGTGATGCATATTTTTTTGTAATTTTTTTCCAAATAAATAATTAATTATGAATTTTTTTATTACAACTTTTAAAAATATAAAAAATCATGTGTCTAACCACCTTAACTTGGTCAAAACTTCATGAAATTAATTATTATTTTTTTAATCCTATAGTATGTGAAGCATAGAATGTGAGACATGTTTCAGATTCAAAAAATGTGATACTTTTTAAAAGCTATATATTTTTTTCAATCATCCTATCAATCAGGACTTTAGTCGTAATTCAAATAGAAAATGAATAATAATTATTTATTAAATTCAAAGTAAAGAATAATTTATATTGGTGGAAATTTGAGAATCTCCTTTAAAAACCCTTTTTGTTTCATCAATTTTGGGTTAAAAAAAGTCATCAGCCACATACCCTACACATACCCATCATATCGCCACTTTTTGGCCCATCATGATCCTGCACAGCCTACTATTTAAGATAGGTTAAGGGAGTTGATGTGGTGATATATTTTAGGGAAATGAATCTTCAGTACAACCTCTGGTCCTAAATGTTGCCTAAGGACAAGCAATTACTTAGTTGGGGGGAATGATGAGGCTGATTAATAACTAGTTTTCTCTTGTTTAGTTCATATCTTTTAAACACTTTAAACTGCTTATTTCATATACATTCTTGAACTTATATACCTTTTATATCTTTTATGCCATCCGAACCAAAATTTGATGAGTGGAAATATGATTATGATATGATGATGTTTGCATGGATGAATGTGTGAATGTGTGTGAAATTTAGTATGAATCTATCTTTAATTCATGATTGTGTAATGGTATGTATGCTTTAGATGAAACTAGCTCCTTACAACTAGATGTATTGTGATCCACAACAAGTAGAGAACTCAACCCATAGCCAAAGGATTCCAAGTTGATTGTAGTGGAGATTCCAAGGACACTGGAAACATGATAGTTGTAGAAATCATGGAAATGATCATTAGAGTGGTCAATTGTGAGTCATTAGAGCATTTAATAAGACAATGGAGGAGAGAAGAAGTTTGCAATAATTAGGAAACTAATGTGATTGTTTGTACAAAGCACATCTCTATCATGTTGTTAAACCAAAGTTGCAAACCTATTTGTCTTCTTCTAACTTTTTTAGTTATAGCTTTAGTTTCAAGACTTTGTCTTTCTATTTTGAAGGAGAGTGGACATCTTCATTTAATTTCTATTTTTAGTCCTTATGCAAATAAACCTCCTCCTGAACCTATATAGAACTAGATCGGTGGTTGAGGAGTAGATCTAGTTGGAAGATATATGTTTTGATAGTTATAGTTTTGTTTCAAAAATTATATCTTTGTTAGTTTTTTGTTATGCATTCATGAACGAGAAATCTGTGAAGATTCTTGTTATATTGTTGAGTTCAGTTATATGCAATAAAGATGCTCCAGTTTATTGTTATGATTAGTTGAATCAAGTAGCACATATTTGGTTTCTCCTATGGGTACAATAGCTTGAGCAAGGGCCACTTAAGGTACTATTCACCCACCTTAATTTATGTTCATAATTTAGATGTTTATATTATTACATTCATTTCAATAGATTCTTCATTACATGCATGTAAATGATATTTAGTCTCATGATTTAAGTTTTGTAATGCATCATTGATTCATCCTCTAGAGTGAGTCAAGTAGTTAGAAGTGAGAATCAGAAGTGTTGGTGAAATTGCATAATTTAGGTTTAATAACAGTTAACAGTTATAGTGTTAAGCTGAAGGTACCTACAACATCAATAGTAGATTAAGTTATTTCCCCTATTTTGTAGTTTATGCTTTATTTTCCTTTTCCAGCCTTTACTATTTTCTTTCACATGTGTAAATCACCTATACTTGATGATATAGGACGTGTAGAATCTATGAATGCACATATAGTGCCAACACCATCAAAACCTTATGAAGTCCTAGTTGATAATTTAATGGAGTCTTTACAAGGGTTTAATGGACTATTCAATTAGGAACCCTTCCTCTGAATTGTGTTTCTAACACCAAGTTGATTGGACATTAGTGAGGCCTTACATGCCCATCTGTATTAACTTATCCCACTCCATATTTAAGGTGGAAATGAAGTTATCTAAAGAAAAAATCTTCCAAAATGCCCTAAGGTTCCTTTAGTGGAGTAAAAGGTAGATACATTTACACAGAGTAGTCAAGATCTAGTTTGGAGAGTATAAAAAGAACTAACCATCTCATTTTATATTCCACATTATTTTAGCTACAACCTAACTAATTTAAATTAGTGAAGAAGTCTTGTAGGTTGTCAAAAGAACTAAGGCTTAAACTTATCAGCTCATTCTCTAACTCGTGACCTTTCATTCATCTACCTACCTAAAGAGTTTTTCTATGCAAGTCAAACTTCATTGGGCATGTTTAATGATTCTCCATGAAAGAGAAGCTTAAGAGACCCATTTAAATAGCACCATAAATTGTTGACCTTGATAATTTCACACTACATGGACACCCTATTTGGACTATAACATTAATTATATCAATAGTTTATTTATTTTGGGGCTATATTGAGAAAATAAATTTAAATCCCCACCATCTTGAAAAATTTGGGTCTAAAGCACACAAGAAAGGGCGAGGGTTCCCTTGACCTTAAAGGCGACCTATTTCAAATTTAATGCTTTGAGGTTAGTCCTTGGATAGTTAAAAAATATTTTAGGTCAGCCAATAATAAAAATTATCAATCAATATACATATATAAACAAGTTTTCTTTTCATTTGAACATTAGAAAAGAAGCATTATGAAAAAGAAGCTATTATGATAAATCATGCACTATCATGAAGATGTATTGAGTTATCCTCTACATGCTAGCTACAATAACCTATTGTGTTTTGTGAACGAACCTCTTGTAGGTCTTCAATAAATTCAAGAATCCATCAAATAACCTTTGGTGGCAACTGATGGTGTGAACATCACTTTGACAATAGTTTCATACCTTAGGTAATACTATCCATCATCATTTATCATTTTAGTCAATTATTGTTATTTAGCCTTTTCTTGACCTAGGGCAAGCCCTCTTGATCATCATCATTTATTGCTTATGGAGGTGGAACAAAAAAAGGGGTTTGACTTAGGAAATCCTTTATAAAACACAACCTTTCCCCCTCTTTTCATGTGTGTAGGTCAGATCTGACAGTTTCATCAACAAGCAAATACATGAAAACACATAATAGACTGTAACCTGCCATATGAAGTTTGTAGACCCTAAAAAGTAGCATCTTTGGTCAAGGGTTTCCTCTCCCTTGACTCTCAAATTAATGCTCAATTTTTTTTTATCATAGGTTCCTCTCTGTCACTATTTTCCATTTATTTGTGTTTGTTTCATCAATTTTTATCATCATTTGTGTGATAAATTACATTTTTAGATCTAGGGTTTATGTCAAATAGGCTAATTAAAACACACATCAAATTTCTCCTCTTTACAACTCAAAAGAACCAAACCCTAGCGAATTGGATCTCCCTTGTGGCAGATAGCCAATCACCAAACCCTAGTTGGTTTGTGTTCCAATTTAGGATAAGGAAAGAGTTGATCCTAGTTAATCTATTAGTTAGGTCTAGGATCACCTTCCACTTTACATTTTGGTGAGATTGACATATCCTAAACTTACAATTTTTTGGATTTATTAGCATATAATCTATAAATTGATAAAAATCCTAGGTTATTTGGAGTATCTTGTTATTGATATGCACATGTTTTATTTTCAAAATTAAGCATTTGCACTCTTTACTTATTAAGCATTAAACACCTTGGTGAAATCAATTTACATCAAAATTGTTAAATATTGGGATTTAATTACGCAATTTCACATCAAATTTTCCTTGTTTAGGGCTTTAGATTTGAGATATTTCATTTGAATTTACAAATGTCATATGTTACTTTTAAAAATAGAGTATTTAAATCATTTTGTTCCTTGCAAAAACATAACTTTAAACACATTATTCCATATTTTCATTAGCATATCTGTTTTATTAACTCTTTCCCCTACCTCATACCTACTGGGGGCACTCATTTGTGTAGCTGATTTCATTCATAAACTCCTTTGAATGCTTAAAATTCTTCATTTATTCCTTCATATGCCTCTCATCATAAAAATTAGAGCATACTAATTTTCTAAACTCTGTCAGTTCTTAGACCTGGGTTTTCACAGAAAAGGGACCTACATATGATTATAAACCTATGCATGTTTCAAAATTTGAAAAACCTTGATTTGTAGTCTAGGCAACCCGTTCCCATGACCAAGTAGTTTGACATAAAAAAATTGTGTGAAAACTTGCTTTGTGACCTTTGCTAAGATCTGGTTCATGTTTCTGGCAGTTTGTCTTGAAGCTTCCAAATTATGTTGTACATTGCTAGTTTGAACCTATTTCACCTAATTCATTGCAATACAATTAAAAAAAGGACATACCAATATGTTTTATTTCAAAAATATTATTTTTTCATAGAAAAATATTTGTTTTCTAAAAAAAATTGGGCCGCTACCTTGAGCCTCAAACCTCATTCCATATTTTCAAAAGTGATATATGTCGACCTTTAGTCAACAAAGAATTTTCTTACCCATGAGGATACATTAGTGCAAGAGGATACAATCATTGATAAATTTCCTAACCCTCATTCTTCAACTAATCATGAAACTCATATTTTCCCCTCTCCCAATATTCCCCTACTTGTGAGGATATATTAACGCAAGAGGATGTAATCATTGATACCTTTCTTAACACCACTTTACCTAATCTTAATTCTTCAATTATTCATGAAACTCATGTTTGTCCCTCTTCGAATATCTTCCCTACTTATGAGAATATCTTAGTGCAAGAGGGTGCAGCCATTGACATCCCTTTGATAGAATATTGCCAATAATCAACTCAATTGAAATTATAGAACCACAGTTGATCATCTATCCTCCATCTCATGTTCTTAAATGTCATTCTAGACATTGAAAGACACCAAAATTTTATTTATTTTTTACCAGAGGGGATCACAGGAAGAATAATTATCATTACCCACATTGGGGTTAGCAGAGGCCCCATCCAAATTATTGCAGAGTTTAGGGGAATTATGAGGGCTAGAAGGGTTAATGACAGGAGGGGTGTTGGGGATATTAGAAACCTTTGTTTGAGCAAGGGATTGTGTGGGAGAATTTCTAGAGGTAGGGTTCCAAGAATTATCATCCGAGTTATCTAAATTATCAGAGCTAGAAGTGAAAATAGGAGTAGCCATGGGGAAGGACACACTTTTAATGGAGTTAGGAGGGGTTTCATCATTAGTAGGGATTTTTCCTCAGGCACAAGTGATGTGACGAGTGGTGGGTGGGGTTTTATTTAGGGTGAAAGTGGGACTAGGGCCCTCTAGGGGGTTGGTGGGGTTGAAAATAACTAATGTGTTCCTTTTTGATAGTGGTTGGATAAGGTAACCAAGTTGCCTGATGATGGTAGAGGCAAAAAATTAAGTCTTGGTGAATGGGGAGATTTTTACTTTTACCTTGGATATTCTTAATGGATTGTTCAAGTGATGAAAAAATCTTGAAAATAAAAATTAATTTTACAATTATAGTGGAAATGGTTAAGCATGGGAAATAAATAGGCATGAAAATGAAAAAAACACCCTCTAACATGACATACCTCATCAACACCTCAACAATTTTTCTGCACACCGCAGGAATGTCAGCCCTGTTGTATCTGTTTTGAAGTCTATTAAATTTTTCCCTATCTTTCAAAAACTTCTCCATATCTTTTGGTAACTTTCCCTTTATGCTTTCGAGGGATGGAAGAACTATCCAAAAAAATCCCTGTCACCTCCACAATCAATGTGACATTCACAGTGAAGGAGCACCCACCAATGGTGAAGGTGCCATCCTTTCATAAGTTGGAAAACTCAATAGATAGTTTGGGGTCATGCCCCTTCATTCCCTCCATGAATGAGGCTAACTTACCTCATTGAATAATAGGAAAAACCTCCTTATCCTACTTTCACATCTCATAATTCATGGGTTTGTCCTGGACCAACTCACCTCCCATAGAAAAATTCGTAGACAACCAAACAAGAGAAATAGTTCTGTAGAAACATCGAGAAGAATACTAGAGCCAAGAATAAAAATGCTTATGAAAAAACTGCTTAGAGAGGTTAATTTCCCATAATTATAAATCATGGAAAATAATGAAGGGAGATGATAGAAGATCCAACTCAATCTCTTTTCTGTAGTACTTTGAATTCATTTTTAATTAATTCACAAACATTCCCAAGGATATGAGAGATATTATCCTAGATAACTAAATTTAGAGTAAAAGTGCAAAGGTTAGCTAGTGCATCCACAAATTTCTAGCCATTTCTAAACACGTGATTTAAGATCTACTATTCTTGTTATCTCCTAAGCTTGCACCTGAACTGAGTTCTAAAACTCAGTTAGCTAGAGAAACATGGAAACACTTCTAGGCTATGGGGGACCTAATGATGAAGTGAATCTCCAAATAGGCCGGCTTCCTTTTGGTATCACCTAATCTACTATTTTTTTTGAAAGGGAAAGGGAGAAAGAATGCATTGAAAAGGAAATGCTGAAAATGAAATACTGGGTAATACACCAAAACTTCCTAGAGCCTACATATACAGCTTGTATGCACAATTCTAACAATGACTAAAATTGGATTACACAACTCACTTTTCATATGTTTTTACATTAGTAATTTATAAAGAGGTTAGGATGCTAAAAATCTTAGAGGGAAATAAATATCACAACTAAAAATAATTGCACCTATAACACTAATTATAATCTGCAATGACATATATCTCTGCAAAAGGTGCTAAATTTGAGACAAAATCACAAGGAAAAGAATAAGATTTCACAAGTAATTTGATGAATCAATAAGTGCACACAATAAAGCATATAGTGAGAAGGTAAAATACTCAATATCATTGATGTCCAAGGCCTTCACTAGTCTACATGCTTAAAATACTGAGTTACAAAACATGCTCAAACTGTCAAAGGACTGCAAAAGTCTCTATCTCCAAAAATTGCATAAGAAGAACTAACTCTAAAATGAATTACAAAAGCTAATACGTAAGCAAGCCCAAGTGGTTCCACTAAAAAAGGTTCTAGAAACCACCTTGAGTTGGATGCACTCAAAAAGCCTACAATATAACACCTATATCATCTCCAAAAGGACTCAAAATGGGTGAAAAAGTCAAGAATGACTTGATCAAACCATAACCACTCCTAAAAATTCTCAAATGGAGTTGAAAAAAAACCTATATTTCCTCTACAAGGTGATGAATCACTCCTAAATTTGAGGTAGATGTTTGCCTATTTCTTCCAACTCTCCAATATTCCCTTAAAATCATAAAAGCCATCCATATCTCTCTTATGACTTGGTCTTATGATCACATGTTTCTATTTTATTTGCATTCAAAAGATAATGATTTAACTTAAATGATTTATAAATCATCATTTAAAGTTAATCATTTACAATATAAATCAAATGTAGAAATAAAAGATTTCTCATCTTCATGTATTCAGCCATAGATATAGGCAAAAGGCTCCACTAAGTCAAAATGCATATGAAAATGCCTAAGTTACAAGGAAAAAGCATAAACAAACCCATGGGACTATTAGTTGTCATTTCATTTGACTTAAAACAAAGGCAAAAAAGAAATCTTCCATCGAAAAAAGCTAGGGTAAAAACCCTAAATAAAAAAATCGAGCCACAAATGCAAAGGCATTTCATTTTGTATTCATCGAGCTTTCTGGGATCTTGTTGGCCATGGGGTAGGGTTTGTGAGAGCACTCTATAGATGATTTCCATGATGGACTCAAGGCAAACAATTGCATTCTGCATCCAATTTTTATGCAACCAAACTCATTTCAGCTTGAAAGAACCTTCTGTAAGTAAGAACTTGTAACTCTTTTTTATATTACTTGTAGGAAAAATGCCTGCTTGAGCCCTGTTATTATGCATAAATAATGAAAAATTTCTTATTTTCCTTTCGCATTTTCTCCCATACATTTTTTGCATGTTTTTGTACATTATCTGATCATTTCTCTTAGGGTTCATAAACCCTTTATAACTGTGGCCATAAAAATATTTTTGAGTGCTTTTCTGGCTATCTCCTTGTATCTCCATTATGCGTGGCCACAGGTTTCACCTGTGCCTTGGGAGTTTGTTTATGGCTATCGAGGGTTTGATCTCTCACAGGTCGTGGCTTCCCATTTAACACATGGGCATCTTCACTTTGCCTATGACGCCATGTAATGGCGATCAAGATTTCATAATCACCTTTTTTATGATAAAATCATGCAAGATTATAATATGAATGAGATTTGATGAGAGGGTGACAGCTAAAACAAGAGCTACTACAGTTGACTGTTCCACAAAATAATGTTTCCATTCATTTTAATGCTCACAAACCCTCACCTGCATACCTTGACTTCACACTATGTGACTTTGGCTAGCTACCTCCATGATGATATGTCACTCCACACCTCCACCTCAAGTTTGAGTTCTTTTCAATTGTATTGCTCATATCTCATATTATTTCATTTATTTTGGTGCACCTTTGTTGTCCCCAGTCTAATGAAAAGGCTCTTCATTTATTCATAAACCATGCTACTGTCTCATAAAATACATGATTGCATTTTGCATTTCATAGTAATAACTATCATATTTTCTTTTGACTGTCCCTTTTGTATTTTGTGGTCATTGGAATTCTCTTTGATAATGTACTGTAAATTATCTCTACTCATGCAAATTATGCCTTTGAAAAAGGTTGCATCTATTTTTTCAAGATCCACCACAAGGATGAATTTATCCTTCAAATATTAGATGGAAGACCCTCAAAGACATCAATGGAGCTGCTGGTTTTTGATTACAAAATAGTGATATCATTGATTCTTTGATTAGAATATAATATTTTCTGTCCTTGTAAGATTATTATATCTTCATGACAGACCTTTAATCCTATTGTAGCATCCCTTTGAAGCAAAGACATACACTCCATTGCTTCACATGATGAATATTAATAAGGCATATTATTTGATAGCACTGTATTTTCCTTTGTAAGCACTTCAGTCAATACTTGTGCATTAATCCCACATCATGTGTTATTATTTTAATGATGACATCATACATCAATAATCTATGACAGTATAATGAATGATAAGCATAATTAAGAAACAAAGCTCATCATCATGGTAGCTTACTTGGAATCCAAACCTTGAAGACCTGATATCCACATTCTTGAGCATTCTATTTCAATACAATGATATTGTGTATATCCTCCCTACCTTTATAGAGCTAGTATTTATCACTTATGATTTTGACTAAAAGATCATTATCATGAGTAATGTATGCTTGCTTGAGTGAAACATAAGGAAAATAACTACTTCTATGTTCAAATTAAAGTACAATAATGTAGCATGCTAGGCTCAACCCTCGTGGGAGCCATATTTTAACCCACATGCTGCAATTTGATAGAATAGATTAGAAACATAAATGCACCTGTATCTACACATGAAGCAAACATATTAGTGAAATAAACACATACTTTGGATGTATTTGATAACTTCAATAGTTTTCTGGGACACCTAAAATATGCATTGCTTTTTTAATGCACATTGAGATCAATTTATACATGCATAGGTACTTGCTCATGTAAGGTTGAAGAATTTTCATTTCTTAGAGCATTTCTCTAACACCATTGCTATTGCCTGATGTAGGAACTAGGAGCAAGAAGCTAAGGCAAACACAAGCAGATTAGTGCAGCAACAATGCAAGACAACACACCCTGAACTAGTCATTCTTAGGCAATGACTAGTTTCCCTCCTGATATGCACATTTCTTTTATTTATTCATGTATATTTTTTCTTTGTTTGTATTGAATATGCTAAATCAATCTTACGGCTTGTGTGAGATAATGTACACTTATACATTTAGTAAAAATTACTTTGTTCAAAAAAGATTTTCAATCTTTCTTCTATTACATGCATATGTATGAATGTAGTAATTTGCAATATTTTTTAGATTATTTCATTTATGCATCTGAATGTAATATAGGAATGATTTAATTGTACCTTTTCTCAATTTAAAATCAACAAACTCAACCTGATTGAGCTATAAGTGAAAATCTGGTAATAATTCCCAAGATAAATCATGAGATTATGAGCTAATAGGAAGGGGTCCCAGAGGGACCAATAGGGTTTAGCCTTCCCATCATGAAAATAATGGTTTTTTTTTAGTCACCCTCAATGTCTAGGTTGGAAAAGCCAACATTCGTGGCAATCTGAATACCATAGAACACCGCCACACTTCAAAAAAGTTGGAAGATTGGACGCCAAGATTTACTGCATGGTCGCGCCCACAAAAGGATATAAAAATCATGGAAAATCCTAACCTGGGAATTGGACATTCTAGTAGGCGACTAATATCTTCTTATGGTCATTCAATTACTTTGTCAAACTAGGGAACGTATACTTGAAATGGAGCGGCACTGTATGTGGACTAAGAACTAGTTTCAGTCACGATTTACTAGAAATAAATGTGTGAAAGGAATTCTACTTATGCTACGGGAATGTAATGTGAAGCCTTCTAAACTTAATCAAAGCAGAAATCATAACAACTATGATTGAGAAACAAACTATGAACTGGCCTTACGTTGCAGGAACAAACACAGGGATGGATTCCCAATGCTGCAGGAACAATATAAGACTGAGTTTGCACTAAAAATTTCTAGAATGAAATCTAATTTATGATCAACAGGAAATAAACAACTAATTAACCAACTACAGATACTTACTAAGGGGGCCCCCTTAGCAAGCATCAACCAACTATGCAAGAATTGAACTCAAAACTTAATCAGCTTTTATTCATAAACTCAGAATGATATACATTGTTCTACTCATATGAAAACTAACACAAAACTCTATCTCTTATCATAATACTAACTCTTACATATTCTACTTCTTTATCATCATACTAACTTTTACATGCTATGCTTGCTCACTCGTGCAGGAGGAACACTTATTTAAACCAAAAAAGCAACTAACTACCTAACTCAAATAGAGAAAGATGTGGACATAAATGTATCTTGAAACCGAGGAACATACTTCTCATAAATGAAAGCATATCCGTTCAACCCACTTCTCATAAATGAAAGCATATCCATTCAACCTGATCCAAAGAGATTTAGCATTCCACTATTTCTAGATTAAATGATCATTTCAGTTTCTTCCCAACAACCCAGACAGAGAGTCTTCGCTGGAACAACTTCCTCGACGTCGTGCTGGAAATGGACTTTACTGCAGGGCTGAGATCTGCTGCGCTTGACTCGTTCATGCTCCCTTCAACAACCTGTGATGCACAGGAAAATAGAAACAAAAGAAATCATGTGTGGAAAACAACACGATACATTCATTAATCACATATTAAATCTATTTCATCATTCAAAAATCATATACATTATACCAGTAGTTCGAAAGGTCAAACAGGGTAATTAACAAGACACATAGAGATGTTAAGCTACATGAATATAGGAATGTATTGCTGCAGGATACTACCCAAAAGTCTTTAATAAAGAGTTAAAACATCCATTAGCAACAAGAGTAGAGAAATTAACAATACATCAAAATACTTGGATTATGAGCACATCCTGAGCTCATCATTTTCCCCCTACTTAACCTAAGAATGGTCCACCAACATTAAGTTTTCTGGTTGTTTCCTTGAAATCAATAGGAGCAATATGGCATTTTGGCGCAGTCCCAAATTTATAATAGAAACCTTTGAAATGTTGCCATCTTTCATATCTGAAAGTTTCTATATCCTTATTAACATTTGTAGCTCGATAGGGATACAGTGGCCACATTAAAATCAGAGGTCGAAATGTTATTGGCAACCATAATTCGAAGCTCTTCTGAAGACCAAGATGTATGTACTTTTCTGTCTTTCCAAGGGTTACTTTAAAATTCAGGGGCTATGTGGCTCAGATTTCCTTAGCCCAATAGTCAATTTCTCCCATCTCTTTTCAATTTTGGAAGAGGCAAGCTTCCAAAATAGATATGGTTTGCTTTTGAATTCCTCATACACTTGCTTTCTGATATCAAATATTTTTACTCTTTCTGTTTGATTGTTGAACCCATATGCAACAGTGAGCTAAGTTTTCAACATTGTGTAGGGATCTGTGCTTTCTGATCACAATGGAATGGACTCATCTCTTTCAAATTCTTCAGAGGCCTCCAATTGTCTTCCATAATTAGCTTCATTTGCTTCCCAGGACATGAGTGACCTTAAATGAATATCACCAATATAAAGAAGTGGATTCCACTCTGTTTCAGAGGGAATTATCAGTCCATGCAAATAAAATTCACATAAGCAATTCTTTAGCCAGCTAGGGGCTACTTGGCGTGCATCATAAAATTCTTTGGCTGTATGAATAACATGATCTAAATTCCTTGAAATTCTCATTAATTGAAACCAAAGAAATTTTTCCTTTGGGCACAGGGCATAAAACCTGGGTGGCGGTCTACGTTCTACAATTTTAACAGTTATTTTCATCATGTCATCCATTTTCTTTTTCATTTCTTGGATTTCCTGTTTCTGCCTTTCAATTTCTATTTTCAATTTCTTTTTCTCCTCCTCCCAAAGACTTTGTTGAATTTTAGTCTTGGCTAAGTGGTGGAAACTCAAGGTTTAAAATGTGACTGGTCTCCATGTGGTCCTAAGGTATTCCAAAAATTCAATCAAAAATATATTTTTATAGAAAACCATTGCCGGACAAGCAACAGGGGGTAACAGTGTGTCATTGGACACTTCTAATTGTTTAGTCTGTTCTTCCTCTTGCTACAGGGTGAATTCCTATTGCTGCGCTGGAAGAGATTGTGCTGCTTCAGAAACTTGCCTAGCCACCTCAGCCAAGTCATCAAGACTTGGCATTCCCCTTTCATTACCACTAACATGTGGTTCCTCAACTTCCATTGGTTCATTTTGCATGTCCTCAGAAACAATAGGTGGACTATGAGGAACATTCTCAAATACATTCTGAGAATCATTATTACTGAGCTCTTCAGACTCCTCTGAAATTATTATAACTTCAGGTTGAATAGATGTTGAGGTGACTTTAAGTTGTTTCCTTACTGAAACTCTTTTTGGTAATGTGGTAGCTACCGAAGGCATTCTTGTGGCTTTCCTCTTTCTGACTTGCCTAGAGGGTTCAGAATCAATAGAAAAAGATAATGGTGAAACTGCAGTGACAAGAGGTGTTGCTGTAGGAGAAATTGATACATGAGAAGGTGTTGCAGAAGAGGGACACTATTGTCTTTGAACATGAGGGTCAAACTCTGGGGTTTGTTCAACCCTAGATGACTCTCCTACCTTTGTTTTTTATTTTTCTCTTCTACTAGCAGACCTGGTTTGTACTCAAGTAGAGGGATCTAGTATGGAGGCCACAGGAATAGATGCTACAAGGATAGGTGCTGTAGGGAGTGCTCTAGGAGGTTCTGGAAGTTGCCGACCCTTTTGGGCAACAAATTCTTGCCAAGAAAGGGGTGATACATTCCTCAGGGAACACTCAATCAAAAGTTTGATGAGGGCGTGATGGGCAATAGAGTTATCCCTTCCCCTCTGGGTTTCATGGGCACTTTGTTTTAAAAGATTTAACAAAAAATTGGGGACATTAACAACTAACCCATGCGTCATATGGCTCAATAATTTAAAATGGTAAGAATGTAATTAGGATAAGTGTCCCTCACAAGTTAATTACTTGATTATGAATGCAACATATTCTGAATATGGAAAGGGCAGTGACACTCGTTTGCATCTTTGTTTAGAGACCTCCAAGGGTCCATCAGTTGGTACTGTAAATTCTGCCCTAGTAGAAACAACATTTGAAGAGAAATTTTCTCCTACTGCAGGAAGCCCGGTTACTTCAGCAATTCGTTCTTCAGTTATAGCCACTGTGAGACCCTATACTGAAGCTTCCCTCTCTGAAAGAGTTCTTAAAAATTCACCAACAACTTCCTCATTAAAAGAATCTAACCTCAGAAAATAGTTTAACCAACCACAATTACTAAATGCCTGAACTGTTTGAGGATTTTGTGTTAAGAGCTCATGAGCTATAGGCTCATGTCTTACCAATTGACCACCCATATTCACAAATTTTCTTTTCGGGATTCTAGCAACTCAAACATTTTTTGAAAATTCAAAAAAAAACTTTTCTGCTCTGCTCTGTTTCTTTCTGTCATGTTGTCACTTTCTCTACTTTTCCAAGAATGACTCAAAGAATATTGCATGTAATGATGGTTAGGAACTACTCATATCAAGCAGTTTAATGTTGTTTTAGGATAAAACATGCAGCCAAATTTGGAAAGTACAAGAAAATTAAAATATCTTATCAGTTGTGACAGTGACATAAGAAAAAGTTTGAAATGGATTAACCCCACCCCCTACTTAAAATATGACATGTGTCCATACATGTGCAAAAGGATAGGCGAGGAATGAGTGATAATGACTGATATGTACATAGCAGTTAATGAATTAATGAAATAAATAAATAATATGATAAAAAAAGATATCGCGTACCTTTTAATTAATGCTTGTACGTGCTGGGAAATATCACAACGCACCATAAAATGATCGCTGGAATAGAAATAATGAATGAGGGCAGTATGGTAGGATGGATGATGTGGAAGAAAAAAGAATGAATGGTGATGATGGATGGAAAACGAAGAACGTGGCTCCCTTAAAAAGGAAACCTTTATTATGGGCATGCAAAGTGGAATTTAGAGAGATGCTGCAGGAGAAAGACTGAAGCCTTTCACTGCAGGAAGATTAGTGGCTGCATTTGAAACAAACTACTGCATAAATTCATCTTTGGATGCTAGCTTATGATACAACCGAAGATGGTGTCCATTAACCAGTAGCTTGAACTGAACTGGATCTATTGTAGCCAACTATACTGAGCCATTATTAAACACATTTTCTATTTCATAAGGACCAAGCCATCGTGTGGTTAGCTTACCTTGGTTTTCCTTGTACGTGGAGTCATAGAGTAGTGCCCAATCACCGGTAGAGAATTTCTTAGTTCTGATATGATTGTCATGCCATTTTTTTCTTTGCTGCTGGATAGCTTCAGTATGCTACAGGGCAGCTTTCCTCATCTCATCCAATGCATTTAGCTGCAGGAGGCATTCCTTTTGAGCCTTAGAGATATCAATGTTAAGCTGGAGAGTAGTCCTTAAGGTCTTATGCTCAAACTCTATTGGTAACATGGCAATCTTACCATAGATTAATTCAAAATGAGTAAACCATGTAGTTATTTTCCATGTTGTCTTATAGGCCCAGACTGCTTTAGGAAGGTGACTGCTCCAATCTTTCTTGTGTAATTGGACTGTCTTAGTAATGATTGCCTCAATTTCTCTGTTAGTAACCTCTTCCTAATCATTGGCTTGAGGGTGATAGGGGCTAAATTTTCTGTGCCTAATCTTGTAATCATTCATCAATGTAGTGATTAAGTTTGATGTAAACTAAGCTCCTTGATCAGTAACAAGTTCCCTTGGGACTCCAAACTTTGTAAAAATCTATTCATACAGGAACTCAACAACTTTATTGTCATGGGCATGTGTCATTGCTTTTACTTCTACCCACTTGGTTACATAATCAGTACAAACCAAAATATATGATTTCCCATTGGACGAAGGATCAATAGGCCCCAACAAAATCCATGCCCCACTTGTCAAAGGGACTGACTACCACTTGAGGATATAAGGGTATTTCATCAAACCTGGTTGGTCTCCTCATGCATTGACATTTGTCACATTTTCTGGTATAGGCTGCAACATCTTTGTGTAGTGTGGGCCAATAGTATCCTGTATTAAGTACTTTCATAGCTGTTCTCTTGGCTGCAAAATGCCCACCACAGGGTTCATCATGATAGACATTCAAAATGTCATAAGTCTCATCTTGCCTAACACACCTTCTCATGACTTGGTCAGGTCTTGTGTAAAATAAACAGTCTACAATCCATGAAAAGTTAAAACTTTTCTCAACCAACAATTTCCTTTCCTTTGGTGAGAAGTGAGCTGGGATCTTGTTTGCTGCTAAATAATTTTCAATATATGCATACCATGGAGTTTGAACAACAATATAAAATAGATGTTCATCGAGAAAGATATCATCAATTACCTCAAGGGTGACAGGTGTAGTTGTTTGAAGTTTTGACAAGAAATCAGCCACCACATTAGCCCAGCCTGGCTTATCAATAACTGTGATATCAAATTTCTGCAACAATAGGAGCCATCTTGCTAATCTGCCAGATATGGCAGGCTTATTCATGAGGTATCTTGTTGTTGCATGATCTGTATGAACAAATATTTGGTAACTAGTGACATAATGTTGAAACTTGTTCAGGGCATACACAACTGCTAGCAATTTTTTTTCTATGACAATATAGTTTAATTCAGGGCCTTGAAGATTTTTGCTAATGAAATATATGGCATGCTCAATGGAATTCTCTTTATGTCCTAAAACAGCCCCAATGGCGTAATCAAAAGCATCTGTGTGTATATGAAAGGGAAAACTCTACTTCGGTCCTTGAAGAATAGGTGTTTGAGTAAGTAAATTCTTAAGTTGCAGGAAAGATTTGTCACAGGCCTCAGTCAAGATAAATTCAGAATCCTTAGTCAATAAGGCATATAGTGGACTAGCTATTTTGCTGAAATCTTTGATGAACCTTCTATAATATCTAGCATGTCCTAGAAAGCTTCTAACATCCTTTTGTTTCATAGGTGTTTGCAAAGTTAGAATAATTTCAATTTTTGTAGGATCAACTTGAATTCCTACTTGAGAGATATGATGGCCTAAAACAATTCCCTCTTGCATCATCATAAAGCATTTCTCACTATTCAAAGACAAATTTTGCTCCTTACATCTTTTCAACACTTTTTTCCAAATTAGCTAATGCTTCTGCATAAGTAACTCCATAAGTAGTGAAGTCATCCATGTAGATTTCCATAGAATCATGAGAAATGTCAATAAAAATATTGATCACTGCCCTTTGAAATGTTGCTGGTGCATTACACAGTCCAAAAAATAAGACAGAGTAGGCAAAAGTGCCCCATGGACTAGTAAAATTTGTTTTATCTTGATCCTCAGGGGTAATTCTTATTTGATTATACCCACTATATCCATCCAAAAAGGAGAAATATTCTTTACCAGACAATGAGTCTAGCACTTGGTCAACAAATGGTAGTGGAAAGTGATCCTTTTTAGTTGCTATGTTCAGCTCCCTGTAGTCTACACAAACTCTCTATTTTCCACCTTTTTTAGGAACAATCACCAATGGAGATACCCATTGACTGTCTGAAATGGGGTAGATGAAACCAGCATCAAGTAATTTTTGGAGCTCTGTTTTAACTATTTCCCTAAGTGCTTGGTTTATCCTTCTTTGAGACTATCTAACAGGTGAACAATCTTCCTTAATGTAGATCCTATGAGTACAGAGTTGAGGATCTATTCCCTTCATATCCCCATAGTCCCATGCAAAAGCTCTGTGTTCTTGCAACATTGTGACTAGGGCAGCTTGTTGAGATTGAGACAGCTTATTATTGATATTCAGAAAATGGCCTAGGGACACTTCTACTTACTTGATAAGATCATTCATGGAGGCTATTGATAAAGGTGGTGTCTATATTTCATATGGAAAAAAATTGTGATAAGCTGCAGAAGATTCAGGTGGCAGACTCTCAGAATTCAGTTGCTGCAGGAAACACTACTGAGGACAGTTATCTGGAGCAGATGGGCTACTTAGATTAGAGTTGGACTGCAAAATGTGTAAAAGCAGGTCATTCTCACTCTAAAGCTGGGAAAACAGATTAGTTTGTAGCATCATTAGCTGAGCCAATGAATTGACTTCTTCAGTTTCTTCTCCTAAATCTGGCCAAATTGGTTGAGACAAGTCTGGCTGAGGCTGAGCAGGTGGGTATAAAACCAATTTCTTTCTTGACTGACCATTAGAAATTGTCATGTCTCCTAAACGATATCCTATAAAAGCATCAGCAGTGGCTAACCATGGTCTACCTAAGATGATAGGATATCCTCCCAAAGTTTCCTTAGTGGACAATATGGTGAAATCTATTGGGTATTCCCAAGACTCAAGGATGACAATAACATCTTCTACCATTCCATCAGGTTTTACTATGGAACTATCAGCAAGCTGTAGGACGGTAGGTGTAGACTGAATGTTTAGGATATTCAAATACTCCATTGTATTCTTGGTCATTACATTGATGGTTGCACCGAGGTCAGTCAAAACATTCTTTACTATCTGGCCATTAATATTTATTTGTACCACAAAACTCCCAGGGTCAATATATTTTGGAATGACTACATTTCTTAACATAATATCTGTTAGCAGTCCTAGAACATGGATGGTTTGGGGATCCTTTTTCTTTCTTCCTAGTTTCTTTAAATAGGCCTCCTTAATGGCTTTTTCATAAATTGGGACATCTTTAATGACTTGAAAAAGGGGGATTTGAATGTGTACATTCTTTAGATGATCTAGGATATCAAAAGTAGGCTCTTCCATAGACTTGGATGTAGTAATTTGTAATCTCTGAGGAAAAGGAAGCTTAGCCTGATGCTGCAGGACAATATCCTTAGAGACAGTATCTGATACAGGTATATGTTCTGCAAGATCAGTAAGTTGCTCAGAGGCAGAGTTTGGAATCTCTATTATTACAGGCGGCTGTGGAGTAGGGAGAGTGGTTCCAGAACTGAGATGGATATCATGAATATTTAGGGCATAAGATGGATATTGATTTGCTTCTGCAAAATACATAGGTTGTTATTGCTACTGTTGTTTAATATTAGGATTTGGAAATGGTTGAGCAGGCATAGGCATTTGTTTTGGAGGGCCAGTATTTGTTGCAAGTGTTGCAGGAGATGGCATGAGAGCCGAAGGTTGTGGCTGCTGAGGCTGCAAGGATTTAGAGGGTTGGTTTTTCCATTGCTGTGGACTTCTCCATTGAGGATTCTATTGCTAGTTACCTGGGGGTGGAGTCCATTATCCTTGTGGCTGCTGCCAACCTCCTTGAGGAGATTGCCATTGAGGACTCTGATAGTTAGGTCAGTGTGACTGAAAAGTATTCCAAGGTGGTGATGGGCCATATGTAGGTTGCCATTGGTTATTGTAATCAGAATAAGGATTACCAAAATTCAAAGGGTCTTGAGGCATACCTTGTCTTTGAGCCCATAGTCGCCTTTGTGCGATAAAGAATACTTGGTCATCATCACTCTCTACCATCTTAAAGTTAGTAGGTAACTGCTTAGCCTCCAAATTAGCCACCATCTTATATTTGCAGTCCTGTTTCTTCTATCTACAATGTGGACAGAACTCAGCCAAGATTGCTTTAGCTTCCTTATGTTTCTTCCAAGCTTGCATAGTATCCAACTGTGTAGCCATGTTGTTTATGATATCCTACTTGAAATCAGATAGCAAATTTGTGATCTCCATCCATGAAACTCCATTAATAGAAGACTTTCCCACTGTGGCTTGATGACCTCTACCCTTCTTAACAATTGCTTGAGAGTAGTTGAGACATATTTTTTTGATATCATCCCAAGGTAGTTGGGTTATATCACCTCCTCCCATCAGGTCCAGGGCATCTATATAGGTATCACTAATTCCCCTTAGAAAAAGTAGTTTATGAGATTCTTCATTGAGAGTATGGTCTGAATTCTTTTTCAGAGAAAACAAGAATCTTGAGATATAGTTTTCTAGGCTTTCATCCTCCTTTTGTTGAATTCTGAATATATCATCCCCCTTACTACCACTCTTACAATATTCCTTGTATTTCTCAAGAAATTTTGTTTGCATGGCTACCCAACTATCAACAACACCTCTTCCCAAACTCATAAACCATCTAAGGGCTCCTTCCTTTAAAATGGCAGGAAACAACTTTAGCCTGTGAGCATCTGAAGTGTAATCATAGCTATGACAGAGGCTGTCAAACTCAAACAAGAAAGTGTCTGGGTCCTTTGTAACTAGTCCATAGAACTTGGGAAGTAATGAAGAAGGAATATTTTTAAGGTTATCATTATCTTGCTGAGCAATGATATGGAATTCAAAAGCAGGAGGTCGGTTAGGTGGATTACGTGCCATATTTGCTTGCTGAAGTATCAAAGCAAATGGATTTTCTTCAGGTTCTTCGTCAGCTGGGTCAAATGGCAATTCAACAAACAGGTTTTTAGGGAGGAACCTTCCCAGATGGTCTCTTTTTCTATGCATGCAATAGAATGATTTGTAACTTAAAGGAATTGAAAATGCTTGCATAACAAATTCAACTACTACTAATAATGACTTATGATAGGTTCTTAGCTTGACACCATCCCCAACAATGGTGCCAAAAATGGTCGCGCCCACATAAAGATATAAAAATCACAACAAATCCTAACCTAGGAATTGGACATTCCAGTAGGTGACTAATATCTTCTTATGGTCATTCATTTACTTTGTCAAACTAGGGAACATATACTTGAAATGGAGCGGCACTGTATGTGCACTAAGAACCAGTTTCAGTCACGATTTACCAGAAATAAATGTGTGAAAGAAATTCTACTTATGCTACAAGAATGTAATATGAAGCCTTCTAAACTTAATCAAATCAAAAATCATAACAACTATGACTGAGAAACAAACTATGAACTAGCCTTATGCTACAGGAACAAACATAGGGATGGATTTTCGATGCTGCAGGAACAATATAAGACTGAGTTTGCACTAAAAATTTTGAGAATGAAATCTCACTTATGATCAATAGGAAATAAACAACTAATTAACCAACTACAGATACTTACTAAGTGGGCCCCCTTAGCAAGCATCAACCAGCTATGCAAGAATTAAACTCAGAACTTCATCAGCTTTTATTCATAAACTCAGAATGATATACATTGTTCTACTCATATGAAAACTAACACAAAACTCTATCTTTTATCATAATACTAACTCTTACATATTCTGCTTCTTTATCATCATACTAACTTTTACATGCTATTCTTGCTTACTCACGTAGGAGGAACACTTATTTAAACCAAAAAAGCAACTAACTACCTAACTCAAATAGAGAAAGACATGGACATAAATGTATCATGAAACCGAGGAACATACTTCTCATAAATGAAAGCATATCTGTTCAACCCGATCTAGAGAGAATTTAGCATTCCACTCTTTCCAGATTAAATGATCATTTTAGTTTCTTCCCAACAACCTAGACAGAGAGTCTTCGCTGAAACAACTTCCTCGACGTCATGCAGGAAATGGACTTTACTGCAGGGCCGAGATCCGCTGCGCTTGACTCATTCATGCTCCCTTCAACAACCTACGATGCACACGACAACAAAAGAAAAAGAAAGCATGCGTGGAAAACAACACGATACATTCATTAATCACATATTAAATCTATTTCATCATTCAAAAACCATATGCATTATACCAGTCATTTAGAAGGTCAAATAGGGTAATTAATAAGACACATAGAGATGTTAAGCTGCAGGAATATATGAATGTATTGCTACATGATACTACCCAAAAGTCTTTAATAAAAGAGTTAAAACATCCATTAGCAACAAGAGTAGAGATATTAACAATACATCAAAATACTCAGATTATGAGCATATCCTGAGCTCGTCACTACATACGCCAAAATCATTTTCCCATTATGATCATGGATGACCCTACCCCAACCCACTCGACCTGGGTTGTTTTTGACTAAGCCATCAAAGTTAAACTTAAGCTAGCCGAGCTCGGGGGGACCAATATGTGTCTTAATGTTATGACTTGAGATATAAATTAAGTACTATCCTATGTGTACCCTAAGTAAATTTATGTAACTAGTGTGAATAGGACCTAGGTTATGAACTAGCTAGGTGAAACACCCCTTTCACTCCAGCAAATAGAAAGTTGAGTATTGCAATCTAAAGGAAATCCTCAACACTAAGGGTTGAACTCTTTGGTGGCTATTGTTGTGGGGCCTATTTAACTTGTCCTACTTTCCTCATTTTATTTTCATCTTTCATTTTCTATTTTCCATTGCATGAATCTCAATAGTCATTGTCACTACAATAGTTAAAACTTCAATTTTTGTTTTTAAATTTTTTTCTTCCACCTAATACAATTGTCAGTTATTGATAATAAAAATGATGATTAATTTTGAATTTCAATTTCATATCTATGTCTCCTGCTCAATCCACTAAAAGTAGTAACATGAGGATTTCTTGCGCTCATTGAAATAAGTAGCCTGTCTACATTCCTATGTGTTTATTGACATTGAATAAAATAGTATATTTTTGTGTGGTGTTTGCTTTTGATATTCACTAATTTAATTTTTTTATAATTTCTAGTGAAAAACTTGCCTTTGAAAACTAGAAAAAATAAACTTTAGATCAATATACATTAATAATACAATATTATTAGCTTAAGTAGATAATTTCCAAGCTAGTGTAAATATTAAAAACCATAGATCGATACAAAAGGACACCCCTATTTAGATCCATGTGAATTAGAAGGATATTATCTATTTCTTCCCTCAAGGGAGAGCTTAGCACATTTTTTCAAGAGGTATGGCTAAGAGAAATGACAATATATACCACAAATTTAGCCTGGAAGTTCTTAAATTGAATGGTTGTTATGCTAGTATATTTTAGTTGTTATATTTCCTCTCATTCATAGTTTGGTGTTTTGTTAGGATTCAAGGTATCTCTTAGAGGTGGAATTTGTTCTTCTTGATTACAGAGACCCTGAGAGGCTAATAGTAAACCCTGTTGGTCTATTCACTACTACAACTAGTAAAAAATAGTAAGAGAAACTCCATCTACGAAGCATGTAGCATAATCTAAATGTAGATATGGTGTCTTCACTAGAGTTAGAAGGTGTCTGAATGAAAAATATGTATCATCAAAAATCCTAATGTTAAATCACCAAGGTTAATATCCCCTTCAAGAGCTCCATAATGTAAATCAGGTAAGCTCATATTTGGTGACAATACCAATCAAACCCATGCATACTAAGGAATTTGTGAAGGTGGTGCCATAGAAAAATGAAAAGAAAAATACGAAGTTGAAAAGTTCCAATATTTTACTCATAAAAACTATTCTTTAAAAGATTGATCCATTGGTTGATAATTTGTTGTTCTAGGTTTTTGTTCTTACACTGTACATGTTCTTTTTGGAAATGATAAATTAAAAAAATATAAATAAAAAATTCCTCTAATGGAGTAGCTATCAAGAGATTTTAATATTATGTAAACTATTGCAAACATAGTGAATATACCTTCTTTTTGGAAATGATAAATTAAAAAAATATAAATAAAAAATTCCTCTAATGGAGTAGCTATCAAGAGATTTTAATATTATGTAAACTATTGCAAACATAGTGAATATACCTTCAAAATGCATGATAGCCAGTGAAATCAAATAAAGTAATTCAAGGGATAAAATAGCAACATACATAAATAAATAGACATGATAAAATGTAGCATCAATGAGGTTTGAAATTCTGGCATATTGATATTGTTTGTTCCCTTGTCAAGGGCATCTTGGTTGTTCTAATTTGTTGAAAAAAATAAATATCAAAATATATTGGATATTGTCATAACACTATTCTCATATAGAACAGTGGTAATGCAACTAATTTTAAACTAGTATATATCACCCAAATTTGTTGAAGGCACATTAAACACAAATTCAATGAGATTATTTAAAAATAAGTATGATGATTTTGGCAATGGCATGTTGAGGACTATTTATATTTGGCTACAAACTATAATTGAAGTTATGATGTAGGGAAATCAGTTTTCACTGGACATTGTAAATAGGTAATTTGGACAGAGTTTGATTTGGATAATTTGGTGAGTCATTTGTGACAATTTTTAGAAGAGAAAAGAATAAAATTATGGATCATAATCATGTTTACATTGTCTTCTTCTAAATTTTGAGAGAAGAATTAAAAAAAAGAGCTAAGACAAGTTAAAATAAACAAGCAATACATGAAAGTAGCTGAAATTAATACATAATTACATGTTTGAGACACTAATGTAGGGAACAAGAGCCAAGAAATGTCTCAGATATTATAGCAATGCATATAAATTAGCTTCAAACCAATGAATATACTTTTTGACATCATTAACATATACATCGTTAACATATACATCATTCTTAAACTTAAATTTTCTAAAATTGGTTGAACTAGATGTAGCACATATACACATGCATAAATATATCTCTATGCATGGATTCTTTCTTATTGTTAAAATTTTGTATTCTATGAGCTTTAATTTCACTAAATTAAGATTGGGAATAAATCATCCTTTTCCAATACACTTGCATTATGTGTATTAATTTAGAATATACATATAGACACATAAACACAAAATTATTTGAAAAAAATAAAAAGAAATAAGAATGAATCATGAAAGATAGTAATATTTGAGTTTTTTAAAGATATTTTCTTCAAATTTTAAATGCAATCTTAGTAAGAACATATCATCATAATGAAAGAAAACTAATTTTTAAAAGTATTTAATTATCATCATCATTATAGGGTTGTATTATTTCTATGTATATGAGTTGGGATGTCATAGTTTTGACCTTGACATTGTATGGTTGAAGCAATTTAAGAAAAAAGTAAAGATGTGTAACAAAATTCCTACACTAATCTATGAGAGAGGGTGTGCACAAAAAATGAATTAATTATACAATTAGAAGGAAATAAACACAAAATAAATATACCATAACATAGTGATTTATATGGGAAAATCTTTTTGGGAGGAAAAACACACAATCCAAAATAACTCAATGTTTATGTAATACAGTTGTAGAGTTCAAGCATTTGTAAGAGTTTCACCAACATGAGATCTGGAGTAATTCTAGTAGTATAGTAGTACCTACAAAAATCACTAAATAACCCATACAAAACCCCATCATCAAGTAACAATAAGTAGGAAAAAATTGGAACCAAAAATCATAGTTTACTAAGACCATGGGTCAAAACAATGACCCACAATGACACTATAATTGGACCAAATTCCAATGACCAAGTGTGTCAAGGTGTTTATTTGGGATTTTTTGTCTATTTAGTGACCATTTCTTTTGAGAATAAATATATAAATTAATTTACTCATCAGATAAAGTTATTATTAAAATTTTGAAATATGTGGTCAAAATTTTGTAGATTGGTGTCTATCCTATTGCAATAGGAATGAATAAGCATATGCATAGAATTCGTCTATTTGCTCTCTAGTTTTGCAATGATTTATTATACTAGGTCTTGTCTTGTAAGGGTTAATTTATTGATTTCCATTCTTCTATTGCTATTTCATTTGCACCTAGTAATCTCTTTGTATGCATTACATATACCATGTGTTGAGTTTTAAAATATTTACAAATATTTTAATAAATATATCTAGACTATCTTGCTAAATTTTTTTGGATTGAAATTGTGTAAATTTTTTAAATCCTGAAATTTATATAGTTTCAATCCATAATTTTTTAGCAAGATATTATCATGGACTATGGAAATTTGATGTTGTTAAATATAGACTAGTAAACATCAATAATAAGAACAAAAAATGTGTACTTAGGAATTACAAATTCTTTGAAACAAATAGTATAAAAATGAAGATAAACACCAAACTTGACTCTTTTAACCACTCAATCAAAGAATACAAGTGTATCTCATACACATTGTTTTATTTTAAAAAAGTACCCCTTTTAGACTACCCTATAAACTTTTATGTGCACCAAATGACAATGCACATCTCATAAGGATGATTGGCACTTGTCATTTAGATTTTACATTTGGAAAATACAGTTATATTTACAAACACTTCCTACTTTTAAAAATTAAAAAGGTTGGGAGCCCTTCTGATATTAAAGAACTAGAGAAAGTAAGTGTAGTGAAAGACATTAGAGACACATACAAATGTAATTTTTCCAAGTAAGAAGGAAATTATAGCCATTCTATTTCAAAATGATAAATGTCTCCCTATGGTTTGAGGGACCCGCCTCTAACATGTGCTTCCTCTTGAGAGGTACCAATAAAAGCTAAAACAACATTATCCTTGATGAGCCCAATCTTAAAGTAAGACTAGACCTAGATGCCTCCAAAATCCTTTATACGAATTATTCCATAAGATTTCACCATTGATATACTAGGAAAATTTATAATATTAATTTTATAATATCCAAAATACTTTCTTAGATCAAGATTCATAATTCTATGAGTACAAAACTAAAAAAGAATTTTGATCCATATTTAATCTCTCTCTACTACAATGGAATCACTATTTTCATAAAAAATCATTATGATCTTATGCTATGAGAAATGACTTAGTTATTTATATAGCCCAATACATGCCATTCAATTTCACCTTGACTAGATTATATAGTGCCAATCATATGTGATAGCTTTAAAATTTGACATGTTTTGTTTTATCATTTAAGCACAAGGATAATTTTTAAATTTGTCTCTTCACATATTTGAGCCTTTTGGACAATCAATACATAGTAGTACCTTCCCCATCTAAATTCCACCAATCTTGGATGGAATTTTCAATATCAAGGTGGAGAGTCCACATTATTTCAAATATAGAGGGGAAAATGGATTTCACTAATTAGAATTCCAATTGAGAAGAATAGGATTGTGGTCAATTCAATTCTTACATGAATAGATGAGTAGTTTTCTACTTATATATTATGTACAAAGTATATAAGAACCCTACCCAGCTTGACTTGAATAAATTTCTCCCTTAACCTTATTTTTTACCAACTGTACAAAGTGCCTTGGAGATCTATATCCATAAGATAATCTATAGCAATAAAGTCTATGAGATTTGTCATGCAATTAGTGTAGTCATTAACCACGTCAAGATTGCTTAAAGAAAAAAGGAGATTTCAAGTCACCCATTACTATCCAAATTTAATTAGCATAACTGTTCTTAAAAATACACAACTCTTCCTAGGCATATTTCCTAGCCACTCTAGATTTAGGAGCGTAGATTCTTGTGAAGATCCAAGTTTACTTGGTTATTTTATGATAGAATAAAATATGCATTATGGTCTTATTAAGCAATAGTGAGGTGCCTTCAAGTAGAGAATTTCCACATGGTGGCTATAACCCAATAAGAACCATTAATTAATAAACCTTTAAAATCAGTAACTCCCCAAATTATTTTGCAAATATTAGCAAATAAATTAGAGGCCATTTTATTTTCTTAAATTAGAATAGTCTTAGGAAAAACTTCCTTAATAAGGTTCCTAAGAAACATCTCCTTATTATGGATATTAATTCCCATTATATTTCATGAAATTATTCTAATTTCTTAGTCTTCCTAGAGTTTGACATCTCTAGGGCTATTTTTCTAACATTTTTTTTATTAGAGGGTCTTCTAGCTCTACCATCTATTCCTATATCTATTATCCTTATTCATTATTTGTTTTTTAAGCTCCCTTTCCTTTACCTACAAGAAGGGGGTACAAATATCTATTTTCTACTACTATGCTTAAGCTTTAAGAGAATTAAAAAAAAAAGCTAGTAAGGCTATGGGAATCCTCCCTTGTTCACTAATATCTAAACAATAAGGGGAGAAAAGGAATTTATAATAATTTTTTTTTCCATAGGAATAGAAGTCTATTAGGGGATAACTTCTCCCTCCTCTAGTGTATCATTTTGTTCACCTTACCCTATTAGAGGGCCATCTTCTAGAGTAGGATCCTTAGGCTGATCCCCAAGTCTTTCCTTCTTCTATGTTTCTCTATTCTCATGGTCCCTCTTTTCTTAAATAGAGAAATTGGGAATTTATCTATCATATGACTAGATTGGGAGCATTTCTAGCAATTAAGAAAAGAATTAATGTCTTTTATGTTTGGATTCCACTTTCTGAGTTTGGATTATAGGGAATGGAGGTATGAACAATCTTGTTCACAATCAAATTAACACAACATCAAGTAAAGACCATTCTTTTCCATTTTTGTAACATTATCTAGGGTGATGAATTGGCTAAAGGAATTAGAAATCCTTATAATTATCTCCTCATCACAATATTCTAATAGAGGCCCAAGTAGGTGAATCCATGTTGGGGCCATTACATAAAGATCTACATTTCAGTCAAACTTAGATTTCTATTTGCATAGAGATAAAATGGTTCTCCCTAGAAACTAGGGGCCACCTAACAAGACCATAATACATTCTTTCTTCAAGGAAAATGAAAAGAGGAAAAGACCTTTGGGAAAGGTAGTTACCTTTAGGTTTCCTTTTGATCTGTGCCTTCAATTCATCCATTTCCAAATAATGTCAATATTCGGTTGCCTTCACAAAAACTTCCCAACCTTTGCATAATCCACCTTAGCAACGATTCTATCAATAGGGGAATTAGTTATATCTATGTAAAATCAATATTTCATTGAGTTGATCAAGACATGGGGATTTTGGCATCTAGAGTCATAGGGAATTTGAAAAGATGAGACAAGGAAATGTTTGGGTCCCCATCAAATCCAAGTTTTTTCTTTACCAAGCCTCTCATCAAGGAAGGAGAAGTCCTATGTTGGACATTAGAGCTAAAAGAGGGCCCCCAACTTGAGTAGAGCCATCAACATGGGTTTCCCGCCTAACTTTTTGAGTGCTCATATTTTGTGGTACCAAATTCAAACATGTAAGTTTGTTATAAATAATTATTGATATTGATAAATTATGATACACTAAAACTCATTTATTTTTAATATATTCATCAAAATATCTTAAATTGTTAAACCATGAAGTTGTTATAAACTATTAAAAACACCTAAAAATGCTATACGATGGTCAATAGACACAAATATAAATAGTCTTATCAACTAAACGTTGCATAATATAAATTTAACAAAAATAAATAAATATGTAACTCTTGATTAATAAAACTATGTTATATCTATCAATGAGCCAATATCACTTTTAGATAGTTTTACTAATCCACAACCTTTTCTAGCTCATTTCACTTCATGTTACACTAATAATAATCAATTAATTCTCTTTTCTAATAACATAATGTTTAGTGTAAATTCATTCCAAAGAAAAGTAGTTAAATTTGACAACAAAATGTGCCTATCTCTAATGACTGTAGTATAACAATCCTCAACACTAGAGATACCTTGAATCCTAAAAAATCACCCAATAATGAATGAGAGGAAATATAATAACTAATATATTAGCACACTAGCCATTCAATTTAAGGAATTCCAAGCTAAACTTGTGGTATATATTGTCATTTATTTTAGCCATACCTCCTAAGAAAAATGTGCTTACATAGATCTAATTCACATGGATCTAAACAGGGGTATCCTTGTGTATTGATCTATAGTTTTTAATATTCACTCTAGCTTGGCAATTATCTACTTAAGCTGATAATATTGTATTAATAATGTGTATTGATCTAAAGATTATTTCTTCTTGTTTTCAGAGGCAAGGTTTTGGTTAGAAAATTTAGAAAATATAAATTACTGAATATTGAAGAAAATACCAAACAAAAATCTATCGTTTTATTCAGTATAAGTAAATACATAGGAACACGAACATATTACTTATTTTTGTGAGCGTAAGAAATCCTCTTGTTGTTGATTTTAATGGATTGGGTGGGAGACATAGATACAAAATTGAAATTCAAACTTAAATGGCAATTTTATTTTCAATGATCGTGATGGCTAGATTGGGCGGAAGATGAATTTAAAAAAATAAAAATTGAAAGTATTATCTATTGCACTGACCGTGAATGCCAAGAGTTGAGGAGTGCAATGGAACACAAAAATGGAAAACAAAAAATGAAAACAAAACAAGGAAAGCGGGACATGTTAAGTAGGCCCCATAACACTGTTTAGTGTGTTCTGTTTAAGCTCTGTCATATTTAAGAAACATTTGTTTTAACAATCAAATTCAACTTCAATTATATTAGTGGTGATGAATTTGACAAAAATATTATATCTTGATCACTCTTAATGAACAATATAAAGACAATACGAGTTTACATATGAATTAATCCTTGATTTCTTTCCATGTATAAATGGATAGATATTGTTCATTTGATCAAATATAAATCTTTAAACATCTTATTGTAGAATTTTTTCATTCATGATCTTTAATTCATATAAAGTCAATAACAAAATTAGAAAGAAACTTTCTACCAACTTCCAAACTGTCATTTATAAAAAAAAAAATTACAAACAAAAATAATTATATCAAATTAAAAAAATACTACTTGTTAAATAGAATTTTATTTATAAAGACAACTTGTTTACAAATACTAAAGATGAGACTTGTTAAATAATTTTTTTATTTAATATAGAGAACTTGATTTGTTAAAAAAAATACTAAAGATGAAACTTGCTAAATAGATCAAACCTGAAAATAAATGTATATATATAGATTGTAAATAAATATATTAAAGCGAATGAACAAATTGTCTTCAAGAACTGATGAGGGCGCAACCCGAGACATAGTAAATAACCCACAAACAAGAGAATAATTTTATTATTCAGAGAATGGAGCTTCTTACATGTAGAGGATCTCAAATCCCCTAGTTCTACAACACATGCCAGCTATAGAAAGTTACAGAATAACCCTTTTCACAATATGCGAGCTTGTCCCCCAAAAAGTTACCCAAAAATTAGAAAACCCGCCCATAAATAGAGCTCCTCATTAGTTTGGAGCCAAAACATCATTCAAATTGAGTTTAGGCGGTTTGGCGCCAAAAATTTACAACATGAAATTCAAATTTCAAAAGAGCATTTTGATGGTATCTTCTAGAAAGTGCGCCAACTTCCCGGGGCCATAACTTTTGATCCGGGACTCCGATTCACGAACCGTTTGAACCGTTGGAAAGGTATCGAAGTCAAGAAAATTCTTGAAATTTGCTATGCCGATTTCGGCAAGTTTCGGGGCTGATCCGAAGCTCTAAGTGCCTCAAATCCCACTCAGAAGATTTTTAGGTGTAAATCTAGGAAACTAAAACTGCAATATCTTTCAACCCAGGAACAAAAAATAAAAACCAAAAATTGGGAATTTCATTATGATGAAAAGGGTATCCAAAAATGTAAAAACATCTAAAAATTGAGAAACTTGAAAATTAACTATTTTTGGGTGATGCAAGATTACCCTTACACCACTGGATGCTCCTGCATCAAGAATGTGCCTACGACCGAAGCTGAAGCTATTCAAAGAACATCTAGTGATGATATGGTATTTAACTAGAATTAAAAAAAAGTAAAAAAGACGCCAAAAGCAACATAAATTGGAGACAGAGAGAGCATTTCCTGCATCTCTACTCAATATGGCTTCTATGGAGTTTAGTGAATTTTTCCACGCAACATATATAATAAGAGGGGATGGGGGTGCTTATGCTCCAGCAATGGCTACACTATGCTCACTCATAATTTTCTTGTGGGTATTGCATAGATTTAGCATGCAAAGGAATAGTACATTGGGATTGAGATTGCCCCCACGGCCGTTTCCATGGCCTATTATCAGAAATTTGAACCAGCTGAGAAAGAGTCCTCAGCGTGATCTTCACAAGCTTGCTCTCAAATATGGGCCCATTATGCTCTTAAAACTGGGATTGGTTCCCACCATTGTGGTTTCTTCTTCTACAATGGCGAAGGAGGTTTTGAAAACCCATGATATGGTTTTTGCCAGCTGGTCCCTCTCTGCTGTAGGAAAATACCTTGGATATAATTTCAATGATATGGTATTGTCTCCTTACGGGCCTTACTAGAGACACATGAAGAAGCTGTGTGGTATAATTGTCGAGTACCAAAAGGATCAAGTGGTTTAGATGTATATGAGAGGAAGAAATGCTCTCCACTGTTCGTTCAATGTGGAAGATGTCTGGGCAGGGCAGGAAGCCTGTTAATCTTACCAACATGTTTTCATTGTTTACATAGGAGGTCATGTGGCGGATCCTTTTTGGTACTAGATTGTCTTCTCAGAGTGATGCATAATTGCGTGATAGTGGCGAAGAGATAAAGAAGCTTATAGTAGAGGCGACAGTTGCACCAGGAGTTATCAATATCAGTGAATTCATTCCTTACTTAGATTGGCTGGACTTGCAAGGTGTAAAGAGGTGATTGGAAAAGGTACACAACTCCATCTGTTAATTTCTATAACCCAGCAACAGATTAATTGCACAAAAAATTCACAGAAAGAAATCTGATTTATAACAATTAATACAACTGGGTTAAATAACAACTAATAACAATGGAAGCAAAAATAACAAAAAGCCAATCACAAAAAGATAATAACATAGAATTACCCAGGAAACCCCAATATGGGGAAAAACCTGCAAATGTTGGATCTTCTATTCAGCCTAACAACAAACTTTTCTTTCAAAAATACAATATTCGAAAATACAATATGAGTTTGCTACAACAATCTTATATTTATAGAGCCTAGCTGCTTTACTTAGCGTGCAAGGAAAAAATATTTCCTTTCTTTCTTTGACTTTAATTACACATAAAATCACTCTTGGATTTATCTTATCCTCACAAACTCGAAAACATTCTATTTAAAGAATAAAAATCCTACTGTTGCTAAAAATCCAACTCGAATTGTTTTAAAGCATATCTAATCTTGAGTTGCTTTAAAATGATTTAAAACATATCCAACTCAAGTTGCTTTAAAAAACAAATCCATATCCCACCTTTCGAGCTACAAAAATCAACACTCCCAACTTGCCCCTGAAGAATTCAAACTTGTCCCTGAAGAATTCAAACTTGCTCTTCATCAAGGCCTTCGTCAGAATATCTGCTATTTGTTTTTCTGTAGGAATGTAAAGGAGCTTCACTAACCCCTTCTCCACACAATCTCTGATGAAGTGGTACTTGATCTCAATGTGCTTTGACTTGTCATGAAACACTAGATTCTCAAAGAGTTTGATACAACTCTGATTATCTTAGTAAATGACTGTAGGATCTAGCTCATGCTCAAAGAGCCCAAATAGAAGTTTTCAAAGCCAGATAGCCTCACATGTAGCCATACTGGCTGCCATATACTCGGCCTCTGTAGAACTTAGCACAACTAACTTTTGTTTCCTGCTATACCAAGAGACTGCTCTTGATCCCAAACTAAAACTACACCCTGAAGTGCTCTTTTGATCAGCTGTATTGCCTACCCAATCTGCATCAGTAAACCCCTCGAGCTTCACTCCATCATGCTGAACATACTTCAGCCCATAATCAATTGTGCCTTGGAGATATCTCAAAACATGCTTCGCAGCTATCCAATGCACACATTTAGGTTCCACCATAAATTGACTAAGTGAGTTCACTATAAAACAAATGTCTAGCCTGGTGTTGACCAGATACATAAGAGAGCCTATCAATTGTCTGTATAAAGTTAGGTCCACTGCCTCTGATCTGGAAGCATCAATCTTCTTCCAATTGGTCACAAGTGGCGTTGACATAGACTTACAATTTTCCATCCTGAATCGCTTCAAGATATCAATTAAGTACTTCCCTTGTCCAAGGAAGATCTCTCCCTCTTTCTACCACAACTCCAATCCCAGAAAGTAATGCATCAACCCCAAGTCCATCTCAAACTCTCCTACAAGATCTTGCTTGCAGTGTGCTATGAGCTCTTCTGACCCTATGAGAAATAGGTCATCAACATATAACAACAATATGAGAAGTTCACCCTTCACCTGAACATAGTACAGGTTTGAATCTGCCTCACTCTTGATGAAGCCCACACTCTGCAAGTAACTATCAATATGTGAATACCACGCCTTAGGAGCCTGCTTGAGTCCATACAGTGCTCTTTTTAACCTGCATACATGAGAATCCCTCTCATGTGCTTCAAATCCTTTTGGCTGCTCTATGTAAATCTCTTCCTCAATCACTCCATTGAGGAAGGCCGTCTTTACATCCATTTGGTGAATCCTCCAACCCATTTGTGCTGCTACAGAAATGATAGCTCTTATGGATGAGTACCTGGCTACTAGAGCAAAAGTCTCATCATAGTCGACTCCCTCCTTCTAAGAAAACCCCTTAGCCACAAACCGAGCTTTGAACTTCTCCACACTACCATCTGCAGCATGCTTAATCTTATACAACCATCTTGAGCCCACCACAGGCTTATCTTCTGGTCTTGGTACTACCTCCCACACACTGTTCTTAATGATGGAAGAATACTCTTCCACCATGGCATCTCTCCACACTTGATGTTTGGATGCCTCCTGAAAGCTGGAAGGCTCTACTTCAATTAATTCACTCATAAGTGCAACATACTCAAAATAATGTCTGGGATCCCTTCTATGTCTGACTAAATCTTGAGGATCACCTACATATTCTTGAGCCTCTCTCAATGTCTGCTCAGCTGCCCCGTTTCTCCTCTTCTCAGTAATAGGAATCTGAGGTTGACAAATTATTTGTTCCTTAATTTGATCATCTTGCTTGTTCTACTCTCCAGCTTGCATGATTGAAGTTTGAGGAATTTGTGCTACCTCAACCATGGGTGAGTGTTTCTCCTCATTCATCAAGTTGCTTGACTTCTGAAGAGCCCTTTCTTCCTCAAACTTCACATCTCTGCGAACCACTATTTTCCTGAGAGTAGGAATGTAAACTCGATAAGCCTTAGAAGTTTCACTGTACCCAACAAGGATACCCTTCTCTGTAGTAGGTTCCAACTTGGTTCTCTTCTCAACAAGAATGTGACAATACACAAGGCATCCAAAGATGCGAATGTGCCCCAAATCTAGTTTCTTACTAGTGAACGCCTCTTCTGGAGTCAATTTGCCCAACACTTTGTGAGGGCTCCTATTCTGCAAATACACAGCTATGTTGCAAGCTTCTACCCATAAGAACCAAGGTAGATCCTGATCATGAAACATGGCCTTGGCTACTCCAACTATAGCTCTATTCTTTCGTTCAGCAACCCCATTCTGCTGAGGGTTGTATGGAACTATCAACTCTTTCTTGATACCTTCCTGAGCACAAAAATCTTTGAAGGTATTCGAGGTATACTCGCCTCCATTATCAGACCTCAGTATCTTGATCTTCTTCCCAGTTTGGTTCTCCGTGAGAGCCTTACACTCTTTGAACCTACTGAAGACCTCATCTTTATTCTTCATGAAATATATCCACGTCTTCCTGGAGAAATCATCAATGAAGGTAACATAATACTCATATCCATTCAAGGATGTTGTTGACATAGGCCCACACACATCTGAATGTACAAGATCCAAAATCCCTTTGGATCTAGTGTTGCTACTTGGAAAATTGGTCTTGGCATATTTCCCAAGAGCACAACCCTTGCACATCTCATACTTTTCTGTCTTCATCTCAGGCAGCCCCATCATTATTTCCTTAAGAATATTAAGTGCTCCATGGTGAAGGTGAGCCATCCTCCTATGCCACAATTCTCCTATCCCTTTACAGCTACTAACCAATGCATGTGCTGGCTCAAACTGTAACCGAAACAAGCTGCCATGCCTAACACCAATCACTTTTGCAATCTTGGAATCTTTGGGACGAATATAGACTTTTCCCCTCTCAAAGGTCATGATGTAACCCTTTTCTTCCAAAGCAGAAATTGAGATTAAATTCTTTGTTATTCAAGGGACATACAACACATCCTCCACCAACAAAGGTTTGCCAGACTCCCTTTGAAACTTGACCATGCCAATACCAGTTGCATGGTACTTGGCATTGTCTCCGAGCTCAATATAGAAATCCAACTTCTTCTCCTCCAACTTGGTGAAACATTCTCTGACTCCTGTCATGTGGTGAGAAGCCCCACTGTCAATATACCATACCCTATTGGCAATTGAACTTGAGAGACAGGCAATGAGTGAAAACTCATTCTCAAATCGTGATGCAAACTCGTCCACCTCTGTTGTAGCAGCAAATTTCTTCTTTTGGTTGTCCTTATTTTTCTTATTCAGACATTGACTGGCATAGTGACCCATCTGATGGCAGCAAAAACATTTAATCTTGCTCAGATCTTTCTTCTTCCAACTCTTGGAAGAAGAACCTTCCGATTGCTCTTTATTTGACTTCTTCTTACCCTTGCTTGCAAGAGCAAGATTTTCTTCATCTTGAACATTCTTCATCTGATCTCCTCGATGAGCACCTTCATGGATCTCCTCTTGAACAAAATCATCCCAAAGTCTTGCCCAATCAGGTAGCCGATCTTTGCCGACAACACACTTGAAAAACACTTCCCAGTGCTTTGAAAAACCATTCAAGGCTGTACGCACCAACTCATCTTCTTTAATCATCTCTCCAACAGCAGCAAGCTCATCCTTGACCTATGTCAGCTTGGACAAGTAAGAGGTCACACTCTCACCTTTGGACATCTTGGTATTATGCAATTTGTCCCTGAGCATCATCTTACGACTCTGATAGTCGCTTTGATAAAGTTTTGTGAGCGTATCCCACATCTCCTTGGTAGTGTCTTTCCCCAATAAATGAGGAATTAAATGATCTCTTACTCCATCCAGGATAATCCTCTGAGCCTTGGCCTCTTTGACTTCATACGAATCTAAGGCAACAGGATCATTTGTTGGTGGAGTCACTTCTATGCTAGCATAGATCCACAACTTGTTCTTGAGAATAGATGTAATCTGAACCTTCCACTGCAAGAAGTTAGACGCACCCTCGAGCTTGTCCTCATATCGAACACTGGTTGCCATAGCCACAAAAGAACTAGAGACAAAAAACTAATTTTTTTTCCTTGAAATCTGTATCACAAATCTTGGCTTCATATTTAGAGTTTAGAGCTCTGATACCATGTTAATTTCTATAACCCAGCAACAAATTAATTGCACAATAAATTCATAGAAAGAAATCTGATTTATAACAATTAATACAATTGGGTTAAATAACAACTAATAATAGCGGAAGCAAAAATAACAAAAAACCAATCACAAAAAGATAATAACACAGAATTACCCAGGAAACCCCAATGCAGGGAAAAACCTACAAATGTTGGATCTTCTATTCAGCCTAACAACAAACTTTTCTTTCAAAATACAATATGAATTTGCTACAACAATCTTATATTTATAGAGCCTAGCTGCTTTACTTAGCGTGCAAGGAAAGAATCTTTCCTTGCTTTCTTTGGCTTTAATTACACATAAAATCACTCTTGGATTTATCTTATCCTCACAAACTCGAAAACATTCTATTTAAAGAATAAAAATCCTATTGTTGCTAAAAATCCAACTCGAGTTGTTTTAAAGCATATCTAATCTTGAGTTGCTTTAAAATGATTTAAAGCATATCCAACTCAAGTTGCTTTAAAAAACAAATCCATATCCCACTTTTTGAGCTACAAAAATCAACACCATCGACCAATTGATAAAAAAGATAATAGAGGAACACCAACAGCGTAGGATGAACTTGCACAAGGAGCAAGAGCAACAGCCTGTTGCTAAAGGCATCATTGACGTGCTCTTAGAAATGGAAAGCCTCGATGGAATTCCAATCACAAAGGAAAACATTAAAGCCATTGTTTTTGTAAGTATTCACTTTTTAATTAATTAGAATTGTTTTTGTAAGTATTCACTTTTGAATTAATTAGAATCCCAAATTTTATGTTGTTGGTTTTTCTGTTGCTTTAATATGATCTAACAAGGCTGTATAAATTTTAGAGGATATGTTTGGCCGGGCTTAACTGACACACTCTAAGGGTACACTCCTTAGGTGGCCGGGCCCACAACCTCTTTACATCCGTGACTTTCCTGTTTTTGTTTCACTTTTACCGAAGCTATTTCTGTTTCCGTTTCCGTTTCCTTGAATATATACAAAGTATAACGGGTAGCTCAAAATGTATTTACAACTTTCACTTATAAAACACCGATAAGAATATTAATCTTTGGTTATATTTAAAATAGGCTTCACGTTTTTATCCCCCATGACCATAGTATTATTTTAGTTTTTGACATTAAAATTTTTTAATAATTATTAAAAATAAAATATTAATAATTAATATTATTAAAAATAATTATAAATTATAAATTTTAATTTTTAAATAAATTTATTAATAATTAATATTGCTAAAAATAATTATATATTTTTAATTTTAATTTTTAAATTAATTTATTAATAATTAATATTGCTAAAAATAATTATATATTTTTAATTTTATTTTTTAAATAAATTTACTAATTATAAATTATTCATAATTGATATTTAATAAGATTTTAATATTAAGTATTTTTTTATTTTAATTTTTGAAATGAATCTATTAATAATAAATTATTCATAATTGATGTTTAATAAAATTTGTTTTAAAGATTTTTAGACGATAATAATAATAGATAATCAACAACCAATAATATTTAAAAAAAAAAATTACTAATAATAATAAAATTAATAATAAATCAATTATAAATAACAATTCTAATTAAAATTATTGAAATAATCAATAGTAAATTATTGATTATTAATTATTTAAAATTTAGAAAATTAATTACACATAATATTAATAACATTAATAATAAATCATAGTTAAAATCAATTTTAAATAACAATTTTAATTAAAATTATTAAAACTAATCAATAATAAATCATTGAACTAGTTCTACATGTTACAACCTAGATTGATAAATTATTTTTTTAATCTTTTACATGCCTTTAATTGGAATTTATAATTCAACATAGAACCCAATGTATCTAGATTATACAACTCATACATTGCAAACAAGATCATATTGAAACTATCCAAGACTACATTTCTTAATTCTTATCCTTAATTGTGCCATGGAATCTCATCATCTGAATTATATACTCCAACTTATCTTTTTAAAATATCTATTACTCCATATCCAAGAGAAACTACTTTTTAATTGTTACATTTTTCTTTCTAACCTAATTAAGGAGCAATTAAAGTTGATCAAAAACTCATGACTTGGGGAACCTTTTCTTCTCCTCATCCTATTGATAACATCCATGATTATTGTTTGTGTGATTCTTCCTTTATCCTAATTGATAAACCAAAGTAAATACATCATATATTAAAGTGATCCCACAATACCGGTTTACAATTTTTGGCCAAACTAGAGACTAAACTGATTTTTTCTAACTAAATCTTCACTTTCAGGCACCTATAGCAACTAAACTATGATGAATTTGAAGATGATGCAAACTAGTGATTTGTGACATTTTGTCCGTAGATCCTAAATATATATATTTTTTAAAAATTTGGAATCAAATTTCACTTCTTTTTCCATCTCCTTTGAAAATTAGTTTTTTTCACTAAAGACCATTTTAAGGAGTGATGCTCACCATATACAATATAACTTTTTTTCCATAAAGGATAAAATTCTATTTTTTTTTTCAAATTTAGATTTGTAACTACGATTTCTAGTGCTTTCATTTGGTTTTATAGTGTTTAAATATTGAATATCTTTTTCTTAATCAAGTTTCAAACCAATTACAATTCAAACATAGGCGGACTATATACAACATAACTATTTTTGTATGTATCAAAATTCAATTTTTTTTGTTGGATCAAGGACTACAATATCTAGTGCACTGATATTTTTCAATTTTTGTTTTTGATAATCTATTATTTTTTCACATGTGCATAACAAAGAGCTTGATTTTTGTGAAAAACCTACATTCACAAGAAATAAAACATAAATATAATAATTAAATTAAATTTATTTAAAATTATACTTTTTGGGAAGCTTATAATAAGGAATACATACTTACAAAAAATAAATTTTAAATGAATTCATTTGATCCCCCAAAAGGTAAATCAAAAGTGGTTTTTTATCAGTATTTTGATAGGTGTGAAGGAGACTCCGTTATAGGTATGGTTTAAAACTAGTGGGGTTCTATCCAAGGGGGTTTGATCTAAGGTGGTTCGATCAAACCCTCTTCAATTGGAATCCTTTAAATGGAACTTTTCAAGGCTTAAATCATTTCTAAAAATATGTGATTTTAGCAAAAATCAGGATCTCTCAGAAATTGTAAACCAGTATTGTGTGATCACCCATTACATAATGATTTGATCTTCATTTCTCTCAGTGAGATGCCTACCCTTTAACTCCTAATAACAACTTATATGAAAATTTGTGATATATGTGTTCCACCTCCTATTATCCACTATGCTTCTATAATCAATTTATTTTGTAACTATTTCATCATCTTTTCTTCTTTCCATTTTTATGCACCCCTATTCTTCACTCGAATGACTTCATGGATGCCTCATTTTTTATGATGATTTGATGGTTGTTGATCTTCTACCTAATTGATCTTTTGTTTATTCAATTTGTGTTTCCTTTTCACTCTTCTTCTCTCTAGCACAACTTGGGCCATGATATAGAGCAATAGATCTCATCAATGGTGTTACTAGTTTATGCACCAAGATGACCAATATTTTACCTACACTCTTATTCCCACAGAAACCTATCTAGTCACACATTCATCAAATGTCATCTTCACTATTCCTAGTAGCTATCTTATTGCAAATATTACAATAATTTCCTTCATCCATTATGCAACTTGGCATGATGAGTTCAATGAAATAGTCATTTTGGCCTTAAATTCTTAATCTCCTTTCACTTCTTACTATAGCCATTATACTCTCATATGACCCCATGATAAGAATGAAATACATTCTCATGTCCATGAGTACTCTTCCCTTCTATTTTCCCAATACCTAGAACTAATCAATGGCCCTTAAAACCTTATAGAAAATCAACTTCTTCCTCTCTTTCCTCATCTAGTATTGAGTGTAAAAAAAAGAACGTTTATGTCCACAATAATTAAAAATACATAAAAAGGGTAAAATATAAAATATAAAATAAAAAATAAAAACATGTAAAGCCTACAATAAATTTCAAAGCACCTCAAAGGTACTTATCTATATAAAATTAGTCAACTAGATCAAGATGTTATAACATATTTTTCTTTGTTTCTATCAATGATCCATCTATGAGTCATTCTAGGATGAGTTGCTAAGCTATGGTTACTTTCTTCCCCTTCTTTTAGCATGAGCATAACCTAATATTAGACTAGTGCAAGTTACCATCTCACTTTATTCCTCCATATCTTAATCCCTTTTCTACACTTTATTCCATCCTTTTTCTCTCAAATTCTTTGGTCAAGAATGCCTCAATCTTGGAACAAGACAAAGCAAGAATTTCATTACTTTCTCCTTTGTATCGCTTCTACAACATCCCAAGCCTAACATCTACACTACTTCTATCCCATTACTATTGCTACACTTTCTTACTATCTCCATGAGATACTATAGTATACACAAAAATGTTGGATCATAACAAACTACTTGGTTTTACCATTGTATAAAATTAGGATCATGTTATAAACTGAATAGTCTACTATAGTGATCATTAATTATCCTTAGATATTTTTTTCTTCTTCTTTTTCTCGACCTTTGATTATGCTAATGTTTTAATCTTACCTTTATTTTGATCTTTCCTCTCCATTCTTGGCCTCTATTTCCTCTTCATCTTTCTCCTTTCCTTGATCCTATTTTTCCCTTTGCTTTGATTCCACTTTTCCTTAGCTTTCTCTTCACTATTATATTTTTCTTTTGTTTTCTTCTCCTTACCCTTCCACTTTGTTTTGGATCTTAGTTTTTCTCTTAACGATATTATTTGGTCTATGATAAGTGGATAATTATGATCCATACTTTAGTCACTATTATAACTATTAGGACTAACCCTAGTAACTCAAAATAAAGGTGTCAATTCAGTTTCTCATCTCTTTTCTTCTATTACCTTTCTTCATGATTTTTTTATGTCATTTTCACTCTACTCTCTCTTGCTTTCTTTTATTGGAGGTATTTATTCACTATATTATATATTCCTGGACTTCACTTGTATCATTCATTACCTCATCCTCTCACCTACTAATCTATCACGTTCTTTATTTTTTATTAGTCCCTTCCTTGATATTAATGGCATGTCCCACTTCTCTTTCTCCCTTAGTGTCCCTCTTCACTCCTATCATTACCTATCAAGTGTTCACATTGAGGGAATCTCCTTATTTTCTCACCTTGGAGGCATGATCTAGACATTCCTCATTCTTTTTGTATCTTCTTGATCATCCTCTCCCCTTATGGGGGCATGAACTTGGTCCTCCCCTTGCCTCTAACCACTCATAGTCTCCTTTTCTTCTTAATAACTATCTTCTTCACTCCTCACCATCATTTTTACCACTCTCTATTAGGGCATATCTTATCTCACTCCCCCCTAGTGACCCTCTCTTATTTATACATCTTAGGGAATTATCTCATTGTAGTTTAATCTAGATCTTCAATCTCTCTCCTTCTCATATTATTTCATCAAAATCCTTAACATTATCCTTTCTCCATCTTTTTGTTGATCTTGTTTTTAAACTTTCCAACTTTAAAATTTTTGCATTTGAATTCTTTTGTCGAGTAGATCCTAGTAAAACACGCCCCAATTATCCTCAAGTTTCAAGTCTCTCATCATTTTCAAGAAGAACCTCCATTATTTTAACTAGAACCCTTAGAAGCAATGATGTAGCTCAAACAATTTTATGAAAATAATTAAATCTCAAAAATCTATGAGAGATGGTGCAAAATATTTTTACAAGGATGTTCAAGTGATAGTATTTCTCCTAATGTGGCAAGATTTTGGATCAAAATTCCTTTAGTTGGTGAGATATTAAGAGTTCAAATTTTCACCGAATAGTTTGTGAAAACAATCAAATCATGAGTTCTATAAAATCTGAAACTAAATGGTTTGGTAAGAGGATTTGTGATATTGGTATACACAATGTGGCAATATTTCACAAGAAAATATTGATCTAGGTAAAAATTATGCATTAAACTTCATTTGTTAGGTTGGTAGATTTCTCAAAAAAGATTTATAAGGTTTTGCTAAAGTGAATTTGAGCACTTTCTAAATCCATTGGCAAGTTCACAAGTCCAATAATTCAACAAAATTCTAAACGTTGTATTGCTTGTCAATGGATTTTAAAGGTGTATCAAATTTTTGATATTCAAAATTGAATTTATTGAAATTTGAATTTTTTTTTTGATATTTCTTGAACATTTCAAAAATAAATTAAAACTTATCAAATTTTAAATATTCAAAATCTCATTTTTAATATTTTTGTAGTTTGGTGTGCGTTCCTTCATCTCCTAATCTTGTCTGATTATTTTGAATCAACCAAGGTTCGTAACTAAACTATAGTTCATTTCATGTGCATGTAATTATGAGCTTCATAGAGCAAACTAAAAAATATTAATCTACTCTAGTTAAAACACAAACAACACCCAAATTTAGTATAAGATTTAACCAATCATAATGAAAACATAATATAAAGATGATTTTTCTCAAATTTTGTGGTTGTAGAATCCCTTTTGAAATCTATGCAAAATATGGGAGGATAGACAAATCTTGTGAACTATTGGGACAAAATGTCTCAAAGAATTGTAATCTCATGGAGTACACTCTAATTAGAAATGTTGCATCACTACCCTCATAACAATCTCTCAATTTGTTTGTGTCTATTGTGTTACTCAATTTGAAACTCAATTGTCATTTCTGTGTCAAGTTTGTCAAAATTGTCAATTTGTTTGTGTCTATTGTGTTACTCAATTTGAAATTTCATTGTCAAATTGTCATTTGTGTGTCAAGTTTGTCAAAATTCATAATGATCAATTTTTAATAAAATCGCAGATCATGTTATCGAAATCTAGAATGTTAAATTATAAATTGTTTTAATGAATTTAAATTTTAAATAATTAATAACCAAAAATTTATTATTGATTATTTTTAATAATGTTAATTAAAATTGTTATTTAAAATTGATTTTTAACTATAATTTATTATTAATGTTTTTATTATTATGTATAATTTTTTTTTAAAAAATTAAATAATTAATAATCAATAATTTACTATTTGATTATTTTAATAATGTTAATTAGAATTGTTATTTATAATTGATTATTTTAATAATTTTAATTAGAATTGTTATTTATAATTGATTTATAATTATTAATTTTATTATTATTATTAATTAAATTTTTTATTTTTAATTATTATTGATTGTTGATTATCTATTATTATTATCATCTGAAAATCTTTAAAATAAATCTTATTAGACATCAATTATGAATAATTTATTATTAATAGATTTATTTAAAAAATAAAAATAAAAAATACTTAATATTAAAATCTTATTAAATATCAATTATGAATAATTTATAATTAATAAATTTATTTAAAATCTAAAATTAAAAAATATTTAATTATTTTTAACAATATTAATTACTAATAAATTTATTTAAAAAATTAAAATTAAAAATATATAATTATTTATAATAATATTAATTATTCATAATTTATTAAAAATCTAAAATATCAAAAATTAAAAATAATACTCTAAATATAATGAAAGATTAATATTCTTATCATTGTTTTATAAGTGACAGGGCTAAGACATTTTGATCTACCATTTATACTTTTTAGAATATCTGAAACATAAAGGCTTCAGTAAAAGTGTAACGAAAACGGAAAAGCCATATAGGTTTAAAGAAACATGAAAGTCACAAGTTTAAAGAGGCTGTGGGTCCAGCCACCTAAGTAGTGTACCCTTAGAGTGTGTTGGTTAAGCCAGCTCGATATGTTCATGGCTGGAGTAGAAACGACGTCTACTACGTTAGAATGGGGGATGAGTGAGATTCTTAAAAGCCCTCTTATGGCCAAGAAAATGCAAGAGGAAATCGAATCAGTGGTAGGCAGAGAGAGGATAATAGTAAGTGAGTGTGATATATCAAGCATGGAGTACATGCAGTGTGTGGTGAAGGAGATGCTGAGGTTATATTTGGCATTACCCTTGATGCTTCCACACGCATCCACACAAGATTGTACGGTTGATGGATAATTCATTCCTGCGAGAAGTAGGCTTATCGTCAATGTTTGGGCAATTGGAAGAGTACCATCCTTGTGGGACAATCCTCTGGAATTTAGGCCGAAGAGATTTATGGGTAGAAACGTTGATATTGTGAGAGACAGAATTGTTTGATATGTTGCCATTTGGAGCAGGAAGGAGAGGATGCCCTGGGGCAGCCATGGTTGATGTAACCATGAACCTTATTTTGGCTCAACTCATTCATTCCTTTGAGTGGAGCATGGATGGGGATTTGGATATGACAGAAATATTTGGAGTCACCATGCCCAGGAGTGCTAACCTTCTCACGCATCTCGCTTTGAGGCTATCTACCTGCCCTTAAATTAAAGTAGAGTGCTCCAATAATTCATGATACTAGTTATACCAGCGATTCTATGTAGTAACACACAATAATGAGCTGATAGGCAGAGATGAACATGAAAGGTAAGAGATGTATAGACACTGAAGGTGGCACAGTTGAGTATATCTCGAAGAAGACACAAAGAAGATAGTGGCATAGTGCTAGATTGATTGCAGTGGTGGACAATGTGTCTCACCTATGTACACATATGTATGTATACCATAGTGGATACATACTTATTGTATCTAGAACATTGCACAATAGGGAATGCAATGAACAATTTGTAAATGAAATAACATAGCATAAGGTAGAGAGTGACAATAAAGAATATGTTACAGAGAGAAAGATAAATTGTAAAAGACTAACCAACATATGGGAAGATGTAGACTGTTATAGAGCAGCAAATCACGGATGCACCAATATATTAACATAAATTGTATAAGACAAGCTATTTTACTACAGTATGCATTAGATGCATACCTAGCGATTTGGTAGTTGTAAATATAAAACATGGTGCAAAAGTAAAAAAAATAGAAATTAGAAACATGCACATTCATAAATACTTTCCCCAATAGTGATCCATCGACAACAACCAAATCACAACTTTATAATATGAACTATTTTATTATGCATTGCAAATGAGGGAATATAGCCAAAGCTACCAAACAATAGTTAGAGTGCGTTATGGAAGACAACACAAACTATTTGAATATATTGCAACCATTTCCATAGAACAAAAGCCATAAATGACACAATATTAAATTTCCTTGTGTGTAGATTTGTATATAGGCATAGAGCCCATGCAGAATGATAGCCATATAACCCAATCATAAATGAAACAATATTTCTTTTAACAAATAATACTATCTTCTATCAATAGTACCTTATCAAAAATTGGAACAATATAACATCTTCAACAACACCCTATCGAAAATAAAACAATGTAGCCTAAGATAGAGAACAATAATCAATAAATTTTTTGATCTTTTCTCAACAACACGCTATTGAAAATTGAAAGAATAGAGTCTGTTGAATAGGAGCGTATTGAAAATGAGAGAGTATAGCCCAAGCTAGACAATAACAATTGACAAAAACTACATAATGTCAACAATTTCTGTGGATCATGAGCGGGATAATGACACAATATAGCCTTTCCAACAACACCTTTTCGAGGATGAAATGATATAACTTAAGCAAGAGAATAATAATGAACAATGCCCAATGGAATCTAACACAAAGTGTATAACATTAACTATTTTATTCCGTCACAACCATAGCCTGAAACATATGAATTATGTTTGAATCTTATCTTAGAAACATAGAAATTTGTACATAAGATATATAAAATAAAACACAACAAAATGAGCCCTGGTTTCCACCCTTCCATATTGGGGCATGGAGCCTCATGGACTCTCACCAAACCCCCGAGCAAGAATATACGTCGTCCACCACTTTGATCAAGGGTGGAATGAATATTGCTTATTACAATCAACATAGAGTATATTAGGATCTAATTGTCTATTTGAACATGGTAACTAATTTTGCAATTAGTTCATCAAATTCGCCATTATAGTTGGAGTTTGCTGAGGAAAAATAACAAAAAAATGTGAAATTTAGTGTGGTGAACATCTATATTTGATAGAGAATATGTAAATCAATAGATTTAAAGATTTTTATAATGTATAATATAAAATATGGAATACACGTGTAATGCAAGGGATGAAATAAGTAAAATATAACCATACTTGTTCACATGGTGGATTGCAGTAGGAAGACAAGAAAACAAAGTCTGATCTCCACCCTACCATATTGGGTCATGGAGAACCACACACTCTCACCAAACCCCCGAGTAGAAAAATAAAATTTTCCATTAGTGTGATCGATGGTAGAAGTAATGTTTTGGCCACTGATGACTTTAAACAAAATCATTGAAATCTACATTATGGCTGGAGTATGCTCTAGAAGAATAAAAACAAAGTGTGAATTTTAGTGCAGTGGTCATCTCTAATTGATAGACAATATGTAAACCAAGAGATATCAAAGTTCTATATGTTATAACACACAATTTTCTATGGACTTGAAATGGGAGGAATGAAGTAAATAATTTTTTGGAATACCTGGTACATGTTGCAGAATGCAGTGTCAACATAAGAAAAGAAGGTCTAATGTCCACCCTATCATATTGGCTCATGAAGCGTCGTTTGCTCTCACCAAACCCCCAAGCAAGGAAATAAATTATCCACCATTGGGATTAATGGTGAAAGCAATGTTTAGGCCACTGCTGACTTAATATAAGATCTAAAGGCATCAAAACGTCCACGAATGAGGATTGTTTGGGTTGAGTATGGTTGCAAACATGAAAGGATAATGTGAAGTTTAGTGTACTGAACACATACCATTGGTATATGATAAATCAATCAAAAAATATAAAGACTTGTAGAATTCACAAGAAATAATATGCAATGCAGCTATAGTAGAACAGTGTAAGTAAATAAAATATAGGCATTCCTTGAGTAGGGAATGGATTTTAAAATTGAGACAAAAAAGGAGGCCTGCTTTGCACCCTACCACATTGTGTCATCGAGCAACATGAGATCTCACCAAACCCCTGAGTAGAAAGATTAAATGTCTACCACTTTAATCAATGGTAAAGGAAATCATTTGGCACCTGAGAGAATTTGTTGAGTGGGGATCATTGTTATACATCTTTAATAAATTGACATGGAGTTGTGAAATAAGAAATGCAAGAAAAGATATATAGGCTTACGTTGTATAGAAATGGAATGTAGGTGAAGGCCATACACCATGCAAATTTGCAATCGTAAAGCTATTTAACATTTACCAGATTTGTATAGCAGACATGTGCATCTATATTTCAACACGCACATTTGTAACCTAAAATTCTTTCAATAATAAATTGACATGGGGTTGTGAAATAAGAAATGCAAGAAAAGATAGATAGGCTTACATTGTATAGAAATAAAATGTATGTGAAGGCCATACACCATGCAAATGTGCAATTATAAAGATATTTAACATTTAGCAGATCTGTACAACAGACATGTGCATCTATATTTCAGCACACACATTTGTAACCTAAAATGCTTTCAATAATAAATTGACATGGAATTGTGAAATAAGAAATGCAAGAAAAGATATATAGGCTTATGTTGTATAGAAATGGAGTGTAGGTGAAGACCATACACCATGCAAATGTGCAATCGTAAAGCTATTTAACATTTAGGAGATCTGTACATAGGACATGTGCATCTATATTTTAGTATGCACATTTGCAATCTAAAATGCTTTCAATGAAATTTGGTTAGACATAAGGGGAATTTGAAGTTTAGTACAACAAACATGTGTCATTAGTAGACAATATTGAAATGAACAAATATAAAAAACTATATAGTTAGTAACAAATAATATCTAATGTATGTGCAATATAATAGATCATATAAACAGGATGCAATCATACCTTTTGCAAAGAGGAGGAGACAATATGTGGACAATTGCATATAATTGTCTTCTGGCACCTGGCAATTTTATTCAGTTGAAATCATTGTTATCTATTTTTAAAAATATATACAGTTGTGGCATTTGTGACAAAAGGGTTTGGATGTAGTTGCAAAAGAAGAGATGGAAAGAGTGACATATAGCCTTACCTTGTATACAAATGGAATATAGTTGCAATGCAAACACCATGGAAAACTTGTGAGCATGAAGGTATTAAAAATTATGAAGATCTACAATTACAGCTGGAAATGTTTACAATCTAAATTTGTTAGAATATGAAATTGTTAGAAAAAAATGATTCAAACATGATACCCCTGGAAGCTACATAATTGGGTAAAGGGAAGGAAGCTATTGAGAGAAAAATTAAATATAGATAATAGTTTGGGCAAGTGGGGAAGATGAATGAATCAATGTTTGTTGTTGGGTGCAAGGGGAAACACAAGGAAATAGTTTAATAGCAACTTCTCTTAGCAATTACTGTAGAGGTAAAACCTTCAGAATGTTGGGAAGAGTGATTAGAATTGAACTATGGAGTGGACAAGGGAAAAGGAATAGTAGGAATTAAGGGTATTGTGAAAACATTGAAACAAAAACAAAAAGGAGAAGTGGTATAGTTACTGTGAAGAACAAAAAGATTTCATCATGATGGGAATGCAGGCAATTGTTGGAGGTGATCCTCTTCTTTGATTCGAAGCCCGTTGTATTTGTTGGAATGTATCCTAGAGTACCCATCAAAAGAGAAAGGTGGATCTATGCATATTCCTACTATTGATTTAACACGCGAGAGAGCTGTGAATGTTAGACCTTGCCTTTCTTTAGTTCAAATATCTATTGTAGCTTTCTCTAGTGTCAAGCCTTGAGATTTATGGATTGTTATCACCTAGGCCATTGTCAACGAGAGCTGCCTTTGGCTACCTCATGTGATTGGGATAATTGGGATGAATCTTGGATTGTCTTGATCCCATGCTAGGACAATGTAGTTTTGGAAGTCAACAACAACATATTCAGGTAGTTGAGGTGGTCTAGCACCCGTAGCATATACAATAGGCTTCACTAAACCCAACGATCCATTAACCAAGCCAGTTGCCACCCAAATATTTGTTGTCAACATTACTTGTTGACCAATGGCAAGCAAGAGCTCTACTTGAAGCTGTTCATCATCACCATAATCATTTTTTTTTTGTTGGGAACATTCAACAACACTAATTGCAATTGAAACATTTAATTGCTATTGAATTTTCCTATTGTGCAGAGAAACCAACCTATTTGTTGGGAACAACTGGATAGCCTCATCAAACTCTTGGTTTTTCTTAGACATAAGCATGGATTTTGTTCGATTCATAAGAATTTTCTAATCAAACAAGGATGCTTGGAAATTTTTAATATTCATAAGGAGCGTACAAAACTGTTGCTATGAATCAGACTACCCATGTTGGCAGAAGACAGTGTCAAGCATGACAACAATATTAAAAGTGTGCCAAAGCGCCAACGCTATGGATCAAGAACCATATATAGGCCTCTCCATAAAAGGGGGTAGTTGTGCCAAGTCACCCATGAGTATAATGGACACACCACCAAATGGCTGCATATGTCTACTAGGGAATGCTTGCCGCAATTGACTATCTATTTTAAGCAACAACTTTGGTCCCAAGAAGCTCATTTCATCAATTAAGACGTACTCAATATGTTTGAATTCCTCTTGAAATCTAGTCAATAGTTGTCCTTTCAATGGATTCATATCTCTTATTGGTATCCAGAGAGCAGTATGAACTATGGAGGCATGAATATTGTAAGCAACAACACTCGTTGGCGCCAAAGCAAGAAAAGGATTCATTTTCTAATTTAGCGATGTATTTAGTGCTCTCCGTATCTTGTCAATGAGGAATGACTTACCTATGCCAATAGTTCCTTGAATGATCATATGCAGCGGTGGTGATGAGGACAAGCCAAGATGGTGTTGTTCAATAATATTCAAAGCAAGCTTTTGCTTAGGAGATAGTTGATGGCAAAGTGCGGGCGTTGCAAACGAGCAAAGAGTGTCTTCAACTATATGTAATTTACTTGTTGAAACAAATTGTTCAACAATGCTATGAAGATTCTCTGGAACATGGTGGCTACCCCACTTGTAATGTAGGTCAAAGTCCCATCTACCCAAGAGTTGCAGCTGGTCAAAACAAACATTATTTGTGGCACCAAGTCGAGAGAGCAACTACCATTCATATTCATCTGCATGGGGCAGAGAAAATGCAATATCAGTATCACTATCACTACCCTCCCCATCGGCAGGGGGGACAGTAAGTCTATTTCCATGCCAAGTGTCATAGCCAACAACATAAAATAGCCTCCAATTTTGTGTTATGCTTTCTCTTGTAAGGCCTATCTCAAGCTCAACATTTCAAAAAGTTTTGTATAGTAGCAATTCTGACCAACAAAATGTTTCAAAGGAATCAATTTGTTCTGGCGGGATGGTCTTGAAAAGTGGGTAAACAATGATGATAGTAGGATGTGGCTGAGTACGCCAAGCTGCACCTTTGTGATTTTTCTGATATGTATAAAGTTGTGCAGAATGAATAAGGGATATCTTCTCCATTTCAGCTGGTCTTTGCATGTAGGAATGAATATAACCACTCGCAAGCTTGTCACCACTGTCAACTATTTTCAAATGATGAAATTTTTGCCTACTAACATTCAAAGAAAAGAAATGCTGACTTGGCATAACAAGGGGAAAATTTTGCAGCATATGGCATGTTTCTTGTATACCAATGTCACGATCAACAACCAAATTCATCATGAATTTTTGGTAGGCAAGAAACACTTTATCCCTAGATGAATTTATATTTGCAAGCCTTTGCAAGATATCAATGTAGCTTTTAGATTTTTTCTCAGAATTTGATGCATATTTGGAAATGTAGTTTAGCATAATTTTTTTAGAAAATACTGGTTCATAATCAACATTTTCTTGCCAAATTTCAAGCATCTCAGGGTTGTGGATATTAACACGCTCATCATTTCTTGTTGGTTTATACGATTTTTTCAATTCACTGTCAATTGTCAATGTCAAAGATGGTTGCGTAGTCCATGAAGCTTTGTAGTGATATTGTAATTGGTAGCCCTTTTTCCTAAGGCAAGTGTATTGAGTGCACTTGGTATGCCTTTTCACCGTGTTCAACAACTGTTCATAGTCCACCATTGGATTCATAGAAGAAATTTGTGTAGTATCAAGCAAGCACGGGTCCTCCAAAGCTGAGTGGTGCATCCTTGATATTAGCTACTCTGAGGAGTGAGGGTTCCATGTTGAGACATAGTGATCAAAGTAATTTTTTTCTTACTAAATCTCATGTGGGTTGGACCAATCAAGCATGTCCATGTTCGGGGCATCTGGGAGCCATAAGAAACTATGTACATGTGTTGACCCATGATGTTGCCACTCATACCTATACCAATAGTCCTTTGTGTGGAAAAGTCTCTCAATAACCTCTTCATAGAAAATAGTGAATCGCAAGTGCATGGAAAAGGATGTTATGTGCAGGTTTTGTATAATGTGAACTCTATGAAGCATCTCCGAGAGTATGGTGAATCCAATTGGGCACAAGGTTCAATCACCCTATGTAGATCAAGCCATTTTGTATTTGTAGAGCTCAAAGTGAAGAAAAGAGTCGGTGTACCAAGCTGGTGGATCATTGCTGCAAGCTCTGGTCAACACTTGGCCCAATATGAGCATGTTCCTCACAAGGATGTACCAAAATGAACAAGCTAGTTTTCTATTTGGTATCTGGTGCATCCCAAAGAAATTGTAGCAAAGAAATAATAGACTGTGGGATTCTTTCCTCCAAGTTTGTTTTCATAAAAACTGTTGCTGGTTGTTGGCTTCAATGTCTCATTATCAAATTATAAAGTTAATATCTAAATTTGACATGCCTCCAAAATCTATTATCATAGTATCTCATCAAGTGCATGGCATATTCATGTAAGTGAATTTGTATGGTTCTCGATTGTAGGGGCATTGCTATGCCAATGAGGAACAAGATTGGGAAAGCCATGCTTAATAACCCTTATGTATTATATTCATTGATAGGGCTAGGATTTATTTCAAGCCAAGGCAAGGTATTTTGACTAGTGTCTTTAATTTTTAAGGCATCTCTAATTGCCTGCAATTCTCAAGGAGGATTGGGAATCAATGGAATAAATGATGACGAGTCCTGAAGGTCAACTTCCTCATCAACAATACTTTCTGCAACTTCCATTGGTTCAATTGGGTTATGAGTCGGTTCTTCCATTATGTGCAAAAGATCAAAGATGTCAGTACTTGTAGAAGTCAACAAATTTAAAGCATCACAATCTATTGCAACTTCACTATAGTATGGGTCATTCTCAATTATATATATTAATGTAGCCATGACATTATGTTTGTCAACATAGCAATCATAGTTTGACCCCTGAACGCCAATTCTTCGCACAATCACGACTTCAAGATCATGTAGATGACGCGACAACAAAGTTGCAATGGCCATGATGTCTTGTGGGAAGCTGATAGTATGAAAACTATATTTGTATTGGCCCCATCTAGCATGGGTTACTTGCAAAATTGGAGCAACTTTGGCTATAAGCATTTCTTCGAATTGAGTAAGCTTTGCAAGGATGACTAGTTGTGGCCCTGGATGCATTTTTTTTGCTAGGCTAAATCTGTGGACACCTTTTTTGGAAGCACAACGCAAACACACAATACAGCGTTGGATGCCCAAACTATCATGTTGGCATAACTCTCATTGCAAATAGAACAAATTTTCAATTTAGACAAAGCATCAATGTGCGGATGGAAGGACTGCATAACAATGTAGAAAGTTTCACCAAACATATTGCTTGAGTGGTGGGTTGCCGGCAATGCAGATGGAAAGGCATTACTAGCAAGGGTTTGTGGTGGTGTACAACTAGGTACTATGGGGGTAGGTTCACTATGATGGTTGTGTTGTAGCTATGTAGGGGTGGGAGTTGAGGGGGTGCAACAGTGAGCAAGTCTTGCTGGCAAGCTTTCTTACAATGGCGACATGCCTAGTTGGGCATGTAGCGCGAAGCCAGGTGGGTCTAGAGCACATATTAGTTGCAAGTACCTAGCTCGCTGACTTGTCCAAATCTAGTATTTGTGACGTGCATAATAAAGTTGGTTTCTTTGGTGTTTTGTAGCCTTTCTACCATCCACACTCGATGTAGCATTCAAAATTTTAGAAGGCTATGAAACCTATAGTAATAATATTAAGCAAACAATAAAATGGTTGCAAACACCAAGTTAAATGGCAATTGTATAACTAAAGCGGTCAAGCTAATTGAATATGCAACAAAGTAGCCAAAGGTAGATAGCAACACTCAATAATACCCTAGCCATAAAGGAAACAATATTGGTTTGAACAGTGGCCTAGATGGAAGGCTCACAAAATAGAACAATCCATAGTAATAAAGCCATGTAGAAAGAAGGCAAAACACACACATGGAACAATTATATTTTTCAATAATGCTTTATGGGAAATGACTAAAACATACATAAATGTATATGTATAGATAAATGTATGTATCCATATGCATTGTATTTAAAACAGCTTTTAAACTCCAACTAAAAAATAAGAATGCAACCAATGAACAAATAGCTAATACAAAATGAAATAGAAGAAAGGAACACCTACTCTCCACCCCAGCATATTAGGTCACAAAGCCTTGTCAGAACAATCTCATTGGAGAAGTGGCTGATTCAAAAGAAAATGCACCAATTGCAATACTAAATTTTCCTATGGATAGGAATTAATGATAACACTATGCATTGACGAGACTTCTTTTCAATAAAGCATTTTCAGTGTTAAACCATGTCGCATATACTAGTAATTTCTCAAGTATGATGATACATAGTTTAATACTTAAATACTCTTCTAAAAAAAAAGTCTCTTCAATGGTATAAGCTCAAGTGTGTCCACAAATTTCATACTAATAGTTATTACTAAGACATCACAATCAACAATATGCATCAGATGCATATCTAGCGATTTGCTAGTCATAAATATAAAACATAGTGCAAAAGTAAAAAATTAAAAAATTAGAAACATGCACATTCATAGATACTTTCCCCAATAGTGATCTATCAACAACAACCAAAGCATACACATGTAAATGTATTTGCAAATGTAGCTATACAAATGAAATGTTTTCAATGGAGAGTGCGACGAATGAAAGGTACAGTGTACACTTTAAAAAAGAGTGTAATGTTGGTGCTCCTATGGTTGTGCATCGTGCCTTCATTCGTTCTAGTCTCCATATATTAAAACTTCATGTTTTCCATTGCACATGCATGTATGCATACACATATACATATACATATACATATATTAGAATGAAGACAAAAATGTGCTTGCAAACACCCAAACAAAACAAAACAAGATGTACTATCCACTCTACCATATTGGGAACACAATTTTTTGAGTGCAAATGCATATATACATACACATATATATGCATTGGTTTTAGAGTTTTCTGGTGCCAGCAGAAAGGTGGCAAGCTGCTATTTGGTTTTGGTGAACTTTGGTCAAAATTTTCATCAGCCTTCCCAGTTTTTGAGCTCTTTGGCACCACAGAAAAGGTGGTGGATTGTTTCTTGCTTTACGTATATGCATACGCAAATGTATACATGCATACAACCATGTCCACAAGTACCCACAACACAGCTAAACAACGTATAGAAAATATGCAATGAAAAACAAGAAAACAAGGCTTGCCCTCCACCCTACCAAATTGGGTCATGGAGCCCCATGGGCTCTCACCAAACCCCCGACCAAGAACATAGATTGTCCATCACTTTTATCAATGGTGGAAGCAATCTTTCTCATCACACATAACATACACCATATCATTGCAACAACTCCTTTTGTGATACATCTATTGGAAAGGCCGGTCAAACTTCAAACTTCAAAGAAGCTCACAATTTTGGCTCACAGCTATGAAAAGAGGTAAAGTCATAGAAGAACACCCAACAATTCCTTATTAAAAATTGCATAGAGTTTCACTATCTCAGCTCAGGTTTTTTAGTAGCGAGTGCTGGAACAACCATTGCCACTACACGAACACTATAGAATAGTAAATCTTGATGCCAAGAGGATGAGCTTCTGTGAAGGTGCAAGTCCAACCGCATGCTGTGAAGTTTCTCTGAAGGTGGCTGCAACATATTTTTTGTTTTTTTGCATGGGCCATTCACTCCAAAACCAATACAAAAAGTGTTGGCAATGGCACTAGTAATGAGAGTGATGTAGAATGCATGGGCCATATGTACAAATTTCTATGTATGTGAAGGAAGCATAGAGATGTGCATATTGGGAGAACCATTTGAAATATTGTTTCACTTGTGGTTCACAGGTTGTTGCATGCTATATTGCTTGATCTCTATCAATGCAATCTTGATTGTTTCAAATTTTGATAAGTTGCTATTGAGAGAAGACTATATTGTTGGTAAAAACAAATATTATTTAATCTATGGTCCATGTTTTATGGCTATCATTTTGCAAGGGTGTTACTGTAAATCTTTGTGTTTGATGGCTTTGTCCATCTGGCTCACTATTGAAGCAAATATTGTTTAATCTATGGCATCCATTTTTTGGCTATGGTTGCAATGGAG
>VDFB02000015.1:298069931-298120993 GCA_007258455.2 Sequoia sempervirens | reverse complement strand
CATGTAATAGAAGAAAGATTGAAAATATTTTTTGAACAAAGTAATTTTTGCTAAATGTATAAGTGTACATTATCTCACACAAGCCGTAAGATTGATTTAGCGTATTCAATACAAACAAAGAAAAAATATACATGAATAAATAAAAGAAATGTGCATATCAGGAGGGAAACTAGTCATTGCCTGAGAATGACTGGTTCAGGGTGTGTTGTCTTGCGTTGTTTCTGCCCTAATCTGCTTGTGTTCACCTTAGCTTCTTGCTCCTAGTTCCTACATCAGGCAATAGCAATGGTGTTAGAGAAATGCTCTAAGAAATGAAAAGTCTTCAACCTTACATGAACAAGTACATATGCATGTATAAATTGATCTCAATGTGCATTAAAAAAGCAATGGATATTTTATGTGTCCCAGAAAACTATTGAAGTTATCAAATACATCCAAAGTATGTGTTTATTTCACTAATATGTTTGCTTCATGTGCAGATACAGGTGCATTTATTTTTCTAATCTATTCTATTAAATTGCAGCATGTGGGTTAAAATATGGCTCCCACGAGGGTTGAGCCCAGCATGCTACATTATTGTACTTTAATTTGAACATAGAAGTAGTTATTTCCTTATGTTTCACTCAAGCAAGCATACATTACTCATGATAATGATCTTTTAGTCACAATCATAAGTGATAAATACTGGCTCTATAAAGGTAGGGAGGATATACACAATATCATTGTATTGAAATAGAATGCTCAAGAATGTGGATATCAGGTCTTCAAGGTTTGGATTCCAAGTAAGCTACCATGATGATGAGCTTGTTTCTTAATTATGCTTATCATTCATTATACTGTAACAGATTATTGATGTATGATTTCATCATTAAAATAATAACATATGATGTGGGATTAATGCACAAGTATTGACTGAAGTGCTTACAAAGGAAAATATAGTGCTATCAAATAATATGCCTTATTAATCTTCATCATGTCAAGCAATGGAGTGTATGTTTTGTCTTCAAAGGGATGCTACAATAGGATCAAAGGTCTGTCATGAAGATATAATAATCTTACAAGGACATAAAATATTATATTTTAATCAAAGAATCAATGATTTCACTATTTTGTAATCAAAAACCAGCAGCTCCATTGATGTCTTTGAGGGTCTTCCATCTAATATTTGAAGGATAAATTCATGCTTGTGGTGGATCTTGAAAAAATAGATACAACCTTTTTCAAAGGCATAATTTGCATGAGTAGAGATAATTTACAGTACATTATCAAAGAGAATTGCAATGACCACAAAATACAAAAGGGACAGTCAAAAGAAAATATGATAGTTATTACTATGAAATGCAAAATGCAATCATGTATTTTATGAGACACTAGCATGGTTTATGAATAAATGAAGAGCCTTTTTGTTAGACTGGGGACAACAAAGGTGCAATGAAATAAATGAAATAATATGAGATCTGAGCAATACAATTGAAAAGAACTCAAACTTGAGGTGGAGGTGTGGAGTGACATATCATCATGGAGGTAGCTAGCCAAAGTCACATAGTGTGAAGTCAAGGTATGCAGGTGAGGGTTTGTGAGCATTAAAATGAATGGAAACATTATTTTGTGGAACAGTCAACTATAGTAGCTCTTGTTTTAGCTGTCACCCTCTCATCAAATCTCATTCATATTATAATCTTGCATGATCTTATCATAATAAAGGTGATTATGAAATTTTGATCGCCATTACATGGCATCATAGGAAAAGTGAAGATGCCCATGTGTTACATGGGAAGTCATGGCCTGTGATAGATCAAACCCTCGATAGCCATAAACAAACGCCCAAGGCACAGGTGAAACCTGTGGCCATGCATAATGGAGATACAAGGAGATAGCTAGAAAAGCACTCAGAAATATTTTTATGGCCACAGCTATAAAGGGTTTATGAACCCTGAGAGAAATGATCGAATAATGTACAAAAACATGTAGAAAATGTATGGGAGAAAATGCAAAAGGAAAATAAGGAATTTTTCATTATTTCTACATAATAACAGAGCTCAAGAAGGCATTTTTCCTATAAGTAATATAAAAAAGAGTTGCAAGTTCTTTCTTACAAAAGATTCTTTCAAGCTGAAATGAGTTTGGTTGTATAAAAATTGGATGGAGAATGCCATTGGTTTCCTTGAGTATGGAAATCATCTATAGAGTGCTCTCACAAACCCTACCCTACGGCCAAGAAGATCCCAGAAAGCTCGATGAATACAAAATGAAATGCCTTTGCATTTTTGGCTCAATTTTTTCCTTTAGGGTTTTTACCCTAGCTTTTGTCGATGGAAGCTTTCTTTTTGCCTTTTTTTAACTCAAATGAAATGACAACTAATATTCTCATGGGTTTGTTTATGCTTTTTCCTTGTAACTTAGGCATTTTCATATGCATTTTGACTTAGTGGACCCTTTTTCCTATATCTATATCGTCGAATACATGAAGATGAGAAATCTTTTATTTCTACATTTGATTTATATTGTAAATGATTAAATTTAAATGATGATTTATATATAATTTAAGTTAAATCATTATCTTTTGAATACAAAGAAAATAGAAACTTGTGATCATAAGACCAAGTCATAAGAGAGATATGGATGGCTTTTATGATTTTGAGGGAATATTGGAGAGTTGAAAGAAATAGGAAAACATCTACCTCAAATTTAGAAGTGATTCATCACCTTGTAGAGGAAATATAGGTTTTTTTTTAACTCCATTTGAGCATTTTTAAGAGTGGTTATGGTTTGATCAAGTCATGCTTGACTTTTTCACCCATTTTGAGTCCTTTTAGAGATGGTATAGGTTCTATATTGTAGGATTTTTGAGTGCATCTGAACCAAGGTGGTTTCTAGAACCTTTTTTGGTGGAACCACTTGGGCTTGCTTACTTATTAGCTTTTGTAATTCATTTTAGAGTTAGTTCTTCTTATGCAATTTCTAGAGATAGAGACTTTTGCAGTCCTTTGACAGTTTGAGCATGTTTTGTAACTCAGTATTTTGAGCATGTATACTAGTGAAAGCCTTGGACATCAATGATATTGAGTATTTTACCTTCTCACTATATGCTTTATTGTGTGCACTTATTGATTCATCAAATTACTTGTGAAATCTTATTCTTTTTCTTGTGATTTTGTCTCAAATTCAGCCCTTTTGCAGAGATATATGTCATTGCAGATTATAATTAGTGTTATAGGTGAAATCATTTTTAGTTGTGAGATTTATTTCCCTCTAATATTTTTAGCATCCTAACCTCTTTATAAATTACTGATGTAAAGACATATGAAAAGTGAGTTGTGTAATCCAGTTTCAGTCATTGTTGGAATTGTGCATACAAGTTGTATATGCAGGATCTACCTGAAGTTTTGGTGTATCATCCAATATTTCATTTTCAGCATTTCCTTTTCAAAGCATTCTTTCTCCCTTTCCCTTTCAAAAAAAATAGTAGATTAGGTGATACCAAAAGGAATTCAACCTATATGGAGATTCACTTCATCATTAGGTTCCCCACAACCTAGAATTGTTTCCATGTTTCTCTAGCTAACTGAGTTTTACAACTCAGTTCAGGTGCAAGCTTAGGAGATAACAATTTTGGCACGCCCTATGGGATAGAGAATTGATAGTGTCAGTCCCTTTTGTACTATGCATTACTATTGTTTGGTGTGTACAACAATACTTTCTACCTTTGGAGGCAAGTTTTTTAACATACCTAGCGACTCCAAGCTTAGAGTAACTGGTTTCTACAATATAAGTGTTGATTTCATGGTAATATGACTTATCATTCACCATTTCATGAAAGTGTTGTGCTTATATCAACTTACCAGACATATACCAACAATTTCAATGTTGGTTTTAGTATAAGAAATTCAATAACAGTAGACAACCAGCATGTTCAATATTCTCCTCACCCACCCACCCCTGCTCAAGCTCTACAACATCATGCTTATACTCTTCAACAACCCTAGGAGGGTTATTTTATCTCCAACCAACAAAGTTACCTTTCATATGAGTCTCAAAATTCTAATAATATGAGTATGGAGAATATGTATTTATATTTCCAAAAGTAGATTGAAGAGATTGAAAGATAGTAGGAGGTCGACAGGAAACAGGAAGAGCTTGCTTATCAAGCTTATATTCATTAGCAGGAGGTGGAGGCACAAAGAGGGTCCTATTCAATACAAGAAAATGTAGTTTTTGAACAAACTCAATCCAACTCTCCTGAAAAGCAACTTTCTCAAATGCCCCAGTCAGCTGCTACCTTTCCAAATCCTTTCTTCGAGGAAGGGCTTCACTTTCCAAAGTTCAATACATTAAGCTTCAAATAAAATGAATCTTTTGTTAAAAAGAAAGCAGATGAAGAGCAGCCCATTGATCCAAATAGCTTACTCCTCTAGGAAAAGATTAGGGAGGTAAATCCTTTACATTTAGCTATAAGGTGTTCTCAATTACAACAGCAAAGGATTGAACAGCAAGAGGACATCAGACAGTGTGGTGAGTTGCTTATTGATGACAGTCATCAAGAAAATGGAAACTTGGACCTAGAGGAAGAGCATAAAATTGAACCTGACACCATTGTCCAAGATATAAGTTTTGATGTCTTCGAGCAAGTTATGGATGAAAAAGCTAATGTTGATCTTTTTGAAGAGGTGTGTATAGATGTAATTGAACAATTTTTTTCAATGTTGAATAACAAAGAGCCAGACCTATTAGAGGTTGATAAGCATGTTGATCTAGAGCATTAGATTCACAGCCTTCAACAAGTGCTAAAACAGCGAGAAGAGTATGGTCCTAATAGAGAGGAGTTCATTCTGTTAGATCAAGAGGTTTCTCCTGAACTTGATATGCAAGGTTTTAGCTGGTTGGAGGAGCTTCCTTTCTGATGTACAACAAAATTCAAAGCTAATTTTTTAGATGAAATTTTGTAGAGAATTCCGCATTGTTTGAGTTTCTACATTCCTTTATTTAAGAAGAAAAGTCCGAGTTGGAGTATACTTTCTTGAGTAATAATGAAGATCTAGAACTTGTACCAATTGTTTCCAAAAGCCTTCCAAGAGCTAACAGCTTTGATGAGTTGTTAGCTACCCTAGTGGAAGAGAATAGCTCACTCACCATGGAGGAGTCAATATGGAAAGTTATTATGCAAGGTGAAGATAATGTTGTTGTTTCTAAACATTCAAATTGTTTTCTTTCTAGTCCAATGTATGGAACAGCAGTGAATGTGCAAGCAGCCAACAATGAAAGCTCAAGCTTTGTCTTTCCAAGGGGTTGTCCAATCAGATATTTAGCCCAAATGGAGTCCAATACAATACCAATGATCAATCATGCGCTCACACATGAAAGTTCAGTTGAAGATACTACCAAGGATACGTTGGCAGCTGGACAAGAGTATGTTCAACTCAATTATAATACTTTGAATAACAATTCATACGATTAGTTTGATGAGGTAAGTGAAATTGTTTACCTCTTTCAAGGGGAAGTGTATAATCTTGTTGAACTTTTCTCTATGTCTCATCTTTTCTTAGCTATCCTTAAGCATGCCAGTCATTATATTTTGAGAAGAAGGGGCACTATTTCAGTCTTCCAATAAATGGTTTTGTTTAAGTAGTTTTGTCTTACTGGTTACAATAGGTTAGAATAGGTTTAGCTGCAAGTTTCAATTCCCTAAGTGTTGTTCTAGCACAGTTTAGTAGTTTCCCTTCTCCAATTTTTGTTTTCAATAAGTTTCCAAGGTATTTTGAACTATTCTACTGAGTTACAGAAGTTACTGAGTTCCAAGTTTTTTTGGTTTCTGAGTGACTTCGTGCCCAATGGACAAGCCTAGGCAACTGGTTAGAATGTTTGGAAAGCAAACATGCAACAAATGTCACTAGAAATGTAACCATATTTTCACATATAGCTCAATCAGGTTGAGCTTGTTGATTTTAAATTGAGAAAAGGTACATTTAAATCATTCCTATATTACATTCAGATGCATAAATGAAATAATCTAAAAAATACTACAAATTACTGCATTCATACATATGCATGTAACAGAAGAAAGATTGAAAATATTTTTTGAACAAAGTAATCTTTACTGAATGTATAAGTGTACATTATCTCACACAAGCCATGAGATTGACTTAGCTTATTCAATACAAACAAAGAAAAAAATATACATGAATAAATAAAAGAAATGTGCATATCAGGAGGGAAACTAGTCATTGCCTAAGAATGACTAGTTCAGGGTGTGTTGTCTTGCATTGTTGCTACCCTAATCTGCTTGTGTTCGCCTTAGCTTCTTGCTCCTAGTTCCTACATCAAGCAATAGCAATGGTGTTAGAGAAATGCTCTAAGAAATGAAAAGTCTTCAACCTTACATGAACAAGTACCTATGCATGTATAAATTGATCTCAATGTGCATTAAAAAAGAAATGCATATTTTAGGTGTCCCAGAAAACCACTGAAGTTATCAAATACATCCAAAGTATGTGTTTATTTCAGTAATATGTTTGCTTCATGTGCAAATATAGGTGCATCTATGTTTCTAATCTATTCTATCAAATTGCAGCATGTGGGTTAAAATATGGCTCCCACGAGGGTTGAGCCCAGCATGCTGCATTATTGTACTTTAATTTGAACATAGAAGTAGTTATTTTCCTTATGTTTCACTCAAGCAAGCATAAATTACTCATGATAATGATATTTTAGTCACAATCATAAGTGATATATATTGGCTCTATAAAGGTAGGGAGGATATACACAATATCATTGTATTGAAATAGAATGCTCAAGAATGTGGATATCAGGTCTTCAAGGTTTGGATTCCAAGTAAGCTACCATGATGATGAGCTTTGTTTCTTAATTATGCTTATCATTCATTATACTATCATAGATTATTGATGTATGATGTCATCATTAAAATAATAACACATGATGTGGGATTAATGCATAAGTATTGACTGAAGTGCTTACAAAGGAAAATACAGTGCTATCAAATAATATGCCTTATTAATCTTCATCATGTGAAGCAATGGAGTGTATGTCTTGGCTTCAAAGGGATGCTACAATAGGATCAAAGGTCTATCATGAAGATATAATAATCTTACAAGGACAAAAATTATGATACTGCAATCAAAGAATCAGTGATATCACCATTTTGTAATAAAAAAGCAACATCTCCATTGATGTCTTTGAGGGTATTCCATTTAATATTTGAAGGATAAATTCATCCTTATGGTGGAGCTTGAACAAACAAATGCAACCATTTTCAAAAGCATAATTTGATTGAGCAAAGATCATTTACAATGCATTAACAAAGAGAATGGTAATGACCACAAAATACAATAGAGGCAGTCAAAAGAACATATGACAGTTATTACTATGAAATGCAAAATGCAGTCATGTACTTTATGAGATAGTGGCATGGCTTTTGAATAAATGAAGATCCTTTTAGCCAAACTAGGGACAACAAAGGTGAAATGACATCAATGAAATAATATGAGATCTGAGCAATACAATCAACAAGAACTCAAACCTGAGGTGGAGGTGTAAAGTGCCATATCATCACGGAGGCAACTAGCCAAAGTCAAATAGTGTGAAGTCAAGGTATGCATGTGAAGGTTTGTAAGCATTAAAATGAAGGGAAACATTATTTTGTGGAACAGTCGACTATCGTAGCTCTTGTTTTAGTTGTTGCCCTCTCATCAGATCTCATTCATATTATAATCTTACATGATCTTATCATAATAAAGGGGATTACTAAATGTTGATCGCCATTCAATGGCATCAGAGGAAAAGTGAGGGTGCCCATGTGCTAAATGGGAATCCACAACCTGCAAGAGATCAAACCCTCAGTAGCCATAAAAAAATTCCCAAGCCACAAGTGAAACCCGTGGCCATGCATAACAGAGATACAAAGAGATAGCCAGAAAAGCACTCAAAAATATCTTTATGGCCACGGTTGTAAAGGTTTCTAAACCCTAAGAGAAATGATCAAATAATGTACAAAAACATGCAGAAAATGTATGGGAGAAAATGCAAAAGGAAAATAAGGAATTTTTCATTATTTCTGCATAATAACAGGGCTCAAGCAGGCATTTTCCCTATAGGTAATATAAAAAAGAGTTGCAAGTTCTTACTTACAGAAGGTTCTTTCAAGTTGAAATGAGTTTGGTTGCATAAAAATTGGATGGAGAATGCAATTGTTTGCCTTGAGTCTGCCATGGAAATCATCTATAGAGTGCTCTCACAAACCCTACCCCATGGCCAACAAGATCCCAAAAAGCTCGATGAATACAAAATGAAATGCCTTTGCATTTTTGGCATGATTTTTTCATTTAGGGTTTTTACCCTAGCTTTTGTCGATGGAAGCTTTCTTTTTTGCCTTTGTTTTAAGTCAAATGAAATGACAACTAATAGTCCCATGGGTTTGTTTATGCTTTTTCCTTGTAACTTAGGCATTTTCATATGCATTTTGACTTAGTGGAGCCTTTTGCCTATATCTATGGCTGAATACATGAAGATGAGAAATCTTTTATTTCTACATTTGATTTATATTGTAAATGATTAACTTTAAATGATGATTTATAAATCATTTAAGTTAAATCATTATCTTTTGAATGCAAAGAAAATAGAAACATGTGATCATAAGACCAAGTCATAAGAGAGATATGGATGGCTTTTATGATTTTAAGGGAATATTGGAGAGTTGGAAGAAATAGGCAAACATCTACCTCAAATTTAGGAGTGATTCATCACCTTGTAGAGGAAATATAGGTTTTTTTTCAACTCCATTTGAGAATTTTTAGGAGTGGTTATGGTTTGATCAAGTCATGCTTGACTTTTTCACCCATTTTGAGTCCTTTTGGAGATGATATAGGTGTTATATTGTAGGCTTTTTGAGTGCATCCAACTCAAGGTGGTTTCTAGAACCTTTTTTAGTGGAACCACTTGGGCTTGCTTACTTATTAGCTTTTGTAATTCATTTTAGAGTTAGTTCTTCTTATGCAATTTTTGGAGATAGAGACTTTTGCAGTCCTTTGACAATTTGAGCATGTTTTGTAACTCAGTATTTTGAGCATGTATACTAGTGAAGGCCTTGGACATCAATGATATTGAGTATTTTACCTTCTCACTATATGCTTTATTGTGTGCACTTATTGATTCATTGAATTACTTGTGAAATCTTATTCTTTTCCTTGTGATTTTGTCTCAAATTCAGCACCTTTTGCAGAGATATATGTCATTGTAGATTATAATTAGTGTTATAGGTGCAATTATTTTTAGTTGTGATATTTATTTCCCTCTAAGATTTTTAGCATCCTAACCTCTTTATAAATTACTGATGTAAAAACATATGAAAAGTGAGTTGTGTAATCCAATTTTAGTCATTGTTAGAATTGTGCATACAAGCTGTATATGCAGGCTCTAGGAAGTTTTGGTGTATTACCCAGTATTTCATTTTCAGCATTTCCTTTTCAATGCATTCTTTCTCCCTTTCCCTTTCAAAAAAAATAGTAGATTAGGTGATACCAAAAGGAAGCCGGCCTATTTGGAGATTCACTTCATCATTAGGTTCCCCATAGCCTAGAAGTGTTTCCATGTTTCTCTAGCTAACTGAGTTTTAGAACTCAGCTCGGGTGCAAGCTTAGGAGATAACAAGAATAGTAGATCTTAGATCACGTGTTTAGAAATGGCTAGAAATTTGTGGATGCACTAGCTAACCTTGGCACTTTTAATCTAAATTTAGTTATCTAGGATAATATCTCTCATATCCTTGGGAATGTTTGTGAATTAATTAAAAATGAATTCAAAGTACTACAGAAAAGAGATTGAGTTGGATCTTCTATCATCTCCCTTCATTATTTTCCATGATTTATAATTATGGGAAATTAACCTCTCTAAGCATTTTTTTCATAAGCATTTTTATTCTTGGCTCTAGTATTCTTCTCGATGTTTCTACAGAACTATTTCTCTTGTTTGGTTGTCTACGAATTTTTCTATGGGAGGTGAGTTGGTCCAGGACAAACCCATGAATTATGAGATGTGAAAGTAGGATAAGGAGGTTTTTCCTATTATTCAATGAGGTAAGTTAGCCTCGTTCATGGAGAGAATGAAGGGGCATGACCCCAAACTATCTATTGAGTTTTCCAACTCCTAAAAGGATGGCACCTTCACTTTTGGTGGGTGCTCCTTCACTGTGAATGTCACATTGATTATGGAGGTGACAGGGATTTTTTTGGACAATTCTTTCATCCCTCGAAAGCATAAAGGGAAAGTTACCAAAAGATATGAAGAGGTTTTTGAAAGATGGGGAAAATTTTAATAGACTTCAAAATAGATACAACAGGGCCGACATTCCTGCAGTGTGTAGAAAAATTGTTGAGGTGTTGATGAGGTATGTCATGTTAGAGGGTGTTTTTGTCATTTTCATGCCCATTTATTTCCCATACTTAACCATTTCCACTATAATTGTAAAATGAATTTTTATTTTCTAGATTTTTTCATCACTTGAACAATCCATTAAGAATATCTAGGGTAAAAGTAAAAATCTCCCCATTCACCAAGACTTAATTTTTTGCCTCTACCATCATCAAGCAACTTTGTTACCTTCTCCAACCACTATCAAAAAGGAACACATTAGTCATTTTCAACCCCACCAACCCCCTAGAGGGCCCTAGTCCCACTTTCACCCTAAATAAAACCCCACCCACCACTCGTCGCATCACTTGTGCTTGACGAAAAATCCCTGCTAATGATGAAACCTCTCCTAACTCCATTAAAAGTGTGTCCTTCCCCATGGCTACTCCTATTTTCACTTCTAGCTCTGATAATTTAGATAACTCGGATGATAATTCTTAGAACCCTACCTCTGGAAATTCTCCCACACAATCCCTTGCTCAAACAAAGGTTTCTAATATCCCCAACACCCCTCCTGTCATTAACCCTTCTAGCCCTCATAATTCCCCTAAACTCTACAATAATTTGGATGGGGCCTCTGCTAACCCCAATGTGGGTAATGATAATTATTCTTCCTGTGATCCCCTCTGGTAAAAAATAAATAAAATTTTGGTGTCTTTCAATGTCTAGAATGACATTTAAGAACATGAGATGGAGGATAGATGATCAACTGTGGTTCTATAATTTCAATTGAGTTGATTTTTGGCAATATTCTATCAAAGGGATGTCAATGGCTGCACCCTCTTGCACTAAGATATTCTCATAAGTAGGGAAGATATTTAGAGAGGGAAAAACATGAGTTTCATGAATAATTGAAGAATTAAGATTAGGTAAAGTGGTGTTAAGAAAGGTATCAATGATTACATCCTCTTGTGTTAATATATCCTCGCAAGTAGGGGAATATTGGGAGAGGGGAAAATATGAGTTTCATGATTAGTTGAAGAATGAGGGTTAGGAAATGTATCAATGATTGTATCCTCTTGCACTAATGTATCCTCATGGGTAAGAAAATTCTTTGTTGACTAAAGGTCGACATATATCACTTTTGAAAATATGGAATGAGGTTTGAGGCTCAAGGTAGCGGCCCAATTTTTTTTAGAAAACAAATATTTTTCTATGAAAAAATAATATTTTTGAAATAAAACATATTGGTATGTCCTTTTTTTAATTGTATTGCAATGAATTAGGTGAAATAGGTTCAAACTAGCAATGTACAACATAATCTGGAAGCTTCAAGACAAACTGCCAGAAACATGAACCAGATCTTAGCAAAGGTCACAAAGCAAGTTTTCACACAATTTTTTTATGTCAAACTACTTGGTCATGGGAATGGGTTCCCTAGACTACAAATCAAGGTTTTTCAAATTTTGAAACATGCATAGGTTTATAATCATATGTAGGTCTCTTTTCTATGAAAACCCAGGTCTAAGAACTGACAGAGTTTAGAAAATTAGTATGCTCTAATTTTTATGATGAGAGGCATATGAAGGAATAAATGAAGAATTTTAAGCATTCAAAGGAGTTTATGAATGAAATCAGCTACACAAATGAGTGCCCCCAGCAGGTATGAGGTGGGGGAAAGAGTTAATAAAATAGATATGCTAATGAAAATATGGAATAATGTGTTTAAAGTTATGTTTTTGCAAGGAACAAAATGATTTAAATCCTCTATTTTTTAAAAGTAACATATGACATTTGTAAATTCAAATGAAATATCTCAAATCTAAAGCCCTAAACAAGCAAAATTTGATCTGAAATTGCGTAATTAAATCCCAATATTTAACAATTTTGATGTAAATTGATTTCACCAAGGTGTTTAATGCTTAATAAGTAAAGAGTGCAAATGCTTAATTTTGAAAATAAAACATGTGCATATCAATAACAAGATACTCCAAATAACCTAGGATTTTTATCAATTTATAGATTATATGCTAATAAATCCAAAAAATTGTAAGTTTAGGATATGTCAATCTCACCAAAATGTAAAGTGGAAAGGTGATCCTAGACCTAACTAATAGATTAACTAGGATCAACTCTTTCCTTATCCTACATTGGAACACAAACCAACTAGGGTTTGGTGATTGGCTATCTACCACAAGGGAGAGCCAATTCGCTAGGGTTTGGTTCTTTTGATTTGTAAAGAGGAGAAATTTGATGTGTGTTTTAATTAGCCTATTTGACATAAAACCTAGATCTAAAAAATGTAATTTATCGCACAAATGATGATAAAAATTGATGAAACAGACACAAATAAATGGAAAATAGTGACAGAGAGGAACCTATGATAAAAAAAAAATTGAGCATTAATTTGAGAGTCAAGGGAGAGGAAACCCTTGACCAAAGATGCTACTTTTTAGGGTCTACAAACTTCATATGGCAGGTTACAGTCTATTATGTGTTTTCATGTATTTGCTTGTTGATGAAACTGTCAGATCTGACCTACACACATGAAAAGAGGGGGAAAGGTTGTGTTTTATAAAGGATTTCCTAAGTCAAACCCCTTTTTTTGTTCTACCTCCATAAGCAATAAATGATGATGATCAAGAGGGCTTACCCTAGGTCAAGAAAAGGCTAAATAACAATAATTGACTAAAATGATAAATGATGATGGATAGTATTACCTGAGGTATGAAACTATTGTCAAAGTGATGTTCACACCATCAGTTGCCACCAAAGGTTATTTGATGGATTCTTGAATTTATTGAAGACCTACAAGAGGTTTGTTCACAAAACACAATAGGTTATTGTAGCTAGCATGTAGAGGATAACTCAATACGTCTTCATGATAGTGCATGATTTATCATAATAGCTTCTTGTTCATAATGCTTTTTTTCTAATGTTCAAACGAAAAGAAAACTTGTTTATATATGTATATTGATTGATAATTTTTATTATTGGCTGACCTAAAATATTTTTTAACTATCCAAGGACTAACCTCAAAGCATTAAATTTGAAATAGGTCACCTTTAAGGTCAAGGGAACCCTCGCCCTTTCTTGTGTGCTTTAGACCCAAATTTTTCAAGATGGTGGGGATTTAAATTTATTTTCTCAATATAGCCCCAAAATAAATAAACTATTGATATAATTAATGTTATAGTCCAAATAGGGTGTCCATGTAGTGTGAAATTATCAAGGTCAACAATTTATGGTGCTATTTAAATGGGTCTCTTAAGCTTCTCTTTCATGGAGAATCATTAAACATGCCCAATGAAGTTTGACTTGCATAGAAAAACTCTTTAGGTAGGTAGATGAATGAAAGGTCACGAGTTAGAGAATGAGCTGATAAGTTTAAGCCCTAGTTCTTTTGACAACCTACAAGACTTCTTCACTAATTTAAATTAGTTAGGTTGTAGCTAAAATAATGTGGAATATAAAATGAGATGGTTAGTTCTTTCTATACTCTCCAAACTAGATCCTGACTACTCTGTGTAAATGTATCTACCTTTTACTCCACTAAAGGAACCTTAGGGCATTATGGAAGATTTTTTCTTTAGATAACTTCATTTCCACCTTAAATATGGAGCGGGATAAGTTAATACAGATGGGAATGTAAGGCCTCACTAATTCCAATCAACTTGGTGTTAGAAACACAATTCAGAGGAAGGGTTCCTAATTGAATAGTCCACTAAACCCTTGTAAAGACTCCATTAAATTATCAACTAGGGCTTCATAAGGTTTTGATGGTGTTGGCACTGTATGTGCATTCATAGACTCTACACGTCCTATATCATCAAGTATAGGTGATTTACACATGTGAAAGAAAATAGTAAAGGCTGGAAAAGGAAAATAAATCATAAACTACAAAATAGGGGAAATAACTTAATCTACTATTGATGTTGTAGGTACCTTCAGCTTAACACTATAACTGTTAACTGTTATTAAACCTAAACTATGCAATTTCACCAACACTTCCGATTTTCACTTCTAACTACTTGACTCACTCTAGAGGATGAATCAATGATGCATTACAAAACTTAAATCATGAGACTAAATATCATTTACATGCATGTAATGAAGAATCTATTGAAATGAATGTAATAATATAAACATCTAAATTATGAACATAAATTAAGGTGGGTGAATAGTACCTTGAGTGGCCCTTGCTTAAGCTATTGTACCCATAGGATAAACCAAATATGTGCTACTTGATTCAACTAATCATAACAATAAACTGGAGCATCTTTATTGCATATAACTGAACTCTACAATATAACAAGAATCTTACAGATTTCTCGTTCATGAATGCATAACAAAAAACTAACAAAGATATAATTTTTGAAACAAAACTATAATTATCAAAACATATATCTTCCAACTAGATCTACTCCTCAACCACCGATCTAGTTCTATATAGGTTCAGGAGGAGGTTTATTTTCATAAGGACTGAAAATAGAAATTAAATGAAGATGTCCACTCTCCTTCAAAATAGAAAGGCAAAGTCTTGAAACTAAAACTATAACTAAAAAAGTTAGAAGACAAATAGGTTTGTAACTTTGGTTTAACAACATGATAGAGATGTGCTTTGTACAAACAATCACATTAGTTTCCTAATTATTACAAACTTCTTCTCTCCTCCATTGTCTTATTGAATGCTCTCATGACTCACAATTGACCACTCTAATGATCATTTCCATCATTTCTACAAATATCATGTTTCCAGTGTCCTTGGAATCTCCACTGCAATCGAATTGGAATTCTTTGGCTATGGGTTGAGTTCTCTACTTGTTGTGGATCACAATACATCTAGTTGTAAGGAGCTAGTTTCATATAAAGCATACATACCATTACATAATCATGAATTAAAGATAGATTCATACTAAATTTCACACACATTCACACATTCATCCATACAAACATCATCATATCGTAATCATATTTCCACTCATCAAATTCTGGTTCATATGGCATAAAAGATATAAAAGGTATATAAGTTCAAGAATGTATATGAAATAAGCAGTTTAAAGTGTTTAAAAGATATGAACTAAACAAGAGAAAACTAGTTATTAATCAGGCTCATCATACCCCCCAACTAAGCAATTGCTTGTCCTCAGGAAACATTTAGGACCAGAGGTTGTACTAAAGAGTCATTTCCCTTAAATATATCACCACATCAACTCCTTTAACCTATCTTAAATAGTAGGCTGTGCAGGATCATGATGGGCCAAAAAGTGGCGATATGATGGGTATGTGTAGGGTATGTGGCTAATGACTTTTTTTAACACAAAATTGATGAAACAAAAAGGGTTTTTAAAGGAGATTCTCAAATTTCCACCAATATAAATTATTCTTTACTTTGAATTTAATAAATAATTATTATTCATTTTCTATTTGAATTATGACTAAAGTCCTATTGATAGGATGATTGAAAAAAATATATAGCTTTTAAAGGATCACATTCTATGCTTCACATACTATAGGATTAAAAAATAAATAATTAATTTCATGAAGTTTTGACCAAGTTAAGGTGGTTAGACACATTTTTTTATATTTTTAAAAGTTGTAATAAAAAATCATAATTAATTATTTATTTGGAAAAAAAATTAAAAAAATATGCATCACATCAAGACATGAGTCCTCTACTTATATATGAAATCTTATAAACAAATATTATCATTTTATTGTGGTTAGGGTGGTTAGACAGACACCTATTTCTTATTTTTTCCCTAAAATTTAAGTTCTACTGCATTGAAATTTAAAATTTTCACCTTGGAAATAGATTTTTTTTTTAAAATAAACCTAGTAGTTTAGAAACTACATTCAATTTTCTATAGATTCTATTCTTACATATTTTTTAAATAATATAGATAACTTATTCAAATTTTTACATCAAGTTGCTTAACTCTGATTTTTCTGAATTTTTTGCCACTTAAGGGCCTATTTTTTCCATGATGATCCTGCACATACCCAGTAGACTTTCCAACATGAAATATTTGTCAACCTTGGATTCTCTATCATTTATATTTTATCCCAGTTCCTCCCTATCCAATGTGGTACTAGATAGAGGAGAAAAGGTGAGTGAAATGTAAGAGGAAACCATGTAATTCCATTATCCCTGGCAATATCTATATACTTGTGAGATCTTCTAATAATGGATATAAAATTATAGAGGGAGTGAGGTTCCTTTTTCTTTAATTCAAGGGTTAAATCCTCCCATCTCTTCTTCACAAAATGGAAGGTGTGATCAATGGATCCTATAAATAGTTGCTTGACCCTGATGTAGTCACATTCCTCACACTCATTATTTTCCTTCTTACACCCTTATAGTTTAGGAGATCTAATCACTCATCAACTACTGCATTGGGATCTTTGGATTATTTCCTCAGTTGTAGAGCAATAGATTTCTCCTTTTTAGTATATTCTTGCAATATCTCACCCCTTTTCTATTCATTCCTAACATAATGAGGCCAATTCTTTAATCTATAAGCCACAAACATTAGTGGATTACATTCATTATGATCTGAGAGCACAAGATTATGCAAGTAAAACTCACATAACTGGTCTTGAATATCTAGTGTAGAGTCAAAGAAAGTTTATAAAAACAAAATATTTCTATTCATTGACATTGGTAAATCACTAATAAACTGGCTGAACTAAAAACACAAATACTTCTAAAAAAATAGTGCATAAACTCTTGCAGGAGGTCTGCACTTTAGAATTTGTGCATCCTTGTCTACTACTTCTTCAATATTTACTTTTATCCTTTTTATTTTTGCCTCTTTTTGTTCAAGTGTCCAAGTGTTTTTGGACATCAACTCAACTTTTTCTTTTTCCCGCTCCTTCTCAAAGAACTCTTGGGTTTTTTTTCACAATTCCACACCTAAGGTCACTATAGATGATTTGGAGGGAACTAAAAGTGGAGGAATTAGACCCTAGGGTACTAGTTCCTTATTTCTTGCTTCTATGATAGCAAGATGTGCCAATTCATCCAACTTAGACCCATGCTTAAATTTATAATTTTTTTCCTCCAAATATTTAATTCTTTTGTCCCTCTCACTATCTTTTTACTAGTGTGTTTCCAACAAACCTTCCAATTCCTTTATCCTTTCTATAACCTCATGTAATTCTTTGTCAATATCCTTTTGCTTAATAAAAACTTCCTCTCTTTCCAAACAATGGTCATTCCTCTCACTTGTATACTCATTACCCTCTGAATAAGGGCTCTTTGGGGTTCTTTTTCTTATTTTCCTTGCAACAAAAACATCCACTGAATTAAACTCAGAGGTTCTTGTTGTTAGAAACCCAAGATCCGAAATGCAAACTAGAAAAGCCTTCCACATAAGAGAAAATCAGAAAAAGCAAAGCTATTGCAAAAAGATGTGCAAATAATTATTATTCAGGAATTCAATAATTACATGATAATGATTTTCTTTATAAAAGCAAATATGCATAACTCTAATCTTATCTTGAGCAACAAGATAGCTCAACAAGATAAGGATGAGAATAATAAACCTAGGAATTAAATATCACCTAAGTAAAGTTATGCAAGTGTAATTAAATGTTAATTACACTAACACCCCCCATAAGTGCAACTTAGGGAGACTAAAAAAGCGTGCACCTAAAACTAAGATAAATGCAAGAAAGCATGAATGGGTCCTAGCAACAAGGCCTGATCAAGTACCCATGTACAAATGCAATAATGAGGTAGAGAAGGAAAACTCGGTGGGACAAAACCCCCCTACAATGAGATGCCTACTGCAAAGAAGCACTGGAAGAACATTGTGGAGTAACACTGGAACCACAATCTGACAAGCAAGGAAAGATATTTTTTCTCTACAAGAAACCAAAAATGGAATCATAATAATGTGACAGCAGACCCGATGCCACGGAACATTGGAAAACTCACAAACTAGAACCCTGGAATCTATGAAGCAACAGTAGATGAAATGATGACATAATCTGGAAACTGTACATCTCGATGTCGATGCTAAATTGAGACAAACTCTTCTATGGGAAGGAGTACCATAAAGACTCTGGAGCATTAACCATTAAAACATAGCCCTCAAACTGAGATTGATCCAATGCGGATCATTAACCATAGGCTCTTAATCTAAAGTGTGAACTGAAGTGAATCTGATATGTGTCAAGCTAGAGCAAAAAAGTGGCCAAAAGAAACTAAGAAACCAGATAACCCATGCGAGTTGCCATCAAAACAAGATGGAGATCAAAGTGCATGCACACTTTAATCAGATTTATTATTCAAGAAACCCCCCTGATGGAACTTTATCTCAGTTCATTTATTACAATAACCCAATGATTGTAAAAGGAGAGAATGAAAACATGCATAAACAAAAAATAAAAATAGACTGCAGATCTGTGTAGAGGACTAAACTAGCTTTCCAATGCCATAAGAATGATGAAAACGGATCACTGAGTCAAAAGATATGCCCTCTGAAGCAAGAAAAACTTCATCTAAGTTCAAAAACCTACAAAATAAATTTGGAGAAAAATTTGGTTAAAACACCTATACACCTGGATCAGCATCAGAATCAGATTTCCAACAGTATCTCATTTGCGAAAAATAGACATCATGTACGCAAAAAATACACCCAATTTCATGAAAAGTGCTCTAGAATGCCCAATAAGGGATGCAGGGCCCCTAGGGGCTAAAAAATAAGCCCCTAGTCACATGCAGGACCAGGGCTAGCGGCTGGGGGCTGGAGCAAAGCCCATGGTCATCCATATGACACCGGTAGAGCTGAGGGGGTCAGTTGGGGGTTGGGCACATAGCGCCCGGTCCCCCATGTGACCGACGCTGGCTATAATGGAGCCCACAAGGGTTGCGCTAGCCGGCGGAGGAGGTGGGCAGTGCCACCGGCGGTGGTGGTAGAACCGGTGGCCACTGGGTGGTGGAGTTGTTTTATAAGGAAGCACCAGCGCGAAAAACAAAAAGCACATTTTTTTATATTTTTTTCGATTTTTGAGCCTCATGAAGCGTGCAGGGGAGGCCATATGGCCCCCCAGACAAAAAAAAATTCCTTCCAGACCAACTTCACCAAAATCAATGAAACGAAGGGAAATCTTAGGGTTTTTGGCCGCTGTGAACGCGATGGTGACCTCTATTTTTGCTCAAACTGCTCCAAAAAATCTGCTACCTCCAGAACTTGCAAAAAATCTCCTAGCCTGAAACCCTCACAGATCTGGCAAACGATGCCCAAAATCTGCAAAACAAAAGCCAATCCTAACTTTTTCCAATGCTCTGAATCCAACGGTGAAGCACGATTTGATCCAAAACACCTCATGAATGAACTCAAGGCATGATACCCTCAAGGAATCTCAAACGAAACCTATAATGATTTTCTCAAAAATTTGAGAAGAGGTTGCAAATCAAGGCTCTAATACCATGTTAGAAACCCAAGATCTGAAATGCAAACCAAAAAATCCTTCCACAGAAGAGAAAATCAAAAAAAGCAAAGCTATTGCAAAAATATGTGCAAATAATTATTATTCAAGAATTCAATAATTACATGATAATGATTTTCTTTATAAAAGCAAAGATGCATAACCCTAATCTTATCTTGAGCAACAAGATAGCTCAACAAGATAAGGATGAGAATAATAAACCTAGGAATTAAATATTGCCTAAGTAAATTTATGCAAGTGTAATTAAATGTTAATTACACTAACACTTGTATAATTCCATGACTGTGTAATAGGTGCATTTCATTACCAAGGGAATCCCACTTCAATTTTGAGTTTATCTTGACCATAACATCTTCCTCTTTTTGCATTTTAATTGACCCTCTCATAACACCTTTCCTCTTCAAGTAGTGTGATTGCCTCCTAAGGTGTGTGGATTTGTTCTACCCCCTTGTGGGTGCAGAAGAAGATTTACCTTTCCTTTTCCTAGTTCTTGGTGTTTCTCCAAAGATAGGGATCTCTTGTCTACTTTCTGTCGTGGGTTGTTCAAAGGCTACAGGTTGAGTGTCTTATAGGCTCTATTCTCTAGCTCTCCTATGCTCTAGGTAGATGACGCAATAGGGGAGCTAGAGGGCATTTCCCTTTATGATATAATAGGTTCCTCTACTCTTTTCAAGACAATAAGTTCATGGATGGTGTTGATATGGTTGCAATTTAGGAAACTCTCCCAAGAAACATGTGGAAATTGAATTCTCAAACTTCTTTTTATCAACAATGTTGACTAAGAAAAAATGTGATAATATTATGTTATTCCTCTTCCTTTTATACTCAAAACTCGTTCTTTTTAACAAATTATAAAGAAAATTTGGAACATTCACACGCCTATCATGGCGAAGATGGATTAAAAGCTTAAAATGGACTGGGTGATTCCACAATACTGGTTTACAATTTTTGGCCAAACAAGACATTGAACTGAATTTTTTTAATTAAATATTCACTTTCGGGCACCTATAGCTGCTAAACCATGAGGAATTTGAAGATGATGCAAACTAGTGATTTGTGATATTTTGTTTATAGATTCTAAATATTTAAAAAAAAAAATTGAATCAGATTGTATTTCTTTTTCCATCTCCTTTGAAAACTAGTTTCTAGTAGTAAACACCATTTTTAAAGAGATGATCACCGTAAACAACATAACTTTTTTTCTATGAAGGATAAAATTATAAAAAAATTTAATCTAGCTTATGACTATGATATCTAGCACATTCATTTGGTTTCATAATGTTTTATTGAATTTTTTTTAATAAAATTTTGAAGTCAAACCAATTACAATTTAGACATAGGTAGACCATAAACAACATAACTTTTTTTGTATGTATCAAAAAAAAAATTACTTGATCAAGAACATCAATATCTAGCAAGTGTTGATTTTTATGATCAAATGTAATGCACAAAAAATTAATTCAAAAACAGACACAATAACACAGCAGATACCCTGGGAAAACCCTCCTCTTGAGGGAGAAAAACCCAGCAACAAATATATCTCTTATATATATATATATATATATATATATATAAGTAATGGCAACAAGTCTCTTTACAATGAGTCCACACACAAGGCCAATAATCAGCACCAGCAATGACTGTAAAACAAACTAATAGTCTGCCCTTCAATCTGCACTTGAATGGACTCACAATCTTCCTTAGAAGAAATTTGCACTAGATAGAAGGATCTGCATTTGATATAAATCACACTTGAGAAGGAGATCGAACTTTCTTGATGCTTAAATGAGAGAAAGTGACCTATATATACATGTTTCTTAGAGGGGTCGCACCTTTTCAAAGACAAGGTCATCCACCATAAAAAATAATTAAAAATAATAAATAATAATTACAAAGGAGGTTGATCATCTTAGAGATATGTTTCCATTAAATTTAAACACAAGTAAATAAGGAAGTATGAATCCTGAAGTTGCAATAACATCAACACTCCCTCTTAGCTAAGGAGGAATACTTCCTGCTACACAAAACACATCACCTCATTGTGATGCCAACCACAATGGCTACAACCATATGTAGAAAAGAAATGATATCACCTCATCGTGATACCAACCACAATGGATACAACCATGTATGGTATGTACAAGTGTTCATCACTTGCATGATGTTGTCACCTCAACATGACTTTCACCATGGCTCTCCCAGAGGGTGAAAACACAAGTACAAGAAAATCATCATGGACTCTCTCACATGATGTTGTCATGGAGTCACACACATGACATCCACCATGGCTCTCCCAGAGGGTGGAATCAAGGGAATTCACCTCGAACTTCTCTTACAGAGAAGAACTCATTAATCAAGGGATTTCACCTTGAACTTATCTCACAGAGAAGAACTCATTAATCAAGGGATTTCACCTCAAACTTCTCTCATAGAGAAGAACTCATTAAACAAGGGATTTCACCTCGAACTTCTCTCACAGAGAAGAACTCATTAATCAAGGGATTTCACCTCAAACTTCTCTCACAGAGAAGAACTCATTAAAGAGGATCAGTAATACTGAGACTCCTTCTCAGTTAAGGTTGTATTCTCCACCATACCAAGCTTATCTCGAAAGTACACAAACTTTATCCTGGAGAGAGGCTTGGTGAGAATGTCTACCATTTGCTCATCAGTGCTGATATACCTTAACTGTATAGCTTTCCTCAATACCATATCTCTGATATAGTGGTATTTGATCTCAACATTCTTAGTTCTATCATGAAACACAGGATTGATAGAAAGTTTCACACATCTTTGGTTATCACAATGAATGATAGTAGTATCCATTAATTGTCCAAACAATCCTACAAGGAGCTTATGAAGCCACACTGCTTCTCGAGTTGCCATAAAAGCTGCAATATACTCTGCCTTTGCTATACTCAATGCTACAGATGACTGCTTCCTACTACACCAGGAAATCATAGCAAATCCCAAAAAGAAACATCCAGAGGTGCTCTTCCGATTAGTGACACTCCCTACCCAATCAAAATCAGAAAAACCATGTAGCTCCAAGTCCACATCTGAAGAATATCTCAACCCATATCCAACTGTGCCATGCAGATATCTTAGGATATGTTTTGCTACAACAAGATGTATCTATCTTGGTTCACACATGAACTGACTAAGTGCACTCACAGCATAACAAATATTTGGTCTAGTTTTAACTAGATACATCAAGGACCCAATTAACTGCCTGTACATCGTAGGATCCACCAAGTCTGAACTAGCTATAGCCTCTTTCAACTTATGTAGGTTGATCTCCATAGGTGTAGACATGGATTTTCAATCCACCATACCAAACCTCTTAAGTATACTTCCCATCTTCTTTAGGTTTAGTAGGCTCCCTCTGAATCTTTAAGTACTTTCATCAACCTCCTGACCTCATCGTCTAAGATTGTCTACAACACTTTCCTTAGATAAATGTTTTCTAGTGCACACCTCTGGTACTATAGAGAGTTCAAGATAGTCCTCCTCGACCTCATCCCATATCACACTATTTTGAATATGTTTGTGGAGCTACCAATGTCAAATCCAGACGACTATCTTGTGCAATTCTGATCTCAGCATCTGAAGAGGTCTTTCAAGAATTTAACACTTAGTCTTGTAATACAATAATCTTCACTTATTAGTGAGTTACAAAACTCCCTCTTGATCCCTGCTTCAGTGATTGCAAAGAAAACTTCTGGAAGTGAGCTCCCTCTAGCCACCAACTCAGTCTCATGGCTGCAAGTTGTGACTTCATGCTTGATCATGACTTCCTCACAAGATGCCTCAAGGTTTTCATCACTAAACAATCTCTCATCACCTTCTTGCTCCTAGATTCATCCTAGAAGCAATTTAAAGAGAGATTACTACTAGTTTATAATTATCCAAGGAAATATCAAGGCTAGAATCATACAAGGTTTACTATTTTAAGTTATAGCATGAATACATAATAATTTATGAACAATATTAAAAACATAAATAAATAAATCAACCTATAAGAGAAATACATCAAAAGATTAGAATGAAGGGATAAATAAACTTATCTTTATAACTCTTTCTTCCATCTTTTACTCCTCTCGAGAGTGCTAAGCTTAGCACAACAAGAGACAATCTACACAACTACAAATTTCTTGAATGCATTATGCAGCCAACATGTTCAATATGGGACCAGCCTACTCAAGGCACCATCATAGTCCATGAACATGGAGAAAGATGTGACCATCCAATCACAAAGGAATTGCATTTCACTTTTCATCTCAAAGATCTTCACAATGAAATGCAATGAATGAATGACATTTCCAAGGGAACTTATGCTAGAGATCACTATCACACATGATTCAAGTAAACAAATAGTAGACTGAAATTTTACCCTAGATTTCAGAAGAATAGAAAATAATACTTATATCTTTAGATATTCTAATGAATGTTAATTACTAGACTTAAGATGATTCGCTACTCTTGCGCTCAAATCAGTCCACAATCTTCCTCTACAGGTTCACAGCTTGAACAGTTTAAATTTGAACATGGTCTTTGACTGTTCAAATTTATTGATGCACTCAGTGGAACCTTAGCACATCATCAACATAGGAGGCGCAAATAGCGTTACAATATTATGTGATGTTCCTCACATTCATAAACTGGATAGCTACGATAAAATTACAGGAGATGAGCGTTTAGTGACATCACCATCATTAGAGCAAGCATTTATCTTTGATATAAATAGACTCATGGTTATCAACCAACGAATGTTGAAAGGCATGAAATTAGTATTTGAAAATTTTATTCCATGCTCCTAGAAGATCCAGAAACCCATAAGTGCTAGATCATGGCAATGCAATGACAACAGATTAAAACCTAGATAGAATTTCTGATCATGAAATTACTAGGATCCCTATTAGTTGACAATCCTCTAGTTGATGTAGAAGAAATTACCGCACAGACAAGGACCAATACTTTAAACTCAAGATTTCCAAATAGGCATGAAATCACCTTTTCATTCTCTCTCAGTTGAAGCTCAATCGCGCACTCAAAGATCCACAAAGATGGTACGAACTTGAGGCTTCGTCATAACCTGATGCATAATCTCCTTTCATCCACCTTTTTCAAATGATTATTAGCTTCCAAAACTACTCCTTTGACTGGATACTTTTCATCATTCAGTGACAACTTCAACATGAGAATGATTGCACAAAAACTTTGATGAAGAAGACGATCACTCACAGATTTACGTCACAAATTATAGGTTGTAGATTAACACAGATGGTGGCAAAGGAGCTCAAAGCCAAGTCTATGTTCAACTTACTGCCTTTCATCAAGATCAGCAACAGGTATTAAATCTTTTACCCATGATGGAATGTAGTCCTCAGCAGGGAAGGCCGATTCTTGAATGAATTCCATCTCTTCTGCCACTTGACTTATTCCTACAAATATTAATCTACAGATCGAGATCACCGACACATTGATTTGATGTAGTCTTGCCAAGAGTTGAACACCTTTATGTTGTTCATGAGGATGTAGGTCTTGAGTCCTCCTGATACTTAACTTGCTTCAAGTATCGATACCTCATTGCTTCGATCGATTTCTTCCATATCTGATTAGGTCTTTCTTCAGACCCGCTTTGATACCATGTTGATTTTTATGATCAAATGTAATGCATAGAAAATTAATTCAAAAATAGACACAATAACACAGCAAATACCCTAGGAAAACCCTCCTCTTGAGGGAGAAAAACCCAGCAACAAATATATCTCTTATATATATAAGTAATGGCAACAATTCTCTTTACAATGAGGCCATGCACAAGGCCAATAGTCAGCACCAACAATGACTGTAAAACAAATTAATAGTCTGCCCTTCAATCTGCACTTGAATGGACTCGCAATCTTCCTTAGAAGAAATTTGCACTAGATAGAAGGATTTGCACTTGATATAAATAGCACTTAAGAAGAAGGAGATCTAACTTGCTTGATGCCCAAATGAGAGAAAGTGACCTTCTATATATACATGTTGCTTAGAGGGGTCACACCTTTTCAAAGACAAGGTCAGCCACCATAAAAAATAATTACAAAGGAGGTCGGTCATCTTAGAGATATGTTGCCATTAAATAAACACAAGTAATTAAGGAAGTATGAAGCCTGAAGTTGCAATAACATCAATAGCGAGAACATATTTTCCAAAAAAAAATTTGATAATCTACTATTTTTCCACATGTGCAAAACAAAGAGCTTGATTTTCAGTGAAAAACCTACATTCACAAGAAATAAAAAATAAATATATTTAAAATTATACTTTTTGGGAAGCTTATAATAAGGACTACATGCTTACAAATAATAAATTTTAGATGAATTCATTTGATCACCAAAAAGGTAAATCAAAAGTGATTTTTTATTAGCATTTTGATAGGTGTAAAGGAGACTCCGTTATAGGTATGGTTTAAAACTAGCAGGGTTCTATCCAAGGGGGTTTGATCTAAGGTGTTTTGATCAAACCCTCTTTAATTATAATCCCTTAAATGAAAATTTTCAGGGCTTAAATCATTATATTTTAAAAAAATATGTGATTTCAACAAAAATCAAGATGTCCTAAAAAGTGTAAACCACTATTGCGAGATTACCCGAATGTATACAACAAGGATTGTCTACCATCACAAGTTAAGTTTTTTGAATATGTAAGAAGTTACTGAATCCTATATCCAGGGTAAGGATAATATTTTTGTAGAGAAGATGAGCCTAGGTTTTCTCCATGTTCTCTAATTTTGTTCCTAGCAGCAATGGCATCTACCCTCACTGGAAACTCTTATCCTTCCCATGGTAGTCATGATACCTCAGCAATGGCATATTATGAAGCATCCACCCTCAAACCTCTTATAGTTAATGCTTCATCATTTTGTAGTGTGGCAGCAAATTATTGTGTCATGACTTCATTGAACTCTGTGAGTTTTAAGATCACTCCAACCAACCAGCTTGTCTAAAAATGGGTAATACTAGCCATTCTTCCAACAACTGGGTATGTGTTGTTGGTTCTCTACTAATAATGTCACCACCCATGATACTGTTATTATTCTCTAATTCCCTTAATTCTGCTCTTTTCTGGTTCAATTTTTGGATTCAATTTCTACCTATCACTCTAACTACACCACTTCTACTATGTTGTGTCCTCTTTATTCAACTACTTCTAACCCTTCTCTTCTCTTCTGATCTTGTATTTGTGTAAAAATGGAAGAAAATAGAATGGAAAAAAGGTTGCAAATATTTTTTTATTTGGTTCTTGAAAACCAAGAAAATGAAGAGTACCCCTCCCCCAAATAAAGATATTAAGTGTCATCACTTAATTATATAGGTCATGGTGGAGGAATATATTGTATGAAGTGGAAAATAAAATGAGATATGAAGCATGCACAAATTAATGTTAAAACATGTAGAAAATCAATTATAATCTATGCTAATTATGAGAAGTTAATGCATGTACCTGTAGAATTATTGTGAAATGAAACTTAACTCATGCGAAGTTGTTGATTACTACCTGCAACAAGATTTGTTGTGACCATTCTTATTTTCAATTTGAATTGAATGACATGAATTCATGGGGTGTGGTAAATGATGGTTTAGAAAGATTACAGGATGTACAATAGATGTGATGTCAAATGAACTATATGATACATGGTAAGCAAAAAAAGTGATGGAAATGCTATGTGTGAGGATGTGTATAGGTTGCATGTGTGAAAATAAAACATGTGTAGATGCATGTACAAAACATGGAGCTGGAAAGTGGGGATATGTAATTAATTTGGTAGGAATTTTTGAAATGACTGTCAAATAACTGTTGAGGGTGCCTCTAGTAACAGGTCCCTTTCTAGATGTCGCCTTCAAGCATGTTGCTACAGGTCCCTACTGCTTCGTTGATTGTGGAAAAATTATTATTATTGTTTGTCACCTTGTGTAGTGTATGCTTGTGAACTGTGGTATAAATTATACCTGTGTAACATTAGTAGATGAGCTATGTAGCTCATCTACTGAGTTATGTGTAGAACTTGTAGTTTTTGTAGTTGAATTGTTAAGTGAAGGCTCAAATTGTTGAATTAATGAGAGAATGAAATCATCCTTCCATAGTGGTTTCTTATACAACTTTAGTGTGTGTCCATTAACTAGTAAGGAGAACCTAACTTCATCAATTATGTGTAGTTGTACTGCTCCATTGGGAAAGACTTGTTTTATTTCATATAGACCAAGCCATCTTGTTTGTGACTTTCCCTTGTAGTCTTGATATCTTGAGTCATAAAGTAGAGTCCAATCACCTACATTGAATTCCTTGGTTTTGACATGAATTAATCATGCTAATGGATTTTTTTATTCTAAACAACTTTAGTGTAGTGTATGGCTTCCATTATGATTTCATAAAGTGCATTGAGGTTGTGTAATCTCTCTTGATGTGTTGTTGACAAGTCCATGCATAATTGAACAAATGTTCTCAATATTTTATACTCAAATTCAATAGGAATTATTGTTGAAAGAATGAAGAAGGAAGTCTTTTGTTGTCATTGATGCCAACATTAATTATTAAATATGGTTTCTCTAATCTGGTGAACGGAATGGAGATATCTTATTCTGGTATTTTGGTCCACAATTTCTCATGTAATAAGATCTACTTATGAGATAATAATATGTTATTCATGACTACTATATGCATTTATATTCAATATTTCAGCTATTTTGGATGTACAATTTGTAAGTTATAAGTGACAGTAGTTTGACATTCAGTTTTGGCTTTATACAATATAAATGGGAATAAGGAATCCAGACGCACTCCTTCGGTGATTACTATTAGACTTTTCAATTTTTGGAGATTGTTTACAGGTGTTAGTACACTATATATTCCAGATGGTCTGTGATTACATGATCAGATGGATCATTGGTGATTGATTAGTTGGCATATTTTGTGATTAGGTCTAATTCTTGGCTGACCTAATGCTTGATATATGTTGTGAAGATTAAATATGTATTGTGGATGTTAATAAGATCTATTTTAGATCCACACCAACCAAAATTGAGTGTTGCACATTTTATTTGAGCACAAAGATGTTTTTGGATTAAGTATGGAGATGACAAGACAATTTTGATTTAATTTTGGGCTACATCTAATTAGGCCAACCTAATTAATGTATGCGGATGTATTGGGTATATATGTAAGACATTTTTGAGATTGTAGGAGAGAGATGATGTCACATCTCATTTTTGCATGTGCATAAAATTAACTAGTAAATAATTATAATCACTTGAACACTTTTACTAAAAATGAAAAAAAAGAAATGCCTTATGGTCATTTTATTTTATTTAAAGGTAAATTGAACAATAAGGAAGAGAGCTCTATTGTTAATAATTGTTGAATATTGGTAATTTTACTTATTTACCTATAATAACATAAAATATGGCTATTTAATGACTTAGCCAAGGAAAGTTATTTAAATAGTTTATTTTAAGAATTGACTCCATGAGCAATACTTGAAGCTATTAAATTAGCATGCACATAGTAAAATAATTTGCACTCAATGCAATCATTAAACATAAAGACGTAAAATTGAATAAACTTTTAAGTGGAAATTAAATGGAATGGCTTAAAAGAGAATATGTCTTTTGCATGCATGAGTAAGAGGAAAGAGAGTGCTTGTGTAATTGCCTTGCATGAAAACTCTTAAAATAGAGTTTTAATGAATCTTAATGGGAAGGGTGTTACCAGGCATGGGTCTATCATGTATTCTAGCATATAGGAGTTCCACGAGAAAATAAGTTGGCATGGAGGCAAAATATCAAAATCACATGCAAAAAGAAAGGGAGGATATACGAGAACTTGAAAGGCATGAAAAATCAGAAAAAGGAGTAGGGAACTTTTGGACAGGAGATTGATAGAAAGGCTTGAATCTTTACAAGTTGACCCCTTGAGACGGCAACAACAACATCAAAAATGAATAATTTAAGGTAAGCTGGTTTGTTTGAGATCTGTTTAGAAAATGTTCTTCAATGATTTGTCTTTTAATTCCTTTGCAAGAGAAAAATTGTTTCCTTGGTTAGGCAAGCATTCTATAGCGATCTCGAGTCTTTTTTGTGATAGTGTGGGATCTCTTCTAATGTTCCTCATTGTAGATAAAGCTTAGAATTTTAACTTAATTACCTCTATGTAAGTCTTGGATGGTTGAGAGAAGGAGGATCTCGTATACTTTTCCTCTCATAGAAGGAATCGGTTCTAGCTAGTTAGCCTGAATAGAAGTGTTTGAAACATGTTTCATATTCCTCTCATCTCTTGAATCGGATTGCTTTGATTCTCTTCCACTGTTTGCTTCCTGCGATCATTCAAATGTAGGAGAAATAACTATGTAGGGTCTTATCTACATTATTCTTTTCTACTTATGTGATCTTCGTATCTGAATTCATAGAAACCTTCCTAAAAGATTGTGGATTAATTCCAATGCTTAAGTTCCAATATAGTGTCGCATGCATTTGGGCCGATTATCAAATTCTTAGTAGATTCATTCTTTAAGATGTCAATTGTGATGGATATACCTGAAAACTCTCTGGTTTTACTAAATATTTGAAGATTTCAATGATTTATGATAATTTCATCAGCAGCCTACTCGACCTTGTAAGATCATAAATTGGCTTCTTATAGTGAATTTTTTGTTCATAGGCTTCTCATCATGGAGACGTGTTTAAGAATTCGAGGTGCAAATCTCAATTATATTGTTCTTTAAAGCAAGGATCTTGGTGAACTTTTAGGTGTTGATCATCTACTTTCATTCACAGCCACAACCTCTCCCCTTTTGTGAAGCATATAAGAGTTCTCAACTTTTACAAAGGAAATCCTCTACTGTGGCTTCATCTTTAGAACTTGCCGCCCTTTATACTAGGATTTATATTTCCTCATTTCCTTTGCTATCCATCAAACTCAGCCCATAAAGAACTCATTGTTGGATATTGCTAATATGTGCTTGTCATTGATGTCAACACTATTGGCATTAATGTCTTTAAGGTTGTATATGTCAAAGATATTCAGAAAATTGTAATGGAATAAGTTGCAGGTTGTCAGTGATGCAGTGAAGTTTAGTATAGCCATCATACTATTGGCTAGATCAGTATGTTGATGATAAGAGGTTATGGATTAAAGGGTTTTTTTTCAAGTATATCTAGTTTATCCATGTTAAGTTTTAGAGATTCACATGAAGATTTGATCGAGTTATAGAATATTTGTGTTCTAACAGTTGTTTTGTTGTTTTAGTTGGTGTTCCTCAAAGAAGATGATGTGATTCTAGTAATTTTATTTGTTGCGGATGCTTTTGTGGTGATTCATGATGCTCTTGGATGTTTCTAGATCATGCTCTATCTGTGTTGTATGTCCACATTGATCGTTGTGCTCACGAGTGGTGATTTTCTTTTGTGAGCGTGTATTTTTATGATCATGTCCGACAGGGTGATTGTAGTGTGTTCTGGATCTTCGAGGCTTAATTTTTTAAGGTGGTTCATGTTTGAGGATGTTATTTTGGGTCCTTACTATGTTGTGGATGACATTGGTTGGTGTGCATTGAAAATTGTTTATGGTTTGAGCCAACGGTTTGTGCACATTTTATATTTTGTTGAAGACAACATATAGAAGATGTTATTCTTGGTTGCGGATATATATGATCAATTGTTTATACCATTTGAAGGCATGTGTGTGAAGTATGTGTGTAAATGATGTGTAATTTTTGTGTGCCAATAATGTTCTAATCTTTCAAAGGCAGAAGTAAAGTGTGAAGAAGAGTGAGCAGATGTTTATGTGCTTAACTAGAACTGTAATTAGGCATTAGCAAATGTTATTTTCTCAATTCAAAATCTTGTGGATGTGATCTAAATGTTTCTGTAAGACAGTGTGTCTTCCTTTGGGTAGTAATCCTTTTTGTATTTGAGCAGTGAGCTCTAGGCAGTGTGTCTGAATGCATGTGCATTCCCCATTTATAATTCTTTTATACTTTTAACAAAGTATAATCTTCTGGATTAACCTCCACCGTGGTTTTTCCCCTAACAGGGTTTCCACAAAAAAAATCTTAGTGTTATGTGTGTTTCTAATGTGGTGATGGTTTATGCTTTCATGTTTATATATCAGATCTAAGAATAAGTTTAATTTGTATAATGTGACAATTGATTCATCCCCCCTCTCAGTTGGCTTCCCTTGTGTTGCCAACAATTGGTATTAGAGCAAGTTCCTCAGAAGAAGTTTAATAGCTTGAGGTGATCCGGGATGGCGACATATAAGAAGGATAGACTGAGATTTGATGGAACTAATTATTCTCTGTGGAAGACTCGAATGGAGTGTCATTTGAGATGCATTGGTGAACCTTATTGGAACATTACAAAGAATAGGTATATCATCCCATAGAATGGTCCTTCTACTACTGTTGAGATTAAGGAAGTCGAGTACAATATCAGAGCTAAGGAAGAATTTTTGAGTGCTCTAACTGATTCTGAGATGACAAATGTAATGGAGTTGAAGACTACTTATGAGATCTAGAAAAAGTTGGAAACTTTGTATGAAGGTGATACCCATGTGAAGATTGCTAAGCTACAAAGCTTGAAAGGGAAATATGAAATGTTGAGAATGGGTGATGATGAGAACATCACTTCTTTTATGTAGAGAGTGAATGAACTTGTGTGTAGTATTAGATGTGTTGGTGGAACATTGGAAGAATTAGATATTGTTGCTAAAGTGCTTAGATCCTTTCCTGCTACATACAAAGCCAAAGCTACTACTATTGAGGAGATCCGGACTATGACAAATGTAACTAGGGACATGTTGATTGGTAAGCTTACTGCTTTTGAGTTAAGTGATTTTGGTGATTCTCTTCCTAAGACAAAATCTACATTCAAAACTACTATCTCTGGAAAAGATAAGTAGATATATGATCCTGGAGAAGTTCTTCTAGAAAGATGTTCAAGTATGAGGAGGAAATGAGAGAGATTGAAGAAGAGAGAAAACTAGATGAGCTTGAAGCACTTATTGTTAAGAGGGAAGCCAGAGGAGAAGGTAAGTATAAAGGGAAATTGCCTATTAAATGTTTTTCTTGTAATAAGATAGGCCATTTTGCATCAAGATGTCTAGAAAGAGTTCCTAAGCCAAGACCTAACAAGCCTAGATTTCAAAGAAAGTGTTATTATGTTGTTGATGAAGGTGTGACAGATGATGAATCTGATAAAGGGAATGTAAGTGAGGACGAATGGGTATTTATTGTTATCAATGAAAATGATCCAATACCTATTGAATTTTCTAATTGCACAAATGTGGAGAAAGCTCTAGCTATCAGAGTTGAAGAAAAAGATGAATGGGTGATTGACAATGGATGCTCTCATCACATGACAGGTGATAAAAGTAAATTTTTAAGCTTTGAAAAGTATGATGGTGGTGTTGTAAGATTTGGTGATGACAAAGCTGGTGTAATCCATGGAAGAGGATCCATTTCTCTTGATGGTAAGCATAATACTGATGATGTTTTATATGTGGAAGGTTTGAAGCATAATCTCTTAAGTGTTGGATAGATGGTTGACAAGGGATATAATCTTAAATTCAAGAATGGAAAGTGTAGAATATTGGGAAGTTCCAGAAATGTGATTGCATCTGGTACAAAAACAAAAGGTAATATCTTTCACCTAAGTGTTGCTAGTAAAAGTTGTCTGATTGCTCAAGTTGATGAAAGTTGGTTGTGGCATAGAAGAATGTGTCATGTAAACTTTGATAATATTATCAAAATAAGTTCTACTTAGGTAGTGAGAGATCTTCCTAAGTTGATAAAACCTACTAATGCTATATGCAAGGAATGTCAGTTAGGGAAGCAAACTAGAGTTTCATTCAGGGGCAAACAACATTGTTCAAATGAAGTATTGGAGCTTGTGCATACTGACTTGTGTGGTCCTTCTAGAGTCATAAGTTTACAAGGATACATATATTTCATGTTACTTATTGATGATTATTCTAGAATGATGTGGGTTACTTTCTTAAGGGAAAATTTTGAAGCTCTAGAGAAATTCAAGATTTGTAAGGCTATGGTTGGGATGGAGACAAGTCTGAAGATTAAATGTCTGAGATCAGATAGATGTGGTGAATTCACTTCCGGTGAGTTTAATTATTTTTGTGAAGAGCATAGGATAAAGAGACAATTATCTACCTTGCGAACCTCTCAGCAAAATGGAGTTTTGGAAAGGGAGAACAAGACAATTCAAGAAATTTCTAGGATAATGATGCTAGAAGGAAATGTTCCTCATATCTACTAGAGAGAAGTTGTGAGTATTGTCGTTTACCCTCTCAACTGAGTACATGTCAAAGGTGATACCGGTAAGACTCCTTATGAGCTATGGTATGGTCATAAGCCTACTGTTAGATACTTCAAAATCTTTGGGAGTAAATGCTATATAAAAAGAGATGAATATATAGGAAAGTTTGATGCTAGAAGTGATGAAGGAATTTTTCTTAGTTATTCTACTAAAAGTAAATCCTACCAGTGCTACAATAAGAGATTGAGGAATGTAATTGAAAGTGCTAATATCAAGGTTGATGAAGACACAGTTAGACCATCCAGAACTTGTGGATATGATTCAGATGATTAGAATGACAATTTAGATAAAGGAAAGAAATTTCAAACTTCAAATCAAGTTCAGATCATTCCAGTGAATCAAGAAAATCAAGAGGAAGGAACTAGTGAAAGTACAGAAGTGAGATCACAAGAGCCTAAAGTTCAAGAACATCCCAAAACTCCAAGGTATGTAATACTAAATCATTCAAAAGATCAAATTATAGGTGATAAGAACAAAGGTGTTCAAACTAGGAGAAGAATTGCAGAAGAATATTATTTGATTTCAAATACTGAGCCTAATAGTGTCAATGAAGCATGCAAAGATGAACATAGGGTGGAAGCAATGAAAGAAGAACTACAGCAAATTGAGAAGAATGATACATGGATTCTTATTCCTAGACCTAAGGAAAAAAATGTAATTGGAACTAAATGGGTCTTTTGGAACAAATTGAATGAGCAAGGTGAAGTTGTTAGAAACAAAGCAAGACTGGTGTGTAAAGGATATTCTCGTATGGAAGGAATTGACTTTGAAGAAAAAATTTCTCCTATTGCTAGGATTGAAGCTGTGAGACTATTTCTTGCTTATGTTGCTTACAAAAACTTCAAGGTTCATTAGGTGGATGTCAAGTCAACATTTCTAAATGGTGAACTACAAGAAGTGTATATTGAGAAACGTAATGGATTTCAATTGACTAATCAAGGAGATATGGTTTCTTGGTTGAAGAAAGCATTGTATGGACTTAAGCAAGTCCCAAGAGCATGGTATGCCAAATTGGACAAGTATTTGTTGAAACTTGGATTTAATAAAGGTATTGTTGACAATAATTTGTATTTCAAGATTGATCATAATAAAGATTTGATTGTTGAATTCTTTGTTGATGATATCATTTTTGGAGGAGATGATAGTTTGTGCATGAATTTTTTTGATGAGATGCAAAGTGAGTTTGAGATGTCTATGATTGGAGAAATGAAATTATTTTTGGGATTAAAAATTACTCAACTAGATTAGGGGATCTTTATATCTCAGTCCAAGTATGTGAAAGAATTGCTAAAGAAGTTTGGTATGGAAGATTCAAAGCCGGTTGGTACACCTATGGTGACCAGATGTAAGTTGACACAAGATGATGTTTCTCCTAAAACAAACTAGACTAGATACAGATCCATCATTGGAGGATTGCTCGATTTGACTCAAACTAGACCTGATATCATGAATGTCATATGCATTGTTGCAAGATTTCAATTTGATCCTAAGGAATCTCATGTGACTGCTATGAAGAGGATTTTTAGGTACTTTAAGGGGACAATTGATTTTAGCCTATGGTATCCTAAAGAAGATGACCTTACTTTGAGTGTTTTTACTGATGTTGATTGGGTAGGAGATGTGAATGACAGAAATATTACTAGTGGTGGTGCATTTTTCTTGTGAAAGAAGCTAATTTCATGGTTAAGTAAGAACAGAATGCCATTTCTTTATCTACTGCAAAGGCATAATATATTGTTGCTGCTAATAATTGTACTCAAGTATTGTGGATGAAGCAGATATTGAAAGATATCATAGTTGTGTATGATGAACCTATTGCTATATTTTGTAATAATTCAAGTGCAATTAAAATTTCTAAGAATTCGGTGTTGCATTCAAAAACCAAGCATATATCTATCAAGTTTCACTTTTTGAGAGAGAAGATGAGTGCAAAGGAAGTCAGATTGGAGTATGTGCCCACTAAGGAGCAAATTGTAGATATTTTTACCAAGCCCTTGCTTAAGGATACTTTTGAGTATCTCATAGAGAAGCTAGGGGTGATTACCCCTCCTAATCAAAATTAAGATGCATTAACTTGCATTAGTCTGTGCATTTCATAGTCATATCTTGATCCAGATTGATGTTGTGGTGGCTAATACTCAGGGGGAGTAGTCAGATGTTCAGAAATGTGGTTTAGAGCTTGTGTGGAGAAAGAAAATGTGTATCTTTGTCATTAATGTCAAAGGGGAGAATAGTCATGTGAAAAACTATGAAAGAGTTAAGGAGAAAAGAGTCAAAATCTAAGGGGGAGAAAGTGTTAAGAGATAGTTGCGTTGATGGTGTTTTTCACATCATGTGTTGCCATCAATTCTAAAGGGGGAGATTGTTTAATATTGTTGATATGTGCTTGTCATTGATGTCAACACTATTGGCATTAATGTCTTTAAGGTTGTATATGTCAAGGATATTGAGAAAATTGTAATGGAATAAGTTGCAGGTTGTCAGTGATGCAATGAAGTTCAATATATCCATCATATTGTTGGCTAGCTCAGTATGTTAATGATAAGCAGTTATGGATTAAATGGCTTGTTGTCAAGTATATCTAGTTTATCCATGTTAAGTTTCATAGATTTGCATGAAGATTTGATCGAGTTATGAGTATCTGTGTTTTGACAGTTGTTTTGTTGTTTTAGTTGGTGTTCCTCAAAGAAGATGATGTGATTCTAGTTGTGGTGATTCATGATGCTCATGGATGTTTCTAGATCATGCTTTATCTATGTTGTACATCTGCATTGATTGTTGTGCTCGTGATTGGTGATTTTCTTTTGTGAGTTTGTGTTTTTTCATGATCATGGCCAACAGGGTGATTGTAGCATGTTGTGGATCTTCGAGGCTTAATTTTTGAAGGTGGTTAATGTTCGAGGATGTTATTTTGATTCCTTACTATGTTGTGGATGATATTGGTTGGTGCACATTGAAAAAAATTTACGGATTGAGCTGACAGTTTGTGCACATTTTATATTTTGTTAAAGCTGACATATAGAAGATGTTATTCTTGGTTGCGGATATATATGATTGATTTTTTATACCATTTGAAGGCATGTGTGTGAAGTGTGTGTGACAATGATGTGTGAGTTCTATGTGCGAATAATGTTCTAATCTTTCGAAGGCAGAAGTAAAGTGTGAAGAAGAGTGAGTAGATGTTTATGTGCTTAACCGAAACTATAATCAGGCATTAGCAGATGTTATTTTCTCAGTTGAAAATCTTGTGGATGTGATATGAATGTTTTTGTAAGATAGTGTGTCTTCCTTTGGGAAATAAGCCTTTTTGTATTTGAGCAATGAGCTCTAGGTAGTGTGCCTAAATGCATGTGCATTCACCATTTATAATTCTTTTATAGTTTTAACAGAGTATAATCTTGTGGATTAACCTCCACCATGGTTTTTCCCCTAACAAGGTTTCCACAAAAAAAATCTTGGTGTTATCTATGTTTTTGATGTGGTGATGGTTTATGCTTTCATGTTTATATATCAAATTTGAGAATAAGTTTAATTTGTATAATTTTAGTGACAACTAATTCACCCCCCCTCTCAATTGTCTTCCCTTGTGTTTCCAACACTCGCGGGAAGATTTTTATTCATCTGCATGACCTGCACATTGCATGCACTCTCCAATAATCCCAAGTAGGCATTATTTGTTACTTCAAATAGAAGTTTATTGTATTGAGAAATCTTTAACTTGGTTATCTCCATGAAACCCTCTAATATCTCTAAAGTAAATTGTCAAATCCCCCACATGGCCTTAAAATATTTGGTGAATTCAAAATCTCTCACAACAACTTAACCCCACATGTGTCAACCACCTACCCAAGTTCTCATTGATGGAATGTGAAATACCAAGTCTCCCTCAAATATAAATATTTATATTGTAGTAAATTATTATTATTAGTTGATAAGCTATTTTGTTTGAAGTTTTTGTCAAGATTTTTGTTAGCCTAGCTATGAATTGGATTTGTCAGCATCGAAGATGTCCCGAACGGTGGTGACTTGACCAGGTTTTTTATGGCAATGTGGAGCTTGGTAATTATGTGGGTTGGCAGTGGTTGAATTGGTGTCCTCGATACACAGAAGCTGAATAGTAAGTGTTTGCTCGCACGAGGGTTAATGCATTCTATTATTGTTGTACGATGGGGGTGGACGAAGTAAATGCAATATTGAATGTTGAAGTGTGGGAAAGTATACTTTGATTAAGTTGCATTGTCAAAACAGCCATTGTGGTGTTGGTCTCATAGCAGACTATTGTAGAAATCGTCGCCTTCGACTCCATGGCTGGTTTGATAGTAGACTATTCCAAAAATCGACAGCTTTCAAACCGTTTTATACCAGATTGAAAACAATTGTTCTCTGAAATCTGTAAGTCGTTTAACATGGGTATTTTGTATAGATAATTAATTTATTATTCATTTCTTCTTGTTATATGTTTCTATCTTTGGTGCTATACCCATTTTTGAGATTTCAAGAGATTATCACTCTGTATAGATGGAGAAATTGTAGTTAAATATTGTTTCTTTCATCAAAAAATATGGTTTTGGAATCTGTAAGTCATTTTACATGGGTATTTTTCATAGATGATTAATTTATTTTCATGTCTTCTTGTTATATGTTTGTATCTTTGGTTTTATACCCATTTTGGATATTTGAAAGAGATTATCACTCTATATGGATGGAGAAATTACAGTTAAATCTTCTTTCTTTCATAAAAAAATATGGTTAGCTTTAGTAAAAAAATTTGTCATTGTTTTATTGTTTTAGTTATCTCTATGCATCTTTGGTGTTATACCCATTAACATAGGAGCAATTATAGATTAACATAGGAGCAATTTTTTTCGCCCTTGGTTTATTGTTTTAGTTATCTTTGTGCATCTTTCATTTATTTTTTGTAGTTATCTCTATGTATCTTTGGCGTTGCACCCATTACCATAGGAGAAATTGTAGTTAAATCTTCTTTCTTTCGTCAAAAAATATGGTTAGGGTTAGTAATTTTATTGCCCTCCATTTGTTGTTTTCCTTATCTTTGTGCATCTTTGATGTTACACCCATTAACATAGGAGTGATTGCATATATATATATATGCAGAGGCTTAGTATGGAAGAATAAACATATTGGAGATAAAGTTAGTTTGGTGGTTGGTCATTGTTATTCTAATAGCTCTTTTACAATTTCTCTATTTATCTATAATATTTAGTGCCAAGTGATGAAGCTCGAATTTTCAATGAATTTTGTGGGGTTATACTCATTTTGCATAGATTATTTCTACCTATTGGCTTTAGGAGTTCTATTTAATGTTTCTTTGTGTTCATCTGTGTTGTATGAATATGTTTCATGATATTCTTTTTTCCTCGTGTGTTTGAAGTTCCCCGTAACAAATTGTTCTTCATGATATTCTTTTTTCCAGTTGCTCATAACAAATTGTTGATTATCATAGTTTTCCTGTTCTATTATCCATATTTTATTCATGATATTCTTGTTTCCTAATCTGTTTGAAGGAAAATTCATAATATTTTTCTTATCCTTATTGACCAATGAGCAACATTTAGGAACATTCTTTGTTCAAGAGGTAAGGTCCACGTCATGATAAGTAGATTGAAAATTGTTGTTCTCTGAAATCTGTAAGTTGTTTTACATGGGTGTTTTGCATAGATGATTAATTTATTGTTAATGTCTTCTTGTTATATGTTTCTATCTTTGGCATTATACCCATTTTGGAGACTTCAAAGAGATTATCGCTCTTTACGATGGAGAAATTGCAGTTAAATCTTCTTTCTTTCTTCAAAAAAATGTGGTTAGGGTTAGTAATTTTTTTGGCCCTCATTTATTGTTTGTAGTTATCTTTGTGCTTTTTTGGCATTATACCCGTTACCATTGGATAAATTGTAGTTAAATCTTCTTTCTTTCATCAAAAAATATGGTTAGGGTTGGTAATTTTATCACCCTTGGTTTATTGTTTTAGTTATCTTTGTGCATCTTTGGCATTATACCCATTAACATAGGAGCAATTGCAGATTAACATAGGAGTAATTGCATATATATATATATATATATATATGCAAAGGGTTAGTATGAAAGCATAAGCATATTGGAGATAAAATTAGTTTAGTGGTTGTTAATTGTTATTCTAATAGCTCTTTTACAATTTCTCTATTTGTCTATAATATTTAGTACCATGTAATAGGTCAAATTTTCAATAAAGTCTATGGGGTTATCCTCATTTTGCATAGATTATTGCTACCTATTGGCTTTAGCAATTCTATTTAATGTGGCTTTCCGTTCATCTGTCTTGTATCAATATGTTTCATGATATTCTTTTTTTCTTATGTCTTTAAAGTTCCTTGTGACAAACTATTCTCCATGATATTCTTTTTCCCAGTTCCCCATAACAAACTATTGATTGTTGTAGTTTTCCCATTCTATTCTAAATATTTTATTCATGATATTTTCTTTAGGTTATGACAACAATTATATGATGCAATAATTTGTGCAAAGTGTGTATAATTCCATAGACTTAATTGTAAATTTGAGCTACATTGCTTGGAATTAAATAGTATAGACAAATCATTTATGCAAAATACCCATGTAAAATGACTTGTAGCAAATAATTTGTATTCTAACACCTCTTATACAATTTCTCTATTTCTCTTCAATATTCATTAACAAAGAATATAGCTCGAATCTTGTATCAATATGTTTCAAGATATTCTTTTTTCCTTGATCTGCTTGAAGGTTCCTGGAATAAACTGCCCAGGTCTATTTATGTAGGCGGTGGAGCTTGCTAATTACATGGGATGGCAGTGTCTTATATCAATATGTTTCATTATATTATTTTTCCCTCATCTATTTCAAGTTCCCCACAACAAACTATTCTTCATGATATTCTTGTTTTCATTTCCCCATAACAAACTATTCATTATCATAGTTTTCCTCTTCTATTCTCCATATCTTAAAGTTCTATTTAATGTGGGTTTGAGAACATCTATCATTTTCCTCTGATTCTTAAGTTTTTTCCTAATAGGTCTTTTCCAATTTCACTTTTTGTGTTCTATCAATATGTTTCATGATATTATTTTTTTCTCAACTGTTTGAACTTCCCCATAACAAAATGTTCATCATATTCTTTTTTCCAGTTCCCCATACCAAACCATTCATTATCATAGTTTGTCTACTCTATTCTCCATATTTTAAAGTTCTATTTAATGTGGGTTTTGAAACATCTCCCATTTTCCTTTGATTGTTAAGTGTTTTTCTAATAGGTCAGTGAAATGCATGTATAGATTGAGTTTGCAGGATATTCTTGCTTACTAGAAATTCTATCACTGTCTAGACAAGGTGTAACAGCAAATTCTATGTAACAGTTGCCCTATCAATTCAAAATTCAAGCTACACTATTTTCCACTAAATATTATAGAAAAAATAGGGAAATTATAAAACAATTGTTAGAAAAACACTTAAGAATCATAGGTGGCATCGGAGATGTCCCGACCGGCGGCGACTTGACCAGGGTTTTTTATGGCACCATGGAGCTTAGTAATTATGTGGGTTGGAAGTGGTGGAGTTGGTGCCCTCGATACATGGAGGTTGAATGGTAAGTGTTTGCTCACATGAGGGTTAATGCATTTTGTTGTTGTTGTACAATGGGTAAAGATGAAGTAAATGTAGGCGAATGAAGTAAATGGAATATTGAATGTCATAGTGTGGGAAAGTGTACTTTGATTAAGTTGCATTGTCAAAATAGCCATTGTGGTGTTGGTTTCATAGCATTTTGTACAGGTTATTTCCTCTTCTATTCTCCATGTTTTATTCATGATATTCCTTTTATGTTCATTGTTAGTTACGTCTGCTTCTTCAGTTTTTTTCTAGAATCTCTTACAACTATTGCATAGACTGCTTGTCTTGCACTTATATGTTTCGTGAATTTCTTTTTCCCTAATATATTTGAAGTTGCTTATAATAAAGTGTTAATTGTTGTGGTTATTTTTTTTGTATGGAACATTTTATGTCTTATATCAATATGTTTCATGATATTTTTTCTTCCACATCTGTTTGAAGTTTTTCATAACAAATTGTTCTTCATGATATTTTTTTTATCAGTTCCCCATAACAAACTCTAGCTCTCCCTAGGCTACTGGACAAACCTCAAGCATGAGTCTCGTAGGTGTATTCCTTGCTTCCTTTATGTTGTTGGGAATTGTATTGGTACTTTTTCGAATGAATGGTTAGTTTGGTCATCAATTACACTCAATCTTAGATCTATGAATTTGTTGTTACACTTTGTAGCATTGTTTGATATGTGTATGCATATATGTATATACATATGCATATGCATATGTATATACATATATGCATAAATGCACATGTATATGCATACATGCATATGTATATACATATATGCATATGTATATGTATATATGCATATGCAATCAAAAAAAGTGAAGCTTTTTTAGATGGAGGATGCAACGAAGGAAGGAATGATGCATACGCATAAGTAGCAGTAGCATTACACTCTCAGAGGGAAAAAAAATGCACCATACCTTCCATTTGTTACACTCTCCACCAAAAATGCATTGCATATATATATATATATATATATATATATATGCATATGCACATTCAACCTAATTAGATGTATGTTTTGTTTGTTCTTCAATTAATTTTTTTCTATATTAGTTTAGTGGCTCTTAAGTGTTATTGGCATTCATGTTATACAATTGCTCTATTTGTCTTCAATATATACATATATATGTGTGTGTGTGTGTGTGTGTATGTATCTATGTATGTTTCGAAGCATTGATTTCCACATACTATTCACATTCTCCAGCATTCTCTTTGTAAGGATTTGAAGTTAAATCAATTAGAAAGATACTAAGGAACTAACTATACAAAATGTGTATAACACCAAAGATGCATAGAGTATATATATGTATCTATATATGTATATGTATGTATATATATATATATATGTATATGTATATATGTATATATATATGTATATGTATCTATATGTATATATATGTATGTATCTATATGTATATATATTTGTGTGTGTTGGAAAGCATATTCTGAAATATGCAAGAAAATATATTGATTAAGTTGCATTGTCGAAAGAGGCATTGTTGTGTTGGTTTGATAGTAGACTATTGTACGAATTGTTGGCTCCGCGTTTGTTTTATAGCAGATTAGAGGGTTTTAAAACTATTGTACTCTAGAATTTGTGAGTTGTATAGATACACACACACACACACACACACACACACACATATATATATATATGTATGTATATGCAAATATATATATGTCTATGTGTATATGTATATATATGTATACAATAATGTGTATATGTATATATTTATGTATGTTTTTGTAACAATTCTTTTATAGTTTCCCTATTTGTCTATAATATTTAGTGCTAGAAAATGTAACTCCAATTTAGAATTGATAAGCCAACGGCTACATAGATTGTTTTTGTTCTATCAATATGTTTTATGATATTCTTTCCTCCTATTTAAAAGTTCTATTTAATTTTGGGTTTTGATCATCTCTCATTTTCATGTGGTTCTTCAGTGTTTTCCTAATAGTTCTTTTACAATTTACCTATTTGTCTATAATATTTAGTGCCAAATAATGGAGCTTGAATATATATATATATATGTATGTATATGTATATATGTATGTATGTATATGTATATGTATATGTATATGTATATGTATGTGTATATGTATATTTATATGTATATGTATATATATATCTATATGTATATGTAAATGTATATATATGTACATATGTATATGTACATATGTATATATATATATGTGTATATATATATGTATATGTACATATGTATATGTACATATATATATATATATATATATATATATATGTATGTATATGTATGTATATATATGTTTGTGTGTATATATATACCAAATATGTATATGTACCTATTTGTCTATAATATTTAGTGCAAAATCATGGAGCTCGAATTTAGAATATATGTATGTATATGTATATATTTGTATGTATATATATGTATATATATATGTATTTATATATATTTGTATGTATATATATGTATATATATATGTATTTATATATATATGTATGTATATATATGTATATATATGTATGTAATATATATATGTTATATATGTATATATGTATATATGTCTGTATATATGTATATATATAATAACATATATATGTATACTCATATAATATATATATGTATATATAATAATATATATGTATATATAATAATATATATGTATATATATGTATATGTATGTATACATGTATATGTATGTATGTATTATTGATAAGTATATACATTTATGTATATAATGTGTGTTATATATATAATATTGTGTATCTATATATATATATGTATATATATATGTTATAACATAATAACATATATGTCTTGTATGTATATATATGTATATATATATATATATTTATATATGTATATATGTATATGTATATATATATGTATATATATGTGTATATGTATGTATGTGTATGTATATATGTGTGTGTGTGTATATATGTGTATGGGAAAGTATACTCTAAAATGTGTGAGAAAATATATTGATTAGGTTGCATTGTCGAAAGATCCATTGTGGTGTTGGTTTGAACAGACTATTGTAAAAATTGTTGCCTCTGCCTCTCTTTCAAGTTCCCCATAACAAATTATTCTTCATGGTTCTATTTTTTCAGTTCCCCATGGCAGACTATTCATTATCGTATTTTGCTTAAGAATCACAAGTAAATGACAGATAATCGAGAACCCACATTAAACATATTCATACAAGTCAAGCAATGTATGTAAGAGTTGGCTTGTGAATTGAAAATTTTAGCTACATTCTTTAGCAGTAAAACCACATTAAATAGAACTTGTAAACACAATGGGTAGCAATAATCTGTGCAAAATGGCTATAAGGCTACAGAGTTAATTGGGAATTCGAGCTACATTACTTGGCACTAAATATTATAGAGAAATAGAGAAGATTTGCTCGAGGTTTTCAATGACGACGTGGAGCTTATCTCTTCAACAAAGGATGTTCCTAAATGTTGCTCATTGGTCAATAAGGATTGCAAAAAAATTATGAATTTAGAATTGACAAGGCAACTATTACATAGATTGGTTGTCTTGTATCAATATGTTTCATTATATTCTTCTTCCCTCATCTGTTTGAGTATCAATATGTTTCATGGTATTCTTTTCCACTCAACTATTTGAAGCTACCTATAACAGAGTATTTTGTTGTTCTTGTAACAAGGATTGTTTTCAATTTTTAAAATTCTATTTTTTTTTCGTGGTTATTTTGTTTGGATGGAACATGTTATATTTCTTGTATCAATATGTTTCATGATGTTCTTTTTTACTCAACTATTTGAAGTTTGTGATAACAAATTGTTCTTCATGATATTGTTTTTCTCAGTTCCCCATAGCAAGTTGTTCATTATCATAGTTTTCCTTTTCTATACTCCATATTTTAAAGTTTATTTTTTCATCATCTGCTATTTTCTTGTGGTTCTTACGTATATTCCTAATAGTTCTTTTACAATTTACCTATTTGTCTATAGTGTTTAGTGCCAAATAATGTAGCTTGAGTTTAGAATTGAGAAGACTTGCTTGAGGTTTTCAATGATGATGTGGAGCTTACCTCTTCAACAAAGGATGTTCCTAAATGTTGTTCATTGGTCAATAAGGATTGCAAAAGAATTTAGAATTTAGAATTGACAAGTAACTGGCTACATAGATTGGTTTTCTTGTACCAATATGTTTCATGATATTCTTTTCCACTCATTTGTTTGAAGTTGCTTGTAACAAATTATTCTATTGTTCTTGTAACAAGGATTTTTTTCAATTTTTAAAATTCTAAAAATTTGTCGTGGTTATTTTGTTTGGATGGAACATGTTATATGTCTTGTATCAATATGTTTCATGATGTTCTTTTTTACCCAACTGTTTGAAGTTCGTGATAACAAAGTGTTCTTCATGATATTGTTTTTCTCAATTCCCCATAGCAAGTTGTTCATTATCATAGTTTTCCTTTTCTATACTCCATATTTTAAAGTTTATTTTTTCATCATCTGTTACTTTCATGTGGTTCTTACATATATTCCTAATAGTTCTTTTACAATTTACCTATTTGTCTATAGTGTTTAGTGCCAAATAATGTAGCTTGAATTTAGAATTGAGAAGCCAACTCTCACATAGATTGTTTGTCTTGTATCAATATGTTTCATTATATTCTTTTAACCTCATTTTTTTCAAGCTCCCTATAACAAAGTGTTCATTGTCATGGTTTAGCTCTTGTAAATTCTGAAATTTTGTACATTGCTAGAAACTGCAACCATGGCATTGATTTGTACCTTTGGGTTGCTTGCAACTTTTACATAGACAAATACATATACACATATGTATGTGTATTGAATTCCCCATTTCATATTTAAAAATATGCATATAGGTAGATATATATATATTTGTATATACGTACCAAGACCAGTGCGGCTTGTTTGAAAATCCAATAGTAATTTATATAAACACATGTCTATCGAAACAGATGTGTATGGTATCTTTATTTGTATTTATGTGGACTTTGATTTAGAAAGAGGAAAAAAATACCAAAGGACCACAATGGCTCTTTCGACAATGCAACTTAATCAATATATTTTCTCGCACATTTTGGAGTATACTTTCCCATACTGCAACATTGAATATTACATTTACTTCCTCCAACACCATAGTGCAATAGTGCCAGGATGCATTAACCCTCACGTGAGCAAAGACTTACCATTCTTCTTTCGTGTATTGAGGCAACCGCCAAACCACAACCGCCAAACCACGTAACTAGAAAACTCCATGTTGTCATAAACAGCCCATAGAAACCCCCCACCGGTTGTTGTCAAAAGATCGCCACTAGTTCCACGGACTTCTGCTCATAGCTAGGCTGACAAAAATCTCAGTGGAAATTTGAAACAAAAAGCCCATAGCTAAATTCCAACTATAGCATTCTACTTTTGTGTGTAGCTTCAATTTTGAATTGAGAAGTCGATTGTTACATAGATTGCTTGTGTTATATCAATATCCACTTTCCCATAACAAACTGTTCATTATTATATATCACCTATTCTATTTTCCATGTTCAGTCTCGTAGTTTACCTCTTCTATTATCCATATTTTAAAGCTCTATTTAATGTGGGTTTTTGATCATCTGTCATTTTCTTGTGATCCTTAAGTGTTTTCCTAATAGCTCTTTTACAATTTCCCTATTTTTCTATAATATTTAGTACCAAATAATGTAGCTTGGATCTTCAATTGACAAGCCAACTATTATATAGATTGCTTGTTTTAGCTTGTAGAACCTTCACCCTCTACTTATTTTCCCTTCTACCTGTTGTGCACCTTTGACATTATGTGCATATTTTCATAGGCTGCAATCTTTAAAACATGTTGTTGACTTGCAGAACTCTCGCCCTCTACTTATTTTTGCTTCTTGCCATTGTGCACCTTTGACATTATGTGCATTTTTGCACAAGCCCTTACTTGGCATGCCAATGAGTACATAGTCAGGAATAAATATAGTATACACATTCATTTAGATATACCAGTGTATATATAAATAAATATATACATGTGTACATATGGATATATATATCTGGTTATATGTGTTTTTTTAAATGTGTAGGAAAAGGGAAAAATCAATGCATATATGTACTTAATCATTTTCATTCTTGTTGTTGTATATCCTATTGTTTGCATTAAAAAAAATGAAGACAGCAGGTAGAAACATATACAAATATTTGCATATAGGTATTTATAGAAATATAGTAAAGAATTGCATGCATACATATATAAGCAACCTCAAAGATAAAAAAAAAAAATATATATATATATATAGGGATATCTACATTTGCATTTATCATTTCTATTGTTCTTGTTGTATCTCATGTTGTTTCGACAATATTAAAAGTGGAATGGTTATACCCATTTTTATTTAATAAAAATAGTAAAATGGTTGCTAGATTATCAATATTCCTAAGTTTTCTACCAGTTGGAATTGGATGTTACAATACATTAATCTTTTATTTTTATTGTGAAATAGAGGTGTCAATCAGTCAACTATAATTACAACATTTCCTTCCTCTAAAAGGTCCCAAAACTATGTATGCGGAATCGAGCTTTGTGGATGGGTCTCCAAAGCCCCCCAAAATTGATTTGGTGATTGATTTGCTGACACCTCCCACAGGTCCCGCTATAGAATCCAACTCTGAGGGTACCATCCACCAACCTCCAGATCCTGATTCTGTAAGTTAGTATTTCCTTTTCGTTATACCTTCTACACATTTGTTGTTATTGTTTCCTTCCTCTTTTGTAATAAACTTAAACATTGGCTTTTAGTTCCTTTAATATTAGGATTCTCAAATACAAAAACACACACCACATACGCTTTATTATTTATGTTTCCAATTTTATTGGCCTTTAGGTGTATACACACATGGTTGGCCCTAGGAAAGCATATAGATGTGGAAGTACATATACATTGATCTTTTATAACACATAAAAATATCTCTTTGTAGCCTTTGTTTTCCTTACTCATTTTATCCATTTGGTGTGATGAAGTGCATTTTCCTCGATTGAACTTGTCTTTGTAGGATGTAAAGAAACAACCAACTTTGACTTCATTTGCAATTTGTTCCATCAATGTTGGATATGTCATTCCCTCTTTGGTCCTTCAGCTTCTGTCATTCAAAAAAATTGGCCATGATAAAGGGCAGGTTGAGCGATACAAGGTTGTCTTGTCTGATGGACACCATATGCAAATAGGAACCCTTCCTTCCAAATGCAATGATTTGTAGTTTCCAGGTGCCTTGAAAATAGGGTCCCTTCTATGTTTAAGAGACTACGTCTATAGGAATTTCCAAGATTCAAGGTGGGTTGCGTTTTTCTTGTCTATTTTTAAAAAATCTCTTTCTCCTTCGTATGTGCCTAATATAATGTGTTTGATATATTGTTTTGCTTCTTTTCCAAGTCCTTGATCATATTCAGCTTAGTTGTGATTATGTTTGATTGTCAAATCATTAGGACCCCTAGGTATTTGTTCAAGCAGCAAGAAGAGCAACTGTTGGGGCAAGACTTGCCTTCTTCTAAACGGACCCCTAGATTTGGTCTATAGTTGTCCCCTAAAAAACAAAATAGCCCTCCAAATGTCAGCCCTATTAAAGCTTTGAACATTTATCAAAATGTTTGGACAGTGAAAGGTTGTGTATGTTGGCATATGGCTTTAGGAGATTTTTTGGGCTACTAGTGTTGTCATTAATGGAAATTGGAGTCAGTAGTGTGGTCCACAGTTTAGAAGTAGTTCCTACCGGCAAGGAAAGTAGAAGACAATACTCTACCGATAGAATGCATGAAGAATAGAGTATGTGGTTGGTAAGTTGATCTGGATACTTCACCGGATCATTATTTTGTTGTGTGGATCCCCAGGGAAGCTTGTCAATCATGTATGCTATTTGTTTGATAAGTTTTATGATATTACATTGATCCATGTACAAGTTTAGAGATTTGGTAGAATGATTTATTGCTTATTTTCTCATTGTGGCTGGCCTGTTGTGTATGGCATGTTCTGAATGTATGAGGAGTATGTGTTTAACTATTTCTTATGTTGGGAATTTTGGTTTGGGTCCCTACTATAGTCTAGCCGACTTGTGTGGGTACACATTAATTCTAATTAGTGATTGGAGCCGACTTGTAGAAGAATATTTTATTTTATTTCAAGTTGACATACAAAAATAAAATTCTTGTTAGCGGATATATAAGTGAGATCGGTAATTCATTTTGTGTGTGATGTAAAAAGTAGTGAGAAGGTGTGTGCAAAAAATTGTAGAATAGTTGCATAAGGTAATAATAGAGGATCTGTCAAGTGAATTTTTCTTGTGCAGTAGAAGGGTTTTTGTAGGAGAGCAGAGCAGAAATGCGAATTGGATAGAAGGTCCAGAATCTGTTTCATGTGCTTCATTGGAACTAAATCTAGGCATTGAGAGATGTTATTTTCTCAGTTCATATTTTGAATAGTTTTAATCCAAACTCTTTTGGACAGTGAGTCCTCTTTTGTATTTTGAATAGTGAGCTCTAGGTAGTGTGCCTAAATGCAAGTGCATTCCCCTTTTTATCATACTTTTAACAGAGTATACTTTGTGGATTAATCTCCACTGTGGTTTTTCCCAACAGGTTTTCCACACAAAAATCTCGGTGTTATGGTGTTCACATTGTCTTATTAATGTGCATGCATGTATCCTTCTGTTTATTTGTTGTGGATGTTATTAAAGACTAATATTGTTGTTGATAGTTTAAGATCTGATTTGAAATTCAAATATTGTGGAACACTGATTCACCCTTAGTGTTCCTGGTGTCCAACAATTGGTATCAGAGTAGGCTCCTCTTCTGAGTTTAATAGCCTGAGGTGGATCTTGAATTACAATGGACATAGGTGGTCTTCAATAGTAGCTTATGGTGGCACTTGATTATCTTGATCAGTCTAAAGCAGAGGTCATGGAACTAAAATAAAATCTTGTGGCTACCAAAAAATTTATTCAATCACTGAAGGATAAAATAAATGATTCAAGGGAAAAGAGGAAAGAACTATGTGGTCAGTTGAAGCAAAAAGAAAGCAGAGGCCTGGAAGATGTTCATCTAAATCAAACCTTAAAAGAAATAACAGAAGAATGTGAAAAGCTTGCTAAGGACAATACTGCTCTAAAGCTTGAAATGGTATCTGTGGCAATGAAGTTAACTAAAGAGATTGAAGAAAGAAAGAAGAATGAGGAGAATCTGG
>VDFB02000015.1:297995440-298069831 GCA_007258455.2 Sequoia sempervirens | reverse complement strand
GTGCATAAAAATGGAAAGAAGAAAAGATGATGAAATAGTTACAAAATAAATTGATTATAGAAGCATAGTGGATAATAGGAGGTGGAACACATATATCACAAATTTTCATATAATTGTTATTAGGAGTTAAAGGGTAGGCATCTCACTGAGAGAAATGAAGATCAAATCATTATGTAATGGGTGATCACACAATACTGGTTTACAATTTCTGAGAGATCCTAATTTTTGCTAAAATCACATATTTTTAGAAATGATTTAAGCCTTGAAAAGTTCCATTTAAAGGATTCCAATTGAAGAGGGTTTGATCGAACCACCTTAGATCAAACCCCCTTGGATAGAACCCCACTAGTTTTAAACCATACCTATAACGGAGTCTCCTTCACACCTATCAAAATACTGATAAAAAACCACTTTTGATTTACCTTTTGGGGGATCAAATGAATTCATTTAAAATTTATTTTTTGTAAGTATGTATTCCTTATTATAAGCTTCCCAAAAAGTATAATTTTAAATAAATTTAATTTAATTATTATATTTATGTTTTATTTCTTGTGAATGTAGGTTTTTCACAAAAATCAAGCTCTTTGTTATGCACATGTGAAAAAATAATAGATTATCAAAAACAAAAATTGAAAAATATCAGTGCACTAGATATTGTAGTCCTTGATCCAACAAAAAAAATTGAATTTTGATACATACAAAAATAGTTATGTTGTATATAGTCCGCCTATGTTTGAATTGTAATTGGTTTGAAACTTGATTAAGAAAAAGATATTCAATATTTAAACACTATAAAACCAAATGAAAGCACTAGAAATCGTAGTTACAAATCTAAATTTGAAAAAAAAAATAGAATTTTATCCTTTATGGAAAAAAAGTTATATTGTATATGGTGAGCATCACTCCTTAAAATGGTCTTTAGTGAAAAAAACTAATTTTCAAAGGAGATGGAAAAAGAAGTGAAATTTGATTCCAAATTTTTAAAAAATATATATATTTAGGATCTACGGACAAAATGTCACAAATCACTAGTTTGCATCATCTTCAAATTCATCATAGTTTAGTTGCTATAGGTGCCTGAAAGTGAAGATTTAGTTAGAAAAAATCAGTTTAGTCTCTAGTTTGGCCAAAAATTGTAAACCGGTATTGTGGGATCACTTTAATATATGATGTATTTACTTTGGTTTATCAATTAGGATAAAGGAAGAATCACACAAACAATAATCATGGATGTTATCAATAGGATGAGGAGAAGAAAAGGTTCCCCAAGTCATGAGTTTTTGATCAACTTTAATTGCTCCTTAATTAGGTTAGAAAGAAAAATGTAACAATTAAAAAGTAGTTTCTCTTGGATATGGAGTAATAGATATTTTAAAAAGATAAGTTGGAGTATATAATTCAGATGATGAGATTCCATGGCACAATTAAGGATAAGAATTAAGAAATGTAGTCTTGGATAGTTTCAATATGATCTTGTTTGCAATGTATGAGTTGTATAATCTAGATACATTGGGTTCTATGTTGAATTATAAATTCCAATTAAAGGCATGTAAAAGATTAAAAAAATAGTTTATCAATCTAGGTTGTAACATGTAGAACTAGTTCAATGATTTATTATTGATTAGTTTTAATAATTTTAATTAAAATTGTTATTTAAAATTGATTTTAACTATGATTTATTATTAATGTTATTAATATTATGTGTAATTAATTTTCTAAATTTTAAATAATTAATAATCAATAATTTACTATTGATTATTTCAATAATTTTAATTAGAATTGTTATTTATAATTGATTTATTATTAATTTATTATTATTAGTAAATTTTTTTTTAAATATTATTGGTTGTTGATTATCTATTATTATTATCATCTAAAAATCTTTAAAACAAATTTTATTAAACATCAATTATGAATAATTTATTATTAATAGATTCATTTCAAAAATTAAAATAAAAAATACTTAATATTAAAATCTTATTAAATATCAATTATGAATAATTTATAATTAGTAAATTTATTTAAAAATTAAAATTAAAAATATTTAATTATTTTTAACAATATTAATTATTAATAAATTAATTTAAAATTAAAATTTAAAATATTTAATTATTTTTAGCAATATTAATTATTAATAAATTTATTTAAAAATTAAAATTAAAAATTTATAATTATTTTTAATAATATTAATTATTAATATTTTATTTTTAATAATTATTAAAAATCTTTAATGTCAAAAACTAAAAATAATACTATGGTCATGGGGGATAAAAACGTGAAGCCTATTTTAAATATAACCAAAGATTAATATTCTTATCGGTGTTTTATAAGTGAAAGTTGTAAATACATTTTGAGCTACCCGTTATACTTCATATATATTCAGGGAAATGGAAACGGAAACAAAAATAGCTTCGGTAAAAGTGAAACAAAAATAGGAAAGTCACGGATGTAAGAGGCTGTGGGCCCGGCCACCTAAGGAGTGTACCCTTAGAGTGTGTCGGTTAAGCCCGACCGAACATATCCTCTAAAATTTATACAGCCTTGTTAGATCATATTAAAGCAACAGAAAAACCAGCAACATAAAATTTGGGATTCTAATTAATTCAAAAGTGAATACTTACAAAAACAATTCTAATTAATTAAAAAGGGAATACTTACAAAAACAATGGCTTTAATGTTTTCCTCTGTGATTGGCATTCCATCAAGGCTTTCCATTTCTAAAGCACATCAATGATGCCTTTAGCAACAGGCTGCTGCTCTTGCTCCTTATGCAAGTTTATCCTGCGCTGCTAGTGTTCCTCTATTATCTTTTTTATCAATTGGTTGATGGTGTTGATTTTTGTAGCTCGAAAGGTGGGATATGGATTTTTTTTTAAAAGCAACTTGAGTTGGATATGCTTTAAATCATTTTAAAGCAACTCAAGATTAGATATGCTTTAAAACAACTCGAGTTGGATTTTTAGCAACAGCAGGATTTTTATTCTTTAAATAGAATGTTTTCGAGTTTGTGAGGATAAGATAAATCCAAGAGTGATTTTATGTGTAATTAAAGCCAAAGAAAGAAAGGAAAGATTCTTTCCTTGCACGCTAAGTAAAGCAGCTAGGCTCTATAAATATAAGATTGTTGTAGCAAACTCATATTGTATTTTCGAATATTGTATTTTTGAAAGAAAAGTTTGCTGTTAGGCTGAATAGAAGATCCAACATTTGCAGGTTTTTCCCCGCATTGGGGTTTCCTGGGTAATTCTGTGTTATTATCTTTTTGTGATTGGTTTTTTGTTATTTTTGCTTCTGCTATTATTAGTTGTTATTTAACCCATTTGTATTAATTGTTATAAATCAGATTTCTTTCTATGAATTTATTGTGCAATTAATTTGTTGCTGGGTTAGAGAAATTAACATGGTATCAAAGCTCTAAACTCTTAATATGAAGCCAAGATTTGTGACACACATTTCAAGGAAAAAAATTAGTTTTTTGTCTCTAGTTCTTTTGTGGCTATGGCAACCAGTGTTCGATACAAGGATAGGCTCGAGGGTGCATCTAACTTCTTGTAGTGGAAGGTTCGGATTACATCTATTCTCAAGGAGAACAGGTTGTGGATCTATGCTAGCACAGAAGTGACTCCACCAACAAATGATCTTATTGCCTTAGATTCATATGAAGTCAAAGAGGCCAAGGCTCAGAGGATCATCCTGGATGGAGTAAGAGATCATTTAATTCCTCATTTATTGGGGAAAGACACTGTCAAGGAGATGTGGGATACACTCACAAAACTTTATCAAAGTGACTATCAGAGTCGTAAGATGATGCTCAGGGAAAAATTGCATAATACCAAGATGTCCAAAGGTGAGAGTGTGACCTCTTACTTGTCCAAGCTAACATAGGTCAAGGATGAGCTTGCTGCTATTGGAGAGATGATTAAAGAAGATGAGTTGGTGGTACAGCCTTGAATGGTTTTTCAAAGCACTAGGAAGTGTTTTCAAGTGTGTTGTCGGTAGAGATCGGCTACCTAATTGGGCAAGACTTTGGGATGATTTTGTTCAAGAGGAGATCCATGAAGGTTCGCATCGAGGAGATCAGATGAAGAATGTTCAAGATGAAGAAAATCTTGCTCTTGCAAGCAAGGGTAAGAAGAAGTCAAATAAAGAGCAATCGGAAGGTTCTTCTTCCAAGAGTGGGAAGAAGAAAAGATCTGAGCAAGATTAAATGTTTTTGCTGCCATTAGATGGGTCACTATGCCAGTCAATGTTCGAATAAGAAAAATAAGGACAAGCAAAAGAAGCAATTTTCTGCTACAACAGAGGTGGACGAGTTTGCATCACGATTTGAGAATGAGTTTTCACTCATTGCCTGTCTCTCAAGTTCAATTGCCAATAGGGTATGGTATATTGACAGTAGGGCTTCTTGCCACATGATGGGAGTCAGAGAATGTTTCACCAAGTTGGAGGAGAAGAAGTTGGATTTCTATATTGAGCTTGGAGACAATGCCAAGTGCCATGCAACTGGTATTGGCACGGTCAAGTTTCAGAGGGAGTTTGGCAAACCTTTGTTGGTGGAGGATGTGTTGTATGTCCCTTGAATAACAAAGAATTTAATCTCATTTTCTGCTTTGGAAGACAAGGGTTACATCATGACCTTTGAGAGGGGAAAATTCTATATTCGTCCCAAAGATTCCAAGATTGCAAAAGTGATTGTTGTTAGGCATGGCAGCTTGTTTCGGTTATAGTTTGAGCCAGCACATGCGTTGGTTAGTAGCTATAAAGGGATAGGAGAATTGTGGCACAAGAGGATGGCTCACCTTCACCATGGAGCACTTAATATTCTTAAGGAAATAATGATGGGGCTGCCTGAGATGAAGATAGAAAAGCATGAGGTGTGCAAGGGTTGTGCTCTTGGGAAATATGCCAAGACCAATTTTCCAAGTAGCGACACTAGATCTAAAGGGATTTTGGATCTTGTACATTCAGATGTGTGTGGGCCCATGTCAACAACATCCTTGAATGGATATGAGTATTATGTTACCTTCATTGATGATTTCTCCAGGAAGATGTGGATATATTTCATGAAGAATAAAGATGAGGTCTTCAGTAGGTTCAAAGAGTTTAAGGCTCTCGTGGAGAACCAAACTAGGAAGAAGATCAAGATCTTGAGTGTAACACCCCTCCTTTTTGTGCTCTGTTAATCAGGCAATGTTTTCCTATGTTATGCTTCGATCATGTTAACATGTGAATTAATGATGCTTTATGCTTTGACTATGTTAATAATGTTAGCCTTGTCAGTTAGTGATATTGTATTGGTGAAGGGGATGGGGTTGTATCACTCGCTTGCGAGTGCCCTACGATTCTGAGATTTCCTCTTCACAGTGTATCTGATCATACTATGTATATATGCACGTTTGACATGTTCTTTGTTGCAGGTTGGCAGGTACATGACATCGACTCCACCTGGTTTCCAGGTCTGAGCGTGTCCATTGACCAACAGAAATTAATTGGGAGATAGTAGCTAGGGTTTCCGAACCAGGTCATCACCCTAGTCATAGCATGTTGTTGGTTTGTCGTCGGGGTAAGTTGTTTTAACTTGGTCAGTACCCCTTGAGTGTTTATTTAATTTCAAGTTTAAGTTTATTAAATGACTTGCGTAGTCTAATTAATGATCAAATGTGTTTAGTTGCAAGCTAAAAATGATTAAATAGCTTTTGGAAATTATAAATGATGAATGTTTTGTCTTATTGAAATGTGGGAAAATTAGTGAGTAATTAATCAATTTAATTTACTTAATAAAATAATCTAATTTTGAATTAGATTTATTTTATTGACTAATTAAATTAATAAGGATAAATTAAATCAATTTAGCTATGTGGGTACTATTAGATACTTGGATTAAATCAGAAATTAGAAATATGTCTTATATTTAATTTCTTAGAAATAAAGTGGAAAAAAGAATTGAGAATGGCATTATGAATTGTTGAATTCAATTTGGTTAAAAGAAAATTTAAATTTTCATTTGGGTTGAAAATGTAATTTTATTTAAAAGATATCATGCAAATTTCATTTGTGAATAGAAATTGTTTGAAAATTGCAAAATAGAAAATATCCCCATTTTGGCAAAAATATTAGTGGGTGAGTCATTTTTAGGGTTTTGGAAAATTTGAGGAAAAGACTTTGCATAAGGAAAGGAGAATTTTTGTTTTTTTTGGGGAAAAAAGAAGGAGAAGGAAAGAAAAAAAGGGAAAGGAGAGCAAGAAGGATTGGATTTTGTGGAGAGGCTGAATTCAAATCAAGGGCAACCTCCATTGACAAAACTTCAAGCTTGTGGAGAAAAAATCAGGTTCTTTACTTAATGTTCTTGATTTCTTTTGGTAAAGAAAAATTTAAGATTTGTTTATGATTTAGTTTGAATGATTCAATCTCTTGTTCTCAATGGAAAACCCATCATAAATCTCCATCCAAAACCTGGAACAAAACAAAATAATTTTGCCAATAAAATTTAGAAAATAAAACAAAATTCTGTTGTTTGATCTTCTTCAATCTGGTTATAATAATGGAAATAGATATATACATATGTATGCATATACATATATAAATATATATATCTATTTACCAGGCATATAAATCTTTTATTTGTTTTTGGATCTGGTAATTCCGCCATGGCGAGGTCGCCATTTATTTTTTTTAGAAACGAAATTTTAAATTTAAAAAAAAATATGCATGAGGGTTTCTTTTGTTTTGGGCAGGGCACTGCCCCACGACCGCCCCCATTGGAGGCGCTGCCTGTGGTGGCCACGCCCAGCGCGGCCCACACAGGCCGCGTCCCCATGTGTGGGGGGCTGCTGGGCAGCAAACCCCGCGTGGGAGGCCTGTGGTAGCCAGCGACCACCACCGAGGGAGCTCGTCCCTGATGTTGGGCAGCATGGCCACCGAGGAGTAGAGGGCTTCGGCCCTTTGGCAAAAAACAAAAATAAATTCCTTTTTTTTTATTTATTTTAAATTTAATTTTATTTTAATATTTAATATTATATTTTATATGTTTAATATTTAATAATATATATATATATATATAATATTGATATTATATATGTAATAATTAATATTATATATATAATATTCAATATAATATATATATTACTTAATATTAGATATATAAATAAACTATTTAATATTAAAATCATTTTGATTATGGTTATAATCAATAATCTAAAGATAATGAATGATTCAAGTAAATTAGGTGAGAATTAGTTAATTTATTTAATGTGTAGTTGAAATAAAGACCAATTTGTTTGATCCAATTGTTTAATTATTTAGATGTTTTAATAATAGTATACGATTGTGGAACTTATAGTAAAAGATTGATTTAATCTTAGTCTAATAACGTCATTTATTTAAATAGTTTGGATTATGGGATGTGTTAGTAAAACTAAGAAATATAATCAGGAAACTTAGAGTTATCGAATGGTTTATTTTGATCAGATGAATATAGGTGTCAACTGTTTGACTTATTTACAATTTGATTTTGATTATCTTAAGATGACTTTTGATTACGGAATTAAAGCAAAAGTGGATTTGGTATTCAAGTAATTTATTTTTAAAAAGGTAGATTTAAATGAGCAAGTTCTTTCATTTTCAAAGGCTGAATTTATTAATATATGTAATTGGAAGTGAATGTGATGTGTTTGATTGAGAAATTGCAAGAATGAAAACTGTGTTTGACTGGGTTTAGGAAATCCGAATTTTAGTTTATTTAATTGCTTGAAATACTTTTAATGTCTATTCTTTCTTGTTCGATGTTGGGAGTATAGAGTCATTGTTGAAGTCTTCTTGATAGGGGATTTGTATCCTGTTGTGGGTTGTCTTTATGAAAGTCAACTTTTGGTGTGTCATAGAAAATGTGCATAGTTATACCTTGTGGATCACCCGGTTTTCACGAACGGGGATTTGTGCCTCCTTGGGTGTAGGAGAGGGTAATGTGATTTGGTTTCCTCCAATGTTGGAGTGGGTTTTGTGCGTTGTTTCCTCCAGTGTTGGAGTAAGTTCCGTGTTCTGTTTCCTCCTTGGTTTGGAGAGGTCGTGTTATCTTGTTTCTTCTTGTGGGTGTGTTGTCGTTAGGAGAGTGGCTCTTGGTGGGGGTCCGGCACACAAAGGGGCACCAGGGTAACTCACCTAGAGTTTAACTAAGTGATAATTTAAATGAATTAATGGGGATCCTTCAAACTAATAAGATAATGAATGCCTCTCTCGTGAAGCAAGTGAATGATAAGGCTCGAGATGAGATGGGACGCATAGTTTTGCATGAGGGTCTGGCGCCGGTAGAGGCAAGCCAGGGTAACCCAAGATGGGGGTCCGGTAGCCTAGGAAGGTTGAGCTAGGGTAACTCATGGCAATTTATGTATGACACTTTTTCCCTCACGATAAATGATTAATCGGTTATTGTGTGATGTACATGATCATTGTTCTCACAGCATTGTAACCGTGTTAAGTGTTGTATTTGTTGTGGCTTAATAGCATTGTGGTTAGATGTTAAGTGCTTTGTGATTGTAATTGTTTCAATTGATTTTGGTGTAAGCTTTGTGTCTAGTGGTAGATGGTCTTGTTTAGGAAATCTTTTTTACTATCTCCTAGCATGGAGGGAGTGGGGCCTTTGGGTTCCACGTGGTCGGGTGGCGTGCATCTTTGTCCGTTGGTTCTTCTTCATGTTCGTGTGTTCATGATTTCCGGTTGGAGAGCTCGTGGGAATCAGTTCTTCTCATGCCTTGTTCTCTCGGTTCTTATTGTATTTTATTACCCCTCAGTTGTTATCAAGGTGGAATTTGTAATATGTAATCATTTGGATGGAATTGCCTCATTCGGGGAATGAGTGATGTAATCTTGTGGTTTAAATGTTAATTGGAATCTTGAGGTATTTAATATCCTTGTTGTAATTTATCTTGCATGGAATGTATGTTGTCTCATTTCCTTAAGTGCATAATGTTTCAGTTTATGTTAATGTTATTTGATGTTGGGTTTTTAAGTAATCTTTGTCTCATGGCCTTAGGGGTTGTTGGCAATATGTATTCACCTTACATGTTATTTGTACTTAAACAAAAAAAAAAAAAAATTGGTACGTTTAAGTGGTGAATTGCAACTTCCTCTAGGGTTGCGTGGCGGGGCATTACACATGGTATCAGAGCCTAGGTTTAAACACTGGGAACTCTGGGATTATGTTGGACCCATTATGTTGTAAGTGGTGTAGGTTTATACTCTGGGTACTATGAGCCCATTGTATTGACCTAGTTGTTTTTCTCTTTCGTGTTGTTTTCCTTTTGGGTTGATTTCTCTTGTTTGCCTAGAAGTTGTTGTGAGATGGTATAGGTCCAATGGTGCAGGAAACCAGTGGAAAGGATAGGATCCTCGGTGTAGTGCGCAATGCACCGATATCCTTTCTATTGGAAGAATGCATTATGGACGATTGTGTAGTGTGTGATTTTGGTGTGTTGTGTGTGGAGGACGACAATCAGTTTTGTTGTTGTGTCCACCCTTACATGTCTTTGGTTGAATGCTTTTGTGAGGATTAGGCTCGCAAGCCTACCAAGAGGTGTGTTTTGTTTGGCTTCCTTCTTGTTGCTTGACTTTTTCGTTGTGTAAAGGGTTGAGACCCTTGAGTGGATTCTTGAGTGTGGTTGTAGTGTGTTTGTTGGGTGTATTCCAAGTGCTTGATATGGCAAGATAGGCATGGACCTCTTTCCTTGAGTGCCTTAGTATGGCGTTTGTATCTTATGAGAAATTGTTTATGTATTCATGAAGGTTTGTTTCCTAGATCAAACCTTGGGTAAAGGACCTAAGTCCCCAAGTTGCACTCATATTTATAAAAAAGGTATAATGTGAATAGAAAACCATTTTGTAGTATGTGAAAGTATAGAGAAATAAAGGATTAGTGAAACCATAGTATGAAAACGATAATTGCATGATAGGTACATCTTGTTGGTGAGGCCTATAGTCCCCAACATTATAGTTAAGTTTTAAGAAATCATGTTGCTGATTAGATTATTGTACGTAGATTCAAAATGCAAAATGTCGAACAAATGTTGAAGTGAGAATGTTGTATATCTTGTATGGAGTAAACTTGTAATGATATTGATTTATGTGTGATCTTATGGAGTTTGTAATAGGGGAACTTGCAAGCTTCCAGGAGTAAACCTGACCCTAGGGGGGGAGGATGTAACACCCCTCCTTTTTGTGCTCTGTTAATCAGGCAATGTTTTCCTATGTTATGCTTCGATCATGTTAAGATGTGAATTAATGATGCTTTATGCTTTGACTATGTTAATAATGTTAGCCTTGTCAGTTAGTGATATTGTATTGGTGAAGGGGACGGGGTTGTATCACTCACTTGCGAGTGCCCTACGATTCTGAGATTTCCTCTTCACGGTGTATCTGATCATATTATGTATATATGCACGTTCGACATGTTCTTTGTTGCAGGTTGGCAGGTACATGACATCGACTCCACTTGGTTTCCAGGTGTGAGCGTGTCCATTGACCAACGGAAATTAATTGGGAGATAGTAGCTAGGGTTTTCGAACTAGGTCATCACCCTAGTCATAGCATGTTGTTGGTTTGTCGTCGGGGTCAGTTGTTTTAACTTGGTCAGTACCCCTTGAGTGTTTATTTAATTTCAAGTTTAAGTTTATTAAATGACTTGCGTAGTCTAATTAATGATCAAATGTGTTTAGTTGCAAGCTAAAAATGATTAAATAGCTTTTGGAAATTATAAATGATGAATGTTTTGTCTTATTGAAATGTGGGAAAATTAGTGAGTAATTAATCAATTTAATTTACTTAATAAAATAATCTAATTTTGAATTAGATTTATTTTATTGACTAATTAAATTAATAAGGATAAATTAAATCAATTTAGCTATGTGGGTACTATTAGATACTTGGATTAAATCAGAAATTAGAAATATGTCTTATATTTAATTTCTTAGAAATAAAGTGGAAAAAAGAATTGAGAATGGCATTATGAATTGTTGAATTCAATTTGGTTAAAAAGAAAATTTAGAATTTTTCATTTAGGTTGAAAATGTAATTTTATTTAAAGATATCATGCAAATTTCATTTGAAAATAGAAATTGTTTAAAAATTTGCAAAATAAAATATCTCCATTTTAGCAATAAATTTAGTGGGTGAGTCCTTTTTTAGGGGTTTGACAAAATGGGGGAAGACTTGCATAAGGAAATGGATTTTTATTTTTTTTGGGGAAAAAGAGGAGAAGGAAAAAGAAAAAAAAGGAAAAGGAGCAAGAAGGATTAGTTTGTGGAGAGGTGAATTCAAATCAAAGGGCAACCTCCATTGACAAAACTTCAAGCTTGTGGAGAAAAAAATGGGTTCTTTACTTAATGTTTTGATTTATTTTTGGTAAAGAAAAAATTTAAGGTTGTTCATGATTTAGTTTGAATGATTCAATCTGTTCTCGTGGAAACCCATCATAAAATCTCCATCAAAACTTTTTTGGAACAAAACAAAAATAATTTGCCCGATAAAATTTAGAAAATAAAACAAAATTACGTTGTTTAATCTTCTTCAATCTGGTTATAATAATGAAATAGTACATATATATGTATATACATATATAAATATATATATCTATTTACGGTATATAAATCTTTATTTGTTTTGGATCGCGGTAATTCGCCATGAGAATTAAGCATTTTATTTTTTAGAAGCGAAGATTTTAAATTTAAAAAAAATATGCATGAGGGTTTATAACTTTTGTTTTGGTAGAACCTTTGCCCTTCCCCATTGGAGGCCTTGCTGTGGTGTACCCATGCCAGTAGCTGACCCACGGTGCGTCCCCAATATTGAAGTGATGAACGCTTTCTGAAGCTTGGCGATGGGAGGCCACAATGGGTATTATGACCCACCACCCGAGAATTTAAATTTTGTTGAGCCTTGTGACCTGAGATGGGGCCGGCCCTTAAAAAAAATGAATATAAATTCTTTTTATTTTATTTTAATTTTAATTTTATTTTAATATTTAATATTATATTTTTATATGTTTTAATGTTTAATAATATATATATAATATTGATATTATATATGTAATAATTAATATTATATATATAATATTCAATATAATATATATATTACTTAATATTAGATATATAAATAAACTATTTAATATTAAAATCATTTTGATTATGGTTATAATCAATAATCTAAAGATAATGAATGATTCAAGTAAATTAGGTGAGAATTAGTTAATTTATTTAATGTGTAGTTGAAATAAAGACCAATTTGTTTGATCCAATTGTTTAATTATTTAGATGTTTTAATAATAGTATACGATTGTGGAACTTAGAGTAAAAGATTGATTTAATCTTAATCTAATAACGTCATTTATTTAAATAGTTTGGATTATGGGATATGATAGTAAAACTAAGAAATATAATCAGGAAACTTAGAGTTATCGAATGGTTTATTCTAATCAGATGGATATATGTGTCAACTGTTTGACTTATTTATAATTTGATTTTGATTATCGTAAGATGACTTTTGATTACGGAATCGAAGCAAAAGTGGATTTTGTATTCAAGTGATTTATGTTTAAAAGGTAGATTTTAAATGATCAAGTGCTTTCATTTTCAAAGGCTGAATTTATTAATATATGTAATTGGAAGTGAATGTGATGTGTTTGATTGAGAAATTGCAAGAGTGAAAACTGTGATTGACCGGGTTTAGGAAACCCTAACACTAGATATTGAATTTCCTGGAATGATTTTACGTCATGTTTCTTTCATTGTCAATGTCGGGCAAATGGGATTAAGGGTCTTTGTAAGTCAACTTTTGGTTGTGTCGTAGAAGTTGTGCATAGTTATACCTTGTGGATCACCCGGTTTTCACGAACGGGGATTTGTGCCTCCTTGGGTGTAGGAGAGGGTAATGTGATTTGGTTTCCTCCAATGTTGGAGTGGGTTTTGTACGTGGTTTTCCTCCAGTGTTGGTGTAAGTTCCGTGCTTTGTTTCCTCCTTGGTTTGGAGAGGTCGTGTTATCTAGTTTCTTCTTGTGGGTGTGTTGTCGATAGGAGAGTGGCTCTTGGTGGGGGTCCGGCACACAAAGGGGCGCCAGGGTAACTCACCTAGAGTTTAATTAAGAGATAATTAAATGAATTAATGGGGGTCTTCAAACTAATAAGATAATGAATGCCTCTCTCGTGAAGCAAGTGAATGATAAGGCTCGAGATGAGATGGGACGCATAGTTTTGCGTGAGGGTCCGGCGCCGGTAGAGGCAAGCCAGGGTAACCCATGATGGGGGTCTGGTAGCCTAGGAAGGTTGAGCTAGGGTAACTCATGGCAATTTATGTATGACAATTTTCCTATGTCGACAGTTAATCAGTTATTGTGTGATGTACATGATCATTGTTCTCTGAAAGCATTGTAACTTCGTCTTAAGTGATGTTGTGACTGTTGTGGCTTAATGGTATTGTGGTTGTAGATGTTAAGTGGCTTTGTGATTGTAGTTGTTTCAATTCAGTTTTGGTGTAAGCCTGTGTCTAGGGGTTGATGGTCTTGTCTAGGAAATCCTTGTTACTATCTCCTAGCACGGAGGGAGTGGGGCCTTTGGGTTCCACATGGTCGGGTGGCGTGCATCTTTTTCCGTTGGTTCTTCTTCTTGTTCGTGCGTTCGTGATTCCAGTTGGAGAGCTCGTGGGAATCAGTTCTTCTCATGCCTTGTTCTCTCAGTTCTTATTGTATTTTATTACCCCTCAGTTGTTATCGAGGTGGAATTTGTAATATGTAATCTTTTGGTTGGATTTACCTCATTCGGGGAATGAGTGACGTAACCTTATTGTTTAAATGTTAAATTGGAATCTTGAGGTATTTAATATCCTTGTTGTAATTTATCTTGCATGGAATGTATGTTGTCTCATTTCCTTAAGTGCTTAATGTTTCAGTTTATGTTAATGTTATTTGATGTTGGGTTTTTAAGTAATCTTTGTCTCGTGGCCTTAGAGGTTGTTGGCAATATGTATTCACCTTACATGTTGTTTATACTTAAACAAAAAAAAATTGGCATGTTTAAGTAGTGAATTGCAACTTCCTCTAGGGTTGCGTGGCGGGGCATTACACATGGTATCAGAGCCTAGGTTTAAACACTGGGAACTCTGGGATTATGTTGGACCCATTATGTTGTATGTGCGTAGGTTTATACTCTGGGCACTATGAGCCCATTGTATTGACCTAGTTGATTTTTCTCTTTTGTGTGGTTTTCCTTTTTGGGTTGATTTCTCTTGTTTGCCCAGAAGTTGTCGTTAAGTGGTATAGGTCCAATGGTGCAGGAAACTAGTGGAAAGGATAGGATCCTCGGTGTAGTGCGCAATGCACCGATATCCTTTCTATTGGAAGAATGCATTATGGACGATTGTGTAGTGTGTGATTTTGGTGTGTTGTGTGTGGAGGACGACAATCAGTTTTGTTGTTGTGTCCACCCTTGCATGTCTTTGGTTGAATGCTTTTGTGAGGATTAGGCTCCCAAGCCTACCAAGAGGTGTGTTTTGTTTGGCTTCCTTCTTGTTGCTTGACTTTTTCATTGTGTAAAGGGTTGAGACCCTTGAGTGGATTCTTGAGTGTGGTTGTAGTGTGTTTGTTGGGTGTATTCCAAGTGCTTGATATGGCAAGATAGGCATGGACCTCTTTCCTTGAGTGCCTTAGTATGGCGTTTGTATCTTATGAGAAATTGTTTATGTATTCATGAAGGTTTGTTTCCTAGATCAAACCTTGGGTAAAGGACCTAAGTCCCCAAGTTGCACTCATATTTATAAAAAAGGTATAATGTGAATAGAAAACCATTTTGTAGTATGTGAAAGTATAGAGAAATAAAGGATTAGTGAAACCATAGTATGAAAACGATAATTGCATGATAGGTACATCTTGTTGGTGAGGCCTATAGTCCCCAACATTATAGTTAAGTTTTAAGAAATCATGTTGATGATTGGATTATTGTGCCTAGATTCGGTAGAAATGTGAGACAAATGTTGAGTGATAATGTTGTATGTCATACATTAAGGGTAGGCTTGTGTGTGTTGATTTTCATGTTGTGATCTTGTGGGTTTGTGTGGGGAACTGGGGTTTCCGAGGTGGCGACCCTGGGGGATCTTAACCTCCCTGTGCTCGTTAATTGGGCAATGTTTTTCCTATGTTATGTGATCATGTTAACATGTGAATTAATGATGCTTTATGCTTTGATTATGTTAATAATGTTAGATGCGTCAGTTAGTGAGATTGTATTGGTGAAGGGGACGGGGTTGTATCACTCGCTTGCGAGTGCCCTACGATTCTGAGATTTCCTCTTCACGGTGTGTCTGATCATATTATGTATATATGCGCGTTCGACATGCTCTTTGTTGTAGGTTGGCAGGTACATGACATCGACTCCACCTGGTTTCCAGGTCTGAGCGTGTCTATTGACCAACAGAAATTAATTGGGAGATAGTAGCTAGGGTTTCCAAACCAGGTCGTCACCCTAGTCATAGCATGTTGTTGGTTTGTCGTCGGGGTCAGTTGTTTTAACTTGGTCAGTTCCCCTCGAGTGTTTATTTAATTTCAAGTTTAAGTTTATTAGGCTGACTTGTGTAGTCTAATTAATGATCAAATGTGTTTTAGTTGCAAGCTAAGAAAATGATTAAAATAGCTTTTGGAAATTATAAATGATGAATGTTTTGTCTTATTGAAATGTGGGAAAATTAGTGATTAATTAATTAATTTAATTTACTTAATAAAATAATCTAATTTTGAATTAGATTTATTTTATTGACTAATTAAATTAATGGGGATAAATTAAATCAATTTAGCTGTGTGGGCATTATTAGATATTTGGATTAAATGAAATTGAGAAATATGTCTTATATTTAATTTCTTAGAAATAAAGTGGAAAAATTGAAGATGGCATTATAGTTGTTGAATTCAATTTGGTTAAAAGAAAATTTAAATTTTCATTTAGGTTGAAAATGTAATTTTATTTAAAAGATATCATGCAAAATTTCATTTGTGAATAGAAATTGTTTGAAAATTGCACAAAATAGAAAATATCCCATTTTGGCAAAAATATTAGTGGGTGAGAGTCATTTTAGGGTTTTGGAAAATTTGAGGGAAAAACTTTTGCATAAGGAAAGGAGAATTTTTATTTTTTTGGGGAAAAAGAAGGAGAAGGAAAAGAAAAAAAAAAAGGGAAAGGAGAGCAAGAAGGATTGGATTTTGTGGAGAGGCTGAATTCAAATCAAGGGCAACCTCCATTGACAAAACTTCAAGCTTGTGGAGAAAAAATCAGGTTCTTTACTTAATGTTCTTGATTTCTTTTGGTAAAGAAAAATTTAAGATTTGTTTATGATTTAGTTTGAATGATTCAATCTCTTGTTCTCAATGGAAAACCCATCATAAATCTCCATCCAAAACCTGGAACAAAACAAAATAATTTTGCCAATAAAATTTAGAAAATAAAACAAAATTCTGTTGTTTGATCTTCTTCAATCTGGTTATAATAATGGAAATAGATATATACATATGTATGCATATACATATATAAATATATATATCTATTTACCAGGCATATAAATCTTTTATTTGTTTTTGGATCTGGTAATTCCGCCATGGCGAGGTCGCCATTTATTTTTTTTAGAAACGAAATTTTAAATTTAAAAAAAAATATGCATGAGGGTTTCTTTTGTTTTGGGCAGGGCACTGCCCCACGGCCGCCCCCATTGGAGGCGCTGCCTGTGGTGGCCACGCCCAGCGCGCCCCACACAGGCCGCGTCCCCATGTGGGGGGGCTGCTGGGCAGCAAACCTCGCGTGGGAGGCCCTGTGGGCTTCGCAGCCCACACAGGGGCTGCGTCCCCTGTTTGGGCCGCGCGGCCCATAGGAATTAGGGTTTCGGCCCTTCGCAAAAAAAATGAATATAAATTCTTTTTTTATTTTATTTTAATTTTAATTTTATTTTAATATTTAATATTATATTTTATATGTTTAATATTTAATGTCATATAATATTGATATTATATATGTAATAATTAATAAATCAAAAGAAAAAAATAATAATAATGCTATTTCATTTTTAAAATGTTGGTTATTGTTATTTAACCTAACTTTTGTATTTATATATAATTTATATTATATTTTGCATATTATATATATATAATAATTCATATTGTATATATTTAATAAAATATAATATATTTTAATATATATATGAAATTTAAGGGATTTTAGTAGAAGATCAAAATATGTTTTATGATTGATCATGAGGATTTAAAAGTAGGAAATAATTAGAAAATAAAATATTGTTTTATTTGATATATTTTATTCAATGTGAATTTAAATTTAAAGTGATATAAATTATTGTATTGCAAATAAAATATTATTTAGTGGGTATATTTAAATAATGTTAAATGTTAAACTAGAACTTCTAAACGATCTTGTGATTATTATGATTGCGGAACTGAGAGTAAAGGATGAATTTATTTGTTAACTTAAATGTTTTTTTTATCAAGTGATTTATCTTTAGGATGTGATCATGGAATTTAGAGAGAACGGTTGACTTAAATTTTAACCAGATAGCTACATTATTAAAGTGTTTTGATTATGAGTATGGTTGTGAAATTTAGAGTAAATGATCTATTCTTTAAATTTTTCAATGTCGTGAAAAGGAAAGGGATCAATTGATTGGATAAATGCAAGTCATGAAACCTGTGTTTGAGTGGATTTAGGAAATCCGAATTTTAGTTTATTTAATTGCTTGAAATACTTTTAATGTTTATTCTTTCTTGCTCGATGTTGGGAGTATAGAGTCATTGTTTGAAGTCTTCCTGATAGGGGATTTGTATCCTGTTGTGGGTTGTCTTTATGAAAGTAAACTTTTGATGTGTCATGGAAAATGTGCATAATTATATCACCAGGGATCAAACAACGGGACTAGCCTCTCTTTAGGTGTAGGGAGAGGATAATGCGATTTGGTTTCCAAGGTTGGAGTGGGTTGTATGTTGTTTTCCAAAGGTTGGAGTAAGTTCCGTCTCGCCTCCTTGGTCAAGTGGAGGAATGCTATCTAGTTTCTTCGTGGCTGTGTTGTCGTTAGAGAGTGCGGGCTCTGGTGGGGAACCCAGCCATTAAAAGGGCCTGTGGCAATCATAGAGTTTAACTAAGGATAATTTAAATGAATTAATGGGGATCTTCCAAACTAATAAGATAATGAATGCCTCTCTCGTGAAGCAAGTGAATGATAAGGCTCGAGATGAGATGAGACGCATAGTTTTGCATGAGGGTCCAGCGTCGGTAGAGGCAAGCCAGGGTAACCCAAGATGGGGGGTCCTAAGAGTTTCAGGGAAGGTTGTTGGGTAACCTACGGCGTACTACAGACACTTAGCCCAGGGTTGAGCTAGGGTAACTCATGGCAATTTATGTATGACACTTTTCCTATGTCGACAGTTAATCAGTTATTGTGTGATGTACATGATCATTGTTCTCTAAAAGCATGGTAACTTCGTGTTAAGTGATGTTGTGACTGTTGTGGCTTAATGGCATTATGGTTGTAGATGTTAAGTGGCTTTGTGATTGTTGTTGTTTCAGTTTAGTTTTGGTGTAAGCCTGTGTCTAGAGGTAGATGGTCTTGTCTAGGAAATCCTTGTTACTATCTCCTAGCACGGAGGGAGTGGGGCCTTTGGGTTCCACGTGGTCGGGTGACGTGCAACTTTTTCCGTTGGTTCTTCTTCATGTTCATGTGTTCGTGATTTTCAGCTGGAGAGATCGTGGGAATCAGTTCTTCTCATGCCTTGTTCTCTCAGTTCTTATTGTACTTAATTACCCCTCATTTGTTTTGAGGTGGAATTTGTAATATGTAATCATTTGGTTGGATTTACCTCATTCGAGGAATGAGTGTTGTAACCTTATTGTTTAAATGTTAAATTGGAATCTTGAGGTAATTATTTATCCTTGTTGTAATTTATCTTGAATGGAATGTATGTTGTCTCATTTCCTTTAGTGCATAATGTTTCAGTTTATGTTAATGTTATTTGATGTTGGGTTTTTAAGTAATCTTAGTCTCGTGGCCTTAGAGGTTGTTGGCAATATGTATTCACCTTACATGTTATTTGTATTTAAAAAAAAAAAAATTGGCACGCTTAAGTGGTGAATTGCAACTTCCTCTAGGGTTGCGTGGCGGGGCATTACACATGGTATCAGAGCCTAGGTTTAAACACTGGGAACTCTGGGATTATGTTGGACCCATTATGTTGTAAGTTGTGTAGGTTTATACTCTAGGCACTATGAGCCCATTGTATTGACCTAGTTGTCTTTCTCTTTCGTGTGGGTTTCCTTTTTGGGTTGATTTCTCTTGTTTGCCCAGAAGTTGTCGTTAAGTGGTTTTGGTCCAATGGTGCAAGAAACTAGTGGAAAGGGTAGGATCCTCGGTGCAGTGCGCAATGCACCGATATCCTTTCTATTGGAAGAACGCATTATGGACAATTGGGTAGTAGGTGAGTTTGAGGTGTTGTGTGTGGTGGACAACAATCAGTTTGTTATTGCTTCCACCCTTGCATGTCTTTGGTTAAATGCTTTTGTGAGGATTAGGCTCGCAAGCCTACCTAGAGGTGTGTTTTGTTTGGCTTCCTTCTTGTTGCTTGGCTCTTTCATTGTGTAAAGGGTTGAGACCCTTGAGTGGTTCTTGAGTGTGGTTGTAGTGTGCTTCTTGGGTGTGTTCCAAGTGCTTGTGGGGGCGAGATAGTCATAGACCTCTTTCCTTGTGTGCCTTAGTATGGCGTTTGTATCTTATGAGAAAATGTTTAAGTATTCATGAAGGTTTGTTTCCTAGATCAAACCTTGGGTAAAGGACCTAAGTCCCCAAGTTGCACTCATTTTTTTTGAAAAAGGTATAATGTAAATAGAAAACCATTTTGTAGTATGTAAAAGTTTAGAGAAATAAAGGATTAGTGAAACCATAGTATGAAAACGATAATTGCATAATAGGTACATCTTGTTGGTGAGGCCTATAGTCCCCAACATTATAGTTAAGTTTTAAGAAATCATGTTGATGATTAGATTATTGTACCTAGATTCAAAATGAAAAATGTTGAATGAATGTTGAAGTGATAATGTTGTATATCTTGTCTGGAGTAAACTTGGAATGATATTGATTTATGTGTGATTTTATGGAGTTTGTAATAGGGGAACTTGCAGGCTTCCAGGAGTAAGCCTGACCCTAGGGGGGGAGGATGTAACACCCCTCCTTTTTGTGCTCTGTTAATCAGGCAATGTTTTCCTATGTTATGCTTCGATCATGTTAACATGTGAATTAATGATGCTTTATGCCTTGATTATGTTAATAATGTTAGCTTTGTCAGTTAGTCATAATGTATTGGTGAAGGGGACGGGGTTGTATCACTCGCTTGTGAGTGCCCTACGATTCTGAGATTTCCTCTTCATGGTGTGTCAGATCATATTATGTATATATGCACGTTCGACATGGTTTTTGTTGCAGGTTGGCAGGTACATGACATCGACTCCACCTGGTTTCCAGGTCTGAGCGTGTCCATTGACCAACGAAAATTAATTGGGAGATAGTAGCTAGGGCTTCCGAACTAGGTCGTCACCCTAGTCATAGCGTGTTGTTGGGTTGTCGTTAGGATCAGTTGTTTTAGCTTGGTCAGTTCTCCTTGAGTGTTTATTTAATTTCAAGTTTAAAGTTTATTAAATGGCTTGCGTAGTTTGATTAATGATTAAATGTGTTTAGTTGCAAGCTAAAAGTGATTAAATAGCTTTGGGAGATTATAAATGATGAATGTTTTGTCTTATGGAGATGTTGAAAAATTAGTGATTAATTAATTAATTTAATTGAATTAATAAAATAATCTAATTTTGAATTAGACTTATTTTATTGATAATTTGAATTAATTGTGTGAATTAATTAAATTATCCCTATGAATTAAAAGTGTAAAAGATTTAATTCTTTTGTTGAATGTAAAGTGCTAAAATATTTGAATTCAAATTGGAATTAGAAAGTTGTTTAAAGTTATTAAAAATTCAATGTTTTCTTATGCAAAGACTTTGGGGTAGAAAAGATATTTTCTGAATTAGTTGACTATTTTGGAAAGATATTTTGTGAAGAGTTGAATATAATTTTGAAATTGAATTTAGTGTGAATTTGAAAGTGAGTTGCATTTGCATTTTGAATTTAATTAGAATTAGAATTTGAATTAGAAATTGAATTTGAATGTGAATTTGGGGAGTTTGGAAAAAAAGGGTATATTTTATTTTAGGGTTTTCTTTCAACCTCTCCATGGATTCTTGGCTTTGAATGTTTTGGTGGAGAGGCTTGGAGGAGGCAAAAATGGTGGAGTTGAAGGATTGCTTGGAAATCTCCATGTGGAAGCTTGTAAATCTTGGAGAAAACATAAGGTTCTATACTTTCTCCTTTCATCTACTTGCTCATTTGGAATGAATGGAAAATATAGTTTAGATTCAATGAAAATTCTTGAAAAAACTCTTAAAGTTGCTAAATGGTAGATAGATTTGGAAATTGAAACCATGCAAGAAGTTATACCGAGTTATTGAAGGAAAACTCAATATTAGAAATAGGTTTTGAAAACCCATGTTGTTGTTTTGAATAAGTTCTATTTTTTTGAAATGGGTGGGGATTATTTTCATAATTTGTTTATGAAATCAAATTTAAAGTATGTTTTTGTGAACACAACCATTGATTTCCTAAAATGTAGGATACCCAATAAATATATATTCTAATACATTTGCCAGTTAGAAAATTTAAATTTTGAAACTGTCTTCTATTTTTTCTGGCTTTGAAAAAATGTGTGTTTATTTTATTGAGGAATTTTTTTTTGGGGAGGTAAGGTCAACCACCCCTACCGCCACCATCATGTCAGCCGTGAGGTGGGCGGCATCACTGTGTGCACCGCACACAGGCTCCGCCGCCCGCAGGGAGGCGGGTGCTGTGCGCCGAGCGCACAGGCTCCGCCGCCCGGCCGGGGGGCGTGGCTCTGTGTGTGGAGCACACAGGCTCCGCCGCCATGGCGGCGAGGGCCTGGTGCCAGGGCTTCGGCCTTTGCTCTCTTTTTAAAAAAATAATAATAATGCTATTTCATTTTTAAAATGTTGGTTATTGTTATTTAACCTAACTTTTGTATTTATATATAATTTATATTATATTTTGCATATTATATATATAATAATTCATATTGTATATATTTAATAAAATATAATATATTTTAATATATATATGAAATTTAAGGGATTTTAGTAGAAGATCAAAATATGTTTTATGATTGATCATGAGGATTTAAAAGTAGGAAATAATTAGAAAATAAAATATTGTTTTATTTGATATATTTTATTCAATGTGAATTTAAATTTAAAGTGATATAAATTATTTTATTGCAAATAAAATATTATTTAGTGGGTATATTTAAATAATGTTAAATGTTAAACTAGAACTTCTAAAGGATCTTGTGATTATTATGATTGCGGAACTGAGAGTAAAGGATGAATTTATTTGTTAACTTAAATGTTTTTTTTTATCAAGTGATTTATCTTTAGGATGTGATCATGGAATTTAGAGAGAACGGTTGACTTAAATTTTAACCAGATAGCTACATTATTAAAGTGTTTTGATTATGAGTATGGTTGTGAAATTTAGAGTAAATGATCTGTTCTTTAAATTTTTCAATGTCATGAAAAGGAAAGGGATCAATTGATTGGATAAATGCAAGTCATGAAACCTGTGTTTGAGTGGATTTAGGAAATCCGAATTTTAGTTTATTTAATTGCTTGAAATACTTTTAATGTTTATTCTTTCTTATTCGATGATGGAAGTATAGAGTCATTATTTGAAGTCTTCCTGATAGGGGATTTGTATCCTGTTGTGGGTTGCCTTTATGAAAGTCAACTTTTGGTGTGTCGTAGAAAATGTGCATAATTATACCTTGTGGATCACCGGTTTTCACGAACGGGGATTTGTGCCTCCTTAGGTGTAGGAGAGGGTAATGCGATTTGGTTTCCTCCAAGGTTGGAGTGGGTTTTGTACGTTGTTTTCCTCCAGTGTTGGAGTAAGTTCCTTGTTCTGTTTCCTCCTTGGTTTGGAGAGGTCGTGTTATCTAGTTTCTTCTTGTGGTTGTGTTGTCGTTAGGAGAGTGGCTCTTGGTGGGGGTCCGACACACAAAGGGGCGCCAAGGTAACTCACATAGAGTTTAACTAAGTGATAATTTAAATGAATTAATGGGGATCTTCCAAACTAATAAGATAATGAATGCCTCTCTCGTGAAGCAAGTGAATGATAAGGCTCGAGATGAGATGAGATGCATAGTTTTGCATGAGGGTCCGGCGCCGGTAGAGGCAAGCCAGGGTAACCCAAGATGGGGGTCTGGTAGCCTAGGAAGGTTGAGCTAGGGTAACTCATGGCAATTTATGTATGACACTCTTCCTATGTCGACAGTTAGTCAGTTATTGAGCGTTGTACATGATCATTGTTCTCTGGAAGCATTGTAACTTCGTGTTAAGTGATGTTGTGACTGTAGTGGCTAAATGGCATTGTGTTTGTAGATGTTAAGTGGCTTTGTGATTGTAGTTGTTTCAATTCAGTTTTGTGTAAGCCTGTGTCTAGTGGTAGATGGTCATGTCTAGGAAATCCTTGTTACTATCTCCTAGCACGGAGGGAGTGGGGCCTTTGGGTTCCACGTGGTCGGGTGGCGTGCATCTTTCTGTTGGTTCTTCTTCTGTTCGTGCGTTCGTGATTTCCAGTTGGAGAGCTCGTGGGAATCAGTTCTCCTCATGCCTTGTTCTCTCAGTTCTTATTGTATTTTAATACCCCTCAGTTGTTATCGAGGTGGATTTTGTAATATGTAATCTTTTTGTTGGATTTACCTCATTCGGGGAATGAGTGATGTAACCTTATTGTTTAAATGTTAAATTGGAATCTTGAGGTATTTATTATCCTTGTTGTAATTTATCTTGCATGGAATGTATGTTGTCTCATTTCCTTAAGTGCATAATGTTTCAGTTTATGTTAATGTTATTTGATGTTGGGTTTTTAAGTAATCTTTGTCTCGTGGCCTTAGAGGTTGTTGGAAATATGTATTCACCTTACATGTTATTTGTATTTAAAAAAAATAAAAAATTGGCACGTTTAAGTGGTGAATTGCAACTTCCTCTAGGGTTGCGTGGCAGGGCATTACATGGTTTTTCACATCATGTGTTGCCATCAATGATAAAGGGGGGATTGTTGCAAGAATGAAAAAATGAATGAAAGTGTTGTCAATGATGTTAACTAGTCAACTGGTTATCTACTAGTTGCTATTGGTTGTATATGTTGATGATATTGAGAAAATTGTATTAAAGGAAGTTTATAGGTATTTAGGATGATGATCTAGTACTTGTCCCTATGGTTGTGTGGTTCAGATATGTTAGTCATGGTTGTTGAAGGTTTCTATATCCAGATTATTGGCTATTGGTTCTTTGTGGAGTTGAGCTATGTTCACCAGTTGTGAACTATGGTTTTCTATGTTTTGGCTGAGGTCTAGAAGAAATGTTGTTGGTTCAGATTTCCCTTTGATGAAGTCTTTTGACTAGTGATTCTAGAGATAAGATGTTTTGATTGCATTGAATATATTTTTGGTTTATGGAAGTTTTGGGCTTAATTGTTCTATGTGTTTTACACTGGTTTGGCCAATCATGTGTTAAGAACCATCTTCAAAGTTGATGAAGTGTTTTGGATCTATTTTGGGTCCTAGTGAATCATTTGTTTGGGTTTCCCTCATTCTAATTCCACCCTAGGATGTTTTGGTGCAGAACCAATTCGAATTTGAAGTTGGATGGATGGCTTTGTATCTTTTCAAGGTTGGAGATAGTACAAATATAAGATGAGCTAGCAATGAAAAATGTACAAGAGAAAAGAAGATAAGTGAAAGAGTAGATGTGACTTTGATGCTATTTAGAAAGTGTGTGTGAGTTATGTGTGTGGTAGATTAGTGCGAAGCTTAATGCTAAGTTTTTGGATGCAGTGAGTAGAAGGTGAACTCTATCATTCATGCAAGTTGATTAGTGATTGTGGTGGAATCCTTTGTTGCATTGAGATTATTGTCTCTCTGTAACAAGTCTTCTTTTTGTTCTTTTGTATCTTTGTGGCAGTGAGCCCTCCAGGTTGTAGCCCTATTGGACGGTGAGTCCTTATTGTAAGCAGTAAGCCTTATCTCAAGTAATGAACCTTATCTCAAGCAATGAGCCTTTTTGTAATCAGTTTTGATATTCTCTATAGTGTGATTTAATCTTCACTGTGGTTTTTCCCTCATTGGGTTTTCCACATAAATCTGACGTTATTCTATTTGTGCATTGGATTTGAGTTTCTACATTGGCATTTGATGATTAATCATTTAAGAAGTTTATGCATTAGTTCTGGTAATTGATTTGAAGGTTATAATCTTTGACAACTAATTCACCCCCTCTTAGTTGTCCTATCCAACATGTAGAAGACTTTGAGGAGAGAAAGAGTGAAGAATTACAAAATACCATGGACTTACCCAAGCCCTCTAAATAATCCTCCTCTGATAACCCTCTTAAGGGTATTTTTTCAAGGAAAATAAGATTTCAACTAGTTGTATCTCCTCAGTTGTTACAGCTACCTATGCATCAAGGAAGTGTAGATCTGGAGAAGATCTCAGCTATTCAAAAGTTGGAGCTTGGAGAAATTTTTCATGCTATAGTAAGGAAGGAAATAATTGCAACTAATTAGGAGGGCACTGAGCTAATAAATGAAGAAATAAAGACTCACAGGATGCTACCTTTGGTTCTTCCATTGATAATTCTTCATCTTATGTTGAAAATATTAAGTTATTGGTAGATTCTCTTAAGGAGTACACCTTTGATTTGAAAGAATAGGTTAAGAATGAAGTTGAGATAAGAATTGGAGAAAAGAAGTTATTGGAGCTGACAAAGAGGTGTGTATCAGCACAGTAAAGTTGAGAAATTCCTAAAGGATGTCCAAGAATGTGAAGATGGGGCGAAGACTCTGTTTCAGTACTACATGAAGTGGTCGGATGCCAATCGGGGCATTAAGTACCTAATGGACTCAACTGAGTCTCAAATAAAAAATTCCTTCAATGCCTATGACTTGGCATAGGACAGAGATCACAAAACTTGGACTGCCATCAAAGACCTACACAACAGATTCTTCTCATTACAAAGGCAGAAAGAAGATATCATAAAGTAGTTTGGATAGCTTGGGGACTTGGTTAAAACCAAGCATATACTAGTATCAAGTTTCCTAGATAATATTGGAAATCCTAAAAAGATAAATCTAAACCCCAGTACTCCAGAAGAGGGAGAGGAGTATAGTCAAGCGGGAATCATTGTATAGATTTCTTACAATAGCTAAGAAAAGTTGGAATGAAGGAAAGTCTGCTTGACTTGAGATATTCTCAAAGAACTTGAAGTATCCTCCACCTCTAGATAAACATATTTCTACTTGTATATTATTTCATTTTTTTAGTTTTTATCTTTTCCATTGTGCATATAGTTGGTTCAAGCTTTTTGAACTCCCTAATGAGGAGTCAGTATATTCATTTCTATTATTTCGTTGTACATATGCATCTAAGGGGGAGTTCATATGTTTGTTACCAGCACACCTTTTGTCCTTGATGTCAAAGGGGGAGAAGTTTGTTGGAGTTTATGAGTTTTTTGAGAATTTCGTTGGAGTTTGTGAGTTTTTGGAGAAGTTTGGAGTTTGTGGGAGAAGATTGGAGATTTTTTTGGAAATTCATTTTTGGCACATGTTGCCATCAATGTGTAATGAAACAACTTGCAAAAGAAGAATATAATATGAAATATGTTGAAAATACTTGATAATAATATGACACTTCAAGGGGGCAACCTCCTGATCCACTTTGAGGGGGATACTTCCAATAGTCTTCAATAAGAACACAATACTCAACATGATGATTAAATAAGACTCACAACCTCCTATATATACCTATTTATGCCTAGGATATCACCTAGGCCAACTTAGATAACCTTGTATAAGCCCTAGGCCAACCTAACTAACTCAATAACAATATAATAATGATAATATGACTTAATTAAGAGTTAAGGTAGCCACAAGTTGACTACTCATAACCTAATACACACTATAGGGGTAAGGGCATAACATTGCCCTCCTCTTTACAAAAGCATTGTCCTCAATGCTAACTTTTTTCTTTTTCTTCTTCATCTATTTTTTTTACTATTGCTTATTTTTCTACTATTGCTTCTTGTTCCTACTCCTTTCTTTGTTTTGTTCTTTTTCTTATTCTTGTTCTTTCTCTATCTCTTTTTTACTTTCACTTCTTCTTCTACTGCTACTTCTTGTTGCTCTTCTTCTTGTTCCTACTTTTTTCTTACTCTTTCTCTTTCTCTTTCTCTTTCTCTTTCTCTTTCTCTTTCTCTTTCTCTTTCTCTTTCTCTTTCTCTTTCTCTTTCTCTTTCTCTTTCTCTTTCTCTTTCTCTTTCTCTTTCTCTTTCTCTTTCTCTTTCTCTTTCTCTTTACCTTTCTATTTCTCTTACTCTTGTTCTTGTTCTTACTCTTGTTCTTACTCTTGTTCTTTCTCTTTCTCTTTCTCTTTTTCTTGTTCTACTTCTTGTTCCTTTTTATTTTTCTTCTTTTTTTGTGGCTACTTTTTGTTGTAAAGAAGGTCTAAAAAGTTGATTTTGTGATAAATAACACAAATAAAGGCAAAATAATCTAAATAAATTTTTGTAACTTACCAAGGCCTAGGTAGCACTCCAATAGAAAAATCTCCCAAAAATCAGGTAATTTACAACCTTGAGAGTGATTTTTTTGAAAACCCTATTTTCTTAATAAATCAATTATTTTTGCTTCAATTTCTCTAAAAAATGGATTGTATCCTCCTCTGATATGTCTCAAACAACCCACAAAAAATCATGAACCAATTCACTAATATTTGGGAGATATGTGTTTTACAAATAGATTGGGCTAAAACCCTAATTGTGTAATAAATCACTCAATTCTACTCCAATTCTTTTGAAATCTGGAATTTAGCTTCTTAGAATTTTTTTTAAAAAAACCTTTAAAAATCAAACAAAAATTCACTAAAATATGGGAGGTATGGTTTTCACAAAATAACCTCCAAAATTGAGAAAAATGCCTTATCTAAGTAATGGTGCCAAGATCATGCTCTGATACCACTTGTAATGAAACAACTTGCACAAGAAGAATATAATATGAAATTTATTGAAAATACTTGATAATAATATGCCACTTCAAGGGGGATACCTCCAATAGTCTTCAATAAGAACACAATAATCAACATGATGATCAAATAAGACTCACAACCTCCTATATATACCTATTTATGCCTAGTATATCACCCATGATGACTTATATAACCCTATATAACCACTAGGATGACCTAACTAACTAAATAAAAATATAATAAGATAATATGACTTAATTAAGAGTTAAGGTAGCCATAAGCCGACTACTCATAACCTGATACACACTATAGCGGTAAGGGTATAACATAATGACGAAGGGGGAGATTGTTGAAAGAATGAAGAAGGAGCCCCTTAATGTATTGTCATTGATGTCAACATTGGTTTGTGATATCTATATTGATCTGGTGAATAGAGCTGATTTGGTAATGGAGATACCTTGATCCGATATTTTGGTCCACACTCTCTCATATGATAAGATCTACTTATGTGGTGCTTGTATGTTTTTCCTAACTATAATTTTCATATGTGTTCAATCTTTTAGTTACTTTGGATGTATATTTTGAAAGATAAGTGATAGTAGTTCGACATACAAATTTTTGGCTATGTACAACTGTGCAAGTGAGTATGTGTAAATTGGTTCACGCTCCTCTAGTGATAAGAATTAGACTTTACAATTTTGGGAGATTTCTTACAGATGTCAACACATTGTATATTCTATATATAGTGCATGATTATGTGGTCAGATTGATCGTTGGTCTTGATTAGTTAGCATATTTTGAGATTAGGTCTAATTCTTGGCCGACCTAATGCTTGGTGTGTGTTGCGGTGACTAAATGTGCATTATGGATGTTAGTGAGGTCTATTTTTGGTCCATTCCAACCTAAATCAAGTATTGCACATTTTGGTTTAAGCACAAAGGTGTTTTGGTTCAAGTGTGTAGCCAACAAGACAATTTTGATTTAATTTAGAGCTACATCTAATTAGGTCAACCTAATTTATGTATGCAGATGAATTGGGTATTATATGAAAGATATTTTTGAGGTTGTAAAGAGATGGATGTATGTGAGTATGTGAATTTTGTATGTACATGATCCGAATAGTAGTAGATATGTTGTGAATGTTGAGCGAATGTAAAGCAAGGCTGTGTTTTGCATTCTATATTTGGTGAAGTGCATAAAATTAGTATATTGAGCTTCAAAGGAATTGAATTTAGCATAAGGAAGGTGCATTTTGTATCGGTTCACATCTTGGTCATGTGGCCATTCTATCTTCTTCTATTTATCTTTCTTTCTATGGATAGTGAGTTCACTTGGACAGTGAATCCAATTGGAAATGAGCCTTTCTGTAATATCTTATAACTAGTTATAATATATTGCACGAGCTAACTGTCACCGTGGTTTTTCCCTTTTTGGGTTTCCACATAAAAATTATTGGTGTTCATGTGTTATGTGATCTAGTGATTGTTTCATGCTTTCATTCATTATTACTATTGGATGTGTTTTGTTAATTAGATGGATTATGATCAAATGTTTTAATGGAATATTGATTCACCCCCTCCTCAGTATTCTAGGTGTTCAACACCATGTATATTTGGTGATATAGGCATTTGCATGTGTGTGTCTGGTTTTTTTCTCTGCATATACTTTTATACTAGTTTAAAAGTATTAAAGTAAGGTTTTAATTGATCTACTAATTCACCCCCTCTCTCAGTAGATTGTTGTGTTCCAATTGTGATCATTTTGGTCCTTAAAGTAGGTATTCAAGTGATCAAATTGATAAAAATATTCCCCATGCAATCATGAAATTTATTTAATCCTACTCAACTTTTTCTACCATAAAACTATAGCCTAAAAAGTAATCCATCATAGGAATTCATTTTGACCCCATCACTTACTGCAATAAATAATCCATATTAGGTAATGAAAAATTATCCTTAAGAGAATTGATATTTAAGCTTATAAAATCCATACATAACCTAATATCTCCTTTATTTTTTCTCACAAGAACTAATTTTTAAACCCACTCTAAGTGTCTAATCAATTTGATTATAACTCACAAATTCATAAGATTTTTTTTCATTTGAGAGGAAAGAATAGGGTTAATGGAATATTACTTCTTCTTAAATGGATTTTTACTAACCTCTAAAAGGATGGTGTGTGAGAACAAATATTCTCTATAAGACTTTAGCTCATCATAATATCAAGAAAAATATTTTTATACCTTTACAACAATGTATAATCATCTATTTCTCTAGTGGTTTTTAAAAAAATCAAGGAGATTATCCTAGGAATTGATTCATTTCCTAAGTTGAAATCTTCTATATCTTCCTAATTGACCAACTTACTCCTTGGTTTATAACAATTAATACTATTAAACATTCTTTCTAAGGCCATAAGACCTTTTGGAATGGTATTTTCTTAGCTATATGATTTCATTACCAAAGAGAATCCCCAGGTTCCATTTTATTTTTCCACCATGGGATCCCAATCAATCAATTGATTTTTTAAGTGCTTTGTGAAATTCAAGAAATTATAAATTTTTTTATCATCATTGAAGAATTTCCAATTATAGATATTATAAAAATGTTGGATCTAGTAAGAATTTCAATGCCATATTTATAATGGTGAGATGGTAGGGAAGTATAAAAATTTAAATCTAATACAAAAAATGGCATCATCCATAGCATTATTATCTCTCTTGACCCATTTAATGTCAAAGGTATCAAGCATCTCAAAGGTATCACACACAATATTCCTAAATAGTTTTAATCCCTTCTCTTCGATAGCATATTTTCCTCTAACTTGAGACACCACAAGTTTTGAATCACCTCAGACTCTTAGGCATTTGACCTCATATTTGGATGTCACCTTTAAGCCAAATAGTAAAGATTCATACTTAACCATTACATTCAAAATTCATCATAAAGGTGATCTTCTAACTTGTGTCATCTAGTGACAAAAATATAACTCCTACACCATTTCCTTCTCTTGAACATGCACCATCAAAATTTATACTCCAAATTCTATCACTTTTAGTATATTGATGTAGATGAAAATATTCAAGATCAAACTAATTTTAACTCATCATCACAATACCCAATGAAACAACTTAGTTCTATGTGAAAGTAACATATTTCATTCCTTTCTTCATTTAAATTCTCTATGATGTATACCATATTATTTTTTTAGTGTAGTATGACTTATTTTCCTCTAGTTGGATGCTATCACCAATTGAAGTTTCCTATTTCTTAGATAGTATCATACCTCACTTCATTGTAAAATCAACAATTATAATGTACATTGAAAAGTATTTCCATAGGTATACAATGATCTACACTTCTACAATATTTACTATTCCAATCACATTCACCTCATGAGAATCCAAGGAAAATCACTTATCATATGATTTAGAAACCTACAACCCCAACTAATTCATGAATTTTACAAGCATAAAAATACTATATTCTGTAAAATCTAACATGCAATTATGTACTATCTAACCTTTAACTAGAAAATAGTCATAAAATAAATCAATTGATTTTCTTATTATTAGACACAAAACCTAAGTAAATCTCAAGTGACCCATGAACATTATCTTCATCAATGTTTCCCTTAAGATAACTAATAGCTTCACTAGGTTGATAAGAAAGAAGTAAGAGCAATAATATATAGAAATTCATTTTCTTTGTGTTTAGGGATCCTATGTGCAATTCCATAACTAGCACTTGGATCTTCATTGGCTCAATTCTTAAGCCATATCTATTGGATGATATGCTGGTAACAAGACTAATAATGAAATAGTCACAACATTAATGTTAGAAATAAAATGCATAACTTTATTATTAATAGCAACCTACTTTATGTTTGATAATTTATTTCTAACCTCTTTAATAGCCTTTTACGTTTTATTTTATGTATTCTTCTCTTTATTATGTTGGACATATTTTATAGTCATGCTTGATTTTTCTATGTTGTTAATTAGGATATCAACATTGCTATATTTTGGGACATATTTATTTTGCAAGGATTCATATAGCTTATGCATCTTCTTCCTTTATCGTGACTTTCCTATATCTTAGTTTGCACTTTGTTCTACACTATATCAAATATTAAATATTAAATAAATAAAATCAAGAACTCACAAAGGTTGAGACACCCTAATTCCCAACACTTCTATTATTTTTCTACTTTCCACTTGCCTCCTTTTTCCATTTTCAAAAAACCTTATACATTATCCTAACCACTCATTTATTGCTTCTATGCTAGCACTTATTCTTACACACCTTGTCAACTATAATCTAGCCCCTTTTCTATTCTTGTATAGTTTGTAGTCATGATGTCATCCTTAATGTTGCATATTCATCCTACCCTAACTTGAATTGAACCAACTTCCACCTTTACCTTTTCTCTTGAGGCTAACTAAACATAAGTTTATGTGATATGTTTCTAGATGTATTTTTATTTAAAAGCATTCTTAATATATTAATTTTTAAGCATTATGAGATCATCAAATCATACTTGAAGAAACCATTCATCTTACATAATTCAATTGGTGCTCTATAAGGAATCTAGCTATGCACAACCTTTCTAGAGGCATTTACATGACTAAATAGTGTTTTTTTCAAAATTATTTAATTTTAAAGGATTGATAAAAGAGAATTTCCCTCATATCTCATTTGTACTACAACTACCTAACAAAGGTATTAATAGATATCACCAACCCATACCAAATATCAAGGAGAACAAAAAAGTCAAGGTATTGTTTTGTAGTTTTCGCGCACATGCCCCGCTAAAGGTAGGGACCCTCTTTTCTTGCTTTGTTTGCTTCTTTGTTTTCATAGGGTCTTGAATTTATCCCCTTAAGGGATAGGTCTCTCGGTATTTTTTTTGTTTTTCCCATGTAGTTAATGATAAATCTGCATTCAATATGTCATTTTGCAATTTCATGATGATTGACTAACTCCTTGAGGCTGAATCTTGCTCAAAATTTTGAATTTGAGGAAAAATTGATTATGTTTGGGGCAGATTCGGTAATTCTAAGGTACCTTGGGTTACTCGAACCTTAATCTAACTGGGTAATCCAAGCTACCTCAGATTACCTGAGTCTAAGCTCCCATTGGGTTTCTGAGCTTTCTGTAGACATACGCATGGGAATTTATTGCTTGGATTTAAAGGGTCAATTAGGAAATAAAATGAGGTTTGCAAGGTCATTTGGTTATTTTTCATTTGTACATGCTTGAAGCTGAGAAAGGTCTCCAATATCTTGCATTTGGTTTTAGTTCCAATGTTGGGTTTATTTTTTCTAAGTGATTGTTCTAGGGTTTGATAGTATCCATTGCTAGTTTGCTATTTGCATCTACCTTTATCGAGCGCCATTCCAACATATGACCTTTCGTCCTCCTTTGGTGGTTTTGGTTTTGTTTTGTGCTTTAATGATAAATCCTTTCATGATGTAAGTTAACCGTTGAGTTTGGGGATCTTTGATGAATGTTTCTTGTTTCACCATTGTGGGTTTCATTCTTTAGGGTTAATTTTTAAAGGATAAGTGAGGGATTTGACTTGAATAAGTAAACTTATTGAATATCCTTCCTACCTCTCCCTTTTGCATTTTTGTGATTGAATGAAGATATGAGAGGGTTTTATCCTATTTCATAAAACCAACTCAAAACCCTAGTTTTGTGCTCGCAAATTTGATAAAGGATGAATCATGTTGAAGATTTTGAAGAAACATGTTGAATCCCCGTGTGAGTCATGTGTATTTCATCTTAGAGTAAAAATGATTCAAACTTTGGAAGGTGAATTTGCTTCATTGATCATTTTGACACAAAGTAGTTTTGATACTTAGAGAACTTCAATCTTGAGAAAATCTTGGAAATTCTGAGGTAGCTCAGATTTTTTGAGCTCTAATCTACCTGAAGAATCTGAGTCCTCTCGAATTATTTGAATCCTTTGTGCATCTTGAATCCTGAGCTCGAAGGGTGAACACTTAGTCAGTTTTGATCTTAACTTTCATTGGGTGATTCTGAGAAAGCTCAGATTACACAAATGTTAGTTCACCCAGGTAATCTGAGGTCCCTAGAAATACCTGAGCTTCATAAACTTTGGACTCCTAGTGCATGAGATGAGTTAACCCTTGAAATGGAAATTACATTTCAAGTGTTCTTAAAGTGATCAATGCCTGATTATGATAAATTTCATTGAAAGGTCCAAGAATTTCAAGTGAAATATACACAATGTTTCGAATCTGGGAAATTTGAGCTTGCTCGGATTACTCGAGCTTTAATCCAAATGGGGAATCTGAGTTAGCTCAGATTACCAGACCCTTGCTTTAAAATCTCAATGTTGATGGATAGAGTGTTTGCATATTGGATTATATGATCATTTTATGAGATGGTGATTAATTTGAGTGAATTTTATATGCATACATGATGTGAGAATAAGATCCTTTTAAAATGAATTGCTTTCCTTGTATTTCCATTAGAGTTATATCATTATCATTTTGATTTAATGGCATTACCATTGCATATATTGGTGCTTCATGGAATCCTTACAATGTGTTATATTGGCATTTTCAATTTGGGTGATTTTAGTCCTTTCTAACAAATGTAGGCAGAGCTAAGCCCTGACAAGACCACCAAGTCAAAAGTTGCTTTAGTGAAAGAGGAGGTTAAGCGAGGATTGGAAAGGATGAAGTATGACTTCAAGGGCATATGGCTAGAGTCCAAGATTGTATCTTCTTGGTCAAAGATTGCAGACACAAATATGTGACATATAGATTATGATGACTTTCAGCAGAGGATGTTTGGAAATGCACCAACTCAATTGGCACAAATCATTACTCACACTAGTTTGGCACAAGTAGCAGGGTTCCTTCCAACACAACTTTGTCTGGAATTGGTCCTAGAATGTGCAAAGCACTATGACTCTAGAACAAGGATTATAATTGGCCCACAAGGGAGATTCATGGAAAATATTACTGAAGATTCCATTGCAGAGGTGTTCAATATTGCCTCTCATCATAAGCTCATTGAGGAAATCATCATTGGGGAAGAAATTAAGTTCTATTATGAAGACCCCAATAGGGCTTTGGAAATCATGAACAATTCTTGGATATTGAAGCCCAAGCCCCATTACTCCAAGTTTCCTAAACAACTACATAGAAGTGATTTCAAGCTGAAGTATCATGACATCATAACTCTGTTGGGTAGGGTCATGGGAGTAGAAGAAGCTCACATCTTTTAGAATTGGATGTTCTACCCCATTACACAGATTGTGGCTAACAAGCATTATCACTGGGCTAGAATCATAAGCAACAATTTGGATGCCCAGTTGAGAAGTGTTCAGGAGACCAACAGATTCACCATGACTTCATATCTTGTCTACATGTTGGCCCAACACATAAGACAAAATACAAGGGGCTCAATTGCAAAAGGAATATTGGGAAGGATAGGATATGGGATGTATACCTACAGCTGCAGTATAAAACATCCACTTATAGGAGGGAAAATGATGCATTTTTCATGTACATTCCCAGGTTGTTATAGGATGCTCTCCATGTTAGAGTCTCTGTTGATGCCATGGACTTGATCAAACAATATGGCCAATGGTTCATCCAGTTTCAAAGGTTCACATACATTTGGATACAAGGATCTCCAGTTGTCCCACTTCGACTACCAAGGTATTTGACCAATAAACTTCTAATGCTAGAATTGACAAGGAAAATGGTAGGATTTGAGGAGATCCTACAACATGAGTTAAAAAAGAAAGGGTTGGGAGTAGAATTCCCATTGAGAATAGGAAATTTAGAGGCATGCCCTTCTATTCAAAGTGCTCAACATTCAAAGAAGGAGATGACACAATTTGAGTTGTATTCATATACCAATGGGAATAAGTTTGATCCATATGGAAAGGCCATTAAGCAGGCAAATAGAACATTCAGGCATAAGGATCATATTGAAGATTATTGGGACAATTGTAGAGATGAATTTGATGCAATTAGAAGGAGGTTTTCTAGATTTCCTCTTAAATTGATAAGGTTATATAAGGTGGCAGAGGTTCCTGATAAAGTGCAAGATGATGAGGTAAATTTGGTTTAATATCATGACTATGAGCCCTATAGAAACAAACCATTGCCTCCAATCAACTGGTCAAAAGAGGAGATTATTGATTTGGATCAAGTTACTGAGCTAGTAAAGAAATAATCCAGGCTGTGGGTAAAGCATTAGGTGTTGGAGCTCAAAGTTGAGGGCACAAAATTCACATACAACTTGATGGGAGACTTGGAGTCTCAATTTGAGGAAGAAATTGAAGTTGATAAAGGTGATGATACTGTTGAATCTCAGGAAGAGGATGTTCAAGAGGAAGGAAGGCCTATCTCAATCAAGAGGAGGACCAAGAGTCAGAAAAAAGTGAAGCAGGGAGAGACGCCATCTCCTAAAACCAAGAAGGCTCCTCAATTTAGCACTACTATGGAAAAGGGTGAAACTTCACAACCTGTGAGAAAGAGGAGAATAATCACAGAAAGACAAAAGGATGCTAATGCAAGGAAAGGAAATGTTGCTACAAATGCTCCTTCTTCAAAAGAGGTTGTTGATGTGGAAAGTTTGGGGGAAAATCCCCAAGTATATGTTAGAAGAAACTCCCCCAAACATAAGGTCTCTCCAGTAGAAGGGGTAAAATTTATAGAGAAAGACATACAAGATGAAGAGACACCTACTGATGATATGGAGAAGAGAGTAGCTAAAAGAAATAATTCTCCCATCCCTTCTCCTCATCATAATGTACAAGTCTTGGAGGAAGCAGTTCATGAGGAAGGCAATATATCCAATAATCCTAAACAACCGAAGGAAGAAGATGATGAAGTATCTACTCCTCAAAGTAGAGAATGGAGGAAATTTGTGTAAGAAATGAAACAATCTACCTTTGAAGTAGAGAGTAAGAATATGGAGTCTGAGGTTGTTCAGGGAAAAACATCTAAGTCTCCAGAGAAGGTAATCATTGATGAACTTGAGGATTTCCCTAAGGCAGGGGAGAACAAAGAGGAAGTGGCTAACAATCCTCACCAGGACAAATATGAGCAGGAAGATCAACTAAAAGTAGAACAAAATGTTGAAGAAAATGTGGTTGATAGTCTGAATAAAGAGGTAGCAACCAAGCAATCTGTAGCTCCTAAATGGTTGGAGAAAAGGCTTATTATGAAGCCAATAATTGTCCAAGAAGAAACTCCAAGTTGGGATAAATTGCTTGAACAATGGGGGTAGCCCAAGCAGAGGAAAAGAGCAAGGATAGTTTCTAAAATTTTAAGAGATGAGTTCAACAATAGGGTTATCCATGTGGTAGTGCCTGCAAGTGATAAGTTCAAAGATGAGGTTAGGTCCTCTGATTATAAAGTACAAACTATTAATTTAGGGCCAAACACCAAGGAACAATAAAAGGAAGAATTCCAAGAATCTTCTCAAGCTATTCTAAGGAGACTATCCATAGAGAAACTAAGGAAAAGGAGAAGTTGCAGAGGCAGCTAAATGATGTTTACAAGTATGTTCAGCATTTGATGAAGCCTCTACAAACTATTGGAAGTGAAAGCAATATTCCACAAGGATTGTTTCCTAAGGAGGTAGTTTCAGAAATTGAAAGGTTAAAATCCTCTGTTCATAGCACTCATGGATGGTTGCAGGATGTCAGTAACAGAGGGGATGAAGCAATTGAGCAAATTCTTAAAATTCACAACAATGCTTCTACTTTTCTAGAGCATATTTCATAGGTTGTTGCAGACTGCAAAAGGACCGATGAATCAACTGTCAAGGAGTTGTAGACGATTCTACAGGTACCTAAAGATGAATTGACTAAGTTGAATATCTTTTCTTGTGATGAAATTGGAAAGGTGAAGGAGTGGATTGATGTCTAGAATTATAGAAAATAACTCATTTCCAAGGTTTTGAAGAAAATAATGAAGGTACAAGGGAAAGTGAAAGAAATATATGATAGTTGCATCAGCTTTTTTGAGATAATGATTGGAAGAAAGAAGTTTGGTAAAAAAAACATGAACATCAATAGGTTGCAGTCATGGTGGCATGAAATCTATGCCCCCTCTGATGGTGCTCCCATTACTAAGGACAATTTAGAGGATGCAACAATTTATATTTCAAAATTGGATAAATACCATGAGCTATAGGTTGAATGGAACAAGGTGATGCCCTAGTATTTGGAGGAATTTAAAAATCATAAAACAAGGATTAAATTCATTCCAGTTCCAAATCCAATAGATATGGGAGAAATATTGGAAAAAGCCAAGGAGTTATCCAATAAATTGGAAGCCAACAAAGAGGGAGAAAACAGCTAGCTTGCAGCTACCTAGAATTTTGTGCCAATCATGTGACAATACAACTGGAGGACGACCTCAAATTTTGTACAATCAAAGGGATATTTTGGAAGGGTCTAGGCCAACCTAGATGATGTTTCAAATATTAAATGTAAATTTTATTTTATTCAAAATTCTCTAGGTCAACCTGACTGGCTAACCTAATGATGTAAACCCTAATTTTGGGCCGATCTAATAGCATTGCTCTTTTATAAATTGAGGCTCCAACTTCATTTGAAAAGACTAGAATTAGTTAGACATAGTTGTGCAAGAGTTGGAATTGAGATAGGAGTTAGTAATTTCTGAGGGCAAGTGCTAATACATTGAGAATACATGAATTGTTGTAAACTTGGGTGATTCAATATAAGTAAAGACATTATCCTTTGGCGCTCTTTCTTGTGTTGCTTCACTTTGCATGGTTCTTGTTGTTCTAGATCTTTAAGATTGCTTTGAGATTATTAGTTGCATGTTAGATTTTAGATTTAGATATGATGCAATGGTGTTTATGGTTTAATATTTGAAGTGTTTGAGCAATCCTTGGTCCATACTTTTAATAACTTGTTGATTGTAAGTTGTATAAAGTTAGCCTGGGCTTTGAATTTGTGTGCTAAGTTCAATTGTGGGTATTTATTCATTTCAATTGCAAAATAAGGTTGATTTGGGTGAATGCTTCATGATCTGAAAATCTTTAATTCCTTAGAAGATTGCATTATTTTTGTCAGATTGCAGGTTTATTCTGGGTTTAGTAGGAATTAGTTTTGAAGGATTGGTCCACTTTAAGTTTTTAATCATTTGCATTGTTGGTCTTAGGAATTAGTTTAGTTTTATAATCTCTTTAAACCCTTTATCTTTTGTTGTTTCTTTTGAAATCCGAGTTAAGTTTTAGGATTAAAAGTATCATCATATTGTAAGATCCAGTAAATCTGAAGCTTCCAACATTTGTTTTGTAAGGTCCCTTGTGATTACCAACATTTTCACATTTATCACTGAGTTGTTTTTGCATTATCAAGACCTGACATTAGAGACCTTGGGGTTATCTCTTTAGGCTTGCTAATAAAGATTTACGTTTCAAGAGAGATAGAATACTATATTTTGTTTGAGTTGTTGTGCAAAAAACACCATGAAAGGGTACCTTGAGTGAAGAAAAGATAATAGTTTACAAATTACGCAAATCAAATTTATTTAAATATAGTGTTAGAAATTAGTGTTCACATGAATTAGAAGTGTATTAGAATGAATAAGTTGATGTAGATTGTAATAACAACTCACAAAATTATTTTAGACAAAATAATAATTCTTTCATAATTATTAATATTATTTATATATTTGAATTGTTAAAACAACTCATATACTTAAAAGTTCGTAATAATATTGGATCTGAGAATCCTATAAATATGTAATGGAAAGAACAATAGATTTACATACTTTTGCATGCTTTTATAAACCGGCCGAAAATATTAATATGGTATAGAGCACGTAGCAAGTTGGTGGGTGTGGTGAGTAGTTGGGAAGAGGAGGAATGATTGTTGGCAATTGACAACTGCTATCAATTATTTTCCATCAATTTGTTGTAGCTTATCCTTGTTTCTTTGCTAGTGAACAAAAATCGCTTCCTGTTTGTCTAGCTTGACTTTTCAATAGAAGGTTTTGTATAATTTTGTTGAATTTAGAAAAAGAGGCCAATCGTGACCGTTGATTCTAAATCCAAGTCATGGTATTCTTCTATCTATTTTTCCCTAGTTGAGTTGAAACTATTGCAAGGTTCCTATAGATTTGATATGTTCAAGGGGATGCGAGTAAGGTGGAGTATATTCGTGTTTGTGTTTCACACAAAATGGAGAATGTGTCTAACCACTAATCAAATATTTTAAGATAGCTTTCTATTGCTTCATCTCATCTGTTTGGCTTTTCTGAATCTGTATGATTATTGCAACAATCTCGGTCTTGATCCACACGTTTTCACAGGGAAAGTGGTGATGTGTGATTCCCATGATAATTCGATGGAGACAACAAGGTTTAATGTGAAGGGAGCTGGAGCGATAGAGAAAGTAGTGGATGGTGCCAAATGATGAAAGTGAAATGTTTACATGATCCAGAAAAACAAGTGATTTGTTTTCCCATGGCACATCACAATGGTTTATAGATTGCATTTCACAGGATAGATGCCTTGAAATAAAAATAGGTTTTCCCACACTAGCATAATAAGGAAGACCAAAAAACCATATTAAATATGGCGATGGCTATTTGTTTTGTCCCTGTAGCAATTAAAAAGACACAAAAGATTTGCAACACTCCTCCCCAGTCGCCCTACGCCCAGTTGCACTTTGATATGCCAACCAAACGAATAAGGATTAGGGTTTGTAAATAAGGGCAAGAGGTTTCTTTGAAAAACGTTTAAATTTTATTTTAATTTATTTTTTATTTTTATTTTTAATCTTTCAGGCTTTAGGTGCCTCTAATGCATTTGAAATGAACTTCAAAAAACATTCCATTGCGACTCTATTTCGCTACCATATGTTCGAGTATTTTTAGAGTAAAGTTAGAGATTACCCTTAAAATACTATACTTCCTTTTTAATTCATAGTGAATCGGAAAGGAAAGCGCTGGTTAGGGCAACCGAAACAAAAAAGAGCTAGGAAATAAAGAAAAAAACTAATTCCTTTCTCTTTACATGGGATGGGTTCCATTCTCATTCACATGAGTTTTTTTTTTTCAAATGTTAAAATATTGAAGCTTCCTTGTCCACGTTTTAGCTTGGGATAAGAAAGAAGAGGGACAAAAGGTCATTCTATCATCTACTTGACCCCACCTTACATAAACATTAAATCCTCTTAAATCATAGATTCTAAACCCTAGGGAATTGGTATTATATAGCCAAATTATGTAAAAGCTAGGAAATAAATGCTAAGTTTTACATAAAAAAAAGGTTCATGTGGAAATTTAATGTTGATTTAATTTAAAGCTAGTACTTGTATGGAAAGAAGGTGCAATGGTTATACCGATTGTAGTTTATATAAAATATCTTATAAATTTGAAAATTGACATTTTCTTGAATATACACAATCACAAGAACCAATACAGATAAACCACTGCATAAACCAAAATACCACCAATTGAGGAATGAGTTCTTACACCTCCATGTTGGGTCTCTCTCATCAAATTGATATGCACCAAATGCTTGTAAAAAAAGTTTGTGCCCTTCTTGACTCAAAGAAACTGAGTATATTGAAATGAAAAAAAAACCACTTAAAAAGCTTCAGGTCTAGGGTAGGAATATGATGTGTAGCCAAATGGGGGTGGATTAAGAAATGGTAGAGAAGCTAAAAGAGTTATATAAATCAACCCCTGTGATCAAAGAATATGAATTGTGTCTTCTTTCCCCTGAATTATTCATAACTGAAGCCCATATTCTATTAGCCTAGTTTAGCTGTTGTGGACTTAGAGATAATTTACTTTCTTCAGCTTTTGGTGTTTGTCATATTTGTTATGTTTTCAAAAGCTATTGAAAACTCACAATGTAATCCTCCAATACTTCCCAATTGCCCCCCAAAAAATTCTATATCATGTTAAAAAATATGATGGTGGGGATTAGATTATAATGAAAAAGACAATGCAAAATAGCTTTATAAGGAAAATAATTCCTCAAAAGGACTGCATCACAACTCTATATGCACCCAAGTGAACAATGTAGAATTACTTCATAATAGGACATTTACCGAAAAGATCAATTGGCTTAATTTTGTAGTTCTAATTGTTTTGGTGATACTAAAATATTAATAAACATATATGTGCATATATTGATGTCATCCAAATCAATATACACACAAAAACAAACACATACAACCGATATCGGGTCACCAAGAGATGCAAGAACATAGATACTTCAAGTGTTGCAATTTTGATGCCTGGGCAAAGTCTGTGGCCTCCAAATGGAATAAAACTACTTCTTGATGGGTCCTTTTCCTAATCATTGAACGAAATAGGGTGAGAAATAAATATAGTTACTTATCACACTCGTCTCTATGTCACATGAGAAAGGCCCAAATACTATTATTTTCATATCTCCAATGAAATGACATAGCAGCTCATTATCAACACTAATGAAATGAAAATTGTTATAAAACAAATGAATACTGAAATAGAGCTTGGTAATCTACATAAATTCATAGATTTCAAAAGTTTTTTAGTTGTATGTACTTCGAATTGAGGAAAACATGTATAGTATCCAAATTGATCATTTCTCACTTGTAGGGAATGAAGTAAAATCATCTACAATACATAAATCTAGTTTACAATTACCATAAACCATGCCTGAAATTTATAACAAAACTGTAGCAATTAACCCAATGTGAAATGGTGGCTAAAAGCATCTACAGTTACACCACATAAAACATGAACCGAATGTAGTAACATAAGTTTTCTACAAATTGCAAAACATCTGGCTTAATGAAGTTCCATGACTCCCTCGACAATCATTATGTAAGGCCCATTTTAAAGCATTGAAATATGATGTTGTTTATATAGATTTTAGAGTCCACAATTTGGGAAATATAAAAGCCTTATAAAATTCATTGATATCAAGGCAAGGAAAAGTGTTTTAAGAGTGTACAATCCATCTTATCCATATAGGTGTTCTTTTTATGCCAATACAATTTATTCTTTTTCAACCATGGATCTATATCTATAATCTTAAAAAAAGTTGTTCGAAGAATTCATCTTACTTTCCATCTCGAGGGGTTGAATTTGTATGGACTTCCATAGAAGTCTTCATCCAGGTGAATGGATCTTAAGTATATAAGCATACTCCATCCCTTGGGAATCAAGTTCCTTGAAAGAAGACATTAAAATTAGAATGATCCATTTTTCAAAAAGTGTTAGAATTTAGTTCTTGTTCTAAACTCTATGGGTGTATTGGTTGTTTGATTCATTTATAGTTATATGCATATATAGTCATTGCACTAATGTAGCAATGCTTCTATTTTTTATTCTTAATTTATCGAGCCTAAGCTTGTAGAATTTATGAGATAAGAAATTGAACTATGCTACTTGAAACCCTGTACTTGCTTCAAAAATACCTTCTGCTCACATAGTTCAAAATAAATTTACCATTACCCAAATGAAAGGGGTAAAAAGAGAAGAGATGTATTGTTTCAATCTTATTTGAGAATGAAAATTTCACATAAGACTGAGGAAATGACAATCTAGAATTGAATTGATGGGAAACTATGCATTACTCCAAAATCATTGACTTAATGACTCCACAAAATTTATTGCTTAGAACAATGACAAATGATGAATCAAAGAAACAAACATTAAGACATATATTATAAAATATGAAAATAAAACCATAAAACCAATACCTTCATTTAACAAATAATAACATAATTGTTTTAGAATGTAATAAAAAAAACAAAAATGATCTAGCTACGTACAGATTCCAAAAAGTAAAAATCACTAAAATACTGCTTAGTGACTTACCTCAATATTTTGCATAGATTGTGTCTTGTTGTCAATGTTGCAATGAGAAAAAATGGGTAGAGGTTACAAGAAAAATTTACAAAACCCTACCAAAGCATAAACTTTTTAACATGAAACGAACCAAAACCAATATCCTATTGTTGTTGCTTCAATCTATTCAAAGTAAACAAAAAGTGGATCTCAAAAATGTCGAGGTTTTAGGATTACTGAAAAAATTGAGATCCAATTTTATTGAGAGATCTGATGGAAAAAAAATTCAACTGCTCAAAATTTATTTTAAAGTGTAATTCTTACAATTTAAATGCATGCCTACTAAGTTTATTACACTTGAGAAAGCATTTAAATTGGACAAATTATTACATTGAACTTACTGAGGGATGCATACCCCACAGGAAAGAGGGAGAACGCTCAAGGAATTTACCAAATTAAAAAAATTATTAAAAAAATAGAGAAAGAAAAATATTTGATTATACAATGAAGAAACATTAAAACTAAACAAAAGGGAATATTACTAGAGCTCATTAATCTACAGGTACCCTAAGTTGAATCATTTAAAAAATAGATTAAACATCATATAAATAATTGAAAGTACTCTTAAAAATAATGCAAAGTCAAAAAAAATATAGTGACTTGAACTTCCAATGCCTATAGTATGAAAACAAACAAAATAGAAAACACTGGTAAGTGACTTACCTTAATATTGTGCACAAATTGTTTCATGCTATCCAAGTTCTTGATGAAAAAAAAATGTGTGGTTACATGTGAAATGCCTATTGTCTACTTGCAATTTGTGTAGATGTGAAATGGCCATCATCTTTAAAAAAATTTAAGGACAAAAGGAGATTAAGATATTCCTACTTTTGGAAAAAAATTCTCTGTAATATAAAATTTTCAAGCTAAAGACTTGGAATTAAGGCATCACAAAAACATGGTGTTCGTTGCAAATTTCTCTAGTTTGGTTATTTCAAGATATGTCATTGCCTTAGCACTTACATTAGCTTTTATAAGAAATATAACACAAAGGTTGTTCTATTGCCTTGAGCTTGCTGAGTAGTGAAGGGTTTCATGGCAAAATCCTCCAGAAATACTCTTTTCCATTTATGTTTCCTCTGTGTTTGCTTGCAAGATCAAGTATAGTTTTCCTATGTGTACATTGGCTTCTTTTACAGATGGATTTTGTGAGGATGAGGAGATTTTATGTGTGTCATTTGCTTGAGCTCTATTTAGAAATATGAGAAAATTTGAAAGTTGTTCAATTGCCACCATACTTTTCACAGGAAGTGTTTGGATAAGTGGATCAAAAACTATTAGAATTCGTGCCCTCTTTGAAGATCTTCTTTGCTGCCAAAAGAAAAGGATTCTTCATGAATTATACATTCCTCCATAGTGATAGAAATAGGAATTTAGTAGCACAAAAACTGAAATTGAAAACAGAGGATGACAACGGGGTGTTGAAAATGATGTTCACCATAGTGGCTCAAATTTCTAAATGTGGAACATGTAGATTCAATTGTCAAAAATTTTTTAGGCATAAGACACATTGGTTTATTTTTCAGGCGTGAGACAATTCTGATGGGTTGTGCCCATAATAAATAGTCTATTGACTAACAAGTCTTGGAAGATATTTTTAGAAGTGGGGAAAGGAACTAATTCCTTAAAGTTGCATCCTCCTAACATTTCTAAGATAATAGAATTCTTTAGAATAAAGTAAGGAATAAGTAAAAATGAGTATATGTCCATGGTAAAATAATTGAAGTGAGTCCACCAAAAACTATCTAATTAATTCATTATTTAAGTTATTAAAATATCAAAAAGGTTAGTAAAGTGTTAATTCTATTATTTAATTTATTTATCATTTCAATAATTAAGTTAGTAAAATATAAATAAAGTAGTATTATATTAATGGGTATTAAATTACTAATGATTTCATTAACAAATTTTAGTAAAATGCTATTTGTTATTTATTAATGATTTTATTAATAAATTTTAATAAAAAGGTTAATATATTTATTTGTTAAAGATTTCATTAATGAAATATAGTAAAATAATAACATGTTTATTAAATTATTAATTATTTTCTTAATAAGGTTAGTAAAATGATTTAAATTTTTAGGAAAGATATTTTATGAGAATTATTTGTGTGAAAGGAAGTTAAAAAGATAGGAATGAAATCTTGGGGGACTAGAGAGCTAAATGGAATATGTCTTAAGGTCTAGATTTACATTATTATTGTAAATTATTATTTTAGATAATTGAGACAATATTAAAACAAAAGAGATAATGGATTTAAAATAGCACAGATTAGTATATAATGATCTTGCAAAACTAATTATTTTCATTTAATTGTATCTCTTTAGGGGACTTAGGATATTGAATTAAAATTATTGAGAATCATCTTTAACGAAACTCATAGTCAAGGTCTATATTAATATCTCAAAATAAATACTACACACTCTAATATAAGCACTTTTAAGATGGTCATCTAGGGATCTTACAATTAAGGTAATATTAAGGTGGAAACCCAACCTTAGATGTTGAAGGGGAGTTGTTTCCAATATGAGACCTAAATTAGGCCATCCTTCATTGAGAGTAGGTGAACTAGGTTCGTCATATCCACCTCACCTACGTGGCATGATTATAGTGATGTTGCATGGGAAATGTCACTAAGTCAACAAGATAAACATCATGTTAGGAATGATGATTGATAATATTATAGGAAAAACATTGTGTTTTTTTTGTTATGTCCTTAAGTGTAAAATTATGGGCATGAAAAATGTCATCATCAATAAATATGTGTGATATAATATCATCATATATACAAGGCTCAAAATGGCCAATGAATGTTTACAAAGATCAAATCTATAACAAATCCATGTAAAGCAATGAAAATATCATGTAATTAGCCCTGCCGCCCATTTGGAGGAGACCTCGAATCATGTTGCTCATGCCCTAGCGACCTATGTGTATTATGGGAAGATCTATGCATTTATCCCCTTATTGATCTGATCGGTCCTACACCTATAACTATGCTTTGAGCCTTAAACCTAGGTCGTCTCTGAGCTCTGGGTACCCAAGCCTCATAAAGTGTCCTATAATATGTGACCTTAGCTATGAACTGGTCACACTCTTGTTGGTACTAGGCTCAAGGGATGGAGGAGGCTTGTACTATCTCTAGTTGTATCCTCTATCTCCTCTCTCCATCTCTCTCTTGAACAAGAGAATCCCTCTTAAACCTATCTTGGTCCTTCTTGGCTATAAGGATCACTATTTGTGTGTCTGTGGCCTGTCGCCATGCTATTTCTACATCTCTCTCCCCCAATTTGGCATCCCTATCCTAGATCACTTGGTCATGCTCTAGGAAAGCTTGATCCTACTCTATTGTCACTTGTGCAAGTAATGTAACCATGTCTCCATCTGAGGGAGGTGCTTGTGGTAAGTATGCTTGCACCCTTTATTGTTGATTGCCAGGGCCCTATCCATGTTCATCATCCTAAACCTAGTCTTAATTCCCGTCATCTTGATCATCCCATTGTTCCCTTTGCTACCGCTTAAGGTAAATCCTCTGCCATTATCAATCATCTCTACTCCCAACTGCCCCGCCTCTCCTCCTCCTATCGATCACCAACCCTCTTGCTCCCGTACCCCCTGGGGGAATAGTAAATCTGAGTGGCCTCCTATGAGCCCACTATGCATCAAATTCTTGTGTCATCCTTCCATCCTAGGTTTCGACCTTCCATTCCCATCCAAATGGTGTTAATGCATTGAACTATGTTAATACCCTCCGTGAATTCACTTGAGGTCCCATTCATTGACCTCTCTAGCTTTCCAAGTATATCTAGCATGGTAATTGTCACCTACCTTGGTTTGTCTCTCTCTGAATTGGCATAGGACTCTACCTGGAAGATACCTCTCTAAGATGGTATCCACTCTCCCAATCAGGTATCTCATTTGTCTATAATAAACAAGCTGCTCATGGTCATCTATCCATGCCTCACAATCTAGATACAAATGCCATATGAACTTAGTCACATTATCGAAAATAGACCTCCAGTACTAAAGTCTACCAGGTTGACTATAGTGGAGCTAATCATGGTACTTGTATGAATAGGGATCATTGGATCCCTCTGATCAATCACCTCTAGACATGTAACTACAATGTGCTCCCATGCCTAAACATGGATTAAGCTAACACCTACCTATATGCTACTACCTCTATGGTAAAGCGCCTCATGCATGTCATGATATAGATGAGCCAAAATGTAGGGTCCCCATGCATAGACAATACCTTACTTCATCATCATCTCAATGACAATGTCCCAACTAACAAGAAATCTCTGTGATATCCTATCTGGCATCAAGGGTCCAATAATCAATCCTGCTAGAACTATAACCATGTCATTCACAATATCCAAAAATGGAGTCAGGTCGATCTCTGAATCTACCACCTTGAGATGTTAAACACCTATTAATCACTATCTATCTAGTGTACCTCTCCTCATGTAATACTCAACCAGTTCACCATGAATAGGGATACGTAGTATCCTCCAAACATCCTCGAGTGTGATGGTACACTCCCCTATGGGTAGGTGGAAGGTGGCTATATCAAATCTCCAATGGTCTACAAGTGTTGTCATCATCACTCTATGAGATCAAATCTCAGGTATGTATGCAATGTGTCTCAATCTAACAATGTCTATAAAATATCTCTCTAGCTCCCAAAACTGATCTATCCGACCTAATATCTATGGTCTCTGCTCCTTAGACTATAGATGATGTAGTGTGGCATGTAAGCATTCAACCCACAACATCAAAAATTTTCTAAGAAATCAAGTCATGAACTGAAATTTGTAGTTAAACTAGCTAAATCAGTGCTTTTGAATAAAAGCAAGCATTTCTTGGAACAATCACAATCTGTTTTTACAAAAGTGAGTCTATTTCTTAACAATAGTGCTAGTTTTTAGTAATAGAGAACCTATTAAACCTACAAAAGCACTACTCTTTGACATTAGTGATAATACCCTATAACCTAATCCACCTGGTAAAATTTTGCAAAGGCGAACACGCAATAGTGCTAGCTTTTAACAATAGCACTATTGCTTGACAATAGCATTGGATTTCAACATTAACGATCATTCTAAAAATACGACAATGCTAAAACCCTGTCAATAATGCTAATCCTAAAACCTATCGCTATTATTCATCCTAACTTCAAACATTAATTACAAAAACAAAAGAAAGTCAAAAGTGAAAGAAGTTTACATACCACAACCCCCACGTTGGCTGGTCACTAATATTGATAGACAATGTTTGCTCGATGTGGTGTGATTAGAACCCTCACCATCGTCAATGCACATTTGTAGCAAAAAATCACCAGAGAGTTGAAATCACCTAAAGTTGAGTGCACAAATGAGGGGTGAATGAACCCTAATTTCCTATTTAACCCCCCCAAACCCTAGGTTTTTACCCTCAACCATCTTCCTAAGTTATATTTTGAACACCCTAGATCGTCCCGAGCCTTAACAGTGATCCCTAAGGCCTATTGTTTTTCATCCTCTATGCATTTGAACTAATCTCGAACCTTGTCATGAGCTCCACCTGAAAAAGTAATTTTCTTGGTTGACCTCTCAATGGGGCAGTCCAATGTCATATCATCCTTCTACTAACCATCAAGGCATAGTGGGGCATATTTAATTTTTCAAACTTGATCTTAGCATCAAATTCTTTGAAACAATGCATCAACTACATTATGTCAAAGAGGGGCAACATGTAGACATGTAAAAATTCCTAATGCATATCATACATCTCGAAACTACATTTTTCCATCATTGGCATCATCTTCATTACCATTATTGCATTTAGCATCATTAATCCCCTTTTAACATCATTTCCATCATTTAACCCTATTTCCCTCTATTAATTAAATAATCTTGAATTGTTTAATTAATTCACTATTTTATCACTAATTTAACCCCATTCCTCCAAATTAATTAAATAAACATTAATTATTTAATTATGTCACTAACTTAACTTATTCTTCTATTTTAATTAAATAGTTATCAATTAATTATTTAATTAAATATTAAACCCTCTTCTAATATTAAATAATTATCTTTAAATTATTTAATTAAATCACTTACCATCATGCATGAATTAAATAGTTATCTTTAATTATTTAATTATCTTAATAATCCCTCATATTCACACTTCTTTTATATTAAATAATTATTATTAATTATTTAAATCTCATCTTTATCTCAAACATCATCCATTAATAAATAAACATTTTATTTCTTAATCAATCTTATCTTGCATGTTCCTCCAATAATTAATTAATTATATCATGCATTATTCCCTCACTCAGTCAACTGATGTTGATTGACAACTCTTTTGATCAATCAGTTCTCTTAACTCCCACTCACTCAGAGTCTTCTGGTCAATCAATTGACTTAATACTTTAATCAATATCTCATGCAACCAGTTAACTGGAATCCTGTAGCCACTTGCAGTCAATTAACTGGGTAATCAATTCCTCTAATTCATTCTCATCCTTTGATCTCAAATTAGCACTTCTTAATCTAGATCCTTGATCTAATTTCCTAAAATCTATAAAATAACCCTTCATCCTTCACATTCATTACCTATAATTTTCCTAGCTAAGTCTTGTCCATTTTATTCTTGAACAATTTAGAGCATTTATCATGGTATCTAGGCCATCATATATCGAGCTTTTGCAAGCTATCATGGAAGCTTTGTGTTGAAACAATCCAAAATTTTGAACAACACAAGTTAATCCACAATGAGATGGTAATATTGTTGTTTTTTTCAGATTTAATTGTGTCTTTGATTTGATTAACCTTTGTTTGAATTCATAGATTTGATCTCATTGGTATGTGGGTTTTTATCTTCATTTGCTTTTTATTGAATCTTTTTAATAATCTTGATTTTTTGGCCCCAAAAAACTTTTCAATTATCCTGTCAGTTGACGCTCAGCTAGGACTTCCAAGTTTATAGGTTCAAATGCATTTGAATAATGGGCCCAAAAATTGAATATCTTTCCATTTGTTGTGGGCTTATTGGTTGTATCTGTCCATTTTTTATCACTTGCTGGCAGGTGATTTCAATAGCTATAATTGATTGATGAATGCATGGTGACTAATTGAATTGCCTTCCTCTCAAGTGTGCAATGGACATCAGTGTTTAAAATCTTGGGCATATGAATGAGCCTGGAGGAAGATTGGACAGCTATAGCTCTGAGTCAGGTGACGTTTTTGAAGAGATCTTGTGACCCAAGATGAGAGGAATAAAGGAATGATGGATGAGAGGGGTGAGTTAGCTTCTATAACACCAATATGAGAAAGAAGGTCCTAGTTTTTATTTGAGGGAGAAGAGTGAGAAGATCAAGGGCTAGAAATGGTTGAGAAAAGTTAAGTCAAGATATTTTGAGGGAAATTAGGATTATTTAATTATGGAGTATAGGAATATGCCATTCTTTAAAAATAATATTTCATTGGAGAAAAAAGATTAGAAATGGGATAATTAAATAATTAAGATTATTTAATTATATGGGATTAGAAGAAATATTAGACGAACCTAATTAAATAATTAAAATTATTCAACTAGGGTAATAAAGGGGAAAATTAGTGATGAATTAATGAATAATTTAAACAATTCAAGATTATTTAATTAATAGAGAAAAATAGGGTTAAATGATGAAAATGATATTAATATGGGATTAATAGTGCAAATTATGTGAAATGATGCTAAATACAATAATGGTAATGAAAATGATGTCAATGATGGAAAAATGCAGTTTCAGGATGTGTGATACACATTTGGCATTTTTACATGTCTACATTTTGCCCCTCTTTGACACAATGTAATTGTTACATTGTTTCAAAGAATTCGATGCTTAGACTAAGATACATTTTTTTTAAAGATGCTCCATTGTGCCCTGGTGGTTAGCAGAAGAATGATAGAACACTGGGCTGCCCCCTCGAGGGGTCAATCAAAAAAATACTTTTTTAGGTCAGCCTTGTGAGGATCAATTTAGATGCATAAAGGACAAAAAATTAGGCCCTAGGGATCATAGTTAAAGCTCAAGATGATCCAAGGTGCTCAAAATATAATGTAGGAGGGTGGTTAAGGGTAAAAACCTAGGGTTTAGGGGGGTTAAATAGGAAATTAGGGTTCATTTTCTCCTCATTTGCACACTCAACTTTAGGAGATTCTTTCTCTCTAGTAATTTTTTGTTACAAACATGTATTGACGCTGGTGGGGGTTCCAAGTACACCACATCGAGTAGACGTTGTTCAACAGTACTAATGACCAATCGACGTGGGGGTTGTAGTACATAACCTTCTAACTTTCACTTTTGATTTATATTATTTTTCGTTACTAGTGTGCCACATTAGGTTACACAATTATGGTAGGTTTTAGGATGCTCTCTATTGATGCAATATGACTACTTTTGTAGCTTTAGGATAACTGATTTTGTGAAAAATAAGAGCTATTATCAAATACTATTGTTAAATGGTAGCACTGTTGTAAGTTTGTGGTTGTAAAATATGACCTTTTGCTATAGATTTTTAGGATATTGTTGCTAATGTCATAAAATGATGCTATTGTATAGGACTAACAAGCTTGCTATTGTAAAAGGTGTCCACTTTTTTCAAGTAATAGGTTCGCTATTGTAAAAAACAACTGTGGTTGCTCCAGAAGATGCTCGCTTTTACAAAAAAAAGTACTGATTTGCTTAGTTTAACTACATATTTAGGTTTTTTGACTAGATTTTTTAGAAAAAAATGATGTTGTGGGTTGAATGCTTGCAAGCCACATTACATCCTCTACATTCTAGGGAGCACAAACCATAGATCTTAAATTGGATAGCTCAGTTCCAGGAGTTAGAGAGAGATTTTCTAAAGGATATTGGATTAGAGCACATCACATATATGCTTGAGATTCGACACATCAAGCCATGATGACAATGTAGAGCATTGGAGATTCAAGACAACAACCTTCCACTTGCCTACAAGTGAGTGTACTTTCACACTCAAGGATGTTTGGAGGATATTGTGGATCCCTATTCACAAAGAGCTAGTTTCTTATGACATTAAGATAGGTACACTGGCCATACAAAGATTATTAGGTATTGAACATCTCACAGTGGTAGATTCAGAGATCAATCTTACTCCATTTTTTGATACTATAGATGATATGGTTATTGTTCTAGTTGGATTGATCATAGGGACTTTGATGATAGATAGGAGATCTCAAAGATTTCTAGTAGGTTGGGGAGCTATCATCAAGATGATGATGGAGGATGGTACTCACTACACATAGGTTCTATGTGTTTTAGCTCACCTATATCATGACATGCACCGGGAATGTTGCCATAGAGGTAGCAACATATCAACGGGTGTCCCTTCACTCCATGTTTGGGCAAGAGAGTGGGTTACAGTTACTTGACCAAAGGGTATTGATTAGAGAGATGCTAGGGATCCATATGCACATATATATCATGATTATCTTCATTACAGATAGTCTGGGAGATTGTAGTACTAGAGGGTTGTGTTTGATGACATGAAAGAGTTCATATGGAGGCCATATCTAGATTGTATGGACCAATAACCATGAGCAACTAGTTTAATATTGAAAGATAAAATACTTGATTGACATAGTGGATACCATTCCAGAGAGGTATCTTCCAAACGTAGTCCTCTGCTAGTTTGGGGAGAGACAAACGCCTAATGATTACCATGCCAAGTATGCTCACATAGATAGAGAGGCCAATGCATGGGGACCTCAAGCAGATCCTAGGAAAGAAGTATCTAAGTTTGAAGCATTGGAAACTTTTGGATGGGGTTGGGCATTCAGACCTAGAGATCTGAGGACTACATAGGATTTCGATACATGGTGGGTGAAGAGGAGGATAGTTAGATTTACTATTCCCACGGGAGGAGTAGGAGTAGGAGGCCTAGTGATTGGTTGATAGAGGAGAGGTGTAGCTGGAAGTAGAGAGGCTCGTGAGTGGCAAAGTATTTTGTTAAAAGGCACATGACAAGTGAGAGGGGGGTGAATCAGTTGTCACCAAATTCAAGCACAAAACTTCAAACACTTATCAAATTCACAACCACACTATTATGTTATTAAGTATGAACATGAAATGCAAATAACAGAAAGAAAAATCAACACAATGAACACTAGACTTTATGTGGAAAACCCAATAAGGGAAAGACCATGGTGAGGATCAAATCACAATATAAAGTAATAGCAAAGATCAAATATATATAAGGCTCACTGCTAAGGGCTCACTATCCAGAATAGGACTCATTGTCTAGACACAAAAGCTCACTACTTACACAAGGAGGCTTACTGCCCACAAAAAGAATTACAAAACAAAATTGGCTTCACAGCCGAAATGAAATAATGAGAGTGCACCTAACAAGTGTTGATATAGTTCTAATGATGCTCAATAGAATGACTTAACACACTTTGTCATTTTCACACTTCACATTTGCATCAATGTCATTTCTTGCTCTCTTCACACTACAATCTTCAAAACTATCTGACATATATATCTGAACTATTCACAAGCATCAATTAGGTCGGCTTAATTAGATGCAATCCTTGTTCATCAAAAATATCAACTGTCAGCTTCAAGCATTGACAAAATTTTCCAAAGACAATTCAAACACTTAGCATGCTACATTATGTCAACATGGAACTAAGATAGGTCACACATATATCCACAAAAAAAAATTAATTCACCATACCACCAATAATCCATGAGGTTGGCCAAAGATAGGCTTAATAGCAAAATGCAATCAACAAAATAATGCTAATACACCGTATGAGTACCTGAGCATGAGAGATTCTGAACATACATGCTTTCAATATCCATATTTACTAATTCCCAAAACTGCAAGTAGCAACAATCAATCACAGAGGATTGCTGACCAAAACACCAGAGGATGTAAATTGTATACTGATTCAGATATCAAACCAAAATACCATCTATCAAACAATGACTTAGTCTTGCAGTCACAACCCATATAAAATGGTGACATCGATGACAACACAAAACTGTATAGTAGGCCATTCTTCTTCATTCTTCCAACAATCCCCCCTTTGTCATCGATGGCAACATGTGACAAAATTTTACAAAACAAACATTCTTTCCCCTTATCATCATTGTCCTTTCCCTTTTTACTCCTCTCTTCCCCTTTAACATCAATGGAAAAGGGTGACCAAAAATAGGATGTGCATGCATGTACATGGTAATATTGTATATAAAAAGGAATTCCAACTCCCTATTTCAAACATTCAAGTGAAAATGACACTTTTTACATGAAATATTTTCTTGTACCTGTCTCTTATGATCAAAAGAATTATTTTCCAAGCAAGCTGAATTCATCCTTGCATTCGTACCATCCAATAAAGAAAACTGTGTAAAAGAGGATGTTTGGTCCAAAGACAAACATTGTCATTCACAATCTTATGTGTCAAAGAGTAATCCAGAGAGATGATCCAATTGAACCTAAATGATTTCTTTAACCATCTAGAAGGTTTTAACCAAGTCTTCTCTTTGCCTCTAAGCAATTAGTAATTCCACTTGCAATTCACCAACTCTTATTCTTTGTTTTCCATTATTGTCTTTGAAGATATCAAAACTCTTTCCAATACAATTCATCTCAGATTCAGTGGCTTCAATTCTACTTCTAAAATTGTCTACAGCTGCCGGCCACCGAAGACAATACCAATAGATGTCAGATATTTCTTTGATGCTTTCTCTTGTCTCATTAATGTTTTTAGATAATTTTTTTTTGGATTTTACACATCTTCTTTCAATCATAGCTTTGAACTTATGACCTTTGGGTCATTCTAACAATGTTCTTTCTTCAATAACCTCTACTAGATCATCCGATAATGAGTCAGACACATCTAAAATTGAAATACCCCTATTGAGAAAATAATCAACTAGTACATCATCAATTTTAAGTCTTTTGATCGGAGAGCATGCACTCCACATTTCACCAACCTTCTTCATATCACCTTTATCTAACATCATCTATATATCTTTTGGATCAAAGGAGTTAGATCTAGAAAAAAATTCTTCTTCATTCTTCTTTTCTTTCAAGATAGTAATAACATCTTTTGTGATAGTTTTTCTCCTTTTAGATTCCAAAGAGGATTCACCAATGATAACTTCCAATTCTTTCTTACCGGAGGAGGAGCCCACTTCAAACTAACTAGGCACTAACATATTAGAGCACAGATTCATCTTCAAGGATGTGAAATAGGTTCTACAAATACTTACATTTTCCTCCATCGATTCCAAATACCTGTAAATTTGTTTTCTGACAAGAATACTGGATTCCCACTCAACATTTTCTCTTCCTGGTAGCGAGCTCAAAAAGTAAAATATCAAACATATGAGCAAATACCCAAACTAGAAAGGATAACCCTCGACCAAGGACATTCTTACATTCTCAATTAGTTTTTATAGTAATAGGCTACACAAATCAAACTGTATGTTTTCCTTAATCATCATGTGTGCAAGATATACAACAATAGCCGAAGTTGAGCCTTCACAATTTCTCAAGTAGATTTTATAAGAGATGTTGTACGCAACATACCTTACAGTAAAATCAATAATAATATTTATCAATAGAGCTTGAGGGTCTTTGTCAATACTAGTAAGTTCCTCCAAATCTTTGTATTTCACGGTTTTCTTCCTAGGGAGGTCCCCGACACTACATAAACCAATAGTAGCTTTGATTGCCTCCTTTGTGATCAAATAGGGTTTTTCCAACATAATGTTGTCGTTCTTGAATCAACCTAACAAGAACAAGATAGATTCTTTGTTTGAAAACTAGTAAAATTATCTACATAAATCCATACCTAGGGTTTTTATGCTCTATAATTCATTTGTCTTCAGCCCTAGTTCCATTCCCTTCATATTCCTATGATCAATTATTCTAATTCAACACCCTTCAGCTTCAGCGGAATATTGCCACTTGATCCTTTGTCCATCGTCATGCTTGTCTTTCTTGAATTCTTTATTATTCAATCAAAACTTCTTCCTTTTCCCTTCTCCCCCTTTGTAAACTAAGAAATAACTCCTAATTATCTATAATAGTTCCTTCGAATTTCCTCAGAATTGCTACAAATCACTTTGAGATCGCTTCAGGATTGCCCCAAGTCATTTTTCAAACTCTTCAAGTGCACAAATGATCAAAAATACTTATGGATTTTACTTTATACGCCATTGGTTTTCCCTAATTTACATTAAATGCAACAAACTTCAAAAAGCTGATAAAACCTTTGTTTCTCTGCACTGTAAACCCTAAATTGATTCACAAAAGAACATGCTTGCAATTTTTCTTCCAGTTTCTTTTCCATAACCTCTATTTACTCATTCTTTACAATATATCCTCGTGCCAACATTTGACACACCATTCATCCAGGGGGTTTATACAATTTTCTATTAATGCTCCCCCTAAGACCATGCTAGTTCTAATTCCTAGAGGAATTGTCTGTATCAGATGAGGGCATAGACACATATGTTGTCTCTAGCTTTTCTTCTTTCTTCCCCCATATCTTATTAATCTCTTGCTTCACCTCATCTTTGTCAATTTTCTTCGTTGGCTCATTCTTGTTTACCGGAGTAGACTAATTTCCCTTCTTACTTCAAATTTTTTTTGAGATATGTCCAGGTTTGTTGCAGTTATAGCAGACAACACTTTTCTAATTTGTTTGATCACCATTAACCCTTGATTTTCATTGACTTTCTTTGTGTCCAAATTTGTTGTAAGTATAGGAGTAACCATTAAAGGATTGATTCATTCTGCCTCCATTAAACCTATTCATCATCACTTGACTAATCATTCTCACCTGAGATCTACATTCAGTGGCTTTATGTCCAAATTTCTTGCACGAAAAACATTGTACAAAGAAGGAACTAGAAAACTGACTCATTCTACACCTACACTATGTTGCCCTATGACCAAATTTGTTACATGAAAAACAAATACCATTGAAAGATGGAAACCTTTGTGCATTATTTTGTCTCATAGGCGGTCTTCTAGCAAAGTTTCTTGGATTTATTTTCCACTTCCCTTTGTCTTGAGTGATCTTTTGATTATCCTTTGATCTTTCACCTGTTTCATTTCCCAAGCGACCTTTGTCTTTACTTGGTTTTTGTCCTACAATCAACTCATCAAGCTTGTCGAAGCTAGATTTGAAATTGTTTTCACAGAGTTTTGCTTTCTCCAATTCTACTTTCAAGTTCACCACCTCTTGTTCAAGTCTAGTGCATTCATTAGTCTTGCTCTGCACCATTGTATTCATACTTTCTTCAATTCTCTTTTTTTCTTCCACTAGCACTTTCAATCTGATGATCTCTTGTTTCTACTATTCACTCACTTCTCTATGTCTTTCTTTGAATTTCTTCAATTGCTCTTTCAATTTCTAGACACATTCATTTGCTTCATCAAGATTTTCTTTCAAATCTCTATTTTCATTTTCAGCTTTATCAAGATCTTCAAGTGCAGCCCAAAGTTCTTCTTTATCATCCATTTGATCAACCTTCAGGGTCATCCTCAAGTGGTTAAGCTCTTCACCAATGAATGAAATATTTGATACCAATTGTTAAAAGGTGCAGGACAATTGAGAGTGGGGGGGGGGTGAATCAGTTGTCACCAAATTCAAACACAAAACTTCAAACACTTATCAAATTCACAACCACACTATTTCATTATTAAGTATGAACATGAAATACATATAACAGAAAGGAAAATCAACATAATGAACACTAGATTTTACATAGAAAACCCAATAAGGGAAAATCCACGGTGAGGATCGACTCACAATATAAAGTAATAGAAAAGATTGAATATATATAAGGCTCAATTCCAAGGGCTTAGTGCCCAGAATAGGACTCACTTTCTGGATACAAAAGCTCACTGCTTACACAAGGAGGTTCACTACCTACAAAAAGGATTACAAAAAAAAATTGGCTTCACAACCAAAATGGACTGATGAAAGTGCACCTAACAAGTGTGGATATAGTTCCAATGCTGCTCAATAGACTGAATTAATACACTTCATCATTTTCACACTTCTTCACATTCACATCAATGTCATTCCTCACTCTCTTTGCACTACAATCTTCAAAACTGTTTGACATATATATCTGACCTATTCACAAGCATTAATTAGGTCGGCCTAATTAGATGCAATCCTCATTCATAAAAAATATCAACTTTCAGCTTCAAGCATTCACAAAATTTTCCAAAGACAATTCAAACACTTAACATACTACATTATGTCGGCATGGACCTAAGATAGGTTACACATATATCCACAAAACAAAATTAATTCACGATACCACCAATAATCCATGAGGTTGTCCAAAGATAGGCTTAATAGCAAAATGCAATCAACAAAATAATGCCAATACACCATACAAGCACTTGAGCATGAGAGATTCTAAACATAGATGCTTTCAATATTCATGAACTAGTTCCCAAAACTACAAGCAACAACAATCAATCGCAGAGGATTGCAGACCAAATATCGGAGGATGTAAATTGTATATCAGTTCAGATAACAGACCGAAATATTGGATCAAACAATGACTTAGTCTTGCAGTCACAACCCTTATAACATGGTGACATCAATGACAACACAAAACTGTATAGTAGGCCATTCTTCTTCATTCTTCCAATAGATTTCCATGAGAAACAGTAGAGAGTGTCGCAAGATTAGGATGATAGGCATGATCAGGTTCAAGATGATGGACAAGGACAAGGCCTAAATGATCATCAATAGTGAGTACATGTACCTCCTCCTTAAGGAGACATGGCTACTTGATTAGCACAAATTATGGATGAGAGGGATTAGGCTTGGGTCGAGTGTGATCAGGAGATTCAAGACAGGGATGCTAGAGTAGGAGAGAGAGATGCAAAGATCACTCATAGGCATGCTACAAATTTTGAGATAGCCATTCTTATTGCCAAGTAGGATTAGACCCATAGGGGGAGGGATGCCACAATACAAGAGTGAGACACAAAGCGTGGCACACACATATATAATTAGAGATCACATAGGCCTGGTCCATCCCCCGTGCAAGAGAGAGACCTAACCATGGAGGAGAGGACATATTATCATAATTTATATGAGGCTTAGGTTCCTAGGGCTTGGAGATGACCTAGGTTTGGCACGGGGAGAAACACTATAATAGTGAAGCTAAGCAGATCAAGTGGGGGTTCAGTTAGCAGACCATTGGTATAGCCCTCAAGTCCCCTCCTACAGCCACATAGGTCACTAGGGCACGATCAACATGATCAGAGGTCTCTAGCTCATGATGTTCATCAGGGACCACCTCTAGATGGAAAGCAAAAAATTTGATGTAGATTTCATTGCTTTGATATGGACTTGACATAGACATGATTGTATATATACATTCATCAGCCAGTGTGGCCTCATACATATGTATATTTTGATTCAGTTGATATCGTATCATGCATTATTTATGGATGATGATGTACCGACATTCCTATTTTTGATGTGGCATGTGATGTGTTATGAAATTATTATGATATGCTTTATGTTGATGGATTTATGCTATGCTATGCAATGATGATGTATGCATCGATGTTAGTGATTTCTTGATACTATATGGATATGATAATGTTATGATATGCTCATTTTTTGTATTTTATATTGCTTTGACATGATATGCATAATGTGGATGATATATGACGATGCATGTATGTAATAGATGATGTTTTATGATATGATGCTCTAGGATATGGTTGATATTATGTGCTGATGAGTTTGTGGATGCAAGATGCAAGCCATACTAAAAATGTTGTGATACAAGATGGAGATGTTAGATAGAAGAAATATTATTAGGATTAGATGATAAAAGAAATTAGATGATTTTGATCTAATTACCAAAAATATATAGATTATTGATTGATTGATGTAGATGAATGAATGGATGAATGATTGATAAATGATTAATGATGTGTAAAACGTGATGGGTATGCTTTTTATTCATGGAAAGACTAAGTAATTTTCATCATAGCAATCCTTATTAATGTAGCAAATAAACATGATGCACCAAGGTAAATTAATGACCAAGGTGGATTTGTATATATTGCGTGGACTTTGACTCTACAAACAAGGAGTATTCTTGCTCATACTAGGCATACAAAAACCTTGTTAAAGTGTATGGGTTAAAATTTCAAAGAATTTTGGACTAATGCACAAAGAGGTATGAAGAACCAAACATGCAAGGCCACTTTAGTTGCTTGAAACAACTTCCACACACACAAGGAAATTATTCACCATGGTCGTATTGAAAAAATATATGATAAACACGTCATACAAAATTGACAATCAATACTTGATTCCTTCCTCTCTAAATCCTTATGGACATCCTCACGAGATATTGGGAATAAGACAATAATATAAATGAAAAGAAAATACCAAAATAGATAAACAATGTTGTTGTATCACTTGCCAGGAATGTTTTGATGCTTTAGAATACTATCCATCAATGAGGTCTATTGTAGGAATGATTTATTCATTAAGACACATGTTAGGATGTTTGATGATGATTTTGATAAGTAGGCAGTTAACACTTAGGCACTATTTTAGTCTGATAATGATCAAGTCTTTACGATGTTTGGCTTAATGTTTCTAAGATTTTGATGTTTTCTTGGCTTGTTGATTTCTTTGTCAAAGGGCGAGGGCAATGATTTTTTTATTATGGATGGATAGCTTATTGCAGATAGGTGATAACAAAATTAGGATTTTTGAGATTTTTTGAATGTTATTGTGCTTTTGATGTCATTTGAGATTGTTTTTGATATTTTCTAAATATTTGGATTTTTTGGATATTTTTAAAGAGATTTAGAGACCAAGAGGGGGGACCTAAGGGGGCTGACCTAATGCCTCGGGGGCTCATCAACTGATGGCCTTTCCTACGTTATACACATAGAGACATCATAGTTCACTTTATTGGACTCAAAGCGGCTCGTATGAAGATGGCCAATGATATTTTATGGGTTTTTGATGTTTTACATTTTTTTTTTATTTTGATGGTTTTTTGAATATTTTTGGATTTTGATGTTTATATGTATGTTTTTGGATTTTGATGTTTAGTGAATGATAGGTGAACAAGGATCTAATCCATCTACCAGGTTCAAGAGGTTGCCCCCAATTTGGAACATGATTACTTTTATTATGGATAGGTAGATAAGCTAGATAGTGGATAAAGCTAATGTGGATGGAAGATAGTGCAGTAAGGTTTAACACTTAACCAATTATCAAGCCATGGTTGGTTGCACATTTATTATGCGATGGATGGAATGAAATGGATGAGATAATAGGATGGATATAAAAGAGTAGATGTAATAAAAGGATGAGATGAGGTGGATGAAAGGTTCAGATAGATGATGATGTAGGACTTATTCAAACATAGCACCTTCTTACTAGGTTTTCACCATGATAACTATCCTAGAAGTGCCACAAGGCGGTTTTCATTTAAAGGATGGTTTATTTCTCTTTATTGTATTCTTGAATTTTTATTTTATTTTTTGCTTAGGATATTCTGATGTTTTAGGTGTAGAACTTTGTGAGATGGCTACTGTTGAGTTGTTTTGCTAGGGGTTCACCTTTCAGAGTAGCAAAATGATATGCACAAGAGTTGTAACTTGTCGTGATGATAAAATGATCTAACCACTTTAGTTCAAACTTATCTTTCCCATCCTAGTTAAGTCAAATCTTCTAATTTTATCTTAAGAATAAGTCACCAATCTAAAATCTTTAGTTCTTGATTTGCTTATTATAAATTTGTTTGAGACGGTTTTGATAAGCTTGGAGATGGTTTAGAGCACTCAAACATCTTTCATCTAGCAATTCAAGTTCGTGGAGTTTTGATACTCGGTATTCTTCATTGTTGACAAGATATTTCAAAGATACCCTTAGGGATGGAATCTCAAACTCTATAGGAAAGATAGCTTTAGATCCATATACAATGGAAAAGAGTGTTGCACCCATGGGTGTGTAGATGCTAGTTTTGTAGGCCCACAAAGTAAATTCAATTGAAGGTGCTATTCATAGCTAACAACATTAACATTCTTCTTAAGGATCTTGAGGATCATTTTGTTAGACACTTCCGCTTGATTGTTTCCCTAGGGGTAGGATGGGGTTGAAAAGTGATGTTGTATGGAGAATCTAGTGCAAAGCTCATGGGCATCTTGGTTTCTTAATAGAATTTTTTTGTTATTAATGATACTTTGAGGGATACCATAACACAAATCAAATAGTTAAGGATAAACTTTGCTATTTTTTTTCTAGTGATATAGGTTAGGAGTATAGCTTCTATCCACTTTGTAAATACTTCATAGAATTTATGATAAATTAATGTTTGTTGGATGAAATGAGGGATATCTTTCCTATAAGGTAAAATTCCCATTGTGAGAAGGGAAAAGGTATTGTTATTAGATGTAGCTCTTATGCAGGTGCATGAAAAAGATCACCATGCTGCTGACATTGAAGGCATTTCTTTGAATAATGTATAGCTTCTTGTTCCATTGATGACCAATAGTATCCAGTTCTTAGCAACTTCTTGACTAGATTAGGCCCACTAGAATGAGACCCACAAACACCTTCATGTACCACTTGTAAGGTAGTTTGAGCTTCTTCCATGTTGAGACATTAGAGTAATGTTCCATCAAGGCATCAACAATATAGAGCATCTCTGAGGATTGTAAAGTGTGAGGTTCAATGAACGAAGGTTTTCTTTTGGTTACTTGTAAGGTTAGGTGGTATGGTTATGTGTTGGATATAGGCGTAGGTGTCTTAGTACCAAGGTGAATTGGGACCAACAACATCACACACAAGTTCAAATTCTGGGATATTAAACAATGGTATAAGAAATTGTTTCATGAGGAATTCATACCTTGGAATGTTCTGAGATATATCAAGAAGTGAACCAATGGTTTCCATAGCATTGATAGCTCTGTTGTTGACTCTCAGAACCTGTTCAAAGAGGATGAACAAAAAGTATTGCTTAAAACTATCCACCATTCTTTTATAAGGTAGTAGCTTATCATCCTTTGTTTGGTGTTCATCGTTCACTTATCTGATGACCAATTGTGAATCACCATAAACTTGTAGCTCTTTTATTTTCCATTCCACAACCATTTTTAGCCTAGTGATCAATGCTTCATATTCACCTACATTATTTGTGCAAGGAAAGGAAATCACGTATTCTTTAGGTATACTATCTCCTTGAGGTGTGAGAAAAAGGATACCGACCCCTGATCCATATTGAGTATGAGATCTATCAAAGTATAGTGTCCAACAATTTTCTTGAGTTGTCACAAGGATGCCCTCATCAGGAAATTTCAATATCAATGTATGATGATCTTGTATAGGTGATTTGGCTAATTAGTCTACTATTACTTGTCCTTTAATTGCTTTTTTGTCCATATATTTTATATTGAATTCTCTAATATCATGACTCACTTCACCATTCTTCCAATAAGAGCTACTTTAGCCAAGAGACATTTCAAGGGATCAAATTTGGATATTATCTTGATCTATCAGTTCAACATATAATGTCTAGAAGCTTTTGGGATGTGAAGACAACTACTAAACAAGCTTGTTCAATAGGTGTATAGTTTATTTCATAACCAACAAGGGTACGACTAATGTAGTACACCATTCTTTCTCTGTTATTATCATCAAGCTATGCTAACAAAGCTCCTAAAGATGTTGGTGTCACTAATACATACACAATCATAGATTTTTCCTATATAGGAGGCATCAAAACAAGAGGAGTTCCCAAATAGTCTTTGACCTGCTGATAAGCTTGTTCACATCTTTTGTCCCATTAGAAGTTTACATACTTATGGAGAAAGTGTGTAAAAGGATGGCATTTATCCGCTAACTGGGCTATGAATCTTCAGATTGATTGCAGTTTTCCCTATAAGCTACACAACTATTTCAATGTCTTTGAGGGAGGAATTTCCTTGATAACTTTGACATTTGTGGGATCTACCTCAATTCCTCTTCTAGATACAATATAATCCAATATTTTTCCTAATGTCACACCAAAAACATACTTCTTTGGATTTAGGTGTAGATTGTACTCTTCTAATCTATCAACTATTTTAGCTAGATTACCTAGATGTCCTTGTCTTGTGATATATTTTACCAAAATATCATCTACATAGTCTTCCATGGTTATGTGAAACATGTCATGAAATATAGTAGTCAGGTGGCTCTTGCATTCTTTAGGCTAAATTGCATGGAATTTCAACAAAAAGCTCCCCAAGGACAAGTAAATGTTGTTTTATGGTTGTCCTCAGGTGCTATCTTGATTTGGTTATATCTGAAGAAATCATCTATAAGAGAAAGAATCTCATGACCAACTATTAAATCCACTATCATTTCAATGTTTGGGAGGGGGAAATCATTTGGGAATGCTTTATTGAGGTCTCTAAAATCAATGTAGATCCTTATGCCCCCAATGGGTTTCAACACTGGTACTAGGTTTGACAACCACTTAGGATAATCAATAGGTCTAATGAATCTGACATCAAGAAATTTTTGTACTTCCACTTTGACTAGGAGTGCTATCTAAGGGTGCATCTTATGAAGCTTCTGTTTCACTAGTTTAGTTCTAAGAAAAACTGTAAGATGATGAACTACTAAAGTTGGATCTAAACCAAGAATATCTACATAAGCTAGGAAAAACTGATCTTTCTCTCTTGTATGAAGACTGTGAAGTTTTTTCTTTCCTTAGGATCTAGTGAGGTTGCATGATAGGTGATCTTTGGTGCATCTATTGTTCCCACATTTATGGGTTCAAAATATTCAATCAAAACTTATGATATTTCCTAATACTATTGTTGGATATTGTGGTTGTGTTGCTAATATGTGGTTGTCATTGATGTCAACACTATTAGCATTAATTCATTAGAAATTGTATATGTTGGGGATATTGAGAAAATTGTAATGAGATGAGTTGTAGGTTGTCAGTGGTGAAGTGAAGTTCAATATGTCAGAAATTTCTATACATTGATGATCAAAGGTTGTGGACTAAAGGGTTTTTTGTTGAGTGTATCCAGTTTATCCACATCAAGTTGTAGAGATCCGCTTGAAGATTTGATCGAGTTATGAAGATTTATATTTTGAAATTTTTTTTGTTGCTTCCATTTGTGTTCATGATTGAAGATGATGTGATTTCAGTTAGTTTAGTTGTTGTAGATGCTTCTCTAGTGATTTTTGACGTTTACGAATGCTTCTAGATGATTCTCTATCTTTGTTGCACATCTGCATTGATCATTGTGCTCGTGGTTGGTGATTTTCTCTTGCGTGTTCATGTTTTTTCTTGTTCTTGGATGACATGGTGGTTGTAGCATGTTGTGGATCTTCGAGGAGTAATTAATTGAAGTGCTTTTGTGTTGGAGATGTTGATTTGGGTCTTCACTAAGTTGTGGCTAAACTTGGTTGATTCACATTAATAATCTTTAGTATTTTGGGCTAATAGTTTATATTCATTTTATTATTTTGTTGAAGCTGACATGTAGGGATGAAATTTATTGTTGCAGATATATAAGAGTGATCACTTATTCGAATTGAGGTGTACTTTTGTGTCTATATGTGCGAATATTGATCTAAATCATTTGAAGGCAGAGCAGAGTGTGAAGAAGAATGAACAAGAGTAAAGAAGTGTTCATGCACTTAATTGAAACTATGATCAGGAATTAGCAGATGCTATTCTATCAGTTCAAATCCTTGTGGATGTAATATGATTCTTTTTGTAAGATAGTGTGTCTTCTTTTGGGCAGTTAGCCCTATTGTAATTGAGCAGTGAGCTCTAAGCAGTGTGCTTGAATGCAAGTGCATTCCCCATATTTTCATTTATTATGCTTTTAATAGGGTATAATCTTGTGGACTAGCCTCCACTGTGGTTTCTCCCCTAACATTGTTTCCACATAAAAAATCTTGGTGTTATGTGTGTTTTTGATGTGTTGATGATTTATGCTTTCATGGTTATTAATCATATAAGAGAATAATGTTAATCAGTTGAATAATTTTTAAATTCTATGACAACTGATTCACCCCCCCTCTCAGTTGTTTTCCCTTGTGTTGCCAACAATTGGTATTAGAGTAGGTTTCTTGGAAGAAGTTTAACAACTTGAGGTGATCTGAGATGGCGACTTACAAGAAGGATAGTCTGAGATTTGATGGAACAAATTATTCTCTGTGGAAGACTCAAATGGAGTGTTATTTGAGATGCATTGGCGAACCATTTTAGAACATCACATGTAATAGGTATGTTATTCCTCAAAATGGTCCTAATACTACTATTGAGATTAGAGATGTTGAGTATAATATTAGGGCTAAGGAAGCATTGTTGAGTGCCTTGACTGATTCTAAGATGACAAATGTTATGGATCTGAAGACTACTTATGAGATTTGGAAAACATTGGAAACCTTGTATGAAGGTGATACTAATGTGAAGATTGCTAAGTTGTAGAGTTTGAAAGAAAAATATGAAAAGTTGAGAATGGGTGATGATGAGAACATTACTATTTTTATGCAAAGATTGAATGAATTTTTGTATGGTATTAGATGTGTTGGTGGACAGATAAACGAATCATAGATTGTTGCTAAAGTGCTTAGATCCTTTCCTGATTCTTACAAAGTCAAAGCTAGTGCTATTGAAGAGCTCCGAACTATAACAAATGTAACCAGAGACATGTTGGTTGGTAAGCTTACTACTTTTGAGTTGAGTGAATTTGGTGATGCCCTTCCTAAGGTTGAATTTGCATTTAAGGCTGCTATGTCTGGAAGAGATAGATAGATATATGATTCGGGTGAGAGTTCATCTAGAAAGACATTCAAGTATGAGGATGAAATCAGATAGATTGAAGAAGAAGAAAAAGAGATGGAAGAGTTGGAGGCACTTATTGTCAAAAGAGTACCAAGAGGAAAAGGTTAGTATGAAGGAAAATTTCCTATTAAATGTTTTCTTTCAATAAGATAGGTCATTTTGCATCAAGGTGTTCGAAAAGAACTCCTAAACCAAAACATAACAAGTCTATATTTCAAAAGAAGTGTTACTATGTTGTTGATGAAGGCGTGACATATGATGAATCTGATAAAGGAAATAGAAGTGATGATGAATGGGTATTTATTTCTATCAATGAAAACAATCTTGTATCTACTGAATCTGCTAGTTGTACAAATGTGGAGAAAGCCCTATTTCTTGAGTTGAAGAGAAAGATGAATGGGTGATTGACAGTGGATGTTCACATCATATGACATGAGATAAAAGAAAGTTTGTGAGCTTGGAAAAGTATGATGGTGGTGTTGTGAGATTTGGTGATAATACAACTAGTGTGATCCGTGGTAGAGCATGCATTTCTCTTGATGGTAAGCATAATACTAATGATCTCATGTATGTGGAAGACTTGAAGCATAATCTTTTAAGTGTTGGTTAGATGGTTGATAAGGGATACAATCTTTAGTTCAAGGATGGAAAGTGTAGAATACTAAGTTCCAAAAATGTAATTGCATTAGGTACAAAAACAAAAGGTAATATCTTTCACTTGAGTTTTGCTAGTAAAAGTTGTTTGATTGCTCAAGTTGATGAAAGTTGGTGATGGTATTGGAGAATGCGTCATGTTAACTTTGATAATATTGTCAAGATAAGTTCTACTAAGGCTATGAGAGATCTACATAAGTTGGTAAAACCTACTAATGCCATATGCAAGGAATGTCAGTTAGGAAAGCAAACTAGAATTTCATTTCGAAGCAAATAACATTGTTCAAATGAATTGTTGGAACTTGTGCATATTGATCTATGTGGCCCCTCTAAGGTTAGAATTTTACAAGGTTATAGGTATTTCATCTTACTCATTGATGATTATTCAAGAATGGTACAGGTTACCTTCTTAAGGGAGAAATCTGAAGCTATGGTTGAGACAGAGACAAGTCTGAAGATTAAATATTTGAGATTAGATAGAGGTGGTTAATTCACTTCCGGTGAATTTAATTCTTTTTGTGAAGAACATGGAATAAAGAGAAAATTATCTACACCATGGACCCCTCAACAAAATGGAGTTTTGGAAAGGAAGAACAAAACAATTGAAGATGCTGCTAGAACTATGATGTTGGAAGGAAATGTCCCTCATATCTACTAGAGAGAAGCTGTGAGTACTGCTGTGTACACACTCAACCGGGTACAAATAAAAGGTGATACTGGTAAGACCCCTTTTGAGCTATGGACTAGTCAAAATCCTACTATTAAATATTTCAAGATATTTGGAAGCAAATCTTATATCAAGAGAGATGAAGACATAGGAAAGTTTGATGCCAGCAGTGATGAAGGTATCTTTTTGGGTTATTCTACTAATAGGAAGGCCTACCAGTGTTACAATAAAATATTGAGGAAAATGGTTGAAAGTGCAAATGTCAAGGTTGATGAAGACTTAGGTACACCATATAAAACCTATGGATATGATTCTAATGATTAGAATGTCATTACAAACAAAGGAAAGCAAGTTCAGACTACAAATCAAGTACAAATCATTCCGGTGGATTAGGAAAATCAAGAGGAAGAAGAAACCAATGAAGTTGCAAAAGAGAGAACACAAGAGCATGAAGTTGAAGAGAAACCTAAGAAGACTCCAAGGTATGTAAGATTGAATCATTCAAAAGATTAGATTATAGGTGATAAGAACAAAGGTGTCCAGACTAGGAGAAATATTGCAGAAGAATATTGCTTGATTTCAAAGACTGATCCTACTAGTGTGAATGAAGCATGTAGAGATGAGCACTGGGTTGAAGCAATGAAAGAGGAACTAAAATAGATTGAGAAGAATGATACATGGATTTTTGTTCCCAAACCTAAGGATAGGAATATCATTGGAACTAAATGGGTCTTTAGAAACAAATTGAATGAGCAAGGAGAAGTGGTTAGAAACAAAGCAAGACTGGTATGCAAAGGATATTCACAAATGGAAGGAATTGATTTTGAAGAAACTTTTTCCCCTGTTCCTAGAATTGAAGCTGTAAGATTATTTCTTGCCTATGCTGCTTACAAGAACTACAAGGTTTATCAGATGGATGTCAAGTTAGCTTTTCTAAATGGTGAATTGGAAGAAGAGGTTTATGTTGAGCAACCTGGAATTTCAGTTGACTGATAAGGGAGATATGGTGTGTTGGTTAAAGAAAGCATTGTATGCATTCAAGCAAGCTCGTAGAGCATGGTATGCTAGATTAGATAGGTATTTGCTAAAGCTTGGATTTAACAAAGGTACTGTTCGTAGTAATCTATATTTCAAGAATGATAATAAAGATTTGATTGTTGAAGTCTTTGTTGATGATATCATTTTTGGAGGAGATGATGGTTTGTTCATGAATTTTAATAATGAGATGAAGAGTGAATTTGAAATGTCAATGATTGGTGAGATGAAATTCTTTTTGGGATTGTAAATTACTTAGTTAGACAAGGGGATTTTTATATATCAATCCAAGTATGTGAAGGAATTGTTGAAGAAGTTTGGTATGGAAGATTCAAAGCCAGTCGGTACACCCATGGTGATTGGATGCAAGTTGACAACAAAAGATGATTCTCCGAAGGAAAATCAAACTAGATACAAATCAATGATTGATGGATTGTTATATTTAACTCAAACTAGGCCTGATATCATGAATGCTATATGTATTGTTGCAAGATTTTAAGTTGATCTGAAGGAATCTCATGTGATTGTTGTGAAGAGAATTTTTTAGATACTTGAAGGGGATGATTGACTTTGGCCTATGGTATCCTAAAGATGATGATTGGGTAGGAGATGTAAATGAAAGAAAAATTACTAGTGGTGGAGCATTTTTCTTGGGTAAGAAGTTGATTTCATGGTTAAGAAGCAGAATGCCATTTCCTTATCTACTATAGAGGTTGAATACATTGATGTCAATAACAATTGTACTCAAGTCCTATGGATGAAATAGATGTTGAAGGATATCAGAGTTGTGTATAATGAGCCTATTGCTAAATTCTATGATAATTCAAGTACTATTAACATATCTAAGAATTTGGTGCTACATTCAAAGACAAAGCATATATCTATTAAGTTTCACTTTTTGAGAGAAAAGATGAGTGAAAAGGAAGTCAGACTGGAGTATGTGCCTACTAAGGAGTAGATTGTAGACATCTTTACCAAGCCGTTGCCTAAGGAGTATCTCAGAGGGAAGTTAGGGGTGATTACCCCTCCTAATCAGAACTAAGGATGCATTGCATTGCATCTGTTCGTGCATTTCAAAGTCATATCTTGATTCAGATTGATGTTGTGGTGTTTGCTACTCAAGGGGAGTAGTCAGATGTTCAAATGCTCATATATGTGGTTCAAAGCTTATATAGAAGAAATATTTGTCATTGATGTCAAAGGGGGAGATGACCATGTGAAATTTTTTTTGGGAAAGATCACGTGAAAGAATTAAGGAGAAAATGAGTCAAAATCTAAGGGGGAGTAAGTGTCAAGAGTTAGTTGCGTTGATGGTGTTTTTCACATCATGTGTTACCATCAATGCCAAAGGGGGAGATTGTTGGATATTGTGGTTGTGTTGCTGATGTGTGGTTGTCATTGATGTCAACACTATTAGCATTAATTCATTAGAAGTTGTATATGTCGAGGATATTGAGAAAATTGTAATGAGATGAGTTGCAGGTTACCAGTGGTGAAGTGAAGTTCAGTATGTTAGAAATTTTTGTACATTGATGATCAAAGGTTGTGGACTAAAGGGTTTGTTACTGAGTGTATGTATTTTATCCATGTCAAGTTTTAGAGATCCACATGAAGATTTGATTGAGTTATGAAGATTTATATTCTAATAGTTTTTCTGTTGCTTTAGTTTGTGTTCCTAATTGAAGATGATGCAATTTTAGTTAGTTCAATTGTTGCGGATGCTTCTTTGGTGATTTGTAATGTTTGTGGATGCTTCTGGATCATGCTCCATCTTTGTTGGACATCCGCATTGATCGTTATGCTTGTGGTTGACGATTTTCTCTTGTGTGTTCATGTTTTTTCTTGTTCTTGGCTGACATGGTGGTTGTAGCATGTTGTGGATCTTCGAGGAGTAATTAATTGAAGTGATTTTTCATTGGGGATGTTGATTTGGGTCTTCACTAAGTTGTGGCCGACCTTGGTTGATTCGCATTAATAATGTTTAGTATTTTGGGCCGACAGTTTATATTCATTTTATTAGTTTGTTGAAGCCGACATGTAGGGATGAAATTTCTTGTTGCGGATATATAAGAGCGATTAATTATTGGATTTGAGGTGTGCTTCTATGTGTATATGTGCAAATATTGATCTAAATCATTCAAAGGTAGAGCAAAGTGTGAAGAAGAGTAAAGAAGTGTTCATGTGCTTAATTGAAAGTGTGATAAGGCATTAGTAGATGCTATTCTATTAGTTCAAATCCCTGTGGATGTAATTTGATTCTTTCTATAAGACAATGTGTCTTCTTTTGGGCGGTTAGACCTATTGTAATTGAGCAGTGAGCTCTAGGCAGTGTGCCTGAATGCAAGTGCATTCCCCATATTTTCATTTTTTATACTTTTAATAGGGGATAATCTTGTGGACTGACCTCCACCATGGTTTTTCCCCTAAAAGGGTTTCCACATAAAAATCTTGGTGTTATGTGTGTTTTTGATGTGTTGATGATTTATGCTTTCATGGTTACTAATCAGATCAGAGAATAATGTTAATAAGTTGAATAAGTTTTAAATTCTGTGACAAATGATTCACCCTCCTCTCAGTTGTATGCCCTTGTGTTGCCAATAACTATATGATAGGGAGATTGAATCCTCCATCTTTGGGCACCTCAGGGAGATTTTCTCCCTTAGATATGTCCTTTATTTTGTCTTTTTCATGATATGATAACACCACATTGTGGTTTTCACAAGGGGATCTAATTTTTATGTTTATATTTTTATTTTTATTTTTGTGACTAGAGGATATAATCTCCTTGCCAAAATATGCTTCTTGTCCAAGCTCAATATTAAATCCAATCTTGTGGTCTCCAAGTGGTATACCATTTTGAAGTCTCATAAACTCAATGATGGCTTCATCATTTTGGAATATGTCTACAACAAATGGTTGACGTTGTTGATCCTAAGCAATTAGTTGTGGGCAAACGAGTTGTAGTTCATGTGTTTGGGATGTAGGATTAAAGGAAAGGGTAGTAATGGTGTTTATGCAAATGTCTCCAAATAGGTCTATGATATATAGGTCATTGTTAATAGGATCATAGTTATCTAATGTCTCAACCAAGATAGAAGAAAAACCTTCTTCACAAGAAGCCTTTTCGGTGTTAGGAGTAATAGTTTCTAAGAAACCATAACCTACTCCTTGATTATTCTTGTGTTTTTTCATGATGATGGGTTCTCTCATACCTTATTTCTTCAAACCAAGGCCACCTTTTTCAGTGATCCCATACCTTTAGCTAGCTGAAAACCTTTACTATCTATATGCACATGGATTAGAGGTAATTATTTTTCTTTGTCTTCTTCTTCTTTGTAGAGCCATGTAGAGAGATCTTCTCCAAACACCACTTCATCTTTCATGTCTCTCCATTTAGTAAATATTGTAGGTTTAACTTTAACAGTGATAGGTTGAGATTTTTTGATTTCCTTCGGTCTTTAATATGTTTGGGGTGATGGAAGAAAACTTTCCAATACATAAGGATTGATTAAAGTGATAATTTTTACAACCATTGTCAAGTACCTAGATCTTGAGGTCAGGTTGAGGTGGATTGGATGAAGAAGATGGAGTGGAGGATGATGAGGATTGTGAAGATGATGAAGGTTGTGAGGATGATGTGAGGGATGATGTATCAATGTAGGAGAATGAATGCACAGATATATCATTATTAACAATTTGAAAAGATTTCTTGTATTTTTCTTCCAAGCTCTTACAGTAATGATATGGTTTTGGATCAACATATATTGTAACTTCCTTATCATTATAAGGAAATTTTAGGCATTAATGGAATGTAGAAGGGATAGCTTACATGGAATGTATCCAAGGGCATCCCAAGAGAATGTTGTAGGGTAGTTCAAGGTCTAATACTTGATAGGTCATTTCTACTATAGCCAGTCCCACCTAAACAAGAAGTCTAATGGTATGCTCAAACTTTCTCATCATCATAGGCTCTTATAGTGATGATTTTTATTTTCTCAATAATGTCATCAAACTAGACAAGCTATTTTAACAATTTCATGGTATAAATG
>VDFB02000015.1:297772557-297995340 GCA_007258455.2 Sequoia sempervirens | reverse complement strand
GGATAATATATATTATATATTAATATGATATTAATATATAATATAAATTAATATATATTATATATTAATATAATATTAATATATAATATCTATTAATATATAATATATAATATATAAATTTATAATATATATTAATATAATATATTAATATACAATATATAATATATTAATATATATATTATGACTTATAATAATTCATAACACTAAAGGAAATGGATATTCGTTTCCTTTTTCTAAGGATTGTAAAGGTAGACTTGCACGAACAATGGTGATCATGTCAAGTGGAAGACATAACGAATATCTGTTTTAAAATGGATATCCGTTTTGTAAGTTATATAAAAAATAAAAATGGGACTATTTTGAGTATTTCAATGGTCCCTACATTCTTTCTATCATGAAATTCTCGTGCTTTCTATCTGTATCAAACAAAATTCTACTTTTGAAAGATTCTCTTACACTTTTTTTACAATTACAATCATTTATGCGTGGTTTTTTGTTTGTGCAATGGGGAGCAACAGTCGCCGTAAGAGAAAATGTAAAAAAAAAACTTACAACAAATGAAATTGAAGCATATAGAGCAAAAGATAGAGAAAGTCATAGGAAAAGAAGACAAGGTATGAAAAATATTCAAATTGAAGCTTCTTCTACACTGTTAAATATTAATTCAAGTGAAGATGAAATAGAAATTGAAAATATTGAACATCATATTGAAATTGAAAATGAAACACTGAAATTGAAAATGAAAATGTTGTTGAAAATGAAATTGTTATTAAAACTGTTGAAAATATTGAAAATATTGAGAATGAAAATGTTAATAACATTGAACTTGAAAATGAAAATGAATTTTCTTTTCCCCCTTAATCAAAACATTGAACTTGAAAATGAAAATGTTGATAACATTGAAAATGTTGATAACATTGAAAATGTCGATAACATTGAAAATGTTGAAAGTGAACCTTATGTAACACCTAATTACATGAGAACCTCTAAATGGTTGCTTGAAATAGATGAGGACATCATAAATAATCTTCAAGGAAAAAGGTCACAACGAACGGTTCCTTTGTGGGCTACCAAAATGTTCAATGAATACTTTTCCGATAAGACATTAATCAAACAATGCCAAATTTTTGTGCAATTACTTAAGATTTAAAAAATGATACCATTATTAAAAAAAATTGAAGATTCGTCTCACTAAAAAATCAGAAAAAAATAGTATTATTGTAAAAAATATTTTTAATGTTGTAACCTCTATTGGAAATACTAGTAAGGAAAAAGATAAAGGGTTGCTCGTAGAGTGGTCACAACCTCACTAGTAAGCTATCATTTGAGAAAGGCTCGTTTAATGAAACAAACTTATATTGATTTAAACTTAAATCATAAAACATCAAATAGAGAACTCTCAAGAAGAAGAAGACTCGATAGTCCTCTTCAAAATGATACATGGGCTTTTAGTGGGAGGCTTCCATGTAATGCCCCTCCGTTTGTGTTATCCTTGTGTTGTTTCTGGCTCGCTTGTAAAGTCTGGTTTTGATCAGTATGTGTTGAATTGATTCAATTTGTTCGATATGTGTTTTGAGGTATTATGATAAGTTAAATAAAAGTTTTAATACTTTTGTGATTTTAACAAATAAGATATTATTAATGTTTAAATTGAATTAAATAAATCAAACATGAATATTATAGTAAAATAAAATAAAATAAAAATGGATAATTAAGTTTGGCAGGCATTCAGTGGTCATTAATAGCAATTAACAGAAGCATGGTTGCATGTGCCTCCACTTGGATGGACCACTCTCCTTGTTATCACGTCATGCAAACTAATTTTGGAATATATCGCCTCTTGTAACCACTTCTTGATAAAAGCCTTAGTCTTTGATGGTTAGGAGGCTCCACATGCGGAGGGCATCTTTTCCGAGCATTTTTGTAGCCACTAACAGGAGTTCAAAAGAAGAGGGATTGTAATTTAAACTGGAAAACGTTAAGCCAAACAGGTGGAAAATTGGGAAAACTGTTAATTAAATGCCTTTTAATGGCCACTGTAAGTTGTGTCTTGGGGAAAAAAATGAAAGGGCTTGAGGGACATGAATTATTTTTCTTATTATGTTCTAGTTTATGCATGATAGGGGGGATCATTCTCTTGGAATTAGGGACGATTGTATTATATTCGGGAAAGTTTGAAGAAAGGAGGGATTTCTGAGAATACTGAGTAACATTAATCGGCATCGAATTGAGGAGATGAGGGGAGATCATTTTCTATGTGGCCACAGCCCCAACCTTCCTCTCGGTCCTGATTTCTATTCACATATATAGATAAAGAACGAGTTATGAACAAGGGAGGTGAGGGCATCGTGGTTGTAGATGTAGAATTATTGGAAGCCGAAGCTACAATCCGCAATGATGGTTATTGATGAGACTCCAGAGAGAGTCATTCCAGAGACCCATATGCTTATTTGTGTCTGCGAACAAGTCTAGATCACACCCCTTGTTCCAATGATCTTATCGTTAAAGGCAAGTTTGAGGTTCTATATGTTCGGCCTAAGGAGGATATAATATGCATAAGGAATCAATTATTCAACCATCATCTTCATGGTTGAAGGGAGCTCATGCCTATCCTTATTGGTGAAAAGGTCAGTAAGGTCTACTTTCTTTATTTAAGAATTACCTGTATTGGATTTTCTTGTTAAGCAAAACTCGCTTTTTGTCTTCATCTTGATGTTTGTTTCCTCAAGGGAATAGAGATTAATTTTGGCCATCCTATTGTTAGAAGAAAACCTTTTTGCTATGTCATGATTCATCATGCCTTAGAATCGACTCATACCTGCAAAATGTGTTTGCTTGATAGTTACATGTTTTGTGTCGAAGATGCATGGCATTATGGAGAGTTTTGACCCCTTGTTTTGATTTATTTAAGCATTTGTAGTTGGTGTTCTGTCTAATCAGTCATTAATCAATTTATTGATCTAATCGTACCTTGTCTATGCTATACTTTTGCATACATGTTTACTTGGGCAGTGGCAGCTACATTTTTCCAATATAATTCTCTGTCCTCTATGCTCTGGAGAATGCCTATAACTTGTCCCCAGGCTCTCAATTTGCATTAGTAGAAAGAATACTGGCAAAGTTTGAGAAATATTTTTTATACATGTCAATCTCTTTATTGAATGGTCATGGTTCGATAGCCATCTTCTTTATTGGCTTTCCTACCCTGTTGTAGATTGTGAACTCTTTATAAGCTTTGTTCTTTATTGCATGCTATTCATTCGATTTATCCCTGTGTAATGTTATGTGTTGTGTGGTTTCATGTTTGGTTTGTTGTTTATCGGTAGGGTGGCATTCGGTACTATATGCTGCAACTCCCATTTCTCTGCCTAACATGTATTTGACACTGTGAAAGCGTGGGGGTTTGCCAGTTAGGAGAGAGATTTACGAAAGGAATAGTATATCTTCTTCCTTTCTCCTTTCTGTTTACACGTTCTCCAGTGCATGATATTATTGCATAGTTCTATCCATTAGATCATCCATTTAGTATCACCTGCTAAATACCTAAGTAGCACCATAAGTTATGAATATCCATTGAACATATTCATTGTTAGGATATTTGACTTTACACCTGCTTTTTGTCTTTACTTGAAATAATAAGGTGTGGGCCTATCTTTTAGGTTGTTTCATTTAGCATCACTGATAGTCTCCGCAAGAATACCACACCTGTTTTAAATAATGGATATGATTCACATCTCTCAGAACAATTTCTCTTGCTATAATCTTGGAGATGAATTTAGATGTACCATGGCACATAACATACTTGAGGATCTTAAGAAATCTTCAAGTATCGATCACGAGCATGATCATTAGATTGACTAAGTTGGTTTACGCCATTCACAACCTGAGGTGATTAGGAACGAAATCTGAATTTTCACTGGCATGAACTAGATAAGCTTTCCATCAAATTGTCCAGTTAACTTTTCCACCTCCTTTGATATAAATCTACCTTAAATGCTGCCCTGATGAGATTCACAGTTTACTAGTAATTCCATACGTTTTATTTGGCAATCGATGCTTGTATTGTGGATTTTAATTAGACTTTGATGAGCGTCCAACTTGATTCGCTCTACTGCCCTTGTCACCACCTCGATTTATTTAATGGTAGGGATATGTCTATTCCTATAGAATGTAAAGAGTAGGAATCTATTTTAAATTAAGATAATTAAGAATATTAACATATAATATATTGAAATGGTGATGGAAATGTATGTAGAACATAAGCAGTGTTAGATATAATATGAATAAGAAAAGAAGAATTGATGAGAGTCACAAGGTATCTGATCATACAAAAATCACTATGAAAATATTTAGGAAGCTTGGAATGAATTTCAATGTAAACGTATTTTGTATCCTTTGATATCAATAGCATTATTTAGGAATGTGAGATAAGATGACTTGTAGATTCATTATGCAATTCTTAGCTTCTTCTTGGATTTATTGTGTGAAGTGTTGTGTTGAATTGTGGTGAGAATATCTGTGAACTTTATTCAATGTCACCATTCTTAGTGATATGATAAAGTCTTCCTGGGGCTTGGGAAAGCCATGTTGTAGATAATGATTATGTAATGATCCTATAATCTTGTTTGATGTGGCCTTTGAAGGGATGTCTTTATGTTTACTTGAAAATGTGAGTTTGCTTGAAAAAGTGAATTTTATGTTTGTTGTGATTGCTTGTTGAGGTATAATCATGATGTATTGTTGATTGACTTTGTTGATGGCTATTATGGTGGATTTTGGTATTGTGATGGTTATGAGTTATTGATTTTGGAAGAAAGCTTATTTGAGCCATTTGGTTCTTGGGAAGATTTTGATGTTGTGAGTCAATTAAGTTGGCTTTCCTTTTGTGTTTTTGAGATATGTTGTTTATAGGGGAGTGGCTCTTCATGGGGGCCGGCACACAAAGTGGTGCTTGGGTAACTCATGTGGAGTTAGTTTAATCAGTGAAAACTAAATCAATACATTAGGTAGTCTAACACATTTAACTAGATAAATTATGCCTCGCTCATGGACTCAAGGGCTAGTTCAGACTTGGGGATGAGTCGAGAAGGCCTGGAATGGAAAGATCGTTATCTTGTCTTTATGAAAGATAATTGATTCCACATTGGATTGCATGTGGGGCCGGGTTTTGTAAGAGGTCACCGAGGTTACCCAAATTGGGGGTTGGGGCCTAGGAAGATTCGCCAGGGTAACCCATGCAACATTGCAATGACACTCCTCCCTTTAACAACCTTGTATGCTTTGTTTCCCTCTAATTCATTCTTGGGCTTTTGGAAGCTGATGTCAACATCTGTATGTTGATGCTTTATTGGTTATTTCTTATGTTGGGTACATCTTGTGTTGGTTATATCTTGTGTTGGAGGCTATCTTATGTTATTGTTGTTTTTGTTGTGAAGTCTTGTGTCCTTGTTTCGTTTGATGGTTTTCGTTGGGAGTCCTTCTTGTCATATCCTAGCATGCGGGGTGGGCCTTTGGATCCACGTGGTCGAGTGGAACGTGCTATGCACCCCATTGGGTTCCCTGCCGTTAATCGAGAAGTGAAGAATTGTACCTTTGTAGTGACACCTGAGTTGTACCAGAGTTGGATTCGACCTTGCAGTTTTGTATTCATACATTTTAGATGTATTATTCCATGTTATTGTACTCTTCCCATTCATGATGAGAAGCAACATTGTAATATTGTAATGCTCGTGAAATGTAACTTCAAGTTTTAATGTATTTTCCATTTTCATGTGATGTAATGATGTTGATACAAAAAGTAATGTAGTCACGTAACCTCAAGGAATTTGTTATATGCAGTACATGTATAGTTTCATTTCAAATGATGTATGTTATATTATGTTACATGTTAGTTATATTAAAAAAAAAATTGTACCATAATTGTGAGATGTCTTAGTTTCCTTTGGGGTTGCGTGGCGGGGCGTTACATTCCACGTGTTGATAAGAAGCTAAATGATAATGTAAAGATGCAAATTGAACAATTTTTGAACTTTCACTCTAAAGTATCACCGAATGTAAAGGATGTTTTAAAGTTACGAATTGGTAATCGAGATCATACACCACATCCTAAACATTTTTTTGAATGTAGCCAAACAATTTTCTCAAGAACATCCAAATTTGCAAATCTCACAAAGGGATTTTGAGTCTTGCAAGCCATTTTATTGTGTACCTATTAATGTTCATAATACATGTAAATACCATGTTGATTTTTTAATTTATCATGAATTATTATGCCATATTTGTTCTACCATGTATACTAATGAAATGTTGTAGAAGTGTCATGTAGTGCAACTTCCCAAGTCATCCAGGGAGTTGTTAGATTCATTTTTATGCATTAGAGGTGATGGTTGCTTATTTTATGGACATGATTGTTTAAATGAAACGTCTTTGCAATGTGGTAGTTTATCAAAGTTTGTAACATGCTTTCATGAGGGCAGTGATCATGATTTTGGTAACAAGATATTTGAGAAAAAATATTTGAGACAGTCAAATACACATTGAAGAGTGGAGTCGAGGGTTCTAGATGCGAGTTGGTTTCAAGAGAGGTAAGTAATGCTGATTTTATTTTTGATTTTAAGAAAAATATTTTCTATAAGTATGCAAGGCATAGCCACAAGTCACAGTGGTTGGTTTGGAAATTCAGTATGTGTAAGGACTCTTTCCCCATTGGAACTATTGTATCTGTAGTTGATTTTTCTAAAAAATACACATTGCAACCACAAAATGAAGTTCAATCACAATATTATAATTCTATTCAAATTACTATTTTTGTCTACATAACATATAGACATGCCCCTGATAGTACAAAATAGGAAAGGAAGATAATTAGAGAGTACCATTTTTACATGAATGATGATAGATCTCATTCATGTGAGTTTGTACAACATTATTTTGAAAACTTTTTTGAGTTCTTGTAGGAAAAAGGAATTGCAATAGGTCAACATCTGATTTGGTCAGATAACTGCACAGGGAAATTCAAGAATGCTCACATGTTTTATTGGTTGAGTAGGATGCATATATAGAGGGGTGTACCACATATTTGAAGATTTTTCAAAGTTGTGTACAACACCCTGCCACGAGATCCTAGAGGACAACACACTAACGCCTAAACAAAACTTTTTTTTTTTGAAGTGTTATAAACACTCTATTGTAAATGAAACAATTAACATTAATCTATTCTAATCTAACTTCTATAGGATTCGTGACTACGTTACATAGTTTTCCATCATCTAATTTAGTGAGAACTATAAAACATTAATAAAATTATAACATCAAAATGGAAATACATCTCATCATCACATTTAACCACAAATCAACATGATACATCCATAACATTTATCCAATAGAGTTCGTTTGAATCAAATCATTTAATTACACTTACAATAACATCTATTACACAGTTCATTACATTATAGGATCAACATTAATTTACATCACTACATTTGTACATCTCAATATCAAAATCTTGTCTTATACACGTGAGGAGTGCACATCAAATATGATACAATGCAAGAGTGACGATCCACATAAGCTAGTACAATGTGTCTTCAATCACAATCATGAACATGAAGAGGGGTTGAAGAAGAATGCACTTTCCACCAACCATGTGGAACCCAAAGGTCCACCCCCCGTGCTAGGAGATAGCAAAGGGTCCCACCATCATAATCAAATAGAAGGAAATAGATAACACAAGGTTGACATGACAACCATGAACAAGTACCAACAACATTAAATGACATTAACATCACTTCCAGAAGCACATAAACATCCAAGGCATCACAAGAGACAAGGGGATATGTAAGCTTGCCATAGGAGGTGTGTCATCACATATTTTACATGGGTTACCCAGGCAGATCTTCCTAGGCCTCGACCCCCATCCTGGGTTACCTTGGTAGCCTCTACTGATCTCTGACCCCTCATGCAACCCTATGTGGAATCAACATACCTCTCATGAGGATGAGATAATTGATCTTTCCATTCTAGGCCTTCTCGACTCATCTCAAGCCTATACGAGTGCTTGAGCCATGAGTGAGGCATTACTTATCTTGATTAGTGTTTTGCTACCCAACCCCCTAGTTCATTTTAGGTTATCACTTGATTACAAAACTTCCACATGGGTTACCTAGGCGCCACTTTATGTGTCATCCCCCATTGAAAGCCACTCCCCTACTGACAAGAAGAAAATCCAATAAAATCGAAAAGCAAGCCACTTGCACAAACTCAAATCTCATTAACAAAATCACATGGCGAGGAATATCCCTTCTCGCTCACAAGTTTCTAAAAGATCAACCACAAGGTGGGTACACTGTGCAAGGCTAATGAACATCACGTATTCACTTAATACAAACAATCATGTATCCAAGGACAACAAAACTTCCATCAACTGGACAAACTCTCCCTAGCCTTTGAAGACTCTTAACATTCATTATACCAAAAGATGTAACCATTTGAATAAAGTCCACAATAATAACCAACTTAGTAATCATTCACTTACTTCATACTAACAACTCAAATAATAATAGAATATGGAGTCTAAGTGGGTTGCATGGTAATCATTACAAGCTTACAAATAAAATATTCAATTCAATAATAATCTCTTCTAAATACACTAACTTTTATTTATTTAATTCTAACTACATCAATTATTTAAAAGCAAATATTTTCTCTTCCAATTATGTAACAACCATGATAGAATAGTAATAGGGACAACCATACACTCTTAAAGATTCATCTATACATGTATATACATATATATACACATATATATGTATATATATACATATATATGTATATATATATATATCTATAACTATATATACATACATATATATATATATATACATATACACATATACATATATACATTTTGGCAATTTGTTTAAATAGGACTTTGTTTGAGAATATAGAATACAAAAATTAAATAAACAAATATCAGTAAGTATACTTATATATTTAAACACACAGAATATTCCATATTCGAATTTCTTTATAAACTATTATAACAATTTTTTGAACACACATGCTATACCAGCTATCGATTAAGACAACGATTCCAATGTAAACAAAGACCCGATATATATATACTAACCACACTACCAAATCTTATACGTGCATGAGGCACTGTGATAAAATAAATTTAAATAGAGATAAGACTATCAACCAACAAATCTCCCAATTCACTGGGCATTCCAATGGCAAGATAAAGCATGTGAACTAAAGGAAATAAGTTTGAAGATTAAAAGCTTAGATGGTTGCATGTATACCATGCACGAACTAATGGCAAGGAGAAACCATAGAAAGCAAACAAAATTCCCTTGTCAAGAAAGAGTTGACGCCAAAAGAGAGAGATGCAGGGGTGGTATCTATACATGTATGCTCAACTATCCAAATTTATGCCAAATTTAGCAGAATAAGAAATACTATTTGGGAATACTATTCACAAAATTAACAAAAGAGGATGTAGAGAGAGGACCAGCACTTGAAATGGTTCCAATCAGACAAAAGGGTTTAAGCAAGAAGTTGGGTCCACATTCAGGGGAAGTGTCATTTTTTCAGCTTTAAAATAATTGCCCATTCAATTTTTAAAATAGGTACCCATTTAGAAGTGTGTACTTGTTCCAAAAGGTTTTAAACTCACAAGAGATGTTTTTCATTTTTATTTAGGCTTAGAAAAGGCATGGCAACCCAACACCTAGACTTAGACCTGCAAGTACAAGGTCAGGGCAATTTCGAGAGAAAAAACTAACTTTGGCAATATGGTTGATGAACTTTTTTTTTGAAACAATCTATAAAATTAAAACCCATTAGAGAACACAATGTATAGTTTCAAAATATATAATTTTTATTAAGATTGGATTATATTTGTTACTTTTTAATTGGTTTCTAAGCAAACTAGTCCTTAAATTTGAAATATCAGGGTTTTTTTTGTTTTTTAATAACTTTTTTTGCTTAAGTTTCTTGTAAAAAAAATTATATGGCATCAATATTCAAAAAATTCTATACAAAATGAAAAAATAAGATTCAAAAAATGTTTAGTTTAGATCCAATTATGTTGTCTGTACACATTGATTTTCAAAAACAACAATTAAGGCCATTAAAAATTCAATAAAAAAAAATTACAAAAAAATTCCTCATCAATCTTCATGTTGTTAGCTCTCTTTCCCCAAAAGGAATTAGCAAAATACTTCTATTTGGGTCAAAAAGTGGTGTCCATACACGTGCATGATATGGTAAAAAAATAGGGACTTTTAAAAAGTGGTTTTTATACATCCCTATCAAAATTTAATTTCTATAATTTGGGTATTTGAATAAACTACATATTTGTAAACTAGATTCAAAATGATAAATTTCATATTACTAAATTTTTTTAAGATTCATTGTGTAAGTGCCTCAAATTTTCAATCCAAGTGTGAAAATTTCTAAAAAACACGAGCTTTTTGTCGACCCAACTTGCATCAGCCCAAAATTTTCTGAAACAAAAAAAAAAGGCATATCATTCAACTAAGAGGAAAGAGTATGCAATATTATTATTTCTTGGAGACACCAAACCAACATAAACAGAGCTATAGGGAACAATAAATTGTAGTGACAAATATTAATACTATTTTCCCACCTTACAGCTGAAATTAAATGAGATTCAATATTGACTCTATTGTGCAATAAAGTTTAGCAAGTATGGAAAAATTATGTCGATTTCATACGCAAATGAATGTATAATGAAACGAGAGACAAAGACATATGGTTGAATGATTCATACAAAATTAGGGTATTAACATACAAGAAAGCTACTGAAGAGTATGACTTTGTCTGGGTAAAGAAACAACTTAAAACAAGATTATCTATTGACGATTATAGAATAGGGACAACGCCTCCTAGTTCTTTTAGAAAACATGAAACAAAGCATAAATCAAAATTTTGAAGCATGACTGGTAATAATTTATAGAATAAACACTATACTTTGCAGAGATATTCTAGGGAGTTCTTTCATAATCTTTTTAGTTAAATATTTCAAGCAAGCATAAATTGAGGTGCAAAGTAAAAACAAAGGTACTTGATTAAATTGATTAGCTAGGCTGGAAATTGATGTAGAGGTATCTCTCTCCAATTGTAGCTAGAAAATTCTTCGAACTTCCTCAATACTATAAAGCCCCCCCAATTCCAACTTTCCAAAAACCTCCAAGAAATCTTTCCAAAACTAGAGAAACAACTCAAGAACAAGAAACTCCCACACAACCGAATTCCTCAGCCTTTGTAAAAGCCCCAAATCCAAAACCTCCAAAACTTCCAAGAAATTTTTTCAAGAACCAAAGAAAACCAATCCAAGAACCAGAAAACTCCCTCTGAAATAGAATGCAAGTTAATTTCATCGAAAATAATCCAATTGCCTCTCTTTAGTTAACTCCACTACTTTATTTATTATCCTCCACTATCTGTAACTACATCCTCCCTAATTCATTAACTTATTTTTCTTTTATTCATCCCCACTAAGTACAATTTATCCAACTTGTTTTAATTTTTATAACTTTTAAATCATCCCTTGCAATTACACTCACTTAATTAACTATTTAATAGATATATGATTTATAATTTAATTTCTCCTATAACTTGCTTGCACAATCCTATTAAATTAATATATTTATTTAAATACTTCATTTTAAATCATAAAATTTAATTTATAAAAATCAAGTAAATGCTCATTAATAATTTATTTAATTAATACTTCAATCATATACAAACTTTTATTTAATTATTTCAAGGTCTTTAAATTCCAATGCTTTCAAACTTAATGAAATAATAAAACCAAGCACAATCATGAACATTACTCCAAGAACATACTCTCAAGTAAAATCATACTATATAGCGAAACAGGAACAAAACAACAACCACAATGACAACACAACTCAAACTGACCTTATAGATGAGATGTGACATCAAACACTCATCCTCAACGAGGACGATGGATCAATGTGGGGGACTCGATGCTACCTCTGAATCAACAATCTCCATTGGGCTTTAAGGCACACTCAAACCTGACAATCCAGGTGGATTTGATGCCTAGTACTTGTAGCCTACAGTAAATCACACAGTCGAACATGTGCATGGGAAAAATAGTCAATAACACTATGAAGGGAAAATCGCAGTGTCGCAGGGCACTCACAAGCGAGTGATGTGACCCTGTTCCCCTTCACTAATACATCAACACATAGTAACAAATATCAAATCATGATCTAGAATATACATCCATTAAACACATAGTCTTCATATGCTCACATAAACAATTAAACTAATCTGTTAACCATAATATAAGCATGATATCATCATAACATCAGATATAAAAGTGTCATCATAAGATAGCATCAAAAGTGTCATAATATCCAAATATCATCAAACAGTATCATAAAATCAAGTTGTAAATCCAAGTAACAGTCCAAAACAAAGAACAAACTAGGGGCACTACACTATGCATGGAAAATGTGAGCATGATGGTGCAGGTGCATGTGTGAAGAGAGATTTTGTTAAGGAAGAAATGAAGATCAGAGGTGGTGCAACATTCAGTGATGCATGTTCTATTGTTGATTGGTGTACTTATGCACTATCACAAGGAGGGACACTTGACTCACAAGTGTGTAGGTTCTTTTGGTTGGTTGAGGAGGGCACAATGGGAGACAATATGGAATGTCAAACAATTATAGATTCTTCAAATATGCATTCATTTTGAAGCTCAGATGTGGGTGCATGGACCATATGGACACGAGAGATGGCTTGTTTTTGTTAGAATTGTATTCAGTGTGATTGGGATCAGTGCGAGTCAAGTGAGTGGGTAGATACATGGATTCCACATACCTAACCCCTTTATCTATAGCACAATCCTCGTTAGAAGATGTAATGGAAAGTTCACTTGACTACGACCATCTTTCAAATCGTGTACAACTAGGACATGTCTATGTAGTTGTAGCACCATGGGGGAATGAAGAGGGATCATACTATTGGTTGGCACGATGTGTATAGGGAAAGAAAAATCTAACACAATGGATGATAGATGATGATGGGTTCATGTATCCTACAGGTTTAGTTGTTATTTCTTGAACTTGGTTGCATTACCATTTCATCATCATTAGGTTGTTTAGAATAATATAGATTTGTTATTCTAAGCATCTTGTCTAGTTTGCATTACCATTTCATCATCGTTTAGGTTGTTTAGAATAATATAGATTTGTTATTTTAAGCATCTTTTATAATTTTCATTACCATTTGATCATCATTTAGGTTGTTTAGTATAATATAGATTTGTTATTCTAAGAATATTTAGATGTTGATTAAAAACTTAAGATCATACAGGTTGAGTTGTTGTTTCTGGAACTTGGTTGCGAACATATATGATTAGAAAGAACATCATACCTGCATTTGAAGACTATAAGAAACACAAAACAATTCTCATGTATTCGCACCTTGTTATAGCAACAAATGTTAAGTTATTGAGACATCATGCTAGACCAAAAACAAAGGAACTATGGACAATTAGTAGTGCTAATCATGAAGCATTACTAGAAACTCTAAAGGTAAGAGATGACCCTTTAGGCACACTTGAGCAGTGGATCATTTGTCGTATGGGACAGGTATGATATTTTTCATCACATTTTGATATTGTTTATCTGATAAGGTTCATTATTTAGGTTGTTTAGAATAATATAGATTTTTTATTCTAAGCATCTTTTCTAGTTTGCATTACCAATTTATCATCATTTAGGTTGTTTAGAATAATATAGATTTTTTATTCTAAGAATATTTTCTATTGTGACCATATAGATTTGTCATTTGAAGTATATTGTGATGTTTCTAGCATGATTGATCATGGATCTATTGTACCAATAACCAGCTCTGATCCTTTGGCAGAAGTATGCGACATATTAGAATAATATAGATTTGTTATTCTAAGCATTTTTTCTAGTTTGCATTACCAATTCATCATCATTTAGGTTGTTTAGAATAATATAGATTTGTTATTCTAAGCATCTTTTCTATTGTGACAATATAGATTTGTCATTCAAAGTATATTGCGATGTTCCTAGCACAATTGATCATGGAGTTGTTGCAACAATAGCCAGCTTTGATCCTTTGGCGGAGGTATGTGATAGATTAGAAAAATATAGATTTGTTATTCTAAGCATCTTTTTATAGTTTGCATTACCATTTCATCATCATTTAGGTTGTTTAGAATAATATAGATTTGTTATTCTAAGCATCTTTTCTAGTTTGCATTACCATTGAATCATCATCATTTAGGTTGTTTAGAATAATATAGATTTTTTATTCTAAGCATCTTTTCTATTGTATGTAGTTTAATTGCTACCTTGATGGTTTGTACAGGTGCTTGTCACTCTAGAACGTAAATGTACTACTATTGTGGAAGAGTGTGCCGACCACGAAGACAACACGTGATCTATTTCCTTCCCCCACTGAGAAATGACCATGTATTAGGGTCGTTGGTTGTATGCCTACGTGGAATTTTGTAAACCCTATATTTTATAGTAATTCTTGAATGATAATATCATGTGTATTGTGTATACTTTACATGTATTCAAGTGTATACTTTACAACTTATGTGTATACTTTGTCACTTATGAGTATTCCAATGTATACTTTACGACCTACGTGTTTTCATGCATATACTTTGTATTCATGTGTGTAGTTCATGACTTAATTGTATTTGAGTAAATGATTCACTTATTCACTTACTCATGAGGAGCATAATGAACCCTAAACCCCTTTGCACCTTTACAACACATCCATTTGACCCTTTTTCTATCAACTGAAAACTTGACACCACGAACAAACGCCTTAGAGATATGAAAAACTAAGAGAGGTTATTGTAGAGAGGACCTACTTGATCCTGTAGACTTAGATGGATTGTTTCTAGGAGACACGGTTTTTGAGTAATAGTTTGTCAAAAATTGCTTCCTTTTAGCACATTAGACTCTTAAGGGAAATCGTCAATCCAATGTAGCTCAGAGTGGTTCGGCATTTTTGGTTACAAAAGAGGACCATTCCTAGTTAAACGTACCTATGCGGATGTGTTGTAACAGTCCATTTGGTTGTATAAGTTGCATAACGAAAGTTGCACCAGTTTGCAACTTTACACTGCTTGCATCTGACAACTTTTTCCTCAACTAAAAACTCGTCACCATGGGAAAACGCGTCCCAGATAGTGAAAACTGAGAGAGGTTATTGTAGAGGGTCCCAACATGATCCCATAGTCTCAAACAGAGAATTTGTAAGCATCACAATTTCTGAAACAATACTTCTTCCTAAATGGATTTGTACTAACCTCTAAAAGGATGGTGTGCTAGAACAAATATTCTCTATAAGACTTTAGCTCATCATAATATCAAGTAAAATATTTTATACCTTTTCAACAATGTATAATCATCTATTTCTAGTAGTTTTAATTTTTTTTCAAGGTAGATTATCTTAGGAATTGATTCATTTCCTAAGTTCACAACTTCTACATCTTCCTCATTAACTTACTCCTTGGTTTGTAACCACTAATACTATTAAACATTATTTCCAAGGTCATGAGACCTTTTGGAATTGTATTTACCTAGCTATATGATGTCATTACCAAAGAGATCCCCCTTCCATTTCATTTTTTCACCATGGGATCCCAATCAATCAATTGATTTTTTAAGTGCTTTGTGCAATTCAAGAAATTATAAAAAATTTATCATCATTGAAGACTTGACAATTATATATATATATATATATATATATATATATATATATATATATATATATTATAAAAAATGTTGGATCTAGTAAGAATTTCAATTCCATATTTATAATGGGGAGATGGTAGGGAATTATCAAAATTTAAATCTAATACAAAAAGGGCATCATCCATAGCATTATTATCTCTCTTGACCCATTTAGTGTCAGAGGTATCAAGCATCTCAAAGGTATCCCACACAACATTCCTAAATATATTTAATCCCTTCTCTTCAGTAGCATATTTTCCTCTAACTTGAGACACCACAAGTATCAAATCATCACAAACTCTTAGGAATTTGATCCCATATTTGGATGACACATTTAAGCCATATAGTAAATATTTCATACTCAACCATGTTATTGGTGCATTCAAAATTCATCCTAAAGGTGATATTATAACTTGTGTCATCTAGTGACATCAATATAACTCCTACACCATTTTCTTCTCTTGAACATGTACCATCAAAATTTACACTCCAAATTCTATCACTTTTAGTATATTGATGTTGTATACATCTAAAATTGGTCTGGAGAAAATTAGTTAAATACTAGTTATTTAATTAATAAAATATTTTTTTCCTCTACATATAAATAAATTGCAAAATTTATTTATATAGTTCATATTTCTTAATTCTTCTTATCTAAACCACTTTCTTCAAGATTTAATTAAATAAACAAATTTAACTAATTTGTTTTATTTGATTAATTCCCTCCAACTAAATTTTAATTTTAAAATTGGAATTTAGTCACATTTCTCCATATTTTCTAACTTCCTTCCACCTCATCTTCCACCTCACCATGTGTCACATGAAATTAATTATTTCTAATTTCTAAATGGGCATTTATCCTCAACAATTTTAACAACCTCAGAGACACATGGCTTCTCATTTCCACTTATTCCCTTCTACACTTGGCAAGCTTGTTCTATTAAAGGGAACAACTTCCCTAATTCTCTCTAACCTCTTCGCTTCTCACCATTGATCTCTCCAGACTGAATCTTGATTGTCCATTGCTACCACATCACTTGATTCCTTGGTGAAATCTATAAATAGAGGCTCATTTACAACTTTTCAAATAGAAAGCATAGCATAAATCTACTCTGCAAAAATACTTTCAGCATTAGTGAGATTAGCATTTGATTTCAAGTAGTGTTATAATGGCAATCAATGATAACTTTAAGAAACCCCCCTCAATAAAAGATATAAAATCCTAGCGAAATTTTCATTTTTTTAGGAAAAAATATTAATTTCTATTAGTGAATCTTTCATTTTTTTGAAAAAAAATATTAATTTTATTGGCGATTTTTTTCACATCACTAAAATTTTGTAGAAAATTTTGGTGAATCTTGAAAAATAATAGGAAAATGCATTAATTATGATGGTGATTCCATCCAATCTAAAAATAATTCTCATGGAAAAAGTAGGGGGCCGAGGGTGGAAATTATCAATGGGTTTAAGGGGTAGACTACAATATTTACTTGCCACCATTGTTTTAAAATATAATATAACAACCCTCATTATATTCTACAAGGTAAAAATTAAGAAAAATTATAATTTTCATGGGGCCCAAAATTACTTTTGGATCATTGATCTAATGACCCTCATTGTACTTTGTGAGGTAAAATGTACCCATGATCTATAATGCTCATGAGACCCAAAATTGTGGGCCCCATGAGCATTACAAACTGTGGGTACATTTTGCCTTGTGGAATACAACAAGGTCCATTAGATTATATTGTAAATCAATGGTGGAAACTAAGATTAGAAATATGGCCCTAAAGAAACTAATAATTATGATATACTATTGGCGAAACAATATAGATTTCTACTATAATTTAAAAAATTTAGGCGAATCTAATCTAATCATGTATCAAATATTTTGGCGAATTTTTGAGTTAAATTTTTTAATAAAATAAATTCTTTTGAAATTTAAATAAGACAATAATAAAATTTTGTAAAAATGTGGCATTCAAGTCACATTATAGCTCAAACTATTAGCCAATTTTGGATTCCCAAATTTCAACTATTAGCCAATTCGCGAATATTAGCCACTAAAAAAATCATTGATGGCAATTTCATTTCTAGGAACTTAATTTGTTGCATTATCACTACAACATTTCCATAGCATATCCATTAGTTTAGCATTTTATCATTACACCATTTAGCATCATTTTGTATACAACATCATATCATTTAGCACATCATTTAGCATATCATCCATCAAATTCATCAATCATGTAGATGTAGGTATAGTTTCTTGCATTTTAGTTTAATGGCTTCTCATTTCTTAGGTGTCATCCCAGTAGTTTAGTGCATACCTAAAATCTAAGAGCACTAATACAAGATCCTTAAGAATAGAGGACGATGGAGCGACTTTAAGGAATTGCTTTATCACTTGTTTTGTTAAATTTGATTTCCTTAATATAATATGTTGCATCGATTGTGTGGTTTGAATTAATTGTTTTGATTCCCATATTTTACTCACACATAAATTGGCACCCACCGTGGGGCCAAGCCATTGTTATTTTATCATTTTTTGGAAAGTGTGCTTATAGGTTCAGACGTGAATTCTTCCGGTGCAACCACAAATTCTTCTGGCGCACCTGAAACATTTTCCGAAGCATACACTGACTGTTACAACACAACCATGAGTTACTTTGGCACATCCAATCCATTCATCGGTGCATTAGGGGGTTTCTATAGTGCATTCATTACTTTCTATAGCGCATATAATGCTTTTTGTAGCACACTCACTATTTCTTATAGCACATTCACTGCATTCTCAAGCACATCTTCCCTTTTAGCACATTGAATTACTATAATGGCGTATTTACTTTTCATTGCAAAATTTTCCAAATTTTGAAAACTGATGAATGTTTTTCTACTGTGCAGGTTTCATAAACGCTGTCAGAGACTCTACTGAAACCCTTGAACACTCTCAAAGAACATTTGGGTAAGTGCACCAAGATGGTTCCCAAATAGGGGGCTTAAGTGGTCACTTTTTTTCTGAAATCAAGAAATGTTGACCTTGGATGTGAAATTGAGGATAGTTACACTCAAAATTTTGAGATGGAACAAAAACAAGGATTGAAGTACTCCGAGTCTACTTTCTAAAATACTAATTTAGTTTTAAAATGGTTGAGATTAAGGGGTTCAAAAGAGGGATGCACACAAATTGGTGTTTTTTTTGTCAGAAAAACATAACATACCAACTCTTGTACGACTTGAGCACAGTGAAATTCTTTGTAGTATTTTTAAAATCACTATGGTCAAAAGTTAGCTAACAACATCTAGTTGATGCACAATTTTTCTGATAATTTTTTTAATAAAATTTGATTTTTTACTAATTTTCTAAGTGGGCACTTCCTAAAAAGAAGAATTTTGGTCGTGCTCCCCCTACAAATTTTGGAAAATAATTGATTTTTTTTCTTTTTTCTTTAAAAATTTGTATAATGGAGTCTAGTTTCTAAAAATGTAATTTATTTGAAATTTTGATGAACGGTTAATTTATAACAAAAAAACACCAAACACTGCTTTTTGGAAAAGAACAGACATACAAACAAAAACAATTATGGATGGAAGGCTTAACATTGTCAAAAAGTGAAAAAAATTACATTGTTGGATAGCTAAGAGAGAACCTAACATTACCCATGTGTTCGATTTTGTCGATATTGAACTAGATGTGATCTTGATGGTGAGCACAGACCCAATTATGTGAAAATTTGTAGAATTTGCAAAAACGTGTCTCTGGCCTTGTTGGGAATGCCCTCCAATCCTTTGGGTTGGTATTCCAAGACAAATACTTTCACTGTTTTCTTTGTTTTTAACATGAAATAATGTGAGCATGTTATAATGCGCTCGCATTATAACGCGAGCGCATTTTTAAAAAAAAAAATCAAAAGTGGCCACAAAATTGGTGCTCAACTTCATGCACCCGCCCATTTATTGAAAACTACTAATAATTTTGATGTAGGGGCTGGATTTGATTTATTTCCTTTTGGTTAATTTAGGAATCTAGATTAATTAGGAGGGAAAGAACACCATATTTTTTGTGCTTGATGAATGGTAGGCATATGCTCTCCCCTTAACTGGGTGACCAAAAAGCCAGACCCATTCATTTTTATTTTATTTTATCCTTAGAGGGCCTGTCTTGTGGGAAAAAGTAATCACCCAAGGGAACGACCCAACTGGGAACACGCTAAACCCAAGCGACTTCCACCCAGTATATAAGTGTGGGTACTTGAGGAAAGTTCAAGTATCATGAGGATTGTTCTAAAAAGAAGGGAAATAATGGTCTCTTGACATATGGATGATCCCCCACGAATGGAATGCCTATACTAGAACCTTTTTGTAATAGCAAGCCAAAATCCTATTCTATTTACTGGCATAGAAAGTCTAACCTTTGAAGCCATCCCACATTTTTGTGTATTTTAGTAGAGATGAGAAGTATTCCATGGGAGATTCATGGGTAATGAAGCTTGGATGACCCAAGAAGTGAGTGATGTGGAGGGGAGCCAGTGTGGTCAAACTTCTAATCATCCACTAAAAGTAGGCACAACTAGAGTAAAATCCAAGTGGGAATCCAGTAAATATTGTCCTACATAGCCCTAAGAATTGTACATGTTTGATGTGTTTTACCAATGTGTTTTTGAATAAACTTCAAATGAAACATCACACACTAGAAGTGAAAACCTTGATTCAGAAAACCTCCTTTGAAATAACCAATTCTCTGACTGGAAAATCAAAAAAATCAAACAAACTTGCAAGAAACTGTGATATTTTCCCAATTCAGTGCATCCAATGCTTGTTCTAGCGAATTTACACCATTCTCTAGCACATCCATCTGTTGTTATAGCACATACACTATATCTGCTAGTGCATCTATTGCATTTTGTAGCGCATTCACCCATTACTGTAGCACATTCATCCAATACTTTAGCGCATTCAAGCTATTCTATAGTGCATCCAACCAATCCTGTAGCGCATCCAAGCCTTTTTGTAGCGCATTCAAGCCATTCTATAATGCATCTACCTTTTAGCACATACACTGACTGTTACAGTACATCCACCAAATTTATAACTAGAAATCTAAATTTGGCTCCCTATCTGACATTTTGAATCCAGATTTAGGGATCTTTTCCATAAAGAAGTTCATTCCTTATCCCAACATTGCTTTAAACTTGGAAAAATTATCATTTACAAGTGAAATCATTTACCCAAACTTTGATCAAACATCTAAAAGTTCCCACCCATCAAACCCAAATTTGATTATCAAGTTGAGTTTCACCATTAGGATTTGTCATCATTCATCTCGAAACAACACACTTTACACATCAAATTGCATTACCTTAGTCCCATCAATAGAATCCAATCATTTTATTCGACCTAGGTATCTCTTTGGAACTCCTAAACAATGATCAAAATTTAGCAAACCTTCATTACTTGCATGCCTATTTTAACAAGATACCAAAAGAAAAAACTTAAGGATAAGGAACTTGAACCTCAAAACACCATGGGTGAACCAAAAGAAAACCCTTTCCAAAAAATCCCTCAAAATGAAATAGAAGAAATAACAGAGGAGGAAATAGAACAAGCAAACCAAGATCCCAAATTTCACAAATTCTTAGAGAAAATCTTTGAAAAGGATGGAGAAAAATACCTTCTAATGTTAGCAAACCAAGGGGTCAAATTACCAAGTGATTTTGATGTCAACAAATTGAAAGAAACACCAAAGAAAACTAAAATTGAAACACCAAATGCAGATCAAATGGTTTCCCTAACACATCAAATGAAGAACCTTCAACAACAATTACAAGACATGCAAAGAGGGACTACCAAAAGATATTTGTTACAAGATATTTGTCCCTACCCTTTTGATATGAATTTGAACATGATACCATTCCCACCGAATTGTGACCTTCCAAAATATGACAAATATAATGGAAAATTTGATGCCATAGACCATGTGAGGGAATTTCGCACCATGAGTCTTGAGTTTTCTCACGAAGATACCTACTTGATGAGACTTTTTCCTTGCAGCCTAGGAGGCCATTGTATGGAATGGTTTTTGAAACTACTGCCAAGCATAAGATTCTTTGAAGAACTTGTCAACAAATTTATCACTCAATATTCATATAACATTTCACATGAGATAACCATGAAGGATATTTGCAATACCAAACAAAAAAAAGGAGAATCCTTTCTCATATTCTTACAAAGATGGAGAAGCTTATTTGCTCAATACGCTCATCCTATACCCAAACAAGAAAAGATGGAAATTTTTATTGACAACCTCAACAACGAAATGAGCTATAGGCTACAATTACAATGTTCCCCTAGCTTTGAGAAGATGATCGAAAATGGTGTCAAAATTGAAGAGGCTTTAGTCAAAAGAGGGGTATTGAAAATTCACAATGAAGGATCAAACAATGCTAGCTCTTCCAATCATCATAACAACAATGAGAAATCAAAATTTTGGACAAGAAACAAGAATGCCAATGATGGTGCCACCAAAACACATAATGCCAAACCGGTCTTTAATCTATCAGGAACCACAACCAAGACTGATCAAAACACTAATCAAGGCACTAATCAAAATGTTAACCAACACAACAATCAAAACAACCACAATCAAAGTAATACCACATCTATACCTCCACTCTATCAAACACAATCAAACCACAAAAAAATCACACCTTTGGGTCAATCACATGAATCTGCATTGAGAGAACTTCTTGCAAATAACCTTATAACACTACCTAACACCTGAGGCTTTGAACCAAAAGTAAAATCATCATGGTAGAATGATGCTTATTACTATGAATTTCATCAATGCAAAGGTCATAAAACAAATAGCTCCATGCAATTGAAATACAAGATACAAGACTTAATAGATGACAGAGACATGTACAAATAGGACCCCAAACAAATGCTAATCACGAAGCATTCAAAAATCCCTTACCAAACTATGAAAAAGGGGAGTCCTCTACAACAAACAAAAAACAGAATAATGTAAACTATGTTCATGATACTATCATCCTCCATATCTTAGTAGTGGAAGATCAAATGAGTAACATTGAAACCAATGACAACCAAGGCATTATTGCAGCCAACAATCCAATTAATATCATTCCAATTGAACATGAACAAGACATCATTACAGTTGAAAATCAGATTAATGACATCAAACAATACATGGCTGCAACTAATACTCAAATGAATGTCATTAAAATCAATGGGAAACAACACAGCATGCCAGTAAATGTGACCACAAGAGCACAGGCCAAATATGTACTAAAAGGAAGTTCGTCTAAAACACTTGTTGCATCATCCAATCAATATATCATAGTAGACTAGTTACAAAATATCCCCATGCAAATATCTATATTGGAATTGCTCAAGATTGCATCCGCCCACAAAGATATTTTGGAAAAATCCCTAGTGGACACAACAGTACCAACAAATCTAGAAGTTTGTAAATTTGAGGCCATGGTGGGACATTTGACTGCACCTCATTGCTTATCTTTTTCAAAAAATGATGACACATCTATTTCTCATCCCCACAATGCCCCTCTCCATAATTCATAAATATCGTGTCAAACATGTCCTAATAGATGGAGGAGCCAACCTGAATATATGTACTTTAAAGCTTGTTTGTGCCCTAGGATTTTCTAATAATGCAATAGATCCAAAGAAAAAGATTACAATAAAAGCATATGATGATGAGGAAATATCTTCACAGGGATTGATTGTCTTACCCATTCAAGTAGGACCAATTCAAAAAGATGTAATATGCCAAGTCTTGGACAAGGATTTGACCTACAACATCCTATTGGGTATCCCATGGATCCATGAAATGCAAGTGGTCTCGTCAACATACCACCAATGTTTGAAATTCCCTTGTGGTGGCCAAGAAATCACCATCTCAGCTAATTCTAATAGTCCTTAGTATTGCAACACCCTTAAATCAGTCCAAGATGTCTTTGTGCCCCATAACAGAGAAGCTTCCACTTCCATCTCTACCAATAATCAAAGCCAGTCAAGTTCCTTGTCAAAACCGTTGGTCACTTCCCCAAATCATGAAATTCCATCAAGTTCCATGTCTAAACAGTCTGATAAAAAGGAAGAAGTTGCTCCTTCTACATCCTCAAATCATGAAACCCAATTAAATGCCTTTTCCAAACAATTTGAGAAAAAAGTCCAAGTTAAAGATAAAGGATTGGGTGAATATTTCATTGAAAAATCTCTATGCCTTTCACAGCTGTCTTCCCCAAAGTCATATGGGCAACCCTCAACATCAATGCAATAGTCATCACAACTAGTTACACTCTTTGATGGTCGGTTTGTAAAAGCAAGTACCATAATGACGAAGCTAAAGACAAGGATGTTCTAAACTAGCTTTATAAGGATGAAGAAGAGTCCCAAGCAACAACTGCAAATGTACAAACAACATAATATGGAAAAGGCTTCACAATCTTAGAAAAGATGGGATATGAGGGAAAAGGCCTTGTAGGAAAAAGAAAAGAAGGAATTGTGGAACCAATTCAACCCCTCTTAATTAATCCAAAATACAAGACTGGGATGGGTTATAAAGAGGAGATAAAAGAAGAGATAGCTCATAGGGTCATTAAGAGAATCTTGCAACTATAAGCTAGTGATCATCATGAAACTGATTCAAATGAATATGAGTGGGATTCAATATCCAAAGAGTCTTGTCACAACAAGAACATTGATGTGGTACACAAGTATGCACCCATACTCGAGAAGGGACAAGGTTCAAGTTCTAGACTACTTGAAATAGGATCACAACATATTGATGACTCCAACGAAGACAATCAGACTTAGAGTGAAATGGATAATTCAGAGGAAAGTTACCTTATAGACCTCAACTTTGTTATTGGGAAAATCGAAGACATCACCATCAAGACTCTTACTATTTCTGACCTTAACCAGTCTGATGATTCCTTACCCCTAGTACATTCTAAACTCATAGACTGGGACTGAACTAAGCCGTTCGATATCCCCACCTTTACAAATGATGATGCCATCATCAACTTCCTCTATTTTGAAAATCCTAAAGAAGATTCTACCATTGAATGTAATAACGAAGCTTCCAAACAAGGGAGTGTCAAATATTTTAGCTACAAAATGAATAATAAAGGAAATAGATCTAATAGGGAAAACCATTCAATGGCAGTATTAGATCTAGAAAAAGTAAAAGTAAAGAGTGCATCCAATGGAAAAAAACTCTCTGAGGCATCGAAGGATGGAAGATTTGACACTCTCATAGAACACTTTCAGGAAATAACAAAAGTATTGATTGAGCCCACACAATCCATCAATATTGGCAATGCAGAAGCAATGAAGACTATCCATCTAGCGACATCCTTGATAGACCAAGAAAAACCAAGATTCCTCAAATTCTTCACAGAGAAACAAATCAACTTTGCTTGGTCATATGTTGACATGCCAAGGATTGATCCAAATATTATCATTCACCACCTATCCTTACCACTAGGAGTAAAACCAGTCAAGCAGAAGCTAAGGAAAATGCATCCACATATTGCCCTATTGGTAAAAGCAGAGTTGAAGAAGTTATTAGATGTAGTATTCATCAAACCCATTGACTATGCTGAGTGGATCTCCAACATTGTACCAGTCTCAAATCTTGACAACAACATCCACATTTGCACAAATTTTTGAGATCTTAATAAGGCTTTCCCTAAATATGATTTTCCTCTACCTAACATAGACATCATAGTGGACTTAACAGCAGGACATGGCATGTTGTCACTTATGGATGGTTTTTCTGGTTATAATCAAATCAAGATAGCTCCAGAGGATCAAGATAAGACAACCTTCACATGTCCATGGGGAACATTCTGTTGGAATGCCATTCCATTTGGATTGAAGAATGCAAGAGCTACTTATCAGCGCGCCATGACGATAATTTTTCATGATATGATGCATACCTTCATGGAAGACTATGTGGATGATCTACTGGCCAAATCATACACCAAAGAAGGACACTTAGAGATCTTAGAAAAAATCTTCACCAAACTAGAGAAGTTCAATGTACAACTGAATCCAAAGAAATGTGTGTTTGGGGTGACTTCATCCAAACTCTTGGGATATATAGTTTCAGAAAAAGGCATTGAGGTAGACCCAAAAAAAGTTAAAGCTATCATGGAGATGCTGCCACCCAAAAAACATCCACCAGCTACGATCTTTGCAAGGGAGATTCCAATCAATCCGAAGATTTATCTCACAACTGACAGACAAGACCCATCCTTTCACCCACTTGCTACACAAAAATGTTTCTTTCCAATGGGATGAGAAATGTGAAGAGGCCTTCAACCAATTAAAACAATAGCTAATGAGTCCACCTTTCTTAATACCACCAACAAAAGGAAAGCCACTCTTATTATACATTGCAACAACTGAGGTATCATTGGGAGCCTTGTTAGCACAAGAGGATTCAATAGGAAAAGAAAGAACACTTTATTATATCAGTAGGATGCTAAATGGCTATGAAATCAATTATACATCCATTGAAAAGGCTTGTTTGGTAGTAGTGTTTTCCACCCAACAACTACAACACTACATGCTAACTCATACCATCAAGTTAATAGCCAAAATAGATCCACTAAAATACCTCCTCAACAAAGCTAATCTAACTAGAAGACTAGCCAAGTGGGTTATGATACTAAGTGAATTTGGCATCCAATATGTTGATAGGAAAGCAATAAAAGGACAAGAAATCACATACCAGTTGGCTGAAGCACCCCTACCACATGATCATTCTCTACACATTGAGTTTCTAGACATTGATGTCCTTACCTTGACTACACAACAATGGACATTATACTTTGATGGATCACATACACAATATGGATCAGGGGTCAGAATCCTATTTGTCACTCCACAAGGACATGCCATTTCAAAATCATACAAATTGATGTTTCCTTGCACCAACAACATGGCAGAGTATGAAGCATTAATCATTGGCATTAAAACAACAGTAGAATGGAAAATCCTAGAATTGCAAGTCTCTGAAGATTCTCAGTTGGTCATTAACTAGGTCAATGATGATTATCAAACAAAGGACGAAAAATTGATTCCCTACAAAAGAATGATTGATGATTTTAAGAAATACTTTGTGGATATCAAATTTGAGTAGATTTCTAGAGTGGATAATAAAGCTGTCCAGGCCATGGTCACCATTGCTTCCTTATTACAAATTCTAGAGAAAAGAAGTCGTTATGAGTTCATGGTGGAACAATTGTTTACCCCTGCTTATGACGATACCAAGTCCCAAGTTATATGTCACCTGGTTGATGTTGATACCTCAATCTATGGTAAAATTTATACCTATCTAAAAGATAACACCCTTCCACCCGACCTGTTGAGTGATCCCACAATATTGGTTTACAATTTTTGGCCAAACTGGACATTAAACTGATTTTTTCTAACTAAATATTCACTTTCGGACACCTATAGCGACTAAATCATGAGGAAATTGAAGATGATGCAAACTAGATATTTGTGGCATTTTTCCTGTAGATTCTAAATATATTTTTTTCAAAATTTTTGGAATCATATTGCACTTCTTTTTCCATCTCCTTCAAAAACTAGTTTTTTTCAGTAAACACCATTTTTAAGGAGTGACACTCACTATATAACACACAAATTTTTATCCATGAAGGATAAAATTCTAAATTTTTCAAATTTAGATTTGTAACTACATAGCTAGTGCTTCCAATTGGTTTCATAGCATTTTATTGAATATTTTTTCCTTAATCAAGTTTTGAAGTCAAAACAATTACAATTCAGAGATAGGTAGACCGTATAACACAACTTTTTTTGTATGTATTGATTTTTTTTTTTGTTGGATCAAGGACTTCAATATCTGGTGCACTCATATTTTTCAATTTTTTATAATCTTCTATTTTTCCACGTGTAGAATAGAGAGCTTGATTTTCGGTGAAAAACCTACACTCACAAGAAATAAAAAATAAATATAATAATCAAATTAAATTTAATTAAAATTATACTTTTTTGGAAGCTTATAATAAGGACTACATACTTACAAAAAATAAATTTTAAATGAATTTATTTGATCCCCAAAAGGTAAATCAAAATTGGTTTTTATCACATTTTGATAGGTGTAAAGGAGGCTCTGTTATAGGTATGGTTTAAAACTAGCGGGGTTCTATCCAAAGGGGCTTGGTCTAAGGTGGTTTGATAAAACCCTCTTCAATTGGAATCCTTTAAATGAAACCTTTCAAGGCTTAAATCATTATATTTTCTAAAAATATGTGATTTCAACAAAAATCTGGATCTCACAGAAAGTGTAAACCACTATTGTGGCAACACCCTATCCTGAAACCAAAAACAAAACTTCATTCGCCAAGCCAGCTGACATACTCTTATCACGGATGTACTTTATCGACGAGGTCTTGATGGAACCCTCCTCCGATGTTTGGAACATGACAAGTCTAAAATGACTTTACGGGAAGTTCATGAGGGTATTTATGGAACTCATTCAAGCGGTTTAACCTTAGCCAAGAAACTCCTCTGTTTAGGGTAGTACATGCCAAAAATGGAGAAGGAGTCTTTTCAGTTCATCAAGAAATTCCAAATGTGTCAGATTCATGGCAACCTCATTCATGCACCAGCACAAGAGCTTCAACCATTTGTATCAACATGGCCCTTTTTTCAATGGGGATTGGATCTTGTAGGCAAAATTCATCCACCTTCATCAAATGGACACAAATTTATTATCACAGCCACGTAATACTTCACAAATTGGATTGAAGTTGTTCCTCTAATCACCATCACAGGAAAGAAAATTTCATCCTTCATCCTTAATTATATCATCAATTGGTACAACATCCCTCAATCCATTGTCACTGACAATGGAAGACCGTTCAAAAATAGAGACATGCAAGAATTATGTGAGAAGTTCAATATACAACATCGCTTCTCTACACCATATTACCCTCAAGGAAACGGTCAAGCAGAGGCCTCCAACAAAACTATTCTGAAAATCTTGAAGAAAACGGTCAACAATGCTAGACGTGATGGGAACATCCAATTAAACCCTGCTTTGTGGGCATACCGAACCATTATTCGCACACCAACATGAGCCACACCATATGCTATTGTATATGGATCTGAGGTCATTGTACCCATTGAGGTTGAATTACCATCACTCAGTGTGTCATTGAAGGGTATTATCTCTTATGAGGGCTACTGGGTATCTAGATTGCAAGAGTTGGAATTATTGGATGAATGACACCAACATGCAATGAACCACCTAAAAGCCAACTAGCAACAAATGTCCAGAAGCTATAATAATAAGGTCAAACCCAGACTATTTCAAGTTGGTGACTTGGTATTGAAGGAGAATCCACACAATCAACAGGATAGGAGGAAAAGAAAGGAAAGTTTGAACCAAATTGGTTGGGTCCCTTTTTCATTGTGTCAGTTTATGGATTAGGAGCATACCAACTATCCATGTTAGAAGGAGATATTTTAAATTTTGAGGGATCAATTAATCAAATGGCAACTAATTTCTTCAATTTTGGGAGATAAATTGCTGGAACATCATCAAATCAGAAAATTACCATCAATATCATCAGAAATCATCAAAATTTTCAAAACTCTTTAAAAATAAAAAATTCCCCGATTTATCTCCCAAGGGGGCATATATCTGTTATCTCCTGAAAGTTACCGTCTGGGGCATTATCGAAATTTTATTTGCACTAGAAATTTTTTCTTTGAAGCAATGTGTAAACACATCACTTCAAAGAGGGGAAAAATGTATACATCTAAAATTGGTCTGGAGAAAATTAATAAAATACTAGTTATTTAATTAATAAAATCTTTATTTCCTCTACTTATAAATAAATTGCAAAATTTATTTATATAGTTCATATTTCTTAATTCTTCTTATCTAAACCACTTTCTTCAAGATTTAGTTAAATAAACAAATTTAACTAATTTTTTTTATTTGATTAATTCCCTCCAACTAAATTTGAATCTTAAAATTGGAATTTAGTCACATTTCTCCATATTTTCTAACTTCCTTCCACCTCATCTTCCACCTCACCATGTGTCACATGAAATTAATTATTTCTAATTTCTAAATGGACATTTATCCTCAACAATTTTAACAACCTTAGAGACACATGGCTTCTCCTTTCCACTTATTCCCTTCTACACTTGGCAAGCTTGTTCTATTAAAGGGAACAACTTCCTTGATTCTCTCTAACCTCTTCGCTTCTCACCATTGATCTCTCCAGAATGAATCCTGGTCATCCATTTCTGTCACATCACTCGATTCCTTGGTGAAATCTATAAATAGATGCTCATTTATAGCTTTTCAAATAGAAAGCATAGCATAAATCTACTCAGCAGAAATACTTTCAGCATTAGTGAGCTTAGCATTGGCATTTTAGCTTAGAAATTAGCATTTGATTTCAAGTAGTGTTATAATGGAAGTTTCATTTCTAGGAACTTAATTTGTTGCATTATCATTACAACATTTCCATAGCATATCCATTAGTTTAGCATTTTATCATTACATCATCTAGCATCATTTTGTATACAACATCATATCATTTTGCACATCATTTAGCATATCATCCATCAAATTCATCAATCATGTAGATGTAGGTATAGTTTCCTACATTTTAGTTTAATGGCTTCTCATTTCTTAGGTGTCATCACAGTAGTTTAGTGCATACCTAAAATTTGAGAGCACTAATACATGATCCTTAAGAATATAGGATGATGGAATGGCTTTGAGGAATCGTTTTATCATTTCTTTTGTTAAATTTGATTTCCTTAATATAACATGTTGCATCAATTGTGTGGTTTGAATTAATTGTTCTAATTCCCATATTTTACTCACACAGATGTAGATGAAAATATTCAATATCAAACTAATTTTTTAGTTCTCATCATGTCACAATACCCAATGAAACAACCTAGTTCTATGTGAAAGTAACATATTTGAACATTCTTTGCTTCATTTGAATTCTCTATGATGTAGACAATGTTCTTTTTTCTATGTAGTTGGACTTGTTTTCCTTTTAGTGGTATGATATCATAAAACAAATCCATTTGAATGCTACCACCAATTGAAGTTTCCTATTTCTTGGATAGTAGCATACCTCGTTTCATTGTAAAATCAATAGTTATAATGTACATTGAAAATCATTTCCATAAGTATGCAACAATATACACTTCTACAATATTTATTATTCCAATTACATTCACCTCATGAGAATCCATGGAAAATCACTTACCATATGATTCTAAAAACTACAACCAAGCCAACTAATTCATGAATTTTGCAAGTATAAAAATACTATATTCTCTAGAATCTAACATTCAATTATGTACTAGCTAACCTTTAACTAGCAAATAGGCATAAAATGGATCAATTATTTATTTATTATTATATTAAACACAAAACCTAAGTAAATCTCAAGTGACCCATGGACATTATGTTCATCAATGTTTCCCTTAAGATAATCAATAGCTTCATTAGGTTGATAAGAAATAAGAGCAATAATATATAGAAATTCCCTTTCTTTGTGTTTAGGGATCCTAAACAATTCCTTGACTAGCACTTGGATCTTCATTTGAATCAATTATTTAGCCATATATATTGGATGATATGTTGGTAAAGGGGTTGATAATGAAATAGTCACAACATTAATGTTAGAAATAAAATGCATAACTTGATTATTAATATAGACTTGCTTTATGTTTGATGTATTTCCAACCTCTTTAATAGCCTTTTATTTTTCATTTATGTTTTCTTCACTTTATCATGTTTGACATGATTTATAGTCATGCTTTATTTTTCAATGTTGTTTATTAGGATATCAACATTATTATATTTTGGGACTTATTTATTTTGCAAGGATTCATATAGCTTATGCATCTTCTTCCTTCGTGGTGACTTCCTATATCCTAGTTTCCACTTTGTTCTACACTATATCAAATATCAAATTTTAAATAAATAAAATCAAGAACTCACAAAGCTTGAGACACCTTAATTCTCAACATTTCTATTATTTTTATACTTTCCACTTGTCCCCTTTTTTCATTTTCCAAAACCCTTATGCATTATCTTATCCACTCATTTATTGCTTCTATGCTAGCACTTATTCTTACACACATTGTCAACTATAATCTAGCCCCTTTTCAATTCTTGTATAGTTTATAGTCATGATGTAATCCTTAATGTTTCATATTCATCCTACCGTAACTCGAATTTAACCAACTTCCACCTTTACCTTTTTTCATGAGGCTAACTAAACACAAGTTTATGTGATATGTTTCTATGTATTTTTATTTAAAGGCATTCAATATATTAATTGTAAGCATTAGGAGATTGAATCAAATTATAATTGAAGAAACCATTCATCTTACATGCTTCAATTGGTGATCTATAGGGAATCTAGCTATGCACAACCTTTCTAGAGGCATTTACATGACTAGAAATAGTGTTTTTTTCAAATTATTCAATTTCAAGGGGTTGATAAAGTAGAAATTCCTTAATATCTCATTTGTACTACAACCACCTAACAAAGGTATTAATCAATACCATGAACCCATACAAAATATCAAGGAGCACAAAAAAAAAAGGTACCTTGAGTGAAGAAAAGATAATAGTTTACAAATTACACAAGTCAAATTTATAGATATTGCAACGCCCCCGCCAAGCAACCCCAGAGGACAACACATCACTAGCCAAAAAAAAAGGAAGAATTTTTTTTAAAAAATAAATAACAATATAACATAACATGATCAACTAATCCTAGGTCCTCCAAGGTTCCTCAACTGCGCTACTTACAATCCAACATCAATATTACTAGAAACATCTCATCAACAATAAGTAATACAAGAACGATCTAACATGCAAGGTTCATTTTAAAGCATCATATTAAATGATCCTATATTATTCACTCCACATTGCAATAATTGATAATAAAACATTAAAGATCATTCTCCTAACTATCTTATGGGGTGATCCCATAATACTGGTTTACAATTTTTGGCCAAATTGGACACTGAAATAAATTTTTTTAACTAAATCTTCACTTCCGGGCACCTATAGCAGCTAAACTATGAGGAATTTGAAGATGATGCAAACTAGTGATTTGTGACATTTTGTTTGTAGATTATAAATATATTTTTTTCATTTTTTTTTGGAATTAGATTGCACTTCTTTTTCCATCTCCTTCAAAAACTAGGTTTTTTTTTTTTAAACAACATTTTTAAGGAGTGACACTCACGTATAACACATAACCTTTTTTCCATGAAGGATAATTTTTTTTGAATTTAGATTTGTAACTACGACATCTATTGCTTCCAATTGGTTTCATAGTGTTTTATTGAATATTTTTTCCTTAATCAGGTTTCCAAGTCAAACCAATTACAATTTAGACATAGGTGAACCATATAACGTGTAACTTTTTTTGTATGTATCAAATTTATTATTATTTTTTGTTGGATCAAGGACTTCAATATCTGGTGCACTCATATTTTTCAATTTTTTTTTGATAATTGCTATTTTTCCACATGTGTAGAACAAAGAGCTTGATTTTTAGTAAAAAACCTATGTTTAATAAAACTAAAAAGACAAATACATAATAAAACCAAAAACATATTCAAATTATATTCGTTCGATAGTTCGTTCTGAGGACTACCATCATCCAGCTGGGTATGTGAAGTCTTCTCCATTTTCATCCTCAATTTGAGCTTCGAAGCACAAAATTCTGGACTTTTTGTGTCAGAGGGTGAGAAGGTGGGAAAAGGGGGGTTTGGGTGAACTAGGGGGGTTCGAGCGAACCCCTAGGGGTTTGCTCAAACCAAGGTTCATTCGAACCCCCTTTCAAAAAATGTTTTCTTTGTGTTTTTTGGCGGGAATGGTGGGACCTTTCATTTAATTGGTTCGCTTGAACCGTGGCTCATTCGAACCCTCTTTTGGTTCACTCGAACCAAAAGTTTCATTCGAACCCCAAAAACCAAAATTTCTTGCATGGGGTCATTTTTTGCAACTTTTCCTTCCTCACTCGAATTGTAAACCACTTTTGTGGGTTTACCCTATGAAAGATGCATTTTCTTACAATACTTTTCACAAGAAGATATCGATAAATGTTACATCATCACCATATTTACAACATTGATTTCTCAAGTACATGTAGGAAGATTACATTAGATTACATTAAGAGATACAAAAAAATATACACAAATGCATGATAGGATGCCTTCACAATAGGAACATGAACTAGAGTCCATAGTGCAATACCCAATCACCACACTCACAAACATTCAACAAGAATACCCAATGGAGGAAAAGTCAGCAACCTCTTGACCATGTGGAACCCCGAGGTCCACCCATCGTGCTAGGAGATAACACAAGGTCCCACATCCAACATACAATTAGGATGCAATAGGCTAACACAAACAGAGGTTATACAAGACTCCAACACACCTCTGCTAACAACACCAACACCACTTACGACACTTACTTCACTTCTAGAGGCACTCACACAACAAAAAGAGGAAATACAACTAGGGAATGCTAGACTACAATAGGGAAGAGTATCATCGCATGGTACAAGCATGGGTTGTCTTAGACATCGCTTTGGGTTTCGACCCCCACTGAGAGCCACTCCCCCTACTTGCAACTAGAAAACCCTTCAATATAATATCATTACCACACCTCAAAAATCCAGGCTTAACATGAGGCAACACCCTTAGGAATTGTGACCAAACTATATAGATGTCCAACCACAAATCTAACCACTTCCAAGGTTAAACAACTCTAAGGACTATTCATATAAATATACCCCCTCCTAGGCCTCTAGAAACCAACATACTAAACACCCAAGTTCCCAGTGACACAGAAACTCGAATGTATTATACATAAATGGCATCCATTTTAACAATTCCATAAACACTTAATCCATTGATCGAAACACATTGTCACATACAAACCATTTAATCATCACATTTTTCCCATGAAGACATTCCTTTAATTAAGGCATTATTTCAATGTTCTTATTACTTATTTTAATGTATCCACTTAGTTTAATTAAGAGATTATTTACTACAAATAACTATATTTAAAATAACTATATCATTTATAAGATAACCATCTCTATCGATTGTTTAATCCAAACCCTAATTATAACTTTAATATAGTACTAAGATTACAATTCTATTGATTACAACTTTATTATAATACTAAAGTGACGATACTAATGAATTATTTCACATAGTAGTTCTGATAAATAATTATAGAAATAATTAACATTCAAAAACTCATTAAAGCTAACAGAGGGTAGTCAGAATCATTTAACATTTAGTCAATATCATTTAAATTAATTAACCTATTCCTAGTATTTTCCCCTCTTAAAATTAGCTTTATCATTTAACCTTCAAGTAAATAAAACTATATAAATGTAAATTTATTTACGAACCCTAACTCTCAAATTACATACAAATACATGAAATAAATCAATTCACTGTATAATTACCTAATTCAATTATTAAATACTCAGTTTACTAACATTTACCCAATTCCTTTATCTATAACTATTTAAAAAACTCAATTTAACCATAACTATCCTATTGACATCATTTATTGTTTAACATTCTTTTATTTCTACACATATCTTATACCCTACTACATTCAAGAGAACCAAATTTTGCTAATAATCATAATATAGTATATATATTAGGCTTGTATTGTCAGAATGCAAGGCATACTCTATTACTTACCATATTATAATATATATATTTAAGATAATCCAATTCACTTAATTTTATACTCAATTAAATATTCATTTTATTATTAGATTTTTCGATTAGAATCCTTTATTTAGATAACATTTTATTTCTTCATATAAGAAAAGTCACTCTTTACTAGAGTATAACAGAGTATATCTCTACCTATATACATACATACATACATACATACATATACATACATATACATACATACATATACATACATATACATACATACACACACACACACACACACACACACACACACACACATATATGATGAAATCACATTATATTGAATACCCACTAAAATATATCCCTGTTAATGGTAAAAGGAACTCATAACAAGTTTAATTCCAAATGTTATAAATGTATATATGAAATCACACTATTATCAATTACCCAACGTAATGGGTGCCTACATTATCTAGGGTATGTAGCTCGGGTATAAAAGAAATCACAAGTCAATCGAAGTATATCACATTTTTCGATAGAATGAGAACTTAGTATCAATAAACTCAAAGAAAATAATTCAAAGAAAATGTTACAGATGAAGGGGAAACTTGAGTACAACAATGACCTTTCTGAAGATATATATGCAAACGTGGAATCTTAGACAATGCAAACGGATTGCTGGACAATAGTGCCTCAAGGAGATCTCATCTCAGAATGAAATAATAACAGGATTTTCATGAATTGGATTAGTTGAAAAGGCTTTAGAAACCTTTGAAGAAAACATAATCAACATGGAATGCAAAGCTTGCATGGTATACACGAATTTGGATTTATTAAAAAAGCTTAAGAATATTTCAATCAAATGCAATTGGCTAGTATAAAGCCAAGTTACTTTCCTTGGCAGACATGTACGCAAGAAATGGTAGCATTATCTTCTGGAACAGTTGCCTGAGATAGCTCTTGTTTTAATCGACCACCCTCTCATGAAATCTCATTCATATTATAATCATGCACAATATTATCATAGTAAAGATGATTACGACACCACTGGCCACTTCTACATGGCACCAATCAAGGAAAGTCAGTGGCCACAAGGTTTTGTGTTGCCATACTTTAGGTCGGAATAGGTTCGATTGAAGCTGGGAGATCTTAGGCATTCTCTCTCAAATTTTGAAAGGGTTCAGGAGGTACACTAAAAGGATCTGATGATTTAAAGGTTTAAAAAAAAAAACTTTAAGCAAATAAGATTGGTTGTGTGTAAAGCGATGACAACTCATGGAACACAAAGATTATAGGATATGCATGTAGACACATAAAAATGACCTAGGCCTCCAAGTCCTATTTTCTCCATATTTCTCCCTAACATAATTAAAATATTTAATTATGTCCTATGGTTCAGTTTTAGCTATTAATTAAATAATTCATAATTATTTCATTAACTTATGTCTTTTATTCCTCTTGATTATTTAAATAAATAAATTTTATTTATTTATTTAAATACGTCATTAATTTCTAAATATCTTCTTATAATTAAATAGATTCCTTCTTTTATTTAATTATTGTCCACCTTGGCATTCTCCTAATTTAAAATTATCCCACTTTCTAATTTTCTCTCTTAGTAAATAATTTTAAATTAATTATTTACTATCTCATGACCCCACCTTTTGAATTAAACTATTTTTTAATTCAAAATAACAACTTTCCTCCATAAATCAAATAATTTCTATTATTATTTGATTTTCCAACTCGTTCTTTTTCCGTTCCATTCTTGTCTTCTTCTCACATGCAATCTTGTCCTTTGATTTGATTTTCTAAAATCAAATATTGACCATTCAATTCAAATTTCACCTTAATATTGCCCTAACCCTAATTGTGGGTTGTCACATTCAATTTTAACCATTGATCTTAGGGCATTTGCCAATCTTCAATCTTGGCCATTCACCCAAAATTGACTTTTCTATAAAATGACAATTTTGGTCTCATTTGGACAACTTCATATCTTCATCTCTTGGCATCTTGACATCTTGGCATTGTGATCTTGATATTTTAGGGTCTTTCATGCATATTTTAGGCTTGCTTCATAGTTGCTTAGTTGCATTGTGTTGCATTTTGATAGAATCCTTCAACATTTGCTTAGGACATTGGCATTATCATAGGTTGCTCATCACAAATCTGAGGGAAATCATCTACTTGCAACAAATAGAGAAGGTGCAATGGAGGTTAATCATGGAGGTTGAAAATATTTGGTAAAATTTTTCCTTATTTTCATGTTGTTACTCCTTTGTTCTTCATTGTTTTTCTTTGGGTTATCCTATTTTAAGCTCTAATCTGCTAACCTAGGTTTTTCCCTAAGCTCATTGGTGAGCCCAACGCTAAAATTGTGCATTTTGCAAATTTTTGTGCAACACTTTTGTGTTTTTGTAGGTATAGGTATGGTGTGACACATTGGATATTTTCTGAGCCACATTCAAAATACCGTGATGCATTCACCTTGTCGAATGATGCATTTGGCTTGCAGAACAACACATTTGCTCTATCGCAATGCATTTGACTTGCAAGTTGACATATTTGTCTACAGATTCCAACTTTCGGCTCCGAGACACATTCATTGTGTAGAATGATGCATTTTCTTGGAAATTTCTAGTTTTCTTCCAGCGACACATTTGACTTCTAGAATTACACATTTTCCTAGTAAAATTTTATTTTCGGATTTTTGCAAAAAAATTCCAAATTTTTCTTTCCATTTAGGAGCTTGGAGGTTTTGGGTTACTAATATTCTATTTCTAGCATGTGGCGAGAAGTCTAACCTTGTTTTTTTATTCATTTTCTTGTCACATTTTTAATTCCTTAAGCAGACAATCAACAAACAACTTGCATTCACATTCATATGGTTAAAATGAACATGCATGCACACTCATGGGCTTAAAATGAACACAATCTTGCATTGAAACTCATATGGTTAAAATGAACATTCATTTTCATGTCATGGGCTTAAAATGAACTTTTTCTTTCTCACATCAAGTTAAAAGTTTAAAAGGAACAAAGTGTCTTGGGTGTCTTCCTTACATTACAATTTTGGTAACTAAACTAAACAAGTGTCTCCAATTTGTGTAACCCCGATTCAATAATAGAAGTATACTCTCCCCTTGCACACTTGTACGATCCTAGGTGCAAGAGAAATTGTTTTTAACTCTAAGAATTGGGTCTTCCTTGGTGGGAAAAAGTACTCACCCCAAGGCAACTCAAACTGGAAATGAAGCTCTTTAGCTGAGCTACTCCTGACTGGTATACAAATGTGAATCCTAATGGAAAACTTAGGATTACGAGTGCGGATGTGTCACATAGACAAGTGAATTCCCCAAAACCCTATTGAGCGTAACCTTTAGGCTGGAATTATTCCTTATAAGAGCTAATCTTGCCCCATGTGTCGCCACTCGAATAGGAGTACTAAACTAAAAAACTTTGTGTAGTTGCCAAAAATCCATCTATTTGCTAGTGTAGCAACAATCATTGCCAAGGCATCCAAATTCTCATAGTTCTTAGTAGAGGTGAAAAGCCTACCATGGGAGATTTATGGGGGCTTGAAGCTTGGTTGAACTGAGAAGTGAGTGCAATGTAAGGGGGAGCATGTTTGGCCAAGCTTCTAGATCACCCACTAAGAATAAGTGCAGCTGGGGGAACCCACATGGAATCTAGCGAATATAGTCCTTGCCTAACCTAGGATTGTGCTTGTCTTCATTGTGCATGTTTTCATCATTCAAAGACAAAATATTATGTTTTCCAAGTGTTTTTTGAGACATTGAACAAATAAACATCTTTCACATACCTAGAAACAATCATTCAAACTCAAACAATTCTAAATTTTTTCCAAAATTGCAAACAAACTAGACCTCCATTCAGCCTACAACGCATTTTCTCTGCTAAACCGCATTTGAGACTTTCTGTGCCACAATCGCTCTACTAAAACTCATTTGTTTCCCTCTGCAATGCATCTGGCTATCCTGAACCACATTTGACTTCCTAAACGACACAATTGCTTTAATGTGCCACATTTGTAACCTGGAACGACGCATTCATTGAATCTGAGATGCATTTGACAACCTGCAATGCATCTGTGACCTAAACCGATGCAATTTCCTAGCATTTACAAAAACACTATTACCGTTCAAAACCTGAGTCCAAACATTTTCCATCTATTTTCAAACATCTTTTTGCAATAGCCTCTATTAAAAACCAGACAAGGAATTGCTCAAGTCCTTCATTCTTTGCATCTTTTAGCTTGCATTCTCCCATAGGTCCATCCTTGCAAACTTTTAGTTGCATCCTTAGGCTTCATCATCATCATTTTAGCAATAAACCTATCTTTAGGTCTTCATCTTATTGTAGACTTTGGAATAGAAAAACTTACCATACTTTGCAAAATCCTTGCCTTCAAAAGTAGGTTATCATTGGACTTAGTCAAAATCATTTCTTTTAGTCATTTTCGTTTTGTGAGACCTTTCCAACTCAATAGTCTAGTTAGGAAACCTCACTTTGTCATCTTGTCATTTAGTCACACCAACAAGTCCTTTGAGGATCCAAATTGAGACATAGATCAAGCTTTTGGTGGTTGAGTAAACCTTTTCTAAAAGTCCATCAAAATCACTTTGACCTTTGCATTTGCATACCTTAGAACATTCAAGCCATTTTAGTCCTCATGTTTTGTATACGTTATTCCTAAAAATTCCAAACAAAAATAGTGTCATACCTTTCATCCTAGTCTTCATTATCCTTTTGCATTTGTCATTTCCCTTTGGACAACATTGTCATATTGCATTCCTTATTGCCCAAAAAACCAAAAAAATATAGTTTGCATTTGCATCCCTTATTCAAAAAAAATCCAAAAATATAGTGTCATAGCATTCCCATTCATAGACTTAGTTGTCATTTTCATCTTCCTCATTTGAGAAAAATCCTTATATGGTTGAGACTAGGCTCCAAAGGAAAAGAAGACAAATGGACCTTTTTGGACAAGACACCAATACCTATAGCTTCTCTAATGACATGAACCAAAACACAAACTTGGGGGCACCTTTTATCAATCCTTTCAACAACATGAACATGCCATCTTCGTCACACAACCCTTTTGAACCATTCATACGTAGAGATGAAAATGGACATGTATTTGTAGAAGACTTAGAATTTGCAACAAAAAATCCCAAAGTGGCCTCCTTTGTGGAAGAATTGGTCTTGCAAGATTCAAACAGATATCTAGCCATGATTTTACACCAAGGGGCCAAATTGCCACACGGGTTTGACATTAACACCTTAAGAGTAGCTTCTCCTAATCATGATGCAAACAATAACATAAACAATACCTCCAACACTAATCAACCCCAAAACAATGCAAACAATACCATTGGTGCCACCACACAAAGTGCCACAAACACCATCAATGCTACCTCTAATAGCAACTCCAACCAAAATACTTCCAACATGATAAATGTAGCATCCATTGGAGGAGCATCAACCATGTCACAAGCCATGTCACAATCAATGCCTCAAATGTCAACAACGTCCTCACAATCAATTAGAGCTACCTTTGGGTCCTCAACAATGGGGGAAAGTTCTTCAAACCTCTTATTTGGAGCTTCATCTAGTACCATGGGAACAACATCATCAAATCCTTTAATTGGGTCTTCAAATAATGTCATGGGAAAAAATTCGTTCAACCCCTTTGGGAGAAATAAACAATGGATTTCCATTCCAGGACCCCAACCTAATGTTAACACTTCATCACAACTCAATACCAACACCAACATTCCCCATGGACACATATACCAATTTGGATAAGGCAACCAAATTACACAACACATGACTTCATTTGGACACCAAAGCACCCAAGGTCAACACATTCTGTAAATATCGACTAATACTACTGGAGGGAAGATTCCCACATATGCATCACACATTCATACCCATCAACACATCCCTAATCAAAACACACAATACCAACAACTTTCAAACCAAAACACGCCATAAATTTCACAACAACAATACACACCAAATCAAAACACATCTTCACAACAATTGGAGACTCATGGAATACCTATCACTAGCATGTGTGACACTACAAACAATCCCATAATTGACGCACTCATAGCTCAAATTGCAACCTTACAAAAACAAATGGAGAACATGCAAATGCAACAGAAAAAGACTCACACCTCCTATGACCTATGTCCATATCCTTTTGACATGATTTTACACATGCTACAGTTCCCTCCTGGATACGTGGTGCCAAACTTTACTAAATATAAAGGAAAGATAAACCCCCTTGAACACATTCGAGAATTTACAACCAATTATGTAGACATCGCCTATGAACATACTTATTTGATGAGACTCTTCCCTTGGAGTCTTGCATGTTCCACACTTGAATGGTTTGCCACCTTACCTAAGGGAATAAAATCATGGGAGGAAATTGCAGACATATTTGTATGAAATTACTCCTATAACATTGACACCGATTTCTCCATTACCAATTTATGCACACTTACTCAAGAGGAGACTAGTGAGACCTTCATTCCATTCTTCCAAAGATGGAGAAGTTTAGCAAGTCGTTGCAATATTGAGATATTGGAGAAAGAAAAATTTGACATATTTGTCCAAAACCTCCTAGGCCCATTGAAATATGACTTGCAAGCTCATTGTTGCACTACCTTCACAGACCTAGTCGAAAAGGGAGTCCAAATCAAAAAGTCCCTTATTGCTAAAGGAGAACTCAAATATGGCAACAAGAACACTAACAAAAACCCATCGACTGAAAAAAATAAATATTGGGCCAAGAATAAACACATCACCAATGATGGGGTTGTTGACATTAAGGCAGTAAACACAATGGGTCATGTACTCACTCTCAAAGGAGCTCAACTACAAAACGCACCATTGATCACATCAACACCTACTACAAATGCTATCCAAAATAATCAAAATAGTCAAAACAATCAAAACCAAGGGCAACCACGTCAAACCAGGCAATTTCCCAAGAGACATACATACACTTCCTTGAGAGAACCAATCAAAGACATCCTTAAGAAGATCCTTCAAAATGGTGTCATCACATTATAGGACCCTAATCCATATGACCTAGGATAGTTTAAGCCATCTTGGTGGGATGAAAACGCATTTTGTGATTACCATCACACAAAATGGCATAAAACCTCCTCTTGTTGAAAACTAAGGAATCTGGTACAAGACCTCATTGAAAATCACACCATTGAACTGGGTGGGAAACAATTTGCTTCAAACGTAGACCATACAATTCATAAGAACCCACTGCAAGACCATGGTTCAAATAATCCCTCAATGTTAGGTCTAAAGATTAATAATAACTGAGCTAATTACACTCGCACCGCCTTCGACTATTCTGGTGGACCCATTATTAATCACCTTCAAGCTGCTAATGAATATGTCAATACAATTACTATCAAGAGAGCACTTGAATGTAATGTCACTACGCATGGTGGAAAAGTCACCATAGTTGGTCCTCCTCCCCCTAGACAACTGAAGATTACAATACCTGGTCCATTGGCCAAACAGTCACAATCTGGTCCATCCGCCAAACAATCAAAATGTAAGGGATAGTTCAATCTCATTGACCAATTAGGAAAAACACCTACTCAAATCTCTATACTTGAGTTGTTACGCATTTCTCCTGCACACAAGGCCATACTTGACAAAAATTTATAGGAGTCTTTAGTCCCTCATGACATTGATGTCAACCAATTTGAATCTATGGCAGGATACCTAACCACTCCCCATCACATAACATTTTCAAATCAAGACTATCCGTCACCAAAACCCTCTCACAATGACGCATTACACATCAAAGTCTTTATTCATAAACATAAGGTTAGACAAGTTTTAGTAGATGGCAGAGCAGGATTGAACATATGCTCCCTAAAACTGGTTAAGGCTTTAGGCTTCTCTGATGCTTGTGTGGACTCTACCAAGAGCATTGTTATAAAGGCATATGATGATGAAGAATGCTCCTCTCAGGGTATTATCACACTTCCTATCCGAGTTGGGCCAGCCATTGTAGATACAACATGTGAAGTCCTGGATCTTGAGCTACCATATAACATCTTGCTTGGTCGACCTTGGATCTATTCCCTAAAAGATGTTCCATCCACTTACCACCAATGCTTGAAGTTTTCTTTTGATGGCATTGAAATCACCATACATGGAGACCCCGAGCCTTTCCAGTATTGCACCAATCTAAGGGGTATTTCAGAACATCAATTTCCCATTAACCGAGAAGCTTCAACCTCCTCTTCTTCCAAATATATCGATCCATCCACACTTGCCAAATCATCCACATCCACTCCTTTGTCTTCTACCACACGATCTCCCTCCATCCCAAAGGTTGATCTTAATATCAAGATCTAGGACCAAGGTTGTCGGGAATATAAATTGAACACGGCCTATTGCATCACTAAGATACCCAAGTCTCCTAAGGCTTATGGCTGACCTTGTTTTAGAATGGAGCCTAAAGAATTTTTCAAAGTTCCTCTAACATGATTTTTTATAAAATGGGGTGACATGAACAAAGAAGACATTGAAGACCTATCAACTTGGATTTACAAAGACCTAGAAGATCCATCCCCATTACTAGTCTAGATGTATGGTAAATACTATGACATAATGAAGGAAAAAGGCTATGACAGAACTAGAGGCCTTGGAAAAAATAAAACTGGGATGCGAGAACCTTTAATGCCTTCTTGAAGACCAAAGCTTCTTGGGTTAGGGTTTGGGCTACCCAAAATTGATGATCAACGTACCAATTTACTTTCAATTGAGAGTGTGAATTCTTCTGAAAGTGTCGAGACTATTGAAGATTCCCTTACTGAAACTGACTCACATGAATGGGAATTTGGTTCCCAAAAATCCCTGAGTGATTGTTGCCTTGAAGAAATGTTTCTAGAACCTGGTGAAATTTCTTTTGATGAATGATTTAGACAAATGTTCAAAGTTGACCTTCCTAAAGACACTCCCAAAGTCCCATTGAAGAAAGAAGAAGGGGTCAGACTCTTTGGCCTTGCGACAATGATAAACCTTCACTGTCATCTGACCATCATCCTGATACACTTATCCAGCCATCTAGACCTAAAAACCACCATTCAAACTCATCTGAATCGCCACATGACACTATTGACCGTGATTCAAATCCATTCGTCCCCTACTTTGCCAATGAGTCTGACTTGTCTAAATCAAGTGAAAGAGAATACTGGATATAATTTGAATGGGAGTTGGAAGATGAAAATTTCATCTCACCCTTTCTGAAGCCGTCTGCATGCTTTCCATGTCCTCCCCACCATTTTTCAACACTGATGATGGTATCTCCCTTGTCTACCCATAGCTAATTGATTGGGACCAATAAGGTCCACTAATTATGGACATATTTCAGAATCATGAAGCCACTACAAAATTAATGGGACTACACGAGGGCATACCAATTGAGGACCACAAAGCTGGATTTTCCATAGTCTTGGATTGTGCAACAAAAATTGGGGAGACTGTCCCATCCTCTAGTCGTAAAAATAAAAATAAAAATAAAACAAAAAAAGACGTCTTTAGGTGAAAAACGAAAGGCACCTTCTAACGATCATAACATAACATCACATATTGCATTATCCATATATAATCACACATCAATGCATCCATGATCATAAGCATGGAATTTATTAGAATCAAAACATTATGCATCCACATAGAACATCATCATCATCATCATATAACCATCGTATAACATAATATCATCATGGCATATCATCATAAAATAACCATCATAATTGCATACATCATATGACATATAAAATACATCATCATAATCATCATCATAAATGCATATACCATAGACATAATCAAATCATAATGCATCATCACATAACATAAAGCATATAGGCCGCATCAAAACCGCATCATATATATAATCTCAAAAATGATGTCATAGGATAGAGTCACGAGATATCCCAAAAATAGAGCTCACAGGCTCGATGGTCAAAATATAAATGTCTCAACATAATGTCTCAAACATGATAACAAGATAACAATGACAGGGCCCTAGGCTGTGCTCTCCTCATCCCCTTGTGGCAAACAGTGGGGTGATTAGTGCTCGACGATGGGAACTGATATTGATGGCATCATAGACATAGCGGGAAGAGTCTGAGAAGTTGATGGATCTGTAACTGGAGGTTGGCTATGCTTTGACCTGTGACTTGAGGTAGATGAACCATGACTATGACTAGACATGTGGCCCGAGGAATGCCTATGGCTATGATGGGTAAGGTGACCTAATGAATTCTTTGAAGAGGTAGAACCACCCACACTGCTCTAACTGTGGCTACTATGTGTCTGACTGCTACTCCCTAACCCACTCCATGTCTTGCTCTAAGATATAGACAATCCAGGCTCCCTCTAATGGGATGGCACTGCTCTCTCATATAACATCTAATACTGGCCCCTGCTAGCACTGACCCTGGCTAACTCTCTGACAACATCCCCAATTGGCCCTAAACATAACTGTGCAAACCCCACGCACCATCTCTCCATCTCCTACCATCAGATATCAGCCTGATCCTACTCTACTCGTGTGACCTCTAACTCTACCTGTAGAGATCTGATCTGAGCTATAGCCTCGTCTAGTCTCCTTTGCATATATGCTAGTCTCTAGTCAACTATAGCATCATGAGGCAATGGTGGTCCTCTAGGGATGCCATCCTCTCCCTCCAACATCCGCTCTCTGAGCTGCCTCTCTACCTCATCCATAGCATCCTCACTACCAATGTACAGCTCCTCATCATCATCACCCCCAATGACCTCCTTCCCTCCACCGACATCCAAGGCCTCCTCTGCTATTCACACCTCAGCCTCCACCTCAGCCTCCTATCTAACCTTGACCTCTGGCTACTCCTCCTCCTGTCTCACTCCCTCATCCCTCTCCTCCTCCTCTACTACCTCGGGGATAGCATCTAAGGGCACTCTCTCCACACACTGATGCACTCTCTTGCCTAGCCTCTCACCATCTCCTCCTCTCCTCCTCCTCCCTCCACCTCCACCATCTCCTTCGTCACCTTTGTCACCACCTCCACCATCTCCTCCACCCCTCCCCCCATCTCCTTGCCCCCATCTCCTCTACCTCCATCCCTCCTTCCCCCTCTACCACCATCTCTTCCTCCTCTACCTCCTTAGTGCACCCCCAATATAACTGAATGGTGATCCATTGGTGTTGGCCCATCTAGGTCTGTCAACAACTGTGGTCTATGTGCCTGCCACCATGTGTCAAACTCCCCTATCATCCCAGGATCTGTTGGACCTCCACTCCACACCCACTGTTGTGCTACCAACCCATCAATTGGTTGCTCCGCTAAAGGCACTGATATAGATGGTCCCCATATGGTCTCTCATGAGGATCTCACATACTCCTCCCCACTGGCACATCCTGTCGCTTGTCAAACTGTCTCAACACTCATTGGGGAAGGTAAATCTCAATAATCAACTATGACTGAACAATGTTCCCAATGAGATATCTGAACTATCTACAAAATGGAAAATGATCACCCTCATCAGCCCATTGTGCACAATCTCTATACGGTCTCCAGAGAAATGCTATCAAAGTGTCAATCTTAGGCTGCCAGTATCCTGTCTCCCCAACTTTGGTCTGCTAAAGGGCACCCGCATATAGATAGATATAAGGCATCCCCTAAGCCAGCTATGGTCTTTGAATAGGCAGATGAAAAACAAGGATATTGTCCCAAGCCCATATCATAAGCAACATCATCCCACAGTTGATACTGTGCACACCTCTGTATGCCACCTCATGTAGCTGATGATAAAGCATACCAAGAAGACATGGCCCCCACATATATACAATCCTATCATGCCTCATCCTCACGAGCACATCTCCCCATCCGATAGGGAACTTGTGTCCGCGGCGGTCTAGAATCAAGACACTAACAATCAACGTGTATAACATCGCATCCCATCAAGGATAATGCTTTGCCATGAACTCCTAGTGAATTTCATATCCCTTGATGCCTAGTCCAACACCATCATCGACCTCATAATACTCTATAATAACTTGATGCCCTCGGTGTGGATCATAAACAACACACTCTCCTCGGATTGGAAGCCACATAATTTGGTACACATCCTTGAGTGTCACGGTGGCCTCTCTTATCGGTAGGTGGAAGGAACACGTCTCTAAATTCCATCTCTCGGCCAATGTTGTCAAAAGTCCCCTATTTGCTTGAACAATGGGCATATAGGTCACATAGTATAGTCCTAGTTGCATCAGTTGTCTATGCGCTCTATCTCGCAGCTGATCTCTAAATGCATATGTCAATGGCCTAAACTCGTGCATGTAAATGGGTGGTAATCATTTTTGCACACGCAGAAACGAGAGTTAGCACATCATTAAACGTCATTGTTACCATCTATCTTATCAAACATAAGCAAAAACTGAATCTAAGACTAAGTCAACTTCGGTCAAAGTCAAATGTGTCGCGTCAATGACATTTGCATCGTGCTAAGTCAATTGCTTCACTTGGCCCTTCACTTACATCACAACCGAACGTTCGCATCACATAAGCTCACACATGCATCGCTAAATCTGTCATATGCATCATTGTCATAGCAAGTGTGTTGAATGGCCTAGCGTCTGCGTTGCAACAAAGCGATTGTGTCGCACAATGGCAATTATGTCTCACTAGTCCGCAAATGTGTCACTATTTAATGGACCCCTTGTGTTTGTGTCACGACACATCAAATGCATCGAATATGAATGCAAATGCGGCTTACGCGAATGCATATGCATTGCAACGCATTCGTTGACCTAACTTTAAGCCCTAAAAATGCACGCAAAATGTTGATATGACGAAGTGGGTAAGGGGTACTTACCGGTGGCTCTACGCCCTTTGGCCTTCTGAAAGTCCGAACAATGTACCCACGATGCTCGGTCACTTCAATTACCATCTTCATGTGAAGTCTCCTCTCTCTAGGCTCTCAAATTTCAAATAGTAAAAGTGAAAATGAATTGACTTTTTACCCATTTTGAACCTATTTATAGGGTAAAAGTGGGATTTTCTTGTAAATTTTATTACTGGAGGCTCTTTTAACCAACTTTGACCAGCCCATTGTCTGCTTTAAACATGCCAAAATCCAAAACCGCTTGTGCCACTGCTTTTCTAATCATCAAATTGACTTATCAGTACACTTTCCAATTTTTTCTGTCGTTGGGCCAAAATTTGAAAATTTTCCTGAGGGGGCATAGATACTTCGTACCTTCGTTGGGGCATATTTTTCACTGAATTTTCTGTTCACAATGCGACAAGCTGCATCATGACAAAGAGGGGCAAAATGTAGACACATAAAAATGATCTAGGCCTACAAGTCTTATTTTCTCCATATTTATCCCTAACATAATTAAAATATTTAATTATGTCATATGGTCCAGTTTCAACTATTAATTAAATAATTCATAATTATTTAATTAATTCATATCTTTTATTTATTTATTTAAATATGTCATTAATTTCTAAATATCTTCTTATAATTAAATAGATTCCTTAATTTATTTAATTATTGTCCACCTTGGCATTCTCCTAATTTTAAATAAAATTATTTATTTAAAATTATCTCACTTTCTAATTTTCTCTCTCTTAATAAATAATTTTAAATTAATTATTTACTATCACATGACCCCACCTTTTGAATTAAATTAATTTTTAATTCAAAATAACAACTTTCCTCCATAAATCAAATAATTTCTATTATTATTTAATTTTTCAACTCTTTCTTTTTCCTTGCCATTCTTATCTTCTTCTCACATGTAATCTTGTCCTTTGATTTGATTTTCTAAAATCAAATCTTGACCATTCAATTCAAATTTCACCCTAATGTTGCCCTAACCCTAATTGTGGGTTGTCACATTCAATTTTAACCATTGATCTTAGGGAATTTGTCAATCTTCAATCTTGGCCATTCACCCAAAATTGACTTTTCTATAAAATGACAATTTTGGTCTCATTTGGACAACCTCATATTCATCTCTTGGCATCTTGGCATTGTGATCTTGATATTTTAGGGTCTTTCATGCATATTTTAGGCTTGCTTCATAGTTGCTTAGTTGCATTGTGTCGTATTTTGATAGAATCCTTCAACATTTGCTTAATACATTGACATTAAATCATAGGTTGCTCATCACAAATCTGAGGGCAATCATCTACTTGCAGCAAATAGAGAAGGTGCAATGGAGGTTGAAGACATTTGGTAAACTCTTTCATTTTTTTCATGTTGTTACTCCTTTGTTCTTCATTTTTTTTCTTTGGGTTATCTTATTTTAAACTCTAATCTGCTAACCTGGGTTTTTCCCTAAGCTACAATGCACAAACGGTTTGCTAAAACGACTTTTAAAAGCTGAACCCCATGTTCAAACCAGTAAATGGTACGACAACTAGGGGACAAGGTCAAGTCCTGGCCTTGGGTGAATTTGACAAGAGATATAGATCGATTGTGACAATCATCCAAGGATTACTCAAATCATAAGTTTTACCAAAATAATTTGTATAAAACAAAGAGCCCAAATCTCAGAGATCCTAGGTATCTGTTTGCATTAAGTTCTATGTTGAACTATTATAGAAATTGAACTAAAATTACACATGCAATCTAAAAGGATATATTACAAGCCATAAACCTACACATATAATGAGGCCTGAATAAATTATAGTGGAGTGAAGGAGGAAAATATTGCATACCACTGAATGATGAATTGCTCAGTTGGGACCCACGAACTGTCTTCCCTTTTCGTTGTTTGGCAGAAGGGCCTCCCAGAAAACTCGCCTCAAGGAATGGCATGATGGCATGAGGTACATAGTTGAAATTGTTGAAAAGCCCTTAGAAACATTTATTTTTTAGCCAATGCAAAATATTTACTGGGAGAATAAAAATGTGGTTGTACAGGAATTTCAAACGATCCTCAACGAACTCCCAAAGAGAATAGTTAATTTTTTATTTATTAAATTAACCTTGGTGACATTAATTTTAAATTAATTAAAAGCATTCCTTTAAAATAAATCATATAATATGATAGATATTCAATTTTTACACAAATGGGTAAAATCATTTACCCATATTTACTTACAGATTATAATTAATTAACATTTATTTTTTTATTTATCATATTATTATTCATTAATTATATCTTTACATTATAACTTTATTAAATAAATAAATAAATATATATATATATACATATTTAACAAAGATATTTAACACTTTCTTTTAATGCATACAATAACCAAACGTATCTAATATGACAACCAAATTAATTAACCCAAACACCCAAAAGAGACCTGACCACTAACTAGGGTCAAAATGCAAACCTCAAGCAACCCTGACTGACCAAACTAACATACTGACAAGGTGCCAAACTGGATACTCATCCTCTTCAAGGATGATGGCTAAGGTAGGGGACCAAGTGCTATCTCCGATTAGCTGATCCATTGGGTTTTAAGACACGCTTAAACCTACCAATTCAGGTGGAGATGTAGCCTAGTTCATGTTCACTCAAACATACAAGTTAGAGCACATATTCATAATAATCAAAGCATTAGGAAGGAACTCTAGCAATCGCATATCATTCTCGTATGTCCCCCATACGTCCAATGGTACGATGTCGCCCTTTCCTCCTAACCCAACAACATACTATTGCATCACCTAACTATCCAAATAAATCATTGCATAGCAATAATAACATGACAATATACATCATACTCACTAAAGCACTAACATGAGCTCATGTCCCATCTACAACCACAACACTGGAACACAAGTCAATACATCTTCATGACCAAAAGATAATCGTAATCAAAATCATAATGACATGTCAACATATATTAGAATCAAGTGAAAACCCTAAAGGTAACCAAAGCACTCCCATCACATCAATATGCCCATAGTTTGCATCCTTCATCTTTAGGTTCCTTAGCTAGACTAACTGCACATCCAAGGTGAGAATGGAGGGGCACTACAGATATAGTGTTAGAATAATACTATGTGTTAGAATGAATAAATTAAAGTGGATTGTAATAACTCACAAAATTATTCAAATGAAAAAAAAAGAATCGTAGTTGTTAATATTGTTTGTATGTTTGTCCTAATTGTTAAAAGAGTTGTTCCCCATAATATAGATCTGAAAATCCTTAATGGAAAGTGCAATAGATTTACATTCTTTTGCAGGCTTTTATAAACTGGCCCAAAATATTAATATGGTATAGAGCATTGCAAGTTAGTGGGTGTGGTGAGCAGTTAGAAAGAGGAGGAATGATTGTTGGCAATTGACAACTGCTATCAATTATTTTCCATCAATTTGTTGTAGCTTATCCTTGTTCCTTTATGAGTGAACAAAAATCGCTTCCTGTTTGTCTAGCTTGACTTTTCAATAGAAGCTTTTGTATAAATTTGATGAATTTAGAGAAAGAGGCCAATTGTGATCATTGATTCCAAATCCAAGTCATGGTATTCTTCTATCTATTTTTCCCTTGTTGAGTTGAAACTATTGCAAGGTTCCTATAGATTTGATATGTTCAAGGGGATGCGAGTAAGGTGGAGTATATTCGTGTTTGTGTTTCACACAAAATGGAGAATGTGTGTAAACACTAATCAAATATTTTAAGATAGCTTTCTATTGCTTCATCTCATCTATTTGGCTTTTCTGAATGTATGATAGCGTCTCACTAGCAAGACTACAATGGGTTCACATTTGAGGGCTAGGAATTGGTGAGTGGTGTGCATACCTTTATTGCCCATGTAGACATCTCAACCTGAGAAAAAGGCAAACCGTAAGTGCAAGACTTAACTTTAATGTTGAAAACATGGCACTGTGGGTGCTACTAGTATAGCGAGAGAGTTTCACACCACTCACCAACTCCTAGCCCTCAAATGTGAGGTGTTCAAAGGCTCATCGCTTTATAGAGGAGATGAGATTCAATAAAAATCTTTTGTGTATGATTATTGCAACAATCTCGGTCTTGATCCACACCTTTTCACAGGGAAAGTGGTGATGTGTGATTCCCATGATAATTCGATGGAGACAACAAGGTTTAATGTGAAGGGAGCTGGAGCGATAGAGAAAGTAGTGGATGGTGCCAAATGATGAAAGTGAAATGTTTACATGATCCAGAAAAACAAGTGATTTGTTTTCCCATGGCACATCACAATGGTTTATAGATTGCATTTCACAGGATAGATGCCTTGAAATAAAAATAGGTTTTCCCACACTAGCATAGTAAGGAAGACCAAAAAACCATATTAAATATGGCGATGGCTGTTTGTTTTGTCCCTGCAGCAATTAAAAAGACACAAAATATTTGCAACACTCCTCCCCAGTCGCCCTACGCCCAGTTGCACTCTGATATGCCAACCAAACGAATAAGGATTAGGGTTTGTAAATGAGGGCAAGAGGTTGCTTTGAAAAACGTTTAAATTTTATTTTTATTTATTTTTTATTTTTATTTTTAATCTTTCAGGCTTTAGGTGCCTCTAATGCATTTGAAATGGACTTCAAAAAACATTCCATTGCAACTCTATTTCGCTACCATATGTTCGAGTTTTTTTAGAGTAAAGTTAGAGATTACCCTTAAAATACTATACTGCCTTTTTAATTCATAGTGAATCGGAAAGGAAAGCGCTGGTTAGGGCAACCGAAACAAAAAAGAGCTAGGAAATAAAGAAAAAAACTAATTCCTTTCTCTTTACATGGGATGGGTTCCATACTCATTCACATGAGTTTTTTTTTTTCAAATGTTAAAATATTGAAGCTTCCTTGTCCATGTTTTAGCTTGGGATAAGAAAGAAGAGGGACAAAAGGTCATTCTATCATCTACTTGACCCCACCTTACATAAACATTAAATCCTCTTAAATCATAGATTCTAAACCCTAGGGCATTGGTATTATATAGCCAAATTATGTAAAAGCTAGGAAATAAATGCTAAGTTTTACATAAAAAAAGGTTCATGTGGAAATTTAATGTTGATTTAATTTAAAGCTAGTACTTGTATGGAAAGAAGGTGCAATGGTTATACTGATTGTAGTTTATATAAAATATCTTATAAATTTGAAAATTGACATTTTCTTGAATATACACAATCACAAGAACCAATACAGATAAACCACTGCATAAACCAAAATACCACCAATTGAGGAATGAGTTCTTACACCTCCATGTTGGGTCTCTCTCATAAAATTGATATGCACCAAATGCTTGTAAACAAAGTTTGTGCCCTTCTTGACTCAAAGAAACTGAGTATATTGAAATGAAAAAAAAAACCACTTAAAAAGCTTCAGGTCTAGGGTAGGAATATGATGTGTAGCCAAATGGGGGTGATTAAGAAATGGTAGAGAAGCTAAAAGAGTTATATAAATCAACCCCTATGATCAAAGAATATGAATTGTGTCTTCTTTCCCCTGAATTATTCATAACTGAAGCCCATATTCTATTAGCCTAGTTTAGCTGTTGTGGACTTAGAGATAATTTACATTCTTCAGCTTTTGGTGTTTGTCATATTTGTTATGTTTTCAAAAGCTATTGAAAACTCACAATGTAATCCTCCAATACTTCCCAATTGCCCCCCAAAAAATTCTATATCAAGTTAAAAAATATGATGGTGGGGATTAGATTATAATGAAAAAGACAATGCAAAATAGCTTTATAAGGAAAACAATTCCTCAAAAGGACTGCATCACAACTCTATATGCACCCAAGTGAACAATGTAGAATTACTTCATAATAGGATAGTTACCGAAAAGATCAATTGGCTTAATTTTGTAGTTCTAATTGTTTTGGTGATACTAAAATATTAATAAACATATATGTGCATATATTGATGTCATCCAAATCAATATACACACAAAAACAAACACATACACACCGATATCGGGTCACCAAGAGATGCAAGAACATAGATACTTCAAGTGTTGCAATTTTGATGCCTGGGCAAAGTCTGTGGCCTCCAAATGGAATAAAACTACTTCTTGATGGGTCCTTTTCCTAATCATTGAACGCAATAGGGTGAGAAATAAATACAGTTACCTATCACACTCGTCTCTATGTCACATGAGAAAGGCCCAAATATTGTTATTTACATATCTCCAATGAAATGACATAGCAGCTCATTATCAACACTGATGAAATGAAAATTGTTATAAAACAAATGAATACTGAAATAGAGCTTGGTAATCTACATAAATTCATAGATTTCAAAAGTTTTTTAGTTGTATGTACTTCGAATTGAGGAAAACATGTATAGTATCCAAATTGATCATCTCTCACTTGTAGGGAATGAAGTAAAATCATCTACAATACATAAATCTAGTTTAAAATTACCATAAACCATGCCTGAAATTTATAACAAAACTGTAGCAATTAACCCAATGTGAAATGGTGGCTAAAAGCATCTACAGTTACACCACATAAAACATGAACCGAATGTAGTAACATAAGTTTTCTACAAATTGCAAAACATCTAGCTTAATGAAGTTCCATGACTCCCTCGACAATCATTATGTAAGGCCCATTTTAAAGCATTGAAATATGATGTTGTTTATATAGATTTTAGAGTCCACAATTTGGGAAATATAAAAGCCTTATAAAATTCATTGATATCAAGGCAAGGAAAAGTGTTTTAAGAGTGTACAATCCATCTTATCCATATAGGTGTTCTTTTTATGCCAATACAATTTATTCTTTTTCAACCATGGATCTATATCTATAATCTTAAAAAAAGTTGTTCGAAGAATTCATCTTACTTTCCATCTTGAGGGGTTGAATTTGTATGGACTTCCATAGAAGTCTTCATCCAGGTGAATGGATCTTAAGTATATAAGAACACTCCATCCCTTGGGAATCAAGTTCCTTGAAAGAAGACATTAAAATTAGAATGATCCATTTTTCAAAAAGTATTAGAATTTAGTTCTTGTTCTAAACTCTATGGGTGTATTGGTTGTTTGATTCATTTATAGTTATATGCATATATAGTCATTGCACTAATGTAGCAATGCTTCTATTTTTTATTCTTAATTTATCGAGCCTAAGCTTGTAGAATTTATGAGATAAGAAATTGAACTATGCTACTTGAAACCCTGTACTTGCTTCAAAAATACCTTCTGCTCACATAGTTCAAAATAAATTTACCATTACCCAAATGAAAGGGGTAAAAAGAGAAGAGATGTATTGTTTCAATCTTATTTGAGAATGAAAATTTCACATAAGACTGAGGAAATGACAATCTAGAATTGAATTGATGGGAAACTATGCATTACTCCAAAATCATTGACTTAATGACTCCACAAAATTTATTGCTTAGAACAATGACAAATGATGAATCAAAGAAACAAACATTAAGACATATATTATAAAATATGAAAATAAAACCATAAAACCAATACCTTCATTTAACAAATAATAACATAATTGTTTTAGAATGTAATAAAAAAAACAAAAATGATCTAGCTACGTACAGATTCCAAAAAGTAAAAATCACTAAAATACTGCTTAGTGACTTACCTCAATATTTTGCATAGATTGTGTCTTGTTGTCAATGTTGCAATGAGAAAAAATGGGTAGAGGTTACAAGAAAAATTTACAAAACCCTACCAAAGCATAAACTTTTTAACATGAAACGAACCAAAACCAATATCCTATTGTTGTTGCTTCAATCTATTCAAAGTAAACAAAAAGTGGATCTCAAAAATGTCGAGGTTTTAGGATTACTGAAAAAATTGAGATCCAATTTTATTGAGAGATCTGATGGAAAAAAAATTCAACTGCTCAAAATTTATTTTAAAGTGTAATTCTTACAATTTAAATGCATGCCTACTAAGTTTATTACACTTGAGAAAGCATTTAAATTGGACAAATTATTACATTGAACTTACTGAGGGATGCATACCCCACAGGAAAGAGGGAGAACGCTCAAGGAATTTACCAAATTAAAAAAATTATTAAAAAAATAGAGAAAGAAAAATATTTGATTATACAATGAAGAAACATTAAAACTAAACAAAAGGGAATATTACTAGAGCTCATTAATCTACAGGTACCCTAAGTTGAATCATTTAAAAAATAGATTAAACATCATATAAATAATTGAAAGTACTCTTAAAAATAATGCAAAGTCAAAAAAAATATAGTGACTTGAACTTCCAATGCCTATAGTATGAAAACAAACAAAATAGAAAACACTGGTAAGTGACTTACCTTAATATTGTGCACAAATTGTTTCATGCTATCCAAGTTCTTGATGAAAAAAAAATGTGTGGTTACATGTGAAATGCCTATTGTCTACTTGCAATTTGGGTAGATGTGAAATGGCCATCATCTTTAAAAAAATTTAAGGACAAAAGGAGATTAAGATATTCCTACTTTTGGAAAAAAATTCTCTGTAATATAAAATTTTCAAGCTAAAGACTTGGAATTAAGACATCACAAAAACATGGTGTTCATTGCAAATTTCTCTAGTTTGGTTATTTCAAGATATGTCATTGCCTTAGCACTTACATTAGCTTTTATAAGAAATATAACACAAAGGTTGTTCTATTGCCTTGAGCTTGCTGAGTAGTGAAGGGTTTCAGGGCAAAATCCTCTAGAAATACTCTTTTCCATTTATGTTTCCTATGTGTTTGCTTGCAAGATCAGGTATAGTTTTCCTATGTGTACATTGGCTTCTTTTACAGATGGATTTTGTGAGGATGAGGAGATTTTATGTGTGTCATTTGCTTGAGCTCTATTTAGAAATATGAGAAAATTTGAAAGTTGTTCAATTGCCACCATACTTTTCATAGGAAGTGTTTGGATAAGTGGATCAAAAACTATTAGAATTCGTGCCCTCTTTGAAGATCTTCTTTGCTGCCAAAAGAAAAGGATTCTTCATGAATTATACATTCCTCCATAGTGATAGAAATAGGAATTTAGTAGCACAAAAACTGAAATTGAAAACAGAGGATGACAACAGGGTGTTGAAAATGACGTTCACCGTAGTGGCTCAAATTTCTAAATGTGGAACATGTAGATTCAATTGTCAAAAAAAATTTAGGCATAAGACACATTGGTTTATTTTTCAGGCGTGAGACAATTCTGATGGGTTGTGCCCATAATAAATAGTCTATTGACTAACAAGTCTTGGAAGATATTTTTGGAAGTGGGGAAAGGAACTAATTCCTTAAAGTTGCATCCTCCTAACATTTCTAAGATAATAGAATTCTTTAGAATAAAGTAAGGAATAAGTAAAAATGAGTATATGTCCATGGTAAAATAATTGAAGTGAGTCCACCAAAAACTATCTAATTAATTCATTATTTAAGTTATTAAAATATCAAAAAGGTTAGTAAAGTGTTAATTCTATTATTTAATTTATTTATCATTTCAATAATTAAGTTAGTAAAATATAAATAAAGTAGTATTATATTAATGGGTATTAAATTACTAATGATTTCATTAATAAATTTTAGTAAAATGCTATTTGTTATTTATTAATGATTTTATTAATAAATTTTAATAAAAAGGTTAATATATTTATTTGTTAATGATTTCATTAATGAAATATAGTAAAATAATAACATGTTTATTAAATTATTAATTATTTTCTTAATAAGGTTAGTAAAATGATTTAAATTTTTAGGAAAGATATATTAAATTATTAATTATTTTCTTAATAAGGTTAGTAAAATGATTTAAATTTTTAGGAAAGATATTTTATGAGAATTATTTGTGTGAAAGGAAGTTAAAAAGATAGGAATGAAATCTTGGGGGACTAGAGAGCTAAATGGAATATGCCTTAAGGTCTAGATTTACATTATTATTGTAAATTATTATTTTAGATAATTGAGACAATATTAAAACAAAAGAGATAATGGATTTAAAATAGCACATATTAGTATATAATGATCTTGCAAAACTAATTATTTTCATTTAATTGTATCTCTTTAGGGGCCTTAGGATATTGAATTAAAATTATTGAGAATCATCTTTAACGGAACCCATAGTCAAGGTCTATATTAATATCTCAAAATAAATACTACACACTCTAATATAAGCACTTTTAAGATGGTCATCTAGGGATCTTACAATTAAGGTAATATTAAGGTGGAAACCCAACCTTAGATGTTGAAGGGGAGTTGTTTCCAATATGAGACCTAAATTAGGCCATCCTTCATTGAGAGTAGGTGAACTAGGTTCGTCATATCCACCTCACCTACGTGGCATGATTATAGTGATGTTGCATGGGAAATGTCACTAAGTCAACAAGATAAACATCATGTTAGGAATGATGATTGATAAGATTATAGGAAAAACATTGTGTTTTTTTTTTATGTCCTTAAGTGTAAAATTATGGGCATGAAAATTGTCACCATCAATAAATATGTGTGATATAATATCATCATATATACAAGGCTCAAAATGGCCAATGAATGTTTACAAAGATCAAATCTATAACAAATCCATGTAAAGCAATGAAAAGATCATGTAATTAGCCCTGCCGCCCATTTGGAGGAGACCTCGAATCATGTTGCTCATGCCCTAGCGACCTATGTGTATTATGGGAAGATCTATGCATTTATCCCCTTATTGATCTGATCGGTCCTACACCTATAACTATGCTTTGAGCCCCAAACCTAGGTCATCTCTGAGCTCTGGGTACCCAAGCCTCATAAAGTGTCCTATAATATGTGACCTTAGCTATGAACTGGTCACACTCTTGTTGGTACTAGGCTCAAGGGATGGAGGAGGCTTGTACTATCTCTAGTTGTATCCTCTATCTCCTCTCTCCATCTCTCTCTTGAACAAGAGAATCCCTCTTAAACCTATCTTGGTCCTTCTTGGCTATAAGGATCACTATTTGTGTGTCTGTGGCCTGTCGCCATGCTATTTCTACATCTCTCTCCCCCAATTTGGCATCCCTATCCTAGATCACTTGGTCATGCTCTAGGAAAGCTTGATCCTACTCTATTGTCACTTGTGCAAGTAATGTAACCATGTCTCCATCTGAGGGAGGTGCTTGTGGTAAGTATGCTTGCACCCTTTATTGTTGATTGCCAGGGCCCTATCCATGTTCATCATCCTAAACCTAGTCTTAATTCCCGTCATCTTGATCATCCCATTGTTCCCTTTGCTACCGCTTAAGGTAAATCCTCTGCCATTATCAATCATCTCTACTCCCAACTGCCCCGCCTCTCCTCCTCCTATCGATCACCAACCCTCTTGCTCCCGTACCCCCTGGGGGAATAGTAAATCTGAGTGGCCTCCTATGAGCCCACTATGCATCAAATTCTTGTTTCATCCTTCCATCCTAGGTTCCGACCTTCCATTCCCATCCAAATGGTGTTAATGCATTGAACTATGTTAATACCCTCCGTGAATTCACTTGAGGTCCCATTCATTGACCTCTCTAGCTTTCCAAGTATATCTAGCATGGTAATTGTCACCTACCTTGGTTTGTCTCTCTCTGAATTGACATAGGACTCTACCTGAAAGATACCTCTCTAAGATGGTATCCACTCTCCCAATCAGGTATCTCATTTGTCTATAATAAACAAGCTGCTCATGGTCATCTATCCATGCCTCACAATCTAGATACAAATGCCATATGAACTTAGTCACATTATCGAAAATAGACCTCCAGTACTAAAGTCTACCAGGTTGACTATAGTGGAGCTAATCATGGTACTTGTATGAATAGGGATCATTGGATCCCTCTGATCAATCACCTCTAGACATGTAACTACAATGTGCTCCCATGCCTAAACATGGATTAAGCTAACACCTACCTATATGCTACTACCTCTATGGTAAAGCGCCTCATGCATGTCATGATATAGATGAGCCAAAATGTAGGGTCCCCATGCATAGACAATACCTTACTTCATCATCATCTCAATGACAATGTCCCAACTAACAAGAAATCTCTGTGATATCCTATCTGGCATCAAGGGTCCAATAATCAATCCTGCTAGAACTATAACCATGTCATTCACAATATCCAAAAATGGAGTCAGGTCGATCTCTGAATCTACCACCTTGAGATGTTAAACACCTATTAATCACTATCTATCTAGTGTACCTCTCCTCATGTAATACTCAACCAGTTCACCATGAATAGGGATACGTAGTATCCTCCAAACATCCTCGAGTGTGATGGTACACTCCCCTATGGGTAGGTGGAAGGTGGCTATATCAAATCTCCAATGGTCTACAAGTGTTGTCATCATCACTCTATGAGATCAAATCTCAGGTATGTATGCAATGTGTCTCAATCTAACAATGTCTATAAAATATCTCTCTAGCTCCCAAAACTGATCTATCCGACCTAATATCTATGGTCTCTGCTCCTTAGACTATAGATGATGTAGTGTGGCATGTAAGCATTCAACCCACAACATCAAAAATTTTCTAAGAAATCAAGTCATGAACTGAAATTTGTAGTTAAACTAGCTAAATCAGTGCTTTTGAATAAAAGCAAGCATTTCTTGGAACAATCACAATCTGTTTTTACAAAAGTGAGTCTATTTCTTAACAATAGTGCTAGTTTTTAGTAATAGAGAACCTATTAAACCTACAAAAGCATTGCTTTAACATTAGTGATAATACCCTATAACCTAATCCACCTGGTAAAATTTTACAAAGGTGAACACGCAATAGTGCTAGCTTTTAACAATAGCACTATTGCTTGACAATAGCATTGGATTTCAACATTAACGATCATTCTAAAAATACAACAATGCTAAAACCCTGTCAATAATGCTAATCCTAAAACCTATCGCTATTGTTCATCCTAACTTCAGACATTAATTACAAAAACAAAAGAAAGTCAAAAGTGAAAGAAGTTTACATACCACAACCCCCACATTGGTTGGTCACTAGTATTGATAGACAATGTTTGCTTGATGTGGTGTGATTAGAACCCTCACCATCATCAATGCACATTTGTAGCAAAAAATCACCAGAGAGTTGAAATCACCTAAAGTTGAGTGCACAAATGAGGGGTGAATGAACCCTAATTTCCTATTTAACCCCCCCAAACCCTAGGTTTTTACCCTCAACCATCCTCCTAAGTTATGTTTTGAACACCCTAGATCATCCCGAGCCTTAACAGTGATCCCTAAGGCCTATTGTTTTTCATCCTCTATGCATTTGAACTAATCTCAAACCTTGTCATGAGCTCCACCTGAAAAAGTAATTTTCTTGGTTGACCTCTCAATGGGGCAGTCCAATGTCATATCATCCTTCTACTAACCATCAAGGCATAGTGGGGCATATTTAATTTTTCAAACTTGATCTTAGCATCAAATTCTTTGAAACAATGCATCAACTACATTATGTCAAAGAGGGGCAACATGTAGACATGTAAAAATTCCTAATGCATATCATACATCTCGAAACTACATTTTTCCATCATTGGCATCATCTTCATTACCATTATTGCATTTAGCATCATTAATCCCCTTTTAACATCATTTCCATCATTTAACCCTATTTCCCTCTATTAATTAAATAATCTTGAATTGTTTAATTAATTCACTATTTTATCACTAATTTAACCCCATTCCTCCAAATTAATTAAATAAACATTAATTATTTAATTATGTCACTAACTTAACTTATTCTTCTATTTTAATTAAATAGTTATCAATTAATTATTTAATTAAATATTAAACCCTCTTCTAATATTAAATAATTATCTTTAAATTATTTAATTAAATCACTTACCATCATGCATGAATTAAATAGTTATCTTTAATTATTTAATTATCTTAATAATCCCTCATATTCACACTTCTTTTATATTAAATAATTATTATTAATTATTTAAATCTCATCTTTATCTCAAACATCATCCATTAATAAATAAACATTTTATTTCTTAATCAATCTTATCTTGCATGTTCCTCCAATAATTAATTAATTATATCATGCATTATTCCCTCACTCAGTCAACTGATGTTGATTGACAACTCTTTTGATCAATCAGTTCTCTTAACTCCCACTCACTCAGAGTCTTCTGGTCAATCAATTGACTTAATACTTTAATCAATATCTCATGCAACCAGTTAACTGGAATCCTGTAGCCACTTGCAGTCAATTAACTGGGTAATCAATTCCTCTAATTCATTCTCATCCTTTGATCTCAAATTAGCACTTCTTAATCTAGATCCTTGATCTAATTTCCTAAAATCTATAAAATAACCCTTCATCCTTCACATTCATTACCTATAATTTTCCTAGCTAAGTCTTGTCCATTTTATTCTTGAACAATTTAGAGCATTTATCATGGTATCTAGGCCATCATATATCGAGCTTTTGCAAGCTATCATGGAAGCTTTGTGTTGAAACAATCCAAAATTTTGAACAACACAAGTTAATCCACAATGAGATGGTAATATTGTTGTTTTTTTCAGATTTAATTGTGTCTTTGATTTGATTAACCTTTGTTTGAATTCACAGATTTGATCTCATTGGTATGTGGGTTTTTATCTTCCATTTTGTGTTTATTGATTGAATTCATTGTTAATAATCCATTCCACTTTCACCCCTTACAAAACCCACTTACCAATGAGATCAAATTGTTAATCAAGCCATGAATTCAAAACAAGAGTTAGATAAATCAAATCAAAACATAATTGAATCCAAAAACAACAATCTTACCATCCCATTGTTGGAGAACTTGGTGTTTTATGGTGTTGGATTTATCAAACACTTGAAGCCTTCGTGATTTCTAGAAAAATATTGATTGAATGTGATGCAAATATGACCTAGATGCTCAATATTGAATGCTCTCAACTCTAGAATCAAATTGACATGAATTGGCTATGAAAATTATAGTTATGAATATGAAGGATGAAGAGTTATTTTATATATTTTGAGAAATTAGATCAAGGGTTGAGATTGATCTTCAACACCCACAAATGAGAGTGAATAAAGGAATATGGATGAAGGAGATTAGTTAGAACTCAAATATCTCCACCATTTTAGAAAAAATGGTTAGAATATTTTAGAACAAGGGTGAAGATTAAATTTGAACAAGGGCTAGAAATGGTTGAGAAAAGTTAAGTCAAGATATTTTGAGGGAAATTAGGATTATTTAATTATGGAGTATAGGAATATGCCATTCTTTAAAAATAATATTTCATTGGAGAAAAAAGATTAGAAATGGGATAATTAAATAATTAAGATTATTTAATTATATGGGATTAGAAGAAATATTAGACGAACCTAATTAAATAATTAAAATTATTCAACTAGGGTAATAAAGGGGAAAATTAGTGATGAATTAATGAATAATTTAAACAATTCAAGATTATTTAATTAATAGAGAAAAATAGGGTTAAATGATGAAAATGATATTAATATGGGATTAATAGTGCAAATTATGTGAAATGATGCTAAATGCAATAATGGTAATGAAAATGATGTCAATGATGGAAAAATGCAGTTTCAGGATGTGTGATACACATTTGGCATTTTTACATGTCTACATTTTGCCCCTCTTTGACACAATGTAATTGTTACATTGTTTCAAAGAATTCGATGCTTAGACTAAGATACATTTTTTTTAAAGATGCTCCATTGTGCCCTGGTGGTTAGCAGAAGAATGATAGAACACTGGGCTACCCCCTCGAGGGGTCAATCAAAAAAATACTTTTTTAGGTCAGCCTTGTGAGGATCAATTTAGATGCATAAAGGACAAAAAATTAGGCCCTAGGGATCATAGTTAAAGCTCAAGATGATCCAAGGTGCTCAAAATATAACGTAGGAGGGCGGTTAAGGGTAAAAACCTAGGGTTTAGGGGGGTTAAATAGGAAATTAGGGTTCATTTTCTCCTCATTTGCACACTCAACTTTAGGAGATTCTTTCTCTCTAGTGATTTTTTGTTACAAACATGTATTGACGCTGGCGGGGGTTCCAAGTACACCACATTGAGTAGACGTTGTTCAACAGTACTAATGACCAATCGACGTGGGGGTTGTAGTACATAACCTTCTAACTTTCACTTTTGATTTATATTATTTTTCTTTACTAGTGTGCCACATTAGGTTACACAATTATGGTAGGTTTTAGGATGCTCTCTATTGATGCAATATGACTACTCTTGTAGCTTTAGGATAACTGCTTTTGTGAAAAAGAAGAGCTATTATCAAATACTATTGTTAAATAGTAGCACTGTTGTAAGTTTGTGGTTGTAAAATATGACCTTTTGCTATAGATTTTTAGGATATTGTTGCTAATGTCATAAAATGATGCTATTGTATAGGACTAACAAGCTTGCTATTGTAAAAGGTGTCCACTTTTTTCAAGTAATAGGTTCGCTATTGTAAAAAACAACTGTGGTTGCTCCAGAAGATGCTCGCTTTTACAAAAAAAAGTACTGATTTGCTTAGTTTAACTACATATTTAGGTTTTTTGACTAGATTTTTTAGAAAAAAATGATGTTGTGGGTTGAATGCTTGCAAGCCACATTACATCCTCTACATTCTAGGGAGCACAAACCATAGATCTTAAATTGGATAGCTCAGTTCCAGGAGTTAGAGAGAGATTTTCTAAAGGATATTGGATTAGAGCACATCACATATATGCTTGAGATTCGACACATCAAGCCATGATGACAATGTAGAGCATTGGAGATTCAAGACAACAACCTTCCACTTGCCTACAAGTGAGTGTACTTTCACACTCAAGGATGTTTGGAGGATATTGTGGATCCCTATTCACAAAGAGCTAGTTTCTTATGACATTAAGATAGGTACACTGGCCATACAAAGATTATTAGGTATTGAACATCTCACAGTGGTAGATTCAGAGATCAATCTTACTCCATTTTTTGATACTATAGATGATATGGTTATTGTTCTAGTTGGATTGATCATAGGGACTTTGATGATAGATAGGAGATCTCAAAGATTTCTAGTAGGTTGGGGAGCTATCATCAAGATGATGATGGAGGATGGTACTCACTACACATAGGTTCTATGTGTTTTAGCTCACCTATATCATGACATGCACCGGGAATGTTGCCATAGAGGTAGCAACATATCAACGGGTGTCCCTTCACTCCATGTTTGGGCAAGAGAGTGGGTTACAGTTACTTGACCAAAGGGTATTGATTAGAGAGATGCTAGGGATCCATATGCACATATATATCATGATTATCTTCATTACAGATAGTCTGGGAGATTGTAGTACTAGAGGGTTGTGTTTGATGACATGAAAGAGTTCATATGGAGGCCATATCTAGATTGTATGGACCAATAACCATGAGCAACTAGTTTAATATTGAAAGATAAAATACTTGATTGACATAGTGGATACCATTCCAGAGAGGTATCTTCCAAACGTAGTCCTCTGCTAGTTTGGGGAGAGACAAACGCCTAATGATTACCATGCCAAGTATGCTCACATAGATAGAGAGGCCAATGCATGGGGACCTCAAGCGGATCCTAGGAAAGAAGTATCTAAGTTTGAAGCATTGGAAACTTTTGGATGGGGTTGGGCATTTAGACCTAGAGATCTGAGGACTACATAGGATTTCGATACATGGTGGGTGAAGAGGAGGATAGTTAGATTTACTATTCCCATGGGAGGAGTAGGAGTAGGAGGCCTAGTGATTGGTTGATAGAGGAGAGGTGTAGCTGGAAGTAGAGAGGCTCATGAGTGGCAGAGTATTTTGTTAAAAGGCACGTGACAAGTGAGAGGGGGGTGAATCAATTGTCACCAAATTCAAGCACAAAACTTCAAACACTTATCAAATTCACAACCACACTATTATGTTATTAAGTATGAACATGAAATGCAAATAACAGAAAGAAAAATCAACACAATGAACACTAGACTTTATGTGGAAAACCCAATAAGGGAAAAACCAGGGTGAGGATCAAATCACAATATAAAGTAATAGCAAAGATCAAATATATATAAGGCTCGCTTCTAAGGGCTCACTATCTAGAATAGGACTCATTGTCTAGACACAAAAGCTCACTACTTACACAAGGAGGCTTACTGCCCACAAAAAGAATTACAAAACAAAATTGGCTTCACAGCCGAAATGAAATAATGAGAGTGCACCTAACAAGTGTTGATATAGTTCTAATGATGCTCAATAGAATGACTTAACACACTTTGTCATTTTCACACTTCACATTTGCATCAATGTCATTTCTTGCTCTCTTCACACTACAATCTTCAAAACTATCTGACATATATATCTGAACTATTCACAAGCATCAATTAGGTCGGCTTAATTAGATGCAATCCTTGTTCATCAAAAATATCAACTGTCAGCTTCAAGCATTGACAAAATTTTCCAAAGACAATTCAAACACTTAGCATGCTACATTATGTCAACATGGAACTAAGATAGGTCACACATATATCCACAAAAAAAAATTAATTCACCATACCACCAATAATCCATGAGGTTGGCCAAAGATAGGCTTAATAGCAAAATGCAATCAACAAAATAATGCTAATACACCGTATGAGTACCTGAGCATGAGAGATTCTGAACATACATGCTTTCAATATCCATATTTACTAATTCCCAAAACTGCAAGTAGCAACAATCAATCACAGAGGATTGCTGACCAAAACACCAGAGGATGTAAATTGTATACTGATTCAGATATCAAACCAAAATACCATCTATCAAACAATGACTTAGTCTTGCAGTCACAACCCATATAAAATGGTGACATCGATGACAACACAAAACTGTATAGTAGGCCATTCTTCTTCATTCTTCCAACAATCCCCCCTTTGTCATCGATGGCAACATGTGACAAAATTTTACAAAACAAACATTCTTTCCCCTTATCATCATTGTCCTTTCCCTTTTTACTCCTCTCTTCCCCTTTAACATCAATGGAAAAGGGTGACCAAAAATAGGATGTGCATGCATGTACATGGTAATATTGTATATAAAAAGGAATTCCAACTCCCTATTTCAAACATTCAAGTGAAAATGACACTTTTTACATGAAATATTTTCTTGTACCTGTCTCTTATGATCAAAAGAATTATTTTCCAAGCAAGCTGAATTCATCCTTGCATTCGTACCATCCAATAAAGAAAACTGTGTAAAAGAGGATGTTTGGTCCAAAGACAAACATTGTCATTCACAATCTTATGTGTCAAAGAGTAATCCAGAGAGATGATCCAATTGAACCTAAATGATTTCTTTAACCATCTAGAAGGTTTTAACCAAGTCTTCTCTTTGCCTCTAAGCAATTAGTAATTCCACTTGCAATTCACCAACTCTTATTCTTTGTTTTCCATTATTGTCTTTGAAGATATCAAAACTCTTTCCAATACAATTCATCTCAGATTCAGTGGCTTCAATTCTACTTCTAAAATTGTCTACAGCTGCCGGCCACCGAAGACAATACCAATAGATGTCAGATATTTCTTTGATGCTTTCTCTTGTCTCATTAATGTTTTTAGATAATTTTTTTTTGGATTTTACACATCTTCTTTCAATCATAGCTTTGAACTTATGACCTTTGGGTCATTCTAACAATGTTCTTTCTTCAATAACCTCTACTAGATCATCCGATAATGAGTCAGACACATCTAAAATTGAAATACCCCTATTGAGAAAATAATCAACTAGTACATCATCAATTTTAAGTCTTTTGATCGGAGAGCATGCACTCCACATTTCACCAACCTTCTTCATATCACCTTTATCTAACATCATCTATATATCTTTTGGATCAAAGGAGTTAGATCTAGAAAAAAATTCTTCTTCATTCTTCTTTTCTTTCAAGATAGTAATAACATCTTTTGTGATAGTTTTTCTCCTTTTAGATTCCAAAGAGGATTCACCAATGACAACTTCCAATTCTTTCTTACCGGAGGAGGAGCCCACTTCAAACTAACTAGGCACTAACATATTAGAGCACAGATTCATCTTCAAGGATGTGAAATAGGTTCTACAAACACTTACATTTTCCTCCATCGATTCCAAATACCTGTAAATTTGTTTTCTGACAAGAATACTGGATTCCCACTCAACATTTTTTCTTCCTGGTAGTGAGCTCAGAAAGTAAAATATCAAACATATGAGCAAATACCCAAACTAGAAAGGATAACCCTCGACCAAGGACATTCTTACATTCTCAATTAGTTTTTATAGTAATAGGCTACACAAATCAAACTATATGTTTTCCTTAACCATCATGCGTGCAAGATATACAACAATAGCCGAAGTTGAGCCTTCACAATTTCTCAAGTAGATTTTATAAGAGATGTTGTACGCAACATACCTTACAGTAGAATCAATAATAATATTTATCAATAGAGCTTGAGGGTCTTTGTCAATACTAGTAAGTTCCTCCAAATCTTTGTATTTCATGGTTTTCTTCCTAGGGAGGTCCCCGACACTACATAAACCAATAGTAGCTTTGATTGCCTCCTTTGTGATCAAATAGGGTTTGTCCAACATAATATTGTCGTTCTTGAATCAACCTAACAAGAACAAGATAGATTCTTTGTTTGCAATCTAGGAAAATTATCTACATAAATCCATACCTAGGGTTTTTATGCTCTATAATTCATTTGTCTTCAGCCCTAGTTCCATTCCCTTCATATTCCTATGGTCAATTATTCTAATTCAACACCCTTCAGCTTCAGCAGAATATTGCCACTTGATCCTTTGTCCATCGTCATGCTTGTCTTTCTTGAATTCTTTATTATTCAATCGAAACTTCTTCCTTTTCCCTTCTCCCCCTTTGTAAACTAAGAAATAACTCCTAATTATCTATAATAGTTCCTTCAAATTTCCTCAGAATTGCTACAAATCACTTTGAGATCACTTCAGGATTGCCCCAAGTCAGTTTTCAAACTCTTCAAGTGCACAAATGATCAAAAAGAATTATGGATTTTACTTTATACGCCATTGGTTTTCCCTAATTTGCATTAAATGCAACAAACTTCAAAAAGCTGATAAAACCTTTGTTTCTCTGCACTGTAAACCCTAAATTGATTCACAAAAGAACATGCTTGCAATTTTTCTTCCAGTTTCTTTTCCATAACCTCTATTTACTCATTCTTTACAATATATCCTCGTGCCAACATTTGACACACCATTCATCCAGGGGGTTTATACAATTTTCTATTAATGCTCCCCCTAAGACCATGCTAGGTCTAATTCCTAGAGGAATTGTCTGTATCAGATGAGGGCATAGACACATATGTTGTCTCTAGCTTTTCTTCTTTCTTCCCCCATATCTTATTAATCTCTTGCTTCACCTCATCTTTGTCAATTTTCTTCGTTGGCTCATTCTTGTTTACTGGAGTAGACTACTTTCCCTTCTTACTTCGAATTTTTTTTGAGATATGTCCAGGTTTGTTGCAGTTATAGCAGACAACACTTTTCTAATTTGTTTGATCACCATTAACCCTTGATTTTCATTGACTTTCTTTGTGTCTAGATTTGTTGTAAGTATAGGAGTAACCATTAAAGGATTGATTCATTCTGCCTCCATTAAACCTATTCATCATCACTTGACTAATCATTCTCACCTGAGATCTACATTCAGTGGCTTTATGTCCAAATTTCTTGCACGAAAAACATTGCACAAAGAAGGAACTAGAAAACTGACTCATTCTACACCTACACTATGTTGCCCTATGACCAAATTTGTTACATGAAAAACAAATACCATTGAAAGATGGAAACCTTTGTGCATTATTTTGTCTCATAGGCGGTCTTCTAGCAAAGTTTCTTGGATTTATTTTCCACTTCCCTTTGTCTTGAGTAATCTTTTGATTATCCTTTGATCTTTCACCTGTTTCATTTCCCAAGCGACCTTTGTCTTTACTTGTTTTTTGTCCTACAATCAACTCATCAAGCTTGTCGAAGCTAGATTTGAAAAAATTTTCACATAATTTTGCTTTCTCCAATTCTACTTTCAAGTTCACCACCTCTTGTTCAAGTCTAGTGCATTCATTAGTCTTGCTCTGCACCATTGTATTCATACTTTCTTCAATTCTCTTTTTTTCTTCCACTAGCACTTTCAATCTGATGATCTCTTGTTTCTACTATTCACTCACTTCTCTATGTCTTTCTTTGAATTTCTTCAATTGCTCTTTCAATTTCTAGACACATTCATTTGCTTCATCAAGATTTTCTTTCAAATCTCTATTTTCATTTTCAGCTTTATCAAGATCTTCAAGTGCAGCCCAAAGTTCTTCTTTATCATCCATTTGATCAACCTTCAGGGTCATCCTCAAGTGGTTAAGCTCTTCACCAATGAATGAAATATTTGATACCAATTGTTAAAAGGTGCAGGACAATTGAGAGTGGGGGGGGGGTGAATCAGTTGTCACCAAATTCAAACACAAAACTTCAAACACTTATCAAATTCACAACCACACTATTTCATTATTAAGTATGAACATGAAATACATATAACAGAAAGGAAAATCAACATAATGAACACTAGATTTTACATAGAAAACCCAATAAGGGAAAATCCACGGTGAGGATCGACTCACAATATAAAGTAATAGAAAAGATTGAATATATATAAGGCTCAATTCCAAGGGCTTAGTGCCCAGAATAGGACTCACTTTCTGGATACAAAAGCTCACTGCTTACACAAGGAGGTTCACTACCTACAAAAAGGATTACAAAAAAAAATTGGCTTCACAACCAAAATGGACTGATGAAAGTGCACCTAACAAGTGTGGATATAGTTCCAATGCTGCTCAATAGACTGAATTAATACACTTCATCATTTTCACACTTCTTCACATTCACATCAATGTCATTCCTCACTCTCTTTGCACTACAATCTTCAAAACTGTTTGACATATATATCTGACCTATTCACAAGCATTAATTAGGTCGGCCTAATTAGATGCAATCCTCATTCATAAAAAATATCAACTTTCAGCTTCAAGCATTCACAAAATTTTCCAAAGACAATTCAAACACTTAACATACTACATTATGTCGGCATGGACCTAAGATAGGTTACACATATATCCACAAAACAAAATTAATTCACGATACCACCAATAATCCATGAGGTTGTCCAAAGATAGGCTTAATAGCAAAATGCAATCAACAAAATAATGCCAATACACCATACAAGCACTTGAGCATGAGAGATTCTAAACATAGATGCTTTCAATATTCATGAACTAGTTCCCAAAACTACAAGCAACAACAATCAATCGCAGAGGATTGCAGACCAAATATCGGAGGATGTAAATTGTATATCAGTTCAGATAACAGACCGAAATATTGGATCAAACAATGACTTAGTCTTGCAGTCACAACCCTTATAACATGGTGACATCAATGACAACACAAAACTGTATAGTAGGCCATTCTTCTTCATTCTTCCAATAGATTTCCATGAGAAACAGTAGAGAGTGTCGCAAGATTAGGATGATAGGCATGATCAGGTTCAAGATGATGGACAAGGACAAGGCCTAAATGATCATCAATAGTGAGTACATGTACCTCCTCCTTAAGGAGACATGGCTACTTGATTAGCACAAATTATGGATGAGAGGGATTAGGCTTGGGTCGAGTGTGATCAGGAGATTCAAGACAGGGATGCTAGAGTAGGAGAGAGAGATGCAAAGATCACTCATAGGCATGCTACAAATTTTGAGATAGCCATTCTTATTGCCAAGTAGGATTAGACCCATAGGGGGAGGGATGCCACAATACAAGAGTGAGACACAAAGCGTGGCACACACATATATAATTAGAGATCACATAGGCCTGGTCCATCCCCCGTGCAAGAGAGAGACCTAACCATGGAGGAGAGGACATATTATCATAATTTATATGAGGCTTAGGTTCCTAGGGCTTGGAGATGACCTAGGTTTGGCACGGGGAGAAACACTATAATAGTGAAGCTAAGCAGATCAAGTGGGGGTTCAGTTAGCAGACCATTGGTATAGCCCTCAAGTCCCCTCCTACAGCCACATAGGTCACTAGGGCACGATCAACATGATCAGAGGTCTCTAGCTCATGATGTTCATCAGGGACCACCTCTAGATGGAAAGCAAAAAATTTGATGTAGATTTCATTGCTTTGATATGGACTTGACATAGACATGATTGTATATATACATTCATCAGCCAGTGTGGCCTCATACATATGTATATTTTGATTCAGTTGATATCGTATCATGCATTATTTATGGATGATGATGTACCGACATTCCTATTTTTGATGTGGCATGTGATGTGTTATGAAATTATTATGATATGCTTTATGTTGATGGATTTATGCTATGCTATGCAATGATGATGTATGCATCGATGTTAGTGATTTCTTGATACTATATGGATATGATAATGTTATGATATGCTCATTTTTTGTATTTTATATTGCTTTGACATGATATGCATAATGTGGATGATATATGACGATGCATGTATGTAATAGATGATGTTTTATGATATGATGCTCTAGGATATGGTTGATATTATGTGCTGATGAGTTTGTGGATGCAAGATGCAAGCCATACTAAAAATGTTGTGATACAAGATGGAGATGTTAGATAGAAGAAATATTATTAGGATTAGATGATAAAAGAAATTAGATGATTTTGATCTAATTACCAAAAATATATAGATTATTGATTGATTGATGTAGATGAATGAATGGATGAATGATTGATAAATGATTAATGATGTGTAAAACGTGATGGGTATGCTTTTTATTCATGGAAAGACTAAGTAATTTTCATCATAGCAATCCTTATTAATGTAGCAAATAAACATGATGCACCAAGGTAAATTAATGACCAAGGTGGATTTGTATATATTGCGTGGACTTTGACTCTACAAACAAGGAGTATTCTTGCTCATACTAGGCATACAAAAACCTTGTTAAAGTGTATGGGTTAAAATTTCAAAGAATTTTGGACTAATGCACAAAGAGGTATGAAGAACCAAACATGCAAGGCCACTTTAGTTGCTTGAAACAACTTCCACACACACAAGGAAATTATTCACCATGGTCGTATTGAAAAAATATATGATAAACACGTCATACAAAATTGACAATCAATACTTGATTCCTTCCTCTCTAAATCCTTATGGACATCCTCACGAGATATTGGGAATAAGACAATAATATAAATGAAAAGAAAATACCAAAATAGATAAACAATGTTGTATCACTTGCCAGGAATGTTTTGATGCTTTAGAATACTATCCATCAATGAGGTCTATTGTAGGAATGATTTATTCATTAAGACACATGTTAGGATGTTTGATGATGATTTTGATAAGTAGGCAGTTAACACTTAGGCACTATTTTAGTCTGATAATGATCAAGTCTTTACGATGTTTGGCTTAATGTTTCTAAGATTTTGATGTTTTCTTGGCTTGTTGATTTCTTTGTCAAAGGGCGAGGGCAATGATTTTTTTATTATGGATGGATAGCTTATTGCAGATAGGTGATAACAAAATTAGGATTTTTGAGATTTTTTGAATGTTATTGTGCTTTTGATGTCATTTGAGATTGTTTTTGATATTTTCTAAATATTTGGATTTTTTGGATATTTTTAAAGAGATTTAGAGACCAAGAGGGGGGACCTAAGGGGGCTGACCTAATGCCTCGGGGGCTCATCAACTGATGGCCTTTCCTACGTTATACACATAGAGACATCATAGTTCACTTTATTGGACTCAAAGCGGCTCGTATGAAGATGGCCAATGATATTTTATGGGTTTTTGATGTTTTACATTTTTTTTTTATTTTGATGGTTTTTTGAATATTTTTGGATTTTGATGTTTATATGTATGTTTTTGGATTTTGATGTTTAGTGAATGATAGGTGAACAAGGATCTAATCCATCTACCAGGTTCAAGAGGTTGCCCCCAATTTGGAACATGATTACTTTTATTATGGATAGGTAGATAAGCTAGATAGTGGATAAAGCTAATGTGGATGGAAGATAGTGCAGTAAGGTTTAACACTTAACCAATTATCAAGCCATGGTTGGTTGCACATTTATTATGCGATGGATGGAATGAAATGGATGAGATAATAGGATGGATATAAAAGAGTAGATGTAATAAAAGGATGAGATGAGGTGGATGAAAGGTTCAGATAGATGATGATGTAGGACTTATTCAAACATAGCACCTTCTTACTAGGTTTTCACCATGATAACTATCCTAGAAGTGCCACAAGGCGGTTTTCATTTAAAGGATGGTTTATTTCTCTTTATTGTATTCTTGAATTTTTATTTTATTTTTTGCTTAGGATATTCTGATGTTTTAGGTGTAGAACTTTGTGAGATGGCTACTATTGAGTTGTTTTGCTAGGGGTTCACCTTTCAGAGTAGCAAAATGATATGCACAAGAGTTGTAACTTGTCGTGATGATAAAATGACCTAACCACTTTAGTTCAAACTTATCTTTCCCATCCTAGTTAAGTCAAATATTATAATTTTATCTTAAGAATAAGTCACCAATCTAAAAGCTTTAGTTCTTGATTTGCTTATTATAAATTTGTTTGAGATGGTTTTGATAAGCTTGGAGATGGTTTAGAGCACTCAAACATCTTTCATCTAGCAATTCAAGTTCGTGGAGTTTTGATACTCGGTATTCTTCATTGTTGACAAGATATTTCAAAGATACCCTTAGGGATGGAATCTCAAACTCTATAGGAAAGATAGCTTTAGATCCATATACAAGGGAAAAGAGTGTTGCACCCATGGGTGTGTAGATGCTAGTTTTGTAGGCCCACAAAGTAAAGTCAATTGAAGGTGCTATTCATAGCTAACAACATTAACATTCTTCTTAAGGATCTTGAGGATCATTTTGTTAGACACTTCTGCTTGATTGTTTCCCTAGGGGTAGGATGGGGTTGAAAAGTGATGTTGTATGGAGAATCTAGTGCAAAGCTCATGGGCATCTTGGTTTCTTAATAGAATTTTTTTGTTATTAATGATACTTTGAGGGATACCATAACAAAAATCAAATAGTTAAGGATAAACTTTGCTATTTTTTTTCTAGTGATATAGGTTAGGAGTATAGCTTCTATCCACTTTGTAAATACTTCATAGAATTTATGATAAATTAATGTTTGTTGGATGAAATGAGGGATATCTTTCCTATAAGGTAAAATTCCCATTGTGAGAAGGGAAAAGGTATTGTTATTAGATGTAGCTCTTATGCAGGTGCATGAAAAAGATCACCATGCTGCTGACATTGAAGGCATTTCTTTGAATAATGTATAGCTTCTTGTTCCATTGATGACCAATAGTATCCAGTTCTTAGCAACTTCTTGACTAGATTAGGCCCACTAGAATGAGACCCACAAACACCTTCATGTACCACTTGTAAGGTAGTTTGAGCTTCTTCCATGTTGAGACATTAGAGTAATGTTCCATCAAGGCATCAACAATATAGAGCATCTCTGAGGATTGTAAAGTGTGAGGTTCAATGAACGAAGGTTTTCTTTTGGTTACTTGTAAGGTTAGGTGGTATGGTTATGTGTTGGATATAGGCGTAGGTGTCTTAGTACCAAGGTGAATTGGGACCAACAACATCACACACAAGTTCAAATTCTGGGATATTAAACAATGGTATAAGAAATTGTTTCATGAGGAATTCATACCTTGGAATGTTCTGAGATATATCAAGAAGTGAACCAATGGTTTCCATAGCATTGATAGCTCTGTTGTTGACTCTCAGAACCTGTTCAAAGAGGATGAACAAAAAGTATTGCTTAAAACTATCCACCATTCTTTTATAAGGTAGTAGCTTATCATCCTTTGTTTGGTGTTCATCGTTCACTTATCTGATGACCAATTGTGAATCACCATAAACTTGTAGCTCTTTTATTTTCCATTCCACAACCATTTTTAGCCTAGTGATCAATGCTTCATATTCACCTACATTATTTGTGCAAGGAAAGGAAATCACGTATTCTTTAGGTATACTATCTCCTTGAGGTGTGAGAAAAAGGATACCGACCCCTGATCCATATTGAGTATGAGATCTATCAAAGTATAGTGTCCAACAATTTTCTTGAGTTGTCACAAGGATGCCCTCATCAGGAAATTTCAATATCAATGTATGATGATCTTGTATAGGTGATTTGGCTAATTAGTCTACTATTACTTGTCCTTTAATTGCTTTTTTGTCCATATATTTTATATTGAATTCTCTAATATCATGACTCACTTCACCATTCTTCCAATAAGAGCTACTTTAGCCAAGAGACATTTCAAGGGATCAAATTTGGATATTATCTTGATCTATCAGTTCAACATATAATGTCTAGAAGCTTTTGGGATGTGAAGACAACTACTAAACAAGCTTGTTCAATAGGTGTATAGTTTATTTCATAACCAACAAGGGTACGACTAATGTAGTACACCATTCTTTCTCTGTTATTATCATCAAGCTATGCTAACAAAGCTCCTAAAGATGTTGGTGTCACTAATACATACACAATCATAGATTTTTCCTATATAGGAGGCATCAAAACAAGAGGAGTTCCCAAATAGTCTTTGACCTGCTGATAAGCTTGTTCACATCTTTTGTCCCATTAGAAGTTTACATACTTATGGAGAAAGTGTGTAAAAGGATGGCATTTATCCGCTAACTGGGCTATGAATCTTCAGATTGATTGCAGTTTTCCCTATAAGCTACACAACTATTTCAATGTCTTTGAGGGAGGAATTTCCTTGATAACTTTGACGTTTGTGGGATCTACCTCAATTACTCTTCTAGATACAATATAATCCAATATTTTTCCTAATGTCACACCAAAAACATACTTCTTTGGATTTAGGTGTAGATTGTACTCTTCTAATCTATCAACTATTTTAGCTAGATTACCTAGATGTCCTTGTCTTGTGATATATTTTACCAAAATATCATCTACATAGTCTTCCATGGTTATGTGAAACATGTCATGAAATATAGTAGTCAGGTGGCTCTTGCATTCTTTAGGCTAAATTGCATGGAATTTCAACAAAAAGCTCCCCAAGGACAAGTAAATGTTGTTTTATGGTTGTCCTCAGGTGCTATCTTGATTTGGTTATATCTGAAGAAATCATCTATAAGAGAAAGAATCTCATGACCAACTATTAAATCCACTATCATTTCAATGTTTGGGAGGGGGAAATCATTTGGGAATGCTTTATTGAGGTCTCTAAAATCAATGTAGATCCTTATGCCCCCAATGGGTTTCAACACTGGTACTAGGTTTGACAACCACTTAGGATAATCAATAGGTCTAATGAATCTGACATCAAGAAATTTTTGTACTTCCACTTTGACTAGGAGTGCTATCTAAGGGTGCATCTTATGAAGCTTCTGTTTCACTAGTTTAGTTCTAAGAAAAACTGTAAGATGATGAACTACTAAAGTTGGATCTAAACCAAGAATATCTACATAAGCTAGGAAAAACTGATCTTTCTCTCTTGTATGAAGATTGTGAAGTTTTTTCTTTCCTTAGGATCTAGTGAGGTTGCATGATAGGTGATCTTTGGTGCATCTATTGTTCCCACATTTATGGGTTCAAAATATTCAATCAAAACTTATGATATTTCCTAATACTATTGTTGGATATTGTGGTTGTGTTGCTAATATGTGGTTGTCATTGATGTCAACACTATTAGCATTAATTCATTAGAAGTTGTATATGTTGGGGATATTGAGAAAATTGTAATGAGATGAGTTGTAGGTTGTCAGTGGTGAAGTGAAGTTCAATATGTCAGAAATTTCTATACATTGATGATCAAAGGTTGTGGACTAAAGGGTTTTTTGTTGAGTGTATCCAGTTTATCCACATCAAGTTGTAGAGATCCGCTTGAAGATTTGATCGAGTTATGAAGATTTATATTTTGAAATTTTTTTTGTTGCTTCCATTTGTGTTCATGATTGAAGATGATGTGATTTCAGTTAGTTTAGTTGTTGTAGATGCTTCTCTAGTGATTTTTGACGTTTACGAATGCTTCTAGATGATTCTCTATCTTTGTTGCACATCTGCATTGATCATTGTGCTCGTGGTTGGTGATTTTCTCTTGCGTGTTCATGTTTTTTCTTGTTCTTGGATGACATGGTGGTTGTAGCATGTTGTGGATCTTCGAGGAGTAATTAATTGAAGTGATTTTGTGTTGGAGATGTTGATTTGGGTCTTCACTAAGTTGTGGCTAAACTTGGTTGATTCACATTAATAATCTTTAGTATTTTGGGCTAATAGTTTATATTCATTTTATTATTTTGTTGAAGCTGACATGTAGGAATGAAATTTATTGTTGCAGATATATAAGAGTGATCACTTATTCGAATTGAGGTGTGCTTTTGTGTCTATATGTGCGAATATTGATCTAAATCATTTGAAGGTAGAGCAGAGTGTGAAGAAGAATGAACAAGAGTAAAGAAGTGTTCATGCACTTAATTGAAACTATGATCAGGAATTAGCAGATGCTATTCTATCAGTTCAAATCCTTGTGGATGTAATCTGATTCTTTTTGTAAGACAGTATGTCTTCTTTTGGGCAGTTAGCCCTATTGTTATTGAGCAGTGAGCTCTAAGCAGTGTGCTTGAATGCAAGTGCATTCCCCATATTTTCATTTATTATGCTTTTAATAGGGTATAATCTTGTGGACTGACCTCCACTGTGGTTTCTCCCCTAACATTGTTTCCACATAATAAATCTTGGTGTTATGTGTGTTTTTGATGTGTTGATGATTTATGCTTTCATGGTTATTAATCATATAAGAGAATAATGTTAATCAGTTGAATAATTTTTAAATTCTATGACAACTGATTCACCCCCCCTCTCAGTTGTTTTCCCTTGTGTTGCCAACAATTGGTATTAGAGTAGGTTCCTTGGAAGAAGTTTAACAACTTGAGGTGATCCGAGATGGCGACTTACAAGAAGGATAGTCTGAGATTTGATGGAACAAATTATTCTCTGTGGAAGACTCAAATGGAGTGTTATTTGAGATGCATTGGTGAACCATTTTAGAACATCACATGTAATAGGTATGTTATTCCTCAGAATGGTCCTAATAATACTATTGAGATTAGAGATGTTGAGTATAATATTAGGGCTAAGGAAGCATTGATGAGTGCCTTGACTGATTCTAAGATGACAAATGTTATGGATCTGAAGACTACTTATGAGATTTGGAAAACGTTGGAAACCTTGTATGAAGGTGATACTAATGTGAAGATTGCTAAGTTGTAGAGTTTGAAAGAAAAATATGAAAAGTTGAGAATGGGTGATGATGAGAACATTACTATTTTTATGCAAAGAGTGAATGAATTTTTGTATGGTATTAGATGTGTTGGTGGACAAATAGACGAATCATAGATTGTTGCTAAAGTGCTTAGATCCTTTCCTGATTCTTACAAAGTCAAAGCTAGTGCTATTGAAGAGCTCTGAACTATAACAAATGTAACCAGAGACATGTTGGTTGGTAAGCTTACTACTTTTGAGTTGAGTGAATTTGGTGATGCCCTTCCTAAGGTTGAATTTGCATTTAAGGCTGCTATGTCTGGAAGAGATAGATAGATATATGATTCAGGTGAGAGTTCATCTAGAAAGACATTCAAGTATGAGGATGAAATCAGACAGATTGAAGAAGAAGAAAAAGAGATGGAAGAGTTGGAGGCACTTATTGTCAAAAGAGTACCAAGAGGAAAAGGTAAGTATGAAGGAAAATTTCCTATTAAATGTTTTCTTTCAATAAGATAGGTCATTTTGCATCAAGGTGTTCGAAAAGAACTCCTAAACCAAAACATAACAAGTCTATATTTCAAAAGAAGTGTTACTATGTTGTTGATGAAGGCGTGACATATGATGAATCTGATAAAGGAAATAGAAGTGATGATGAATGGGTATTTATTTCTATCAATGAAAACAATCTTGTATCCACTGAATCTGCTAGTTGTACAAATGTGGAGAAAGCCCTATTTCTTGAGTTGAAGAGAAAGATGAATGGGTGATTGACAATGGATGTTCACATCATATGACAGGAGATAAAAGAAAGTTTGTGAGCTTGGAAAAGTATGATGGTGGTGTTGTGAGATTTGGTGATAATACAACTAGTGTGATCCGTGGTAGAGCATGCATTTCTCTTGATGGTAAGCATAATACTAATGATCTCATGTATGTGGAAGACTTGAAGCATAATCTTTTAAGTGTTGGTTAGATGGTTGATAAGGGATACAATCTTTAGTTCAAGGATGGAAAGTGTAGAATACTAAGTTCCAAAAATGTAATTGCATTAGGTACAAAAACAAAAGGTAATATCTTTCACTTGAGTTTTGCTAGTAAAAGTTGTTTGATTGCTCAAGTTGATGAAAGTTGGTGATGGTATTGGAGAATGCGTCATGTTAACTTTGATAATATTGTCAAGATAAGTTCTACTAAGGCTATGAGAGATCTACATAAGTTGGTAAAACCTACTAATGCCATATGCAAGGAATGTCAGTTAGGAAAGCAAACTAGAATTTCATTTCGAAGCAAATAACATTGTTCAAATGAATTGTTGGAACTTGTGCATATTGATCTATGTGGCCCCTCTAAGGTTAGAATTTTACAAGGTTATAGGTATTTCATCTTACTCATTGATGATTATTCAAGAATGGTACAGGTTACCTTCTTAAGGGAGAAATCTGAAGCTATGGTTGAGACAGAGACAAGTCTGAAGATTAAATATTTGAGATTAGATAGAGGTGGTTAATTCACTTCCGGTGAATTTAATTCTTTTTGTGAAGAACATGGAATAAAGAGAAAATTATCTACACCATGGACCCCTCAACAAAATGGAGTTTTGGAAAGGAAGAACAAAACAATTGAAGATGCTGCTAGAACTATGATGTTGGAAGGAAATGTCCCTCATATCTACTAGAGAGAAGCTGTGAGTACTGCTGTGTACACACTCAACCGGGTACAAATAAAAGGTGATACTGGTAAGACCCCTTTTGAGCTATGGACTAGTCAAAATCCTACTATTAAATATTTCAAGATATTTGGAAGCAAATCTTATATCAAGAGAGATGAAGACATAGGAAAGTTTGATGCCAGCAGTGATGAAGGTATCTTTTTGGGTTATTCTACTAATAGGAAGGCCTACCAGTGTTACAATAAAATATTGAGGAAAATGGTTGAAAGTGCAAATGTCAAGGTTGATGAAGACTTAGGTACACCATATAAAACCTATGGATATGATTCTAATGATTAGAATGTCATTACAAACAAAGGAAAGCAAGTTCAGACTACAAATCAAGTACAAATCATTCCGGTGGATTAGGAAAATCAAGAGGAAGAAGAAACCAATGAAGTTGCAAAAGAGAGAACACAAGAGCATGAAGTTGAAGAGAAACCTAAGAAGACTCCAAGGTATGTAAGATTGAATCATTCAAAAGATTAGATTATAGGTGATAAGAACAAAGGTGTCCAGACTAGGAGAAATATTGCAGAAGAATATTGCTTGATTTCAAAGACTGATCCTACTAGTGTGAATGAAGCATGTAGAGATGAGCACTGGGTTGAAGCAATGAAAGAGGAACTAAAATAGATTGAGAAGAATGATACATGGATTTTTGTTCCCAAACCTAAGGATAGGAATATCATTGGAACTAAATGGGTCTTTAGAAACAAATTGAATGAGCAAGGAGAAGTGGTTAGAAACAAAGCAAGACTGGTATGCAAAGGATATTCACAAATGGAAGGAATTGATTTTGAAGAAACTTTTTCCCCTGTTCCTAGAATTGAAGCTGTAAGATTATTTCTTGCCTATGCTGCTTACAAGAACTACAAGGTTTATCAGATGGATGTCAAGTTAGCTTTTCTAAATGGTGAATTGGAAGAAGAGGTTTATGTTGAGCAACCTGGAATTTCAGTTGACTGATAAGGGAGATATGGTGTGTTGGTTAAAGAAAGCATTGTATGCATTCAAGCAAGCTCGTAGAGCATGGTATGCTAGATTAGATAGGTATTTGCTAAAGCTTGGATTTAACAAAGGTACTGTTCGTAGTAATCTATATTTCAAGAATGATAATAAAGATTTGATTGTTGAAGTCTTTGTTGATGATATCATTTTTGGAGGAGATGATGGTTTGTTCATGAATTTTAATAATGAGATGAAGAGTGAATTTGAAATGTCAATGATTGGTGAGATGAAATTCTTTTTGGGATTGTAAATTACTTAGTTAGACAAGGGGATTTTTATATATCAATCCAAGTATGTGAAGGAATTGTTGAAGAAGTTTGGTATGGAAGATTCAAAGCCAGTCGGTACACCCATGGTGATTGGATGCAAGTTGACAACAAAAGATGATTCTCCGAAGGAAAATCAAACTAGATACAAATCAATGATTGATGGATTGTTATATTTAACTCAAACTAGGCCTGATATCATGAATGCTATATGTATTGTTGCAAGATTTTAAGTTGATCTGAAGGAATCTCATGTGATTGTTGTGAAGAGAATTTTTTAGATACTTGAAGGGGATGATTGACTTTGGCCTATGGTATCCTAAAGATGATGATTGGGTAGGAGATGTAAATGAAAGAAAAATTACTAGTGGTGGAGCATTTTTCTTGGGTAAGAAGTTGATTTCATGGTTAAGAAGCAGAATGCCATTTCCTTATCTACTATAGAGGTTGAATACATTGATGTCAATAACAATTGTACTCAAGTCCTATGGATGAAATAGATGTTGAAGGATATCAGAGTTGTGTATAATGAGCCTATTGCTAAATTCTATGATAATTCAAGTACTATTAACATATCTAAGAATTTGGTGCTACATTCAAAGACAAAGCATATATCTATTAAGTTTCACTTTTTGAGAGAAAAGATGAGTGAAAAGGAAGTCAGACTGGAGTATGTGCCTACTAAGGAGTAGATTGTAGACATCTTTACCAAGCCGTTGCCTAAGGAGTATCTCAGAGGGAAGTTAGGGGTGATTACCCCTCCTAATCAGAACTAAGGATGCATTGCATTGCATCTGTTCGTGCATTTCAAAGTCATATCTTGATTCAGATTGATGTTGTGGTGTTTGCTACTCAAGGGGAGTAGTCAGATGTTCAAATGCTCATATATGTGGTTCAAAGCTTATATAGAAGAAATATTTGTCATTGATGTCAAAGGGGGAGATGACCATGTGAAATTTTTTTTGGGAAAGATCACGTGAAAGAATTAAGGAGAAAATGAGTCAAAATCTAAGGGGGAGTAAGTGTCAAGAGTTAGTTGCGTTGATGGTGTTTTTCACATCATGTGTTACCATCAATGCCAAAGGGGGAGATTGTTGGATATTGTGGTTGTGTTGCTGATGTGTGGTTGTCATTGATGTCAACACTATTAGCATTAATTCATTAGAAGTTGTATATGTCGAGGATATTGAGAAAATTGTAATGAGATGAGTTGCAGGTTACCAGTGGTGAAGTGAAGTTCAGTATGTTAGAAATTTTTGTACATTGATGATCAAAGGTTGTGGACTAAAGGGTTTGTTACTGAGTGTATGTATTTTATCCATGTCAAGTTTTAGAGATCCACATGAAGATTTGATTGAGTTGTGAAGATTTATATTCTAATAGTTTTTCTGTTGCTTTAGTTTGTGTTCCTAATTGAAGATGATGCAATTTTAGTTAGTTCAATTGTTGCGGATGCTTCTTTGGTGATTCGTAATGTTTGTGGATGCTTCTGGATCATGCTCTATCTTTGTTGGATGTCCGCATTGATTGTTGTGCTCGTGGTTGACGATTTTCTCTTGCGTGTTCATGTTTTTTCTTGTTCTTGGCTGACATGGTGGTTGTAGCATGTTGTGGATCTTCGAGGAGTAATTAATTGAAGTGATTTTGCATTGGGGATGTTGATTTGGGTCTTCACTAAGTTGTGGCCAACCTTGGTTGATTCGCATTAATAATCTTTAGTATTTTGGGCTGACAGTTTATATTCATTTTATTAGTTTGTTGAAGCCGGCATGTAGGCATGAAATTTCTTGTTGTGGATATATAAGAGCGATTAATTATTGGACTTGAGGAGTGCTTCTATGTGTATATGTGCAAATATTGATCTAAATCATTCAAAGGTAGAGCAAAGTGTGAAGAAGAGTAAAGAAGTGTTCATGTGCTTAATTGAAAGTGTGATAAGGCATTAGTAGATGCTATTCTATTAGTTCAAATCCCTGTGGATGTAATTTGATTCTTTCTATAAGACAATGTGTCTTCTTTTGGGCGGTTAGCCCTATTGTAATTGAGTAGTGAGCTCTAGGCAGTGTGCCTGAATGCAAGTGCATTCCCCATATTTTCATTTTTTATACTTTTAATAGGTTATAATCTTGTGGACTGACCTCCACCATGGTTTTTCCCCTAAAAGGGTTTCCACGTAAAAATCTTGGTGTTATGTGTGTTTCTGATGTGTTGATGATTTATGCTTTCATGGTTATTAATCAGATCAGAGAATAATGTTAATAAGTTGAATAAGTTTTAAATTCTGTGACAAATGATTCACCCTCCTCTCAGTTGTATGCCCTTGTGTTGCCAATAACTATATGATAGGGAGATTGAATCCTCCATCTTTGGGCACCTCAGGGAGATTTTCTCCCTTAGATATGTCCTTTATTTTGTCTTTTTCATGATATGATAACACCACATTGTGGTTTTCACAAGGGGATCTAATTTTTATGTTTATATTTTTATTTTTATTTTTGTGACTAGAGGATATAATCTCCTTGCCAAAATATGCTTCTTGTCCAAGCTCAATATTAAATCCAATCTTGTGGTCTCCAAGTGGTATACCATTTTGAAGTCTCATAAACTCAATGATGGCTTCATCATTTTGGAATATGTCTACAACAAATGGTTGACGTTGTTGATCCTAAGCAATTAGTTGTGGGCAAACGAGTTGTAGTTCATGTGTTTGGGATGTAGGATTAAAGGAAAGGGTAGTAATGGTGTTTATGCAAATGTCTCCAAATAGGTCTATGATATATAGGTCATTGTTAATAGGATCATAGTTATCTAATGTCTCAACCAAGATAGAAGAAAAACCTTCTTCACAAGAAGCCTTTTCGGTGTTAGGAGTAATAGTTTCTAAGAAACCATAACCTACTCCTTGATTATTCTTGTGTTTTTTCATGATGATGGGTTCTCTCATACCTTATTTCTTCAAACCAAGGCCACCTTTTTCAGTGATCCCATACCTTTAGCTAGCTGAAAACCTTTACTATCTATATGCACATGGATTAGAGGTAATTATTTTTCTTTGTCTTCTTCTTCTTTGTAGAGCCATGTAGAGAGATCTTCTCCAAACACCACTTCATCTTTCATGTCTCTCCATTTAGTAAATATTGTAGGTTTAACTTTAACAGTGATAGGTTGAGATTTTTTGATTTCCTTCGGTCTTTAATATGTTTGGGGTGATGGAAGAAAACTTTCCAATACATAAGGATTGATTAAAGTGATAATTTTTACAACCATTGTCAAGTACCTAGATCTTGAGGTCAGGTTGAGGTGGATTGGATGAAGAAGATGGAGTGGAGGATGATGAGGATTGTGAAGATGATGAAGGTTGTGAGGATGATGTGAGGGATGTAGGAGAATGAATGCACAGATATATCATTATTAACAATTTGAAAAAATTTCTTGTATTTTTCTTCCAAGCTCTTATAGTAATGATATGGTTTTGGATCAACATATATTGTAACTTCCTTATCATTATAAGGAAATTTTAGGCATTGATGGAATGTAGAAGGGATAGCTTACATGGAATGTATCCAAGGGAATCCCAAGAGAATGTTGTAGGGTAGTTCAAGGTCTAATACTTGATAGGTCATTTCTACTATAGCCAGTCCCACCTAAACAAGAAGTCTAATGGTATGCTCAAACTTTCTCATCATCATAGGCTCTTATAGTGATGATTTTTATTTTCTCAATAATGTCATCAAACTAGACAAGCTATTTTAACAATTTCATGGTATAAATGTTTAAGTCTGCACCACCATCTATGAGGAATCTTTTAAATTTATGCTTGTGGATACAAACATCAAGATATAAAGCTTGGTTATGGAATGATTTGTTAGGAAGGTCTCTTTCAAAAAGACTAGGTGATGTGTAGAGGAAATGTGCCCAACCATGGTATGAAACTGATCTATGTTGATATCATTAGGTATAGAATATTCAAGGAGCGCTTTTTCCAAAATATCTTTGTGCAGGGGATATATTAAGAAGCTCAAGGATAGAGATTTGGTCTAGAGTTTTCTTTAGTTGATCAACAAGATTATAGTGATTTGAAGGTCAAATGAAAACTTTTGATTGAAGTGTGGCTCCTTGGATAGTAATATTCCCTCTTCATGTAGTAACATTACACTTAGGATTCTTACCATCTATTATTACAACATGGATCATATTGCTATTAGTTTCACTGATGGTCCCTACAACAATGTCATAGGTGCAAGTAGCTTTTTGATAATCTTGTTCTTTACCTTTTTCATTCCCCTTAAAATGATTAGGGATTGAGTCCTTGTAAATTCCCATGTCATTATTTCTAGAGGTTCCAAGATGATGCTTGATATCAACCTCTCCTTTGTCAATTAAGTCTTGGATGAGATTCTTTAGTTTCATGTAGTTGTTTGTCTCATGACCCTTGATTTGATGGAATTCATTAATTGTTCTCATTGTACCATGGGGGTTTAAATTGTGGCTCTTCATAATTCATTTGATGAAGAAGTTTGATAAGATTTGTTTGAATTAGCTTTCACATAACCACCTCAAGAGGTTTTCCCAAGGGTGTGTACCTTCACCTCGTTTGGTTGTTTTGTCTTGATGGACCTCTTTAAGGATTTTAAGTTTGATTCGTTTGTTGTTTATTTTGAGGATAAGTAAGTTGATTGTTTTGCATGTTGGTTTGGGGATTGCTAAGAGGTGGTTGTACATTTTAAGGGTAAGTGCATGGATCTGTGACACAATTTTGGCTCTTAAGATGCCACTTTTTTTTTCTAAAATCAGCAAAATTTGATATGCACAAGAAAATGAAGATAGTTACGCTCAAAATTTGAAGATGCAAAAAGAACAAGAGTTGAAGTGCTTTGAGTATAGTTTCTAAGCTAGTAATTCTTTTTGAAATTAATGAAGATTAAGGATCTCAAAAAGGTGGAGGCCCAAAACAGGTCCTATTTTTATAAAAAAAAAAAACATCATAGCGCTTGAGGGCTCCCCCCTTTTTGATTAATTTTTTTTAGAATTTAAAAAATTCGAATGGTGAGAAATTAGATAACACCATGTAGTTTATCCCCATTCTTTTAGATAATTTTTTTAATGAATATATAATATTTTATGAATTTTGAAAGGGACACATCCCGAAAAGTTGAAATTTGAGCGCGCTCCCCCCTAAATTTTTTGAAAACTAAAATTGATTTTTTTTAATCATGTGTAGAATGGAGTCTAGTTTTAAAAAATGTAATTCATTTCATGTTTCAATGAATGAGTAAAAATCTATCATAAAACTAGCACATGTTGGTTTTTGACCAAAAATGAAGTCATTTACAATATAAGTTATAGACCAAAACCTTAACTCAATCAAAATGAAAAAAGAATTATATATTTAGATGGCTAAGAGAGAGATTAACACCATCATAATTTTTTTATAAACTTGCATTGAAATACATGCAAACGTGACAGTGAACATAAACAAAAATATGAGGAAATTTGGAAAATCTTATCAATTCACTTGTGCAAAGTAGGTCATTTGGTAAGCGCAAAATTTGGCACTCGCCAAATGAATTGCTTTGAACAAACTCTAACTTTCCCCTCTCTTTGGTCGACCACTTTGATAATGTTGAGAGTGCATGGTTTATGATCATAGATGGATAGTTGAGGTTTTACCTTTCATATGATCTCTACCTCCTTACCCTAACTGGATAACTCTCTATCCCTCTAAAGTCTCTCTCTCTCTCAGGTCTCACTCCCTCCCACACTACCTAGACTAATCTCTCTCACTCAAATCCCCTCTCTCAGGTCTTGTTCCCTCCCACCCTACCTAGATAAATCTATCTTACTCTGACCTCCTTTCTCACACACTCTCTCTCTCCCCCTTTGGTCTTTTTGTCTCTCACTCCATTTCAATCTCTTAGGTCGTTATCTTTTGCTCTTCGTCTCTCTCTATCAAGTCTCTCCCTCCTACCCCCTCTCCCTTTCTTAAGTCTCTCACTCACTCCCACTCCCTCTCTCTCTCACTCCCTCTATCTCTCTCCCTCTCTTTCTCTCTCACTGTCTTAGGTATCTCCCTCCCACCTCTCTCTCTCTCTCACACACACACACACTCCCTCTCTCTTTCCCACTCCCTCTCTCTCTCTCACTCCTATCTCTCTCCCACTCTCTCTCCCCCCATCCCCTTTCCCTCTCTCTCTCAAGTCTCTCCCTCCTACCCCCCCTCTCTCTCTCATCTCTCAAGTCTCTCCCTCCTAGCCCCTCTCCTTCTCTCTCTCTCTCTCTCACTCCCCCTCTCTCTCTCACTCCCTTTATCTCTCTCCCACTCCATCTCTCTCTCAAGTCTCTCCCTCCCACCCCCCTCTCTCTCTCAAGTATCTCCCTCCTACCCACTCTCCTCTCTCTTTGTCAATTCTCCCCTCCTACCCCTCTCCCTCCTCTCTTTGTCAAGTCTCCCCCTCCTACCTCATCTCCCTTTCACAGTCCTCTCTCTCTCTCCCTCCCTCCCCTCTCACTCCCTCTATCTCTCCCTCTCCCTCTCTCTCCATCTCTCTCAAGTATCCCCCTCCACCACCTCTCCCTCTCCCTCTCTCTCTCTCTATCTCTCTCAGGTCCCTCTCTCTCTCATGCCCTTTAACTCAATCCCACTCTCTCTCCCTCCTACCCCCTCTCAAGTCTTTCCCTCCTACCTCATCTCCCTCTCGTAGGTCTCTATCACTCACTCCCTCTATCTATCCCACGCCCTCTTTGTGTGTCACTCCCTCTATCTCTCTCCCTCTCTCCCTCTCCCTCTCTCTCAGGTATCTCCCTCCCACCCCCTCCCTCTCTCTCTCAAGTATCTCCCCCCACCCCTTCTCTCTATATCTCTCTCTATATACCTCTCTCTCACTCCCTCCATCTCTCTCCCATCCCTCTATCTCGAGCACTCCCTCTCCCTCCCACCCCCTCTCTCTCTCACTCCTCTCTTATCTCTCTCCCATCCCTCTATCTCCCAATCCCTCTCTCTCCTACTCTCTTAGGTCTCTCCCTCCCACCCCCTCTCTCCCACTTTGTCTCCCTCTCCCTCTCTCTCAAGTATCTCCCTCCCACCCTCTCTCTCTCAAGTTTTTCCCTCTCACCCCATCTCCCTCCCACTCTCTCTCTCAAGTCTCTCCCTCCTACCCCCCTCTCTCTCCCCCTATCTCTTAGGTATCTCCCTTCCACCCCTCCCTCTCTCTCTCTATTTGTTTGTGTCTCTGTCTCTATCTATCTCTATCTCTGTCTCTCTCTCCCTCCCTCCATCTCCCTCCCTCTCTCTCTCACTCCCTCTACCTCTTTGGACATCTCTCTCTCTCTGCCTATCTCTTAGGTGTCTCGTGTATCTCTCTCCTACTCTCTCAGGTATTTTCCTCCCACCCCCTCTCTCCCACTTTGTATCCCTCTCCCTCTCTCTCAAGTTTCTCCCTCCCACCTCCTCCCTCTCTCTCCCTCTCTCTCAGGTATCTTCCTCCCACCTCCTTCCTCTCTCTCTCTCAGGTATCTATCTCTCTATCTCTCTCTCTCACTCCCTCCATATCTCTCTTGGGAACTTCCTCTCTCTCCCACCCCCTCCCTCTCTTTCTCTCTCAGGTATCTCCCTCTCTCTCTCTATTAGGTATCTCCCTCTCTATCTCTCACTCCTGCCATCTCTCTCTTAGGTATCTCCCTCCCACCCCCTCCCTCTCTCTCTCTCTCAGGTATCTCCCCTCGCCCCCTCTCTCTATCTCTCTCCCTCTCACTCTCTCCATCTCTATTAAGGATTGAGGGTTGAGGGTTGAGGGTAGAGAATTGAGGGTTGAAGCTAGAGAGAGGGGGGGGTTGAAGGTAGAGTGTAGATGGTTAAGTGTAGAGGGTAGATGGTTTAAGGGTTAAGGATAGAGGGTTTAGGGTTTAAGGTTTACAATTTAAGGGTAGAGAGTTTAAGGGTAGAGGGTAGAGGGTAGAGGGTAGAGAGAGAGAGGGTTGAGGGTAAAGTGTAGAGGCTTAAGGGTAAAGGGTATATGGTTTAAGGTTTTAAGGGTTAAGGGTAGAGGGTTTAAGGTTTATGGTTTATAGTTTAAGGGTAGAGGGTTTAAGGGTTAAGGGTAGAGGGTTTAAGGTTTATGGTTTATAGTTTAAGGGTAGAGGGTAGAGGGTAGAGGGTAGGTTGAGGGTTTAAGGGTTGAGGGTTGAGGGTAGATGGTAGAGGGTAGATGGTAGAGGGTAGAGGGTAGAGGGTAGAGGGTAGAGGGTATAGTGTTTACAGGTTGAGGGATTAAGGGTTGAGGGATTAGGGTAGAGATTTTAGTTGGGTTTAAAAGGGTTTAATGGTTGAGGGTAGAATGGAGGATGATTTCTTTTGGACTCATGATAAGTAGGGCGATCTTTCTGTTAAAATGACTTACAATTTGCTATCAAACTAGGGTGTGGTTCTAGGACGTTGGTAGCAGGTTTGGAACACACATGATCCTGAAAATAATTTTTTTGGTGGATATCCTACCATAGAAAAATTCTTACTTAGGATAATATGAGGAAAAGGGGATTCCAAATCCCTAAAAGATGCTTGTTATGCAATTGCAATGAAGAATCTATGGATCACTTACTTTTACACTGCCTGTTTGTTGTTAGTGTGTGGGAGTTGGCTTTGGAGTGCTTGGGAACTCAGTGGACTATGTGCAAGGACATTAAATCCTTTATCTTAGGCTGGTCTGGGCCTTTCCTTCACCCCTTACCTCACGAGATTTTGAACTAGGTCCCCCCACTATGTGTCGGTGCTTGTGGAAAGAGAGGAACAACAGGATATTCAGGAATATTGAGATGAGCCCAAAGGAGGTTTATGGTATAGGGTCAAGGCTAATTTTATAAAACATTTTTATTTTCAAAGGGAAAATCCCAAACAAAGCCCTTGCTGAGTGGGAAATTAAAATGGCTAAATCTTGACATCAAAATATTGATGCCAATTCTTATGACAACTCCAAATTCCAGGCTTGACGAGACACTATCTAGAAAACCCCTGACGGTGGATGACATAAACTCAATTTTTATGGAGCTACCAAAGGCAACCCAGGCAGGGCAAGCATAAGAGGTATAATCAGAGACTACAAGGGTAATTTCATGGCTGGTTACTTGGGGGGGATTGGGATTCAATCCTCCATGATTGTGAAAGCAAGAGCGTTGCTTAAGGGCGTCCAGTTAGCTGTCACTATGGGGATAGAGAACCTCCATATTGAAGGAGATTCTAAGTCTATAATTGATGTTGTTAATCTAGGAATATTACTAGGATGGAGTACTAAAGACATTTTATTAGACAAAACATTTTGTGTCTAAGTTGAATTTGAAGATTGCTACCCATATTTATCAAGAGGGTAATCAAGTGGCTAATTCTTATCTGGAACCCATTGGAAAGTTTTGAAGTGCTGGAAAAATTTGGGGAACCTACCGCTAGGTATACAAGGTTTAATCCTTAAGGAGAAAGGCACATGTATATTCCATTATGATAACTAACTATGTGTTTACCTTGGCCTTATGGGGGGTCCACATTCTTGTCTATTGGGCTATGTGGATGGAGTTGACCACTAAGGTGTCAAACAAGTGGAAAATTTTGAATAATAGGGTGGAGATAGATTTTAAAAAAGCAATTGTGAGGAGTAATGGGGAGTACTTTGACGTTATGGCCACGTTGTGTATGGCCTTACATAATCTCTTTTTGGGGTTTGGTCTCAACACTATTATATCCTTGCAAATTTTTGAATTCAAATTTGATGTGACAAATAATTATGACGTGAAGCTTTTGATTGGTCCTATCATTTCAGCTAAAATGCTACTATTGTTAAAATTCAGGACTTTAGTTTTATCTAAATTTGGCCTTGTGGCCAACTTTCATTGGTACTTGTGCAAAAGCAATGTGGAAGGAAAACCTTCTATTTCCATCATTTCATGCTTACCTGGTTGTAAGTGTTTGAATATTTTTATTTATGAGATCACCAAGATTGCCTTTTGGGATTTAACTCTTCAAGTGTGTGTCTTGTGCATGGTCTTGATTGCCCAAGGTAGTCTAGTTTGGCTTAAAAATAATAGTGTTTGGGTGACCTCTCACTTTGTCAAAATTATAACCTTTTGTTCTTACATGTTTACTAGTTTTTTAGTATGCAGAGTGGTGACATGGGTGGCAATAGGGTGAGAACGAAGCCTGAAAGTTGTGGGGAATTTTGCAAGGACCCATTGGTTTGGCACATCTACATTGAAGGTGGACTAGCACCTTTAATGGAAAGTTTGGTGGGTCACAATCCAAAGTTTTCTTCACAGTTTGCAAATTCTTGGAAAGAAAGAAGGGTTACCATGGGTGGTATCTCCTTCAAGGTGAATGAGGAGGTGATTGCTCAAGTGATAGGGCTTTTGTGTATTGCAAAGAAGTACCCTAAGCACACTAAGGCTCTAGAATACAAAAGCCTGAATGCCTTCTTTGTGGGTAACAAAAAACCTATTCACAACTAGTCTAGTTTTGATAGAGAAGCTCTCTTGCGGCCTTGGGATTAGGTATGTCTCACTCTCATGAAGTATTCCACCTTAGAAGGTAGATATAAAACCTACTATTTCTATCATTTTCCTCTTTTGAATCACCTTCACCACAAAATTTAGTTAAGCTTCCCATTTTTCTTACTAACTGATTTGGAAAGCTCTTTTGAGAAGTGCATTAAGTTTGTTGTCCAAAACCTTGAGGATTCTCCTCCCCTACCACTCCACCAAGGCCTCATTTTGAGGCTTTATCATTTTCATCTCATGCTCTACCTGCCCAAACCCATTTCCATTGTCTATATAGAGGAAATTGAACCCCCTGTTCATACCAATATCTCCCCGGACGAGTCTAAGAGTCCCAAAAGAAAAACCCCTTTGGTGACAACCAAAACCCCTAAGCCTAAACCAACCACAAAGAAGAAAAGGGGAGTGCAAGGATTGCCTAGTGTAATGCTATGAATGATCTTTATGAGCTTAAGTCTACCCTTGCCAAGACTGACAACAAACTTACTACTAAGAAGAAAGTGGAGGATGAGGGGATGGGTTTGATGGAGTCGTCGACCACAGACAATAGAGGAAAGAATGTGGTGGGAAGGGATTCCAAGGGCGATACTATGTTCACTACTATGGTGGAGACTGGGATTGAAAATACCAACATTAGGAGATATGGCAAGTTGGAAAAAAATATCAAGAAAGTATAGATTAGTGAAATTTATTTTGATGAGGAGCAATCTGACAACAAAGGTAATAGGAATGTGGAGGAGTTTGAGGAAGAGGAGGATTTTGTTGAAAGGCCTAGCAACCTTTTGGACTTCAAAAAAATGCTTAATGAGAAATTGAATTCCCAATCCTCTGACCCTCTGGATGTGGAACACACTGATATCGTGAAGACTGTGGATAAAGGGGAGATATTCGTGTGTTGCAGGAGCAGATGGGGAATATGGAGAAGAAGTTTAGTGGCTTGACCCAGTTCACTGTCAAGTTGGTCCACTGTGTTGCTAGTACCCTCTATGTTGTGATGAAGGATGAGATGGATAAGAAGACTGCTGAAGAAGGTCCCAAATGGGTCAAGGACAATGTTTTCAATCTCCTCTCTTAGAATTGGGAGAATGGAAACTAGTTTGTTGTTGTTGCATTGTGTTTCTGTCTACTATTAGTTTGTTGTGTCTGTGTTTTTTGGCTAGTTGTTTTTGTTTTTTGACTTGATCTTTTTTGGCCCTTTTGGCTCGATGTGTAAAGGGTACAACACCTATAAATGTTACTTATCAAAAACATCACTAACTAGTGATTTCTATCTATCACCCTTGGAAACTTTAAATATTTTTCTTTCTATAAGAAATTAAATAAATCACCAGTTAAAATTATTAGCCTTAAAATTCTCACTTTATAAAAAAATAACACGAGTCAATAGAATAATCTAACTTTCCATTTTTAATTAAAAAATAAACCATAATTATTTAGTTCTTTAAAAAAATCATATATATTTTTTTGAAACTAATAAATAGAATGATTCCATATTTCTTTAATAAATTAAAATTCTCTCTTTTATAAAAATAACACCAATTAATAGAGTATTCCTAACTTTCCATTTTTAAAAAGATTAAAAATCATAATTATTTAACTTAAAAAAATGTTTTTTAAAAAATAAATAAATTATGGAATGATTGCATACTATCTTAATAAATGGAAAGACTCCATATTATCTTTCTAATCCTTTTTTCTTTTTATTTTTTCTAATATCAACATCGACCAAGGCAACTACAATGGCATCTTAAGGAGAATGCATCTCTTCAGGGTGTTTAACAAGCAGTTTGTGTGCTTGTTCATATTTTCCACATTTTGGATACATGTCTAGCTGGCCCAAGAAAATACTTTGCGCCAACATTCATTATCCTTCATTAAGGGTGCACTCCAACTCAAAAGACAATTGAAATTCTTATTACAAATAGACTTAGCATTCTCACATTGAGCAAGAGGGTTGTTAGTATTTTTTTAGTCTACAAGGTACACAACTTAGATCCAAAGTCATAGATTGCGATGGGAGGAATTTTTTGGTATATTTATATATAAGACAATAGGATGCAACTGTGTATTTTATTTTCCTTTTAAACATTTGAGAACTGAGTAAATTTTCTTTTATTTCTGTTGTGTAATAATGTTCAGATTATGGCATTTTCTGTGTGAGGAAAGCAACAAATAAAATTTGTTTTAAATAACATAAAAAATGGAATGTTTTAAGGGAGTGATTTGAACCCCTAAGAGGAGGAGTTGTAGGCCCCTATTGGGGTCACGCTCTCAATAGTGTTGTTCCCTTTTTGTCTATGGCTTTTTATTTATTTATCTCTATTTATTCCCTTCTTTTTCTCTTTGACTTTGAAATCTTCCTTGATTTGCTAAAATTTACAATTTTGATAAATGAAATTTTAATATATATATTTTCATAAACAATAACCATCCACATATATATGATATACAAATTATAGCATATGTAATAAACTTTATATTGAAAAGATAAACAAAATTTTAGATTTATGTGTAATTGAAATTGATAGGTACTTAGTAAAATAGGTGTTTCATCTCTGCCCCATTTATTAATCTTTGTACATAAGGGAGTATATTTTCTAAGAAACTATAATCATACAATCTTTAGTCTTCTCTTACTTATCTATTTAGTTAGATACATGAAGTCTTAAAAAAATATTAGATAGATTTACTAATTCCCTTTTTTTACATATTATTATCTACTAAACTTTTTGGTTTTCTGACGAGGGTGCTAACCTGAGACACCAAAAATGATGCAAACAACGAAAGAAATTTTATTATTATTCATAATGGAAATCTTACATGCAGAGGGTCTTAAATCCTTGAGCTTTGCAATACATGCAAATTACAGAAATTATAGAAGTTCCCCTTTTCGTAGTCTGCAATCTTTTCCCCCAAAAAACTACCTAAAAATCAGAAACTAGCCCATAAATAGCCCCTTTCTAATTTGGAGCCAAAAAACACATTTGAATTATGAGTTTTGGCGGTTTGGCACCAAAAATTATAAATTGAAATTCAAAAATTGAGTCCTAATTCAAAAATTGGCAATTTTCCAAAAATTGACCAACTTCCAGAAGCCATAACTTTTGATCTAGGACTTCATTTTTTGAACTGTTTGAACTGTTGGAAAGGTATTAGAGTGAAGAAAACATTAAGAACCAATGCTTCCAGTTCCAATGATATATGGGCCTGTACAAGACCGTTTAGTGCCTCAAACTAGACTCAAAAGGTTTTTTAGGGTAAAAAGCAGAAATTGAAACTTGACTAACTTTCAAACCGTGAATTATCTTGACCCGATTCTTTTGCCAAAGTGATAATTTTTCCATCTTGAACCTTCCCTTAAATTTTTACCTCATCACACCTTCAAATTCAAAATTGCTAAAAATAGCAGTTGAGTAGAAAAAGCAGAAAAATAGTTCTAAAAGTTGGAAACTCTTATTCGACAAAAAGGGTATCTAGAAATACAAAAAAATCAGCAAAAAACTAACAAAAGGAAACATAAATTGAAAGCATATTTTTGGGTGATGCAGGATTTCCCTTACACCACTGGATGCTCTTGCATCATTTTCATAATATCAAAGAAGTTACATAGCTAGAAGAAACCTTGTCTTTCCTATCATTAGATATAAATTTTATAGTACATTTTTTCCATTTTTTTCTTGCAACTCTAACTACACACAATATTTTCTTGGTGAATGCAAGGAACCTTACTATTATAACTTTAAATGTTATGTGCCTTCAAATAAATAAGTTTATTAATCTTAAGGGAAAAAGATCAACAACAATTTATCCATTTATTTTGAATGCTTTGTAGAAAATGAAAATACTTCACATTAAATTTGGATTTTATCCTTCCATTTCTTCGTTATGAGGTTTATCTTTTGAATCTGTAATGTTATGATGAGTTGCATGACAAGGAACAAGGAATTTCTTTTTTTTTTCTCCATCTTTTGTGTTACAACAATCACTAGCTTCCCATATTACAACTAATTTTAAGAAATACAATAAATGAGAAACAACTGAATAAAGCTTGCTCTTCACCCTATCGTAATGGCATCATGGATCCTCGTGGGCTCTAGCCATACCCTCGAGCAAGGAATTTTTTTAGCTCCACGATGATAAATTGAGTCTTTTCTCATTTTTACCAAGGGATAAAACTAACATAGCACAAATTTCATGCATCTAGGTTCTCTACTTTCTACTTTCATCCATGATCCATACAATATGTCACCTTCTCACAACCAATAAACATGGGTAAATCTAAATAGGAAAAAACATATCTCATTTCTTTAGATGAAGGGATTGAACTCTTGTATCCATCTTTCCTCTCCTATCCAAGGCATCTTGATCACTATCTTTTCAAAGAGGTGGATTCCTCTCCTCTTCTCATTATTTCTACCATCTCCCCTCAAGTTCTCCAAGAGGAGAAGTGGGTAATAGCTCACTCCTTCCTCTCCAAAATATATAGGAGTTTCAACTTGCAACCTTTGGGTGGGGAGGTGTGAAGTGCACCTACCTCAATCAATGAGAGTCTCTTCTTTATTAAGGAGGAAACATGCACTTGGACAACCCCTCCTTTTCATCTCATCCTCTCCTCAAAACTCGTCACTCTCCATTATGAGAACTTTTCATGGGTCAAATCATGTCTTTAAAGCACTATTATATTCCCACTTGACCCCTACCACTATCTTATAGACCCTAGGGGGTTTCTTTTTGTATCCTAACCAAGGAAAATGACCAACAACCCTCTTTAAAGGCTCATTTAAAGACCCATCTGAACTTCAAACTTGGGTAAGGTTTCCTAACCCCTAATCCCACTCACACCCACATGAAACATAATTAAATACCCTCACAACCCAATAATAATTTATCCCTTTAATATCAACCCTCACCACTTCAACATATTAACTTTATTTCTTTCTAAGCTCTGAAAGGGGGTCAAATTTATACCCTCAAGAATTTTTATTTTTATTTTTCTCTCGATGGTTCACCCTTCTCATGCTAACACCATTACCTTCCTACACAATACCAACACAATCATAAGAACAATTGGATATCACACAAATCTATTAACTGTATATTTTATACTTTAGCTATATAATAATCCATTTAAAATTTCAATTTTCTTTGCATGGTATACGAGTGCATTCCATCTTCATGGTAGTGAAAATAAACATAATGTCAAAATTAAATACAAGGATATCACTAAAATATTACCTTATTTATCATCCATAATATAGCTAATCATTGATTTAAGAAAAATATATAATAAATTAGGGTTGTATTAAGCACTTATGAGGTGGGGTCTTACACGATCTCAATTACCAATTCTTAACTTTAAAACATCCTTTACATTTGGTGATACTCTAGAGTGAGAGTGTCAAAATTGTTCAATTTGCATATTTAAATTATCGATTAGCTTCTTATCAACATGTGGAAGCCTCCCACTAAAAACCCACATATCATTTTGAAGAGGACTATCAAGTATTCCTCTTCTTGAGAGTGCTCTATCAATGTTTTATGAATTAGATTTGAATCAATACAAGTTTTTCTTATTAAATGAGTCTTTCTCAAATGATGGTTTACTAGTGAGGTTGTGATCACTCTATGAGAAACTCTTTTATCTTTTTCCTTACTAGTATTTTCAATATAAGTTAGAGCATTAAAAATATTCTTTACAATAATACTATTTTTTTCTGACTTTTTGGTGAAACAAATCTTCAATTTTCTTAATAATGGTGTAATTTTGTAAGACTTCAGCAATTGCACAAAAATTTGGCATTGTTTGGTTAATGTCTTATCGGAAAAGTATTAATTGAACATATTGGTAGCCCACAACCGAACCGTTCGTGATGACCTTTTTCCATCAAGATTATCTATTATGTTTTCAACTACTTCAAGTAACCATTTAGGGGTTCTCATGTAATTAGGTGATACATAAGGTTCATTATTAACATTTTCATTTTCAATATTTTCAATGCTATCAACATTTTCAATAACAATTCCAACATTTTTATTTTCAAATTCAACATTTTCATTTTCAAGGTTGTTAACATTTTCAATTTCAATTTTTTTTTCAATTTTAGCTTGAGTATTTACCATACCTTGTCTTCTTTTCCTATGACTTCATCTTTTTCTCTATATGCTTCAATTTGACTTGTTGTTAGTTTTCTCTTTCCTTTTCTCTTACATTGACTACTGCTCCCCATTGCACAAACAAAAAAGAGCACACAAATGATTGTAAAGGTTAAAAATGTGTAAAAGATTCTTCCAAAAGTTGAAATTTATCTAATACAAACAAAAATCATGGGATTTCAGTGACAAAAAAAATGTGGGGACCATTGGAATGCTCAAAACGGCCCCCTTTTTATTTTTTATATAATTCACAAAACATATATCCGTTATGTTTTGCATAATTCAAAACTTATGAAAACAAAATGGATATATGTTTCCTTTAGTTTTAAAAAAACTAAAGGAAATAAAATGCTTTATGAATTATTAATAGCATAATGTTATTAATATCATGATATATATTGTGTTATGACATATTATATATTATATATTATATATTAAATTAATATATTATATATATTTTTATATTAATATGTATGCATAGGGGAAGCTTCAAATATTATACAATAAATAATGGATATCCTTTATAACCTAACTAGATAACTCTCTCCCCCCCTCTCTCTTAGGTCTCTCCCACTTTCTCTCTCTCAAGTCTCTCCCACTCCCTCTCTCTCTCTCAGATCTCTCTCTCTCTCTCAAGTCTCTCCCACTCCCTCTCTCTCTCTTAGGTCTCTCCCACTCCCCCCCTCTCTCTCTCTCTCAAGTCACTCCCACTCCTCTTTCTCTCACAAGTCTCTCTCACTCCCTATCTCTCTCTCTCTAGTCTCTCCCTCCCTCTATCCCTCCCAAACCCCCCTCTCTCTCAAGTCTCTTCCTCCCTCTAATATAATATATAATATATTAGTATATTAGTATATATTAATATATTAAATATAATATATTATAAATAATAGAGGTAACAGATGTCCATTTCAAACAAATATCCTTTTTTCTGACGAAATCAATAAGCTCAAGATTGATTCAGATTTCCAAACCTAGAAAGTCAATTGAAAAAACATGTTTACAAATTTTCTTTAGTTTTTCAATGTTTTCCCTTGTGGCTGATGACCTTTTTTTATCTAAATTTGATGAAACAAAAAGGGTTTATTGAAAAAATTGTCAGCTTTCCACCAATATAAGATATGCCTTATTTTAAATTTAATAGATAATTATTATTGATTTTCTACATGCATTTTGACTAAGGTCCTGATTGATAGGTTGATTGAGAAACTTCTTTAATTTTCAACCTATTTCACATTTTTTGAATCTAAAAGATGTGCCGCATTCTATGCTTTGCATATTATTGGAATAAAAAAAATGAATTTCATAATTTTTTGACCAAATTATGGTGGTCAAACAAACACATTTTAATAATTTTGAAATTTTTTAATAAAAAAATCATAACTAATTATTTACATGCACAAAAATATGACACATCCAAGCATGTGTCCTCTACATATATTGAAAGTTTCAGAAAAAATATTGTTTTTTCTTATACTTAGGGTGGTCAGACATGCACCACTTCTTATCTTTTCCTTGAAAAATTAGTACTACTGCATTGAAATTTCAATTTTTTGCAAAATATTTTTTTTTTTCCAAATAAGGACTAGTAGCCTAGAAACTACATTCAATTTTCTACAAATTTTTTTCTTACATATTTTTCAAATTATGTTAATAACCTATTCAAATTTTTATGTCAAGTTTCCTAACTCTATTTTTCTGAATTTTTATTGCCACTTAGGGGCCTAGTATGGACCCCTATCATCTTGCACTAACCCGAATAATAAGTTGGTGTATTTTGGTGTTGTCTCACCAATGGTGTTGACCTAACATGTTTGGGGTCACACAAAGCTAAAGGAAGTGTTGATCGATTATGTGGGAGTTATTAAAGGTCCATGTCGACCTATTTAAATGTATTGCAAGTTTTAAATTATGGCATGAAGTGTGTGTGTTTGATCTTAAGCCAACAAGTTATTGTTCTCCATAGTACATCTAATTTCTCCAACCTAATTGATGTTGTAGATGTTGATGGATGAAATGGATATAAGTATAAGATCATTTTTGATGTTGAAGGCATGTGATGAGATGTAAGAGGTACTATAGAAAAGGTGTGATGTGAATTCCTAATCAAAGCATGTGAATGTGATGCAAATGTAAAGCAGAGTAGAGTGTGGAAGTTGTGAAGTATGAAGTGTGTTGATTAAATATATTGAGCTCCAGTGGAACTATATTTCTTGCATATTGTAGATGCATTTGTAGCAATTGAAATCTTGGCAATGAGCCACCCCTCTCTTTAATTTCTCTTATTCTTTGGATAGTTATTCCACCAGATAGTGAGACCACCTAGTAGTGATCCTTTCTTTAATATGTTATAACCGATTACAATATATTGTGAGATAATCGTTATCGTGGTTTTTCCCTTTTTAGGTTTTCCATGTAAAAAAATTGTTTTTCATGTGTTATGTGCTTTGGTGATTTTTTTCAAAATTCTTTCCCTACTAAAATTTGAAGACGTTTCTTCAAATGAATGTTTAAATGTTTAAGTAGATTCAGAGAATACCGATTCACCCCCCTCTCAGCATTTCGAATGTTCAATAGGAATGATTTCTAACCAAGATTTTTTTTGTTGAACTAAGTATCCTTGATAAAGATATTGTCTCAGTTACTTCAAAGAACACCCCAGGTTAAGAAACCTAAAACCACCCCCTTTTTGTTGAATAAACCCTCTTTGGGGAATATGTATGTTGATTATTCTCACCCTTCTACCCATAATAGAATGGTAATCAAATTATTTCAAGCAACTTCAACATTACTAGGATTAATTAGGGGCCCTCTACAAGAGATGCAGTTGTCCAAAATTTTTAGGTGTTATCTACTAGGCTTGTGTAAAGGATAGAAAAGGAAAAAAACTAAAGATCAACTAGAGTAGAGAATAAGTGCTTTAATGAATTTCCTAAATTCTCTTATTGATCTTTTAGCTCAACCCACTAGTCAAATTGAAGTTGCTTTCAATCTTGATTCAACTAGTGGGAAGGAAGTAATTGATAAAATTCATGCTTATAAATCTTATGGGAGGGTCACTAAAGATTGGGCTAAAGATATCATAGTGAGAGGGACCAAATTCATTATAGAGATGAATATTTGTGAAGATATTGAGGCATTAAAGAAAGTGATCGATAGTGAAATCATTGCAACTAAACATGAAGAATCAATATGGAAAAAGACTAATAATGACTTCAAGTAAATGATTGATTTAGGAGTAGATAAATAGGTGGTTGAAAAAATAATACCTAATGCACTGGTGATAACATATATTTCATGTGGAAGAAAAGTATTGAATGGAAGTTTTTGTTTCTATACCAAAACATATTGGAGCAAAGTAAATTACTCAAGGAGTGTACTCAAATGAGATTCAATATACAAAAGAATCTTACAATAATTAGTATTTGTATTAGGAAGGAAGATGAATCACAAGATGAAGATTTAGAGGCATTGAAGAATACTTTCAAAATTGAGTAATTAAAAATCTATTAAATAAGTAATCCTTCAGTATCGATAATATGAAGAAATTAAGTGGCATGGACTATGCTTTGTTCTAATTTATTGGACGCACAATAAACTTCTCCATTAAAATAGACTTGGTTTGAGGGAAAAAAGCCTTATCAAAGTTGAAAATCAAAAACATGATCATCCCTCATCATAGTGAAGTTCCCCCAATTATCAAATCTTTCCAAGTGTACAAGGCTAAAAGTGCCACGTAATCTGCCCAATTGTCACAAGAAAAAGATGTCGACAATGTGACATCTCGAGAATGATATTTCTTGTTATTTATATTGAACTTATTTTGTAAAGGAGTGTTAAGACCCAAGGAATTTAAGGGATTATTTAACCTTTTTTAGTTATTTTCAAGAACTAGTTACCCTTGTGTATGTATATATATTAAATCACGATGTAGTGGGGACTCTCTTAGAAATTTTTTGGTGAAAGAAAAGATTTAGAAAAGTGATCATTATTTGAAAGTTTAAGAAGAAGGTTGTAAGTCTATGATCCTATAATTTTGGATAATTGAAATAAAATCCATTATAATATTTGTGTTATGATTGGTTTTGCTAGTTGTTGCATTTATATGTGAATGTGAGAATCACTTCAAATATTCAATCTCCTTAAGTTGGAAAATATATTTAATTGATAAATTTTTAGTTTATATCTTATGGAATTCAATTAGCCTTTGTTCTAATTGTTTCCTTAAGGATTGGGTTTTTGAGTGATAAAAAATTCATTGGTGACATTTTATAGATTTTTGTTAATTGTTAATACTATTGTGGCCTTTGCTACTTTCTAGTTAAATTCATACCCATAGTAAACTTTAAATTTAGAGAAGAACCTATTTTATTTAAATAGTTGTATGGCATGATCACAATCCCTCTTAAGAGGAATTCCTTTAGGCATATCTCTAAAAACCACTAATTTTTGATCAATTATTGCTTGTAAATTTGGATGGGTGGGAGATTTAGATTAAGAGACTTCTATTAAACATAATTAAGCCACAAATCCATCAAATTATTTCTTAATAAACTTTAACATTTGATGAGAGCTTACCATTTGTGTGGAATATACCTTAAACCCTCTTAGCTCTATTATCTTTCCTTTTGATTGAGATGTCATTAATAGTTTTTGGAATTTTATCTCAATTGTTCCCAAAGTAGTAAGCCATTGTACTCCCAAAACAATATATGATGCACCCATGGAGATAGCATATATTAGGATATCAAGGTGATAATATCCCATAGATAATTTAATGCTATGAAATTTTCTAGAATAAAAAATAGTACCACCATCTACAAGCAAGACTTGAAACTCAAGAGCTATATATATATATATGTGTGTGTGTGTGTGTGTGTGTGTGTGTGTGTGTGTGTATGTATATATATATGTATGTATGTATGTATATATATGTATGTATATATATATATATATATATATATATATATATATATATATATATATATATATATATAATATATATATATATATATGTATATATATATATATATATATATATATATATATACATATATATATATATATATATATATATATATACATATATATATAATTTAGATGAGTTTTTAAGTTTTTTTTTATAAAATTATGAGTACTACTCGAGTTGATCAACACTGTTACTTTTTTATTTTTTAAGAAAGCCACTACCTTGAGAGTTTGCAGGGCACTAAAACCTGAGAGTCCATGCCAAGAAATAATTGGGTTGGAATCGTGTGATTCCTCATTTAACTCCCTAACACCCTCTAATATTGGGTCCTCCTCTTCTTCATTCAGACCTTTAATATAAAACAATTTCTTTTCACTTTATTTATGTCCTCAATTATATTTTCTATCACAATTGAAACACAACCATTTTTCTCTCTTATCCTCAATTTTTTGTGGAGTCAAGCTAGTAGGATAAGAAAGTGAAGGTGTTGAATATCCTTTGTGAAGGCGTTGAATATCCTTTCTCTCTTATCCTATTATCCCCTTTCTTTTAAGAAATCAAATACTTATCCTTTACCCTATGTGCTAAGATAAAATATTTTAGATATAGAGCTAGGACTAAACATGCATACCTCATGTTGAATGCGATCCTTGAGATCACCCAAAAATAAATCATTTAATTTATCCTCTATAATTGTATCCATTCTTAAGGATAGATTTTGGAAGTGTTGAATCTAATCATTGAATGATCCTATTGGTTGAATTTTAGCTAGTTGGTTGAAGAAGTTGTCTGTCACACTAAATTTCTATACTATGATTGGAGATCCTCTATAAAAAATTACCATGGGATAGTGAAACCCTTTTTTTGATGATGAGTATAAAGCCATTGATACCAAATAAATTGATTTGGTTCTAGATATATGGAATTCATTTTGACCATTTTTCCACTTGGGACTTGATGTACATAAAAAAAAATCCATTTAGTTTATCCATGTTATTGGATCATTGTTATCAAACTTGTGCATATCCACCTTTGGTATCATGTTCCTAGATTCCATATGAGTATTAATATTTGGATCAAGAGTAGATTACTTGGATGATTCACCTTGGTTGCTTAAGGCATCCTTTCTTGGTATATTTATATAAGAATTTAATATACTTTGTATGTCTAATATATCTCCTCTTAGGTCACTCATCTCCATCTTCACTGATGAAATTTCTTCCTTGACCTTGTTTATTTCCTCATTGGGAGAAATATCCTTTGTTATTACCTCATTCTTATCGAGATATTTTCTTGATGTGATAGCATTATTTTTGCCTGTTGTTTGAGGCTCTATCATGATGGAAATCTATAATTTTTCAATAAATCACACAAATGAAATCTAAATTCTCTAAAAAATTTACTCTAAATTACTAGGGCCAAGATACCACTTACCTAGAACAATCTCCAAGAAATTAGCCAATTTGTATCCTTTAAAGCGTATTTGTTGGAAACCCTAATTTTGTAATAAATTACTCAAATTTTCTCAAATTCCTTTGAAATTTGGACTATAGCTTCTTGAATATGTTCTTCAAAAACCCTTTAAAAATTAGAAAAATTTGAAAAAAATTGAGAGATAGGCACTTCACAAAATGACCTCCAAAATTGAAAAAAATGCATTTTCATCAAGGTGATAAGCTCTAATACCACTTTTTATGAAATAAATTGCATAATGGAATAATATTATATGAAATATGCTGAAAATACTTGATTATAACTGAGAATAACAAGCCACTTTTAGGGGTAAAATTTCCAAATATCTCTAATGAGAACACAATTCATAATATATGATTAAATAAGACTCACTACCTCCTATGTATACCTTACTTATGCCTAAGATATCACCCAGTCTGTCTTAGATAGCCCTATATAAGCCTTAAGTTGACCTAAATAACTAAATAAAAATATAGTAGTAATACAACTTAATTAAGAGTTAATATATCCACAACTAAACTATTCATAACCCTATATACACTAATATTAAGGGTGTAATATATGATGTGAGAAATGAAAATTCAAGCTTTTGAGTTAGTACCAAATATTGGAACTAGATGGGGGAATGAAATTCCTAAAGTACAAGGAAACTATATAAGAATGGGTGAAAGGAGCACATGAGTTATCATGGAGAAATATGAGACTAGACATAAGGATGAGGTGTCCAAGTAGAGAACTAGATGTTTGGAAGTTAGCTAGAACTCTACATAGGAAGGAATGAATGAAAAAGGTGTCATAAACCTTTGTAAAATTTCAATTTGGAAGTAGGAATGGAAACTAGACATTTGGAATTGAGTTTAGAAGTGCACTTAAAGTTTGTGTGAAGATAAATGAAAGAAAGTGGGATAATCATGTAGGACTAAATGGAGGAAATGGAGGTAGGATCAAAAGAAGTATAGAGGTGTAAAGTTATTTTGAAAGGAAGAAAGGGGGAAAGATGTGGAGAAAAATTGTAAAACTTAACACAAGATGTGGATAAGGAGAATGAGAAAAGGAAGAAATATATTCTACTCTAAAATTCCACAAAAGATGAAGGAAAGGAAGAGTGTAGAGAAAAGTTATGGAAGTGGAAATAGGAAGTGGGTATGGGGAAATGGAAGACATATAGATCCACTTGTAAAGTTTGAAAATGGGGAAAGATGGGATATTTTTTGTTTATATGGAACAAAGGGAGGCACAAACATGGGGAAAAGAGGGGGAAGTTTGAACCACCACTAAAAGTCCACAAATATGCAAAGCAAGGAAATGGGAACATATGAGAAAACCTTACATAATGATGCCAAGAAAAAGAGTTAATTTTTTGAAATAATGTTAAATATTGTAAAAGGGAAGAACTGAAGTAAGATTGAATGAAGTGATAGACCCTATAAAATTAGACACTGTAATTAGATACTAGACTAGCAAGAAATATCTGGTAGTCCATTAAAAATCTATAAATTCACAAGAATAGTAGAAAGTGAGTAAAACACTTCTAGACATAGAAATTATTGGGGTCTTTACAAATTTCAATAATAGATAATGACATAGAGGATGAAAAAGAACAACACTTGTGAAAATTTGATCAAAAGGAAACCCATACAAAGACTTCTCACATTAGTTGTATATGATGAACATAATGAGGCCAAATGCACAAAGGGAGCTTGACCAGGAAAATATAGGCACTATAAATTTGGGAAACAATAGATTTTTTGGAGATATTATTTGCTATAGACTATGGCACCCTCTAGTGGGAGTGTCTAGCTAAAGTTATATGGATACCAATTTTTCTACACATATGTTGTGAAATCCTCACATAGTAGGATGCTAACCAAAATACTTTCTAGTTTCCCCTCTATTTATGGAGAGTGGTTCATCACTCACTTTGACATTTATTGCATCCTTGGTATTCCCATAAAATGGTAACAAATTTCACTTTTCAAGAGAGAGCCTGAGAGAGGATATCTTGGGTAACCATCATGGGAGAAACTCATCTTGGTGATAGGATTGGTGTTCAACTTACAATTTTTCCTACACTTTTCATTCCACCTCTATAGAGGGTCTCGATTAGCTTAATTATCACCCACTTATCAATAGGAAAGAAGCTCCCTATGCTTAAATGGTATTGGACATCAATTACTCAACAACTAAAGTCAAGGATAGTATTTGAATAAGTATTTGATAACTATCATTAGTTTATTAAGACCTATACAATATTTCTTAATACATGACACTTTCCTTTAGTCACCCATCCCTAGATATGGCATAGATCCTTGAGCACATTATTCCTTATTAGTGAAGATGTCCCATTTGGAACCAATGCTCTTAAGAGCTATGAGATGGGGTTGAATTGTGCACTTTGATTACTCTACATGACTGGTGGACACCTTTATCAACAAGGAATTAGTGATGAATTCCTACATAAATATGGAGGAGTTGTGTCTGGGAGATAGATCAATATGAGTCTATGGTTAAGGAGTTAGATCCTTAACATATAGAAATGGCTTGGTAGGGACACATTCCACCACTTTAGTAATAAAAAAATCATAGATGAGCAACCTAAGGAATTTCCCCTAGTGCCTCATGATATAGATTTATTTATAATTTAATTGATGCACAACAAGGAGAAGTAATTTGGATCTTTCTTGTCCTAAGTGTTTCAATTACATGACCACATTAAGGACTAGGCCTGGGACAAAAATGAGAATGATGAACCCAACCTCTTTTTATTTGATAGGATGATGAGATAGATGATGAGTTTGAGAGGACTATGTTTCTAAGGATAAGAGAAGGTGTCATCAAAGGGTGAGGAGATAACAAAAAATGATGAGGAGGAAACACTAGAGGGATCCATGCTCACACATTAGACTATTCATTTATAGAGATAATAAAGAATGATATTATAATAGGTGATCCTTCATGGTAATATAGAGATCCTCATGTGTACCACACTTTCTCACTTCTTCTTTTACTTTTGTAACTTAAAACTTACATAATTTACACTCAAACAAATGACTAATGCTCTTTTTTTTTATTTCCTTAATATGTAGGAATAGTTGATGGATGGAGGGAATCTATTTAAAAATTCTTCCTTAGATGTCATGATTCCTACCATGAGATCAATTGGAGGGGAACTCTTGGCAGATGTAGGAGTGCCTATACTAGCAAATTGACACATAGACATTCTTGCTCTTGTTTACTATGTTGATCAAAATGTGTCATCCTTACATAATAGGATCATATTACTAGAGGTGGATAATGTCAAAATTCAAGAGATGGCTAGTCTTGAGATTAAAAACTAACACCTACCCACTCATGAGATAGGAAACTAAGCTAGTCAAAATTATGGACTTACACAGTAGTCCCTTCATAGGGACATTCTTAAAGGAATCTGAGACTCTATGAAATGGAAGATAGCAAGACAAAACCATAGAGAAAGAGTCCTTTAGTATCTACAAATAAAATTCAACATTGAGTTCTTTGAAAGACCCCATTATTTTTTTCTTTAGATATTTTTACTTTCCCCTTGCAAGGAAAGATTCACATGCCTATGTGAACTTTTTTCTCTTTAACTCCCTTCATAAATCCCATCATACTCAAATAATTTATTATTTCACTTATCATGATGATAGCCATGATTGGTATTGATCAATCAAAATTTATGATTGTCACATTTTATATCACCTCTCCTTGTGCAGACGTGTTTTAATAATTCATATTCATTTAGAGGTATATTTTATGATTATACATGTATGTTATTATGATCATGCTATTTTTTGTTATTTTCAAATATATGTGAGATGGATACAATGTGTATACTTAATATGTATGGGTCCATAAAATATATATGGGTGGAATGAAATATAAGTATATGCTCTCTTTTTTTATTTTCATGTATGTCATTATGTTATGGCATGTTTTATTTATTTTTCATATGATATGCATGTGAATATTAACAATGTGATATTCTCTTTGGTAATATTTTGACCTAGGGGATTATAGGTTGACTAGCATAAAGTGGGAATGGGAAAGATTGTAATAATTTAGATAATGTTGTAGAAATTCATAGAGACTAATCCATATCTATACTAACCATAGACTATTTTTCATTGTAGAAAAACAATAAAATTTATTGGTACGTTCTATAATTTGACCAAAAGAGATGACCAATAGGTCAAACTTGGGGTGAAGGATTAATTCCTCACTAAGGACGGCCCTAGAAAATAATTTGGACTCTTAGTTTTGCCTAAATTTTTATGTGTGTTCTTAGCTCTTTTTTCTCTTATATTTTTCTATTTGGATATCAGCCTTATAGCTTTAAGTTTAGATGTTCACCACCTAAGAGTATGGATATCAATAATTTTCTCTCTTTTTTGAATTTCCTTGCATGGATGTTTGAGCCCCAAACCTAAGAGGATTAAGCTAGGTGAATAAAGGGCAACTAAAATGGTAACCATATTATAAGACTTTTCTCTTGCTAAGGATAAATGGGTACATATACTTATTTGCTTCTATTAGGTACTATGGGTTTGAAAAAATATTTTTCTTAGACTTGATTAAATGATAGCTAAGACTATGATTGATTTAAAGCTTTGATTTGACTTTATTTGAAATTTTTGTGAATATAAGGAAGTAAAGGTAAAGGTGAATTTGAGAATATATGGTTTAGTAAGGAAAACATATACTAGCAACTTTTAGACTCCCTATTAGGACAAAATTTAGACAAGAGTGAACCACTAACAAATGCAATGGTAGGAAAAAATAAAATTTAATGCATGTTTTATTTTTGAGATGCATGTTTCTTATTTTTTGTATTTTTTTATACTTTTGAGCTATCTTATTTTATTTTTTTTAAATATAATATCTCTAGATGGAAGGTATTTACTATTTCACTAAATTATTTTCCCTCTATTGTACACAAGAGATATGCATCATTATCGATGTCTTATTCATCCATGCATGAGGTTATCCAATTCTATCTAAAATCATAGATTTCATCAACTCATTTATCAAGTATGTTATTGATTATGAGTGTGAGGTCTTTGACTTAAAATGGCCTAGCGACACATTCTTGTTGTAATGTCAACTTATGCAAACCTAACCAACCAAGACTATGGTTAAACCACCAAGGATTAAAAAATTGAGGATTGAATATTTAAATAGTGCATCTCATGTCAGGATCCTTTTGTGTTTGAATAAGAAAGCAATATGAGTATGATCCATATGTTGGGGAAAGCTTCCAAATGTTAGAGTCTCAACTATGTAAATTCTTGTTGTATCTTGGATAGGAGTAGTAGTAAGGCTTGTAAGTACATATATACATATAATATGAGGTTCAAAAGGAAAGGTGATAAGATAATCCTCCTTTATCTATTTAGAAATTATGATCTAAGTGTATAAGGGGGTAAATCAAATGATGTAATAAGACAAATGAATGAATTGAAAACTAATCTAATCCAAACAAAAGCTAAGATTCATGACCATTACTCACGAAATGAAACTACAAAATCAATGAATTTAAGAATGTAATTGAAGAAAAACAATAACAATAAACTCAATACAAGGTAGTTTTACCATCTCATGTCAAAGTTTGTTCGCAAAGATGTTGGGTTGTTCATATCAATTTGAAACCTCTATTGTGTATCGAAAAAGCTTAGAGAATGTGCAATGTCATTGATTGAAGATATATGTAAAGCTTTAAAAGGTTGATTTTGATATATGCATTACTTTGTCATGAAAATGATGTTGATTCTCTGATCATTTTTTAGAAGAAATGAGGTTGTTATATAGAATTTTTGTTTCAAAATGAATACTCGAGATCACATAGTAGAATATCCTGATCAACAGTTGAAAACCATTGAGAGGAATTAGATGGGAATAATCAGTGTATTTTGATTATGTAATCGGTGTGATTGAAGAAATCAATTTGAGTGTTTAGTGGAATTGAAGAAATAGATTGAATAATCTATGGAATTGAAGAATAGATTGATCTATTAGGAAATAGATGGATCAGTTAGAGAATAGAGTGAGAAATCAGGGGATCGTAATTTGCTCAATCATGAAAGTGGGTGAGGATAATTAATTAATTAATCTTTTTGAGTTGAACATGCAAATCATGTTTGAATTTTGCAAATGAAGTTGTATTTGTTTAATTTGACCTCTTGGATGATGTTTTGAATAATTTATTTAATTATTCTTGTTTAGGGGTGTGATATAAGAGGGATTCACTGCACATAGGTCTCTTTGCTCTCAAGAGATCACCAGGGAATGAACTACCCTTATACATCTTAGCATAAGCAGATTGACAAAATGGTAAAGAAGTATACCCTATTCATGTTTATGAGTGTTGATGGTGTTTTCTGCACAGCAACAACTCAGACAGAATACAATATTCTATCTCTCTTGAAAGGTAATCCTCAACAATAAATCACTGAAAATCACCCCAAGGTCTCTCGGGTGTTAGGTCATAACAGTGCATAAACAGCTCAGATAAAATATGAAATGCTGGTAATCACAAGGGGCCTTACAAATGAACAATGTTGGAAGTGAATTTTCACCAGATGCAACAATGTGGTGATGCTTTTAATCCTAAAACTAACCCAGATTCAAAATAAACAGCAAAAGAGATAAGGTTTCAGAGAGATTTCTAAATCTAAACTATTTCTAAGACTAACAATGCAAATGATAAACACTTGAAATGGACTAATCCCAACGAAACCAATCTCTGCTTGACCAAGATTAATCTTCAATCTTACAGAAATAGTGCGATCTTCTAAGGTCTTAAAGATTTTCAGATCATGAAAATTCATCCAAGACAACCCAATTGCAGTTGAAATGAATAAATCTTCACAATTGAACCAAGCACAATGAATATAAAGGTCTAGGCTAACTTTGCAAAGCAACTAACAATCAGCTAGCTGCAAAAAGTATGGACCCGGGATTGCTGCAAACACTTCAAACATTAAATCATGAACATCATTGAACTAGATCTAAATATAAATCTAATAACCATGAGCAATTTTTAAAATTGAATCATAAGAACCATGCAAGATAAGTCAACACAAAAGAGATCACCAGAAAATCACAATGTCTGCAATTGCATTGAATCACCAAACTCCAGCAACAATTCCAATGTTCGGTTACATCACTTGCTCAGAAAGAAGCTAACTCCTAACTCTAACTACTGCTAAACTCGCTTGTATCAAATCTTCTCCTTCTACTACTCTATCTAGCTCCCTTTGCAAATGAGGCACAAATGCCATTTATAGAAAACCTCAAACATGTCGGCCTAATTAGATTTTACAATAATAATTGGCCTCAAAAAAGGTCGGCCAGGAGAGTTTCAAAATATGACAAGATTTGCATTAAATGCATGGATATTATCCATGTCGGCCCACAATCTCCAACAAGATTAGATTCACATGTTGTCCAGAAAGTCCTCCAGCTGTAGACAGTTTTTGGCACGGATTCTTAGGCAGGTCCCACTTTGAAAATTTATTTAATACTTCTAGATTCCCCTCTTTGGCACGAATCCATATGCAAGTCCCCCTTTTAATACTTGTTTAGTCCTGAAAAACAAATATCATCATTAATAGCCCACATGTTCAAATTAAATTTGAATAAAATTTTGACCTTTAAGAAAAAACTTACATTTTTATAAGGAAACTTTCATTTTCAGAAAATTTTCCATTTTTGGAAATTTTTATTTTCAAATTTTTTATCTCAAGAATTTTTCATTTTCGGGATCATTTTTTAAAAATTTCCATTTTTGGAAAAAAAATTATTTTCGAAAAAATTTCCATTTCGAGAAACCAGACCAACGGAAAAATCTGGGAAAATCCCAGACGCAGGCAAAAACCCAGAAAACTGAAGAAATCTGGAATTTCAAAGAAATCGAGAAAATCCGGATGGACCGAAAAATCCCGGACTGGACCAAAATCCTGGATTTTTGCACAGAGCCGAACTTTGAGCAGAATCCGGAAAAATCCGGACGGACCGGAAAATCCCGGATTGGGGTAAAAACCCAGATTTTTCTCAAAACTTAATTTTTTCAAAATGCAACCTGGGGAAATCACTTGGGCAAGCAAGATAAACATCTAAGGATCTCCAAAGGCAACCAAATCAATAAAATTAAGGGGCCAAAAGACACCAAAAGCCAGAGCAAAAAGAGGGTCCCTACTTTTAGTGGGGCGTGTGTGCAAAACTGCACAACAAATGGCAACTCCGCTGGGAAAATGCTCCAGAGCATTTTGATGATGAACAAAAATCATGAACCCAGAATCTCTGGTTTCGATCTCCCTATCAGGCAAACAAATCAAAATGCAAGACTAAAGAATCTGAACCAAAAGTAGACTAAACCTTCAATAAACTGAAAATCCAAGTGTGTGCAAGTGAGTTCATTTCCTTCTTTAAGTTACTGTAGAAACCAAGCTCAGTCAAGTTAGGCTACATAAAGATTCTAGCTCCAAAAGCAACCTGGATAGAGCCTCGCTGCCAGTCAGACATCCATAGCCCCGACAAGGTTATCGCTGTGATTCTCCTGAACATAGCTCTACTGCCAGCCAGGCATCCATAACCCCGGTAGAGATATTCAGATACTCCTGATAAGTTGAAATCATTCTTCTAACTCTCAATATTTTCTCCTCTTCTTTCTTTTTTCTCTCTCTTTTTTTTTTTGTTTTTTGATATTTCTTTTTTTTCACTCTTTTCAATTCAACCTGTGAATAGTGAAGTCCACACTCAGGGCTGAGAACCACAGTGGCACTGAAGCAGAAATATGATTTTTCACCCAACAAGACCTTGCAAGGACCCTACTGCAACCTTCAGATTCTTAAGATGTATGAAGGATATAGGATTTCAGAATACTTCAGGTTCAAGTTAGACCAATGACCCATTCTTTTTAAATCAGACATTCAGACTGCTTGACAGCAACAAAAGATCTTTGACCATCAATTCAAGACACACGATTAAAGTCCATCAATGAAACACTTAGAACAATCCCAGATAATAAAGAATTATTGCACATGAAGGACACTTCCCCAACCAAAAAATAGAAAACCCAAGCCAGAGAAGCAAAACAACCAAACTGAAACCCAAAGCAAACTAAACTAGCCAAAACAGAAGCAAAGAAAAGCAATCTAAACTTAAGCAATCTATTCTAAAGAAAACAGGCAAAAGCAAAAGAAAAGTAGACCAAGCTGCATTTATTCAAATCAACACTATGTACAGAGAGACTCAAAGTGGCTCATAATCAGATAAGATGAACTGAGACTCATCCCCATATGATTAATTAATGCATGGACAAGCAATAAAGTGAAGGTAACAGTCCTAAGAAATGCAAACCTATCTTTATATTCAGAAAAATAAATCTCTGCCTTGTAGCATTCAAACTCCATATCAAGATTAGGAATAACTATTAATTGAGATAACTCATTAGGACCATGATCAACCCATATGCAAGTTGTCTTTCCCGAATCTCCATAATCAAATTGACAAGATTCAGAATTTCCAGCAAAGAAAGAAACAACCTGATTTTGTATTTCTGCAGACTGAATGTTGTGTTCATTATCCTGCACTTGTGAAGAGTTGATCACAGTGTCATCAGGGGGTCTCCATTGATGGTGCAATATTCCACTTGCATTTGAAACAGGCAAGATAGAATTAAAGGAATCATTACATGATGCAGAGTGATTCATATCGAAGACTTTCAGAACTATGAACATGGAACTTTTCACCTGGAGAAGTTGGAGCATGTTCACCAATACTGACTGCAACATTTCTGTTTTCAACATCATTCATATTTTCCTGCACATTAACATGTAGTTCATCGATAAGATGAGGAAAAATAGAATTTGATAAATAAGAAGACTCCCTGAATTCATCTTTTGTTGGCACTAGCTCGGATTCTTGATCACAATCATCATGAACATTGATCACGTCACCGAGTGTTTCCTCATGTTCTTCAAGACATTCATCAGCAACTGGTTGGCATTCCTCAGGCAGAGACTTGTCTGATGCATCTATCTGTGTATCATTTGCATGTAAGAGTAGCTGTACTTGCTCCTTCACCTCCTTTATGACTGTCGGGCACTAGAAACAGGTGAATTCTAAATGCTCTTCCTCATGTATCCTGCACCAAGCTGGTAACAACAGCTCCTCTAGGTAGACTCCGAAACCCAGGCTTGACCAATCTCTTATAATTCTGGCAACAAACTCTTTGTATCTGGCCTATATCACATCTTCGTCTTGGACATGTACCTCTTTTTCAGCCTCCACTATGTTTTCCGGAACTGGACTAGCCTCCACAGGAACATCCTCCTTGATCTCCGTAAGTGATTCTTCACTTAAATATTCCTCTGTTATCTCTGATGCCTCAGATTCGTCTTCATGACATTCAATTCTCTTCAAAGTCACCTCAACATCAGTTGCAACATCATCCCTGCATTGAGAACTGGTTGGCCTCTCTGCAGTGCATTCTTTGCTTAACTCACCTTTCCAATCCAGGTATTTTCCAACTTTAAAGATAATGTCTCCACACGAATGATAGATGAATTCTGAATGGGCTGCACCATGGACTCTGCACCATTTCGATGAAAGGAAATCCTGCAAGCATTTACCACTAGAAAACTGACCTTCAACTATCTGTGTAAATGCCTCAACTGCAGCATCAATAAACCCTAGATCTGAGGTGGCCAATGGTTCAAATAGATTTTGCATGAAAAGGTTCCTTTGCAAGACCATCTCAATGTTGTCTAGAAAGGCCAAGCATTCAAACTCGTTGTGTCTACAAGTATTATGAAGCCTACACTTGTCTGAAAATGCACAATGATGTAAACCCTTGCCATTCCATTGATTTATCCTCCTATTCAGGGACTTACAGATTTGAAAAAAGTCAATCTGAAGACTATTTCCATTATGAAAAACATAACGCTGCTTTTCCATCTTGGCTCAGAACTTGAATTTTCAGATTTTGAGATCTGTCGTATCTCAGATTTTCAATATAAAGGCTCATTCAATCTTCCAGCAATGTCACCCTGTTCGCCCTCCTTCTAGCGCCAATCTGTTGATGGTGTTTTCTGTACAGCAACAACTCAGACAAAATACAATATTCTATCTCTCTTGAAAGGTAATCCTCAATAATAAATCACTGAAAATCACCCCAAGGTCTCTCGGGTGTTAGGTCATAACAGTGCATAAACAGCTCAGATAAAATGTGAAATGCTGGTAATCACAAGGGGCCTTACAAATGAACAATGCTGGAAGTGAATTTTCACCAGATGCAACAATGTGGTGATGCTTTTAATCCTAAAACTAACCCAGATTCAAAATAAACAGCAAAAGAGATAAGGTTTCAGAGAGATTTCTAAATCTAAACTATTTCTAAGACTAACAATGCAAATGATAAACACTTGAAATGGACCAATCCCAACGAAACCAATCTCTACTTGACCAAGATTAATCTTCAATCTTACAGAAACAGTGCGATCTTCTAAGGTTTTAAAGATTTTCAGATCATGAACATTCATCCAAGACAACCCAATTGCAATTGAAATGAATAAATCTCCACAATTGAACCAATCACAATGAATATAAAGGTCCAGGCTAACTTTGCAAAGCAACTAACAATCAGCTAGCTACAAAAAGTATGGACCCGGGATTGCTGCAAACACTTCAAACATTAAATCATGAACATCATTGAACCAGATCTAAATATAAATCTAATAACCATGAGCAATTTTTAAAATTGAATCATAAGAACCATGCAAGATAAGTCAACACAAAAGAGATCACCAGAAAATCACAATGTCTGCAATTGCATTGAATCACCAAACTCTAGCAACAATTCCAATGTTCGGTTACATCACTTGCTCAGAAAGAAGCTAACTCCTAACTCTAACTACTGCTAAACTCGCTTGTATCAAATCTTCTCCTTCTACTACTCTATCGAGCTCCCTTTGCAAATGAGGCACAAATGCCATTTATAGAAAACCTCAAACATGTCGGCCTAATTAGATTTTACAATAATAATTGGCCTCAAAACAGGTCGGCTAGGAGAGTTTCAAAATATAACAAGATTTGCATTAAATGCATGGATATTATCCATGTCGGCCCACAATCTCCAACAAGATTAGATTCACGTGTTGTCCAGAAAGTCCTCCAGCTGTAGACAGTTTTTGGCACGGATTCTTAGGCAGGTCCCACTTTGAAAATTTATTTAATACTTCTAGATTCCCCTCTTTGGCATGAATCCATATGCAAGTCCCCCTTTTAATACTTGTTTAGTCCTGAAAAACAAATATCATCATTAATAGCCCACATGTTCAAATTAAATTTGAATAAAATTTTGACCTTTAAGAAAAAACTTACATTTTTATAAGGAAACTTTCATTTTCAGAAAATTTTCCATTTTTGGAAATTTTTATTTTCAAATTTTTTATCTCAAAATTTTTCATTTTAGGGATCATTTTTTAAAATTTCCATTTTGGAAAAAATTATTTTCGAAAAAATTTCCATTTCGGGAAACCAGACCAACGGAAAAATTCGGGAAAATCCCGGACGCAGGCAAAAACCTGGAAAACTGAAGAAATCCGGAATTTCAAATAAATCGAGAAAATCCGGACGGACCGGAAAATCCCGGACTTGACCAAAATCCCGGATTTTTGCACAGAGCCGGACTTTGAGCAGAATCCGGGAAAATCCGGACGGACCGGAAAATCCCGGATTGGGGTAAAAACCTGGATTTTTCTCAAAACTTAATTTTTTCAAAATGCAACCTGGGGAAATCACTTGGGCAAGCAAGATGAACATCTAAGGATCTCCAAAGGCAACCAAATCAATAAAATTAAGGGGCCAAAAGACACCAAAAGCCAGAGCAAAAAGAGGGTCCCTACTTTCAGTGGGGCATGTGTGCAAAACTGCACAACAATGAGAAAACTACTTCAGATCATAAGGAGTGAAACTCCAAGATTTCTGCCTCAAATGAGTGAGCTCTTGGCCAAAAAACAACAGCGTGATTTCATGATGCTAGCACAACATGCTGGCATCCTAAGCATCAGGGGGCTTATGAGCTCAAGCAGGTGGAACTGGGTTTCACTTCTAGGATTAGATCTAGGATGTGTTGAATGAAATAACTAGACAGGAAGCCAAAAACTATAACAAACACAAGGGGACTTAGAGAAAGCTTACCTCTTACTAGAAGTACGGGTCTTCACTCCAAGCTCTACTTTCCAACTACACACAAAAGAACGAGGGGAAAAGGTTGGGGCTATATAGGGGTCTTCCTCAGTTAGACCCCCATTTTTGGTTTTCCCACCTCCATGGATAGCCAAGGTGGAAAGGAGTGCAAACAAATTAAACAAAGCATGTGGTGAAAGCAAAACCCGCTTCAAGAGTAGAAGCCAAACCATGAATTAGTAAATAAACAAGTAGGAAAGGAAAGTGAGAGAGGGAGTCTTACCCATAGGCCTAGACCCTCTCTAGAGCATACAAATGCACCATTGAGTGCTTTCTTGAGAGTTGTTACTGCTAGAAGAACCTCAGTCCGGCATGGCTTCGCTTGTAAGAGTGTTGCTACCAAGGATGAAGAGAACTCAAAGATGAAGAAAAATGTTAAGAGAGCTTGAATGAATGAATTCCAACCCCAAATGAGAGCAAGGAAGGGGTTTTTGATGCTTGCAAGGGCGAAAAAGAGTTGTTACATCTAAAATCTGACTGCTAGGATACGTGTCGAGAGATTCAAGATTTTAGATTCCCTGTTTCAAACTTGAAAAACTTTCAAGATGCTAGTGCATCATGCAGATTACCACACATTGTGTAGGCTTCCAAAGCCTAGATTCTCAAGAAATGTGTCGTCAAGGTTTTGTTGCTCTGCCACAAGTTTACATGGAGTCAAAATCATGAAATTTTGGCTCATGGGATTTTTTTCATTAATGTTCTAAGGTGTCATAAATGCTAGGAAAAAGTGCAAAATTGTGGAATTGCCCCTAGGTGAAATTTTGAAACATTACATTTTTCCCCCACTTTAGTGGACTCAATTTTGGAAAAAATTAGCCTCACTAAAGTAGAGAAGAAAAAATTCACCTAAACTTTGAATTTTATGAATTTGTATGCCAAGTAAAAAGGGGACCTCAGAGATCACCGAAGTTGAGCTAACCGGTATTGAAGGTACCCCTAGCAATTGAGCTCAACAAGCAACAATAGAATGGTCGTGAAAAATTGCTCAAGACTTTAACCTATAAAACTTAAATTTTAGGTTAGCCTCAAAAATCAAAAGAACCTACAACAATGAGAAGAATGGTCAAGAAAAAGTCATTGATTCTAAAAAAAATATGATCAGGAGGTGACTATATTCCCCCTCCTGAGTTTTCCCCCAACTTGGTGGGGTAAATTTAGGAGAAACCAGGGAGCCACAAGATCTAGGAAAAATGGGCCTCAGGGGGCCTATATATACCTAAGTGGGCCCCTACAAGGGTCATTTTCACTATTCACTATGAGTAAATTGTTGACTTTTGTGAAAGAAAATTCAGAAAAATGTTGAGCAGGAGGGAGTACGAGGCACCTAGGTTGGATTAACTACAAGATGACATCATTGAGGGTCACTAGGTGGACCAGGTAGGCCTCTAAGCCTCATTTTTTTGTGATTTAAGGTATTTTTTCAGCATTTTTTATTCAGCGATGTTTGTAGGTGTCCATTTTGGGAACTCACATCCAAAATGTGCATTGTTGTCTAGAATGTGTACCGAGGTCCCACTCTTGTGTTTTCATCTCAGGGATGTGCCGACATCCTCGAGGCATCCATGGTGGACAAGGACGCATGTGGCATACATAGGTCTTGAAGATTTTTTCTTTGTTTTCATAGTGAAATTCGATGTTTTGAATTTTTTTTTTCACTTTTGTAGGAGTATCCGAAGATCCACAAGAATCTAGGAGGGTGATATTTTTGACTCATTTGTGAGTAGAGGAACTGTCTCATAGAGGATGACGTCACACACCTAGAGTGAGTTGATCTCTAGCATGTGTTCACCATGCTAGAGATGCATTATCATGAGCGGATGCGACAACATTGATGGAGCAATGGAATGCCACCTCATCATCTTTCCAGATACCATGTGGGGAGATGACTATCACACTCAAGCATGTCTATCAAATCCTTAGATTACCCATCCGCGGATGGTGGGTGGTCTTGGATGGTACCTGATCGGCACATGAGCAAATGGCTAGAGTCCTCTACTACTTAGGATGGATAGGCAACAACAATGGCACGGGCCACATCTACATGCACTGGTATCACTAGGAGAGGACCATTGCATCGCTATTGCACCGGGTGATGGTCATGACCGTTGCTTTTTAGATCATGATAGACAAGTGAGGCTCACACCTACATGGGGGCATCATCCACATGATTAGAGAGATGGTGGAGCACAAGATATTTTTTTCCTGGGGACGTAGCATGCTAGCACACCTCTACCAGGGGCTAAGCCGATATGCCCATTACAAGTATCACAACCTTACTATGTGAACACTTTTGTAGGTGTGGGCCTTTTCCCACATCATGTGCACTAGGCCAATTAGTTTGTTGGTGTTTTCTAATGCACCTAAGGAATCACTAAGGGATAGCCAATTCCTATGTTTAAGACCCCTTAAATGATTGGCCAACTAACAAGATTCAGTCAAAGACTAAGATCTTCTGCACTTTAGGCTCTGTGGGACCAAGGAGGGTGTTCCTATTTGTGTTTATTTTAAATTATACTTTATAGAACACATCATTTTCACATATCAGTTTGAATGAAGGATAATTATGCAACAATTACTACGAAATTGGCTTGTTTCTAAGTAACTTGCTACCCATTCATCACAATGACATTTCTCATGATAATTTCCACATACATGCATTAGGATTAATGAATTTTAAAGTGAATTTGAATCTTGACTCTGGGTCGATCATTAGATAACTATTTGATTAACCCTTTAGGTGAATCGTTAAGGAATAGACCAGTGCCTTGTTATATTGAGCATTGGAGTCACATACACAAGAACCAGTAACACATAAATGACTTTAAAATTTGATGGAATGGACTACTCTCACAATAACTTTGCATCATGGAGCTCATTCTTTCTAATACATAATTGCTTATCAAATCCCTTGCAAATAATTGTAAATTTAGGACCCCATTTAAGCATTTTAATTGATTGCTCGAATCAAAGAAAAAATAGAGACATACATTCAAACAGATGTTCAAAGAAGAATGAAAACATCATTAACATTCCATTAAAAATTCACACAAATTCACATAAGGAGAGAAAATATATCAGAATTATACATTTACTCATATTTATCAATCATATCTATAGAACAATTTAAGACAATTGCACATGTTCTTCCAAAAGCTCAAAAAAAGCTATCTATTATATTCCTTCTTTTCTATTCCTAGCGTTCTACCCATATGCACCCAACTCAAAACCTAACCAGAATTTTCATCCCCTACAAATGAGCTTTGAATTCCCTTTTATAAAATAAGGGAGCAGAACAAGCCACTAGCTCAAATGCAATTTAAATACAAAGTTTTCATTTCATTCCTCATTTTGACTGCATTTCATAAAATCCCCACATGACAATTCTATTAGACATGGGGAAAATCCAAAATCATCATAGCCGCTAGGAGGAAGAAGCAAAGTATTGGCAAAACCTTCCTCCATTGCCAAGTGAGCAAAATCACCAAAAAACACAACACTACGAGGGCACATCATCACCTTCCAAGACCTCAAAATTATGCCACACATGCAAGAGGAGAAAATGACAACCAAGAAATCATTTAACAACACAAATTTATTTACCACCACCTTCATTTCACACACCAGTAGACCTTTTTCCAACAATACACACACTTTAATACACATGACTAGTTTGAGTTATAGCAAGGGTCTAGGAAGAGACTTCAACACCTTCCTCGACCTTGTCCTTGTACGCCACAACAATTTCTCTTCCACTTAGAGTTGAAACTGCCAGAGGAGGGATAAACAACACTCCTACCTCAGATGACATAGCTCAGCCCATAGTTGCCAAATACTGGTGGTAATTGTAGTCAGTCTTTGTCTCAATTTCTAATGGGCTATCGGTAAGGTCGATAGGAGGATTTTGTCAACCGATCGAACCACAGCCATATTGGAGCTTTCATCGAGTTCTGTTGTAAGGCCAAATAGCTTTGTGTCTTTTTATCTATCTCCTTTGAGCTCCCAACCTGGTTCTGCAGTTTGTGGCCACATCTAACCATCATTGGTGAAGGTTCTCTCTCCTTGGTATCCTCATGAATGTTTTGTTCATGTCTAGGATCTTCACTATGAGGCTTCTGAGACTGAAGCCTAGAAGACCTTCATACTAGAATTGATATGGAGCTAGATCTGCTCATTTTGCAATCACAAGCACACTCTTGATCTTCACTCTCTGCAACAGTCTGAGGACTTAGCTACTTAGTTGCTATGACAAGAATAGCAACTCATTCACTTTTATTTATTGAGCAAGATGATGCTATCGATTACCATTATTGAATGAGAAAAAGAACACACGCGAAGTAGGAAATTTGCTAGCATGCGCATTATCACTGTTTTGTTTGCAAGTGCATGAAAGTTTGCATATTGTACTTCATGATTGCCTACAATTAAATCTTCACATGAAAGAAGATCAATTTGATCACTCCTACAAAAATGTAGCCATTAATGCATGTCGGTAAAAGAGTAAAATGGCTATCATGTGCCATTTATCAGCTTTGAATATAGGCCATTGATCTTCTGCCTAGATGGCAAATCAAGTGGTGGCCTTAGTTTGACTGTCTTTGAATTTTAGCAGTGCTTCCCTAATGTGTCCTCATCTAATGGCTTTAATCCATCTTAGATGAAATCTCATCTATCAGTAGGCTCCACCCATCTCATAGACTAAGGTGATTAGGCTACGTGTCGAGATCTCGTTGATCTCATTGCTCTTAACAGGCATTCATTTTTTCCCAGTGAACCAGCAAGGAATAGTGGAGATTGTTCCTGAGAGTTGATCCCAATCATCTATTGGACACATCGGACAATGGGCATGGTAGTGGGAATTGGGCCCCATGATCATACAAGGACACACATCCTCATTTCACCAACCTTGTTGCTTTTAACCTTTTGACACTTAATATCCGTGATATGGCAGGGTACGACCAAGATTTCATCCCAGATCCTTGAATCTCAAAAACTGCACTCCATACAATGTTAGCATTTAATAGAAAGGACGGTTAAGCTGATGATGACATGACCTTTGAGGGTGAATGACTTAAGTTTAAGTCACCAGGATAATTTAAGATCTGACTTAGCGAAAAGGATAAAGTCGATGGAATAATTGATGACCGGTGCTTCGAGCCAGAGGGGCCGGTAAACCAACATGCAAATATGGATTAAAAGGTGACTTAAGAAATCGATGATCGACGAAGTAGGTCAACTTGTGATTATAACATTTGCATACCTTTGTGAATAAAACCCTACTCATTCATGGGGACAAGGGTTTAAAATGGAGACTAAGCACATGGGGAAATGAGAAAATTTTCTATAATTTTAGAAGCTCCATCACGGTTTTCCCTAGTGATGGCCATATCACATCCTCATGGCCCATTGGTACGATATGACAGGATAGTGGAGATTCAATGATTTATAGTTTTGGTAGCTATAGCTTGATAATCTTACTACAGATGGGGTCAGATGGAGACCCAATCAATTTTTTAGTTGGTGGATGATAATAGGAACTTAAGGAACTTACAACGGGACCATTTTGTGGTAGGTTACCACAATTATATTATAGTGCCATACTACTAGAGTTGGGTCATGTGACAACATGGCCATCCACAGATGATTCCATTGGATGTGCCCACATATACTAGGGCTTATAGGAGCTCAGTGAGACCCGAGGATCACCCCTACCCCACCATCACCAATTTTGTCCCTTTCGATGATGATGAGCCCAACCACAATCTACCGCCCATAGCAACGACAAATGATGTTGTAGTTATTGTAGATTTTACATGGTGGTGGGATAGGCATTGTCCACCTCCTATTTTCAGCGAGGGGATCCTAGTCCATAGGGGGACTTGCCACCCTAGCCTCCACAAGATAGATGGAGAGGGTGGTAGTAGGCTAATGAGGAGGAGAAGGCGACAAAGGAGGAGGAGGTGGCACCTCAGAGGCCTGGGTGGTGGAGGAGGTCAAATCCCCCATCAGCTACCCCTATCTTTTTGTTACCATCAACACCCACTACCTATAGCGGCAGTGGCCTTGGCATCACCAGGAGCGATCTCTAATACCAGTGGTGTGGTTCCCAGTGTTGATCCTCACCCTAACCCAACATGGTAACCAGGGGGACCCATGTATGTAGAGCATGTTGTTTATGTTTCAATATTTTTAGTTTTTCTATTTATGATTATATACATATGCCATGTGATATTGATTTCTCTTTCTTTCTCTATGGTTGCAGAGGATGCACAAGGATGGATTGGGCTAATGGCTCAGTGCATAGAAGAGGTAGCCCATGCTATGCAATCTAGAGGATGATTCTTGAGGCTTTCCAACCAATTTCTATGAGGCGTCATGCCCAAATTTTTGAGTTGATAGCCTACTTGGGGACTGCCTATGAGGAGGGGGGAAAAGATCATCTAGCTAACTGTGGAGGTCATCACTATTCGAGGGCAACACGATCAGCTGCCTGGGGAGTTGCAGACAACCCTCATCGAGTGAGACGCAGTAGTGATGAGGGTTGACACCGCCAAGCAAGTGCATGATGCCCTGCAAAGTCACCTCGATGACCTCAATAGGAATCTAGCAACCATGATCCCGATAGATGTTCCTAACAAATGTTTAGTAGTTGTAGTAGGAGTTGACATAGGCACAAATGATGATATGCTCATTGCAGGGAGAGGTCAAAGGGATGTGGATGGCTCTGTCCATATCACACTCACACTGATCCCATTCTATGACCACCATGCAACCCCCCCTAGACCATAACAATAGCAACTAGATCCGGAGGACTCGGGGAGTCATGCATTGTAGCCATAGGGGCTCTTGATTTTGTACATCATTTTTGTAGTGAGGGATACATGCACACATACATATATTTGTAGATCTTTTTTATAGACATATATTCAACAACCACTCATTTTTATAGTAGTGGCTTGATAGATGTACATGACATTCGATACATACATACATACATATATATATATGTGAACATATCAGTTTTGACATCATGGCATTGTTTATTTTGATGTGTATGCTTTTTATTTTCATGTATGTTGATGCTATGGATATTACATACTCATATGGATGTATGTTTACATTAAATTCTAATATGATTTGATAAACACACATGGTTATATGTTAATTAAATACTATAATGATCTAATTGCCTTAAAAGATGCAATGTGATGCATGGATACACAACGTGGAAAGATATATGTATGTATATTGTTCACACACACACATACACCTACTCACATCATAACACAAAAAATTTCACAATGTGTTAATGAGTAATGTGAATACATGTAGTGATACTACCCTTTTAAAGAGAGAATGCCATACATATGACATGTTGGACATTACGCATAGTATCGACGAAGATGCATCACATTAACAGGTTCTTTTTGAGGTGTTCCATTCATAGATAATAATCCATAGGTACCCAAACCATACACATAAATCACAATGTAAGGGCCTAACCAGTTAGGACTAAATTTCCCTCTCTAATTAGGCAGCACATTTACATTTGTCTAATTTTCTTAGAGAAACAGGTCTCCAAGTTTAAAGGTCCTAGGAAGCATACTTTTATTTTATTGTCTTGATAGTAATCATTGATAAGCTTTAAGATGATTGAGGGCCAATAATCGGCTCTTGTCGAGCATCTCTAACCGATGCAAATGATTAACCCAATAAGTTTCATTGCCAATTAATCCCTTAAGGGAGACCCAAGAAGATGGAATTTCCAACTCTAAAGGCATGTTAGCTTTGACACCATACATGAGATTGTAAGGTGTTGTCCCATCCTCGTGCAAACACTCATGTGACAGGCCCACAAAGCATACACATTAATTGAATATGTCAATCCTTATTGTGCTTATTAAGTGTTTTACAAAGAATTAGCTCAATATTTTTGTTAGAAACTTATACTTGGCCATTAGATTGTGAATAGTACAATGTAGAAAATCTATGTTGGATATGAAATTTCTCTAAGAAATGCTTTACTTCCTTTTTCTTGAATGGCATGTCATTGTCAAAAACAAGTGTAGTAGGCAATACAAAATGAGAAATAGTGTTGTTCATAAGAAATCTACAGATAGCTTCATCGTTTGTGGATCGGAGTGGAATAATTTTGACCAATTTCATGAAGTAATATGTGGTGGTAATGATAAAGGTATTTTCCTTGGAAGAAGGAGGTGAAATTTTTCCAATAAAATCCAACTCCCACTTTGCGAATGGCCAAGGAGATGTTTGATTTTGTAACTCTTGGGCAGGTGCATGAATAAGATGACTATGTTGTTGACATTGAAGGAATTTTTTAACAAAGTCAAAGGAATCTTGTTCCATCATTTGCAAATAGTACCCCATGTGTACCAATCTTCTTGCTAGGGATCTACCACCAAAATTTCCACCCCCAGAGCCTAAATGGGCTTCCTTAAGGGCAAGGGGTATTTCTGCTTTAGTGAGACATTTTAGAAGCAAGACATTATAGGATTTTTGATAAAGAACATTAGATCAAATGAAATAATGTGCTAAAAGATTTTGTATATGAGTGCAATCATTTTTTGTCACATCATCAAGAAAGTTTCAAGTCTTTAAGTAATTATAGATACTGGAGAACCATTCCCTCGAGTCTACATGAAAACACCCAAAGAATTCAGATTTAGGTTGATCAGAAGTTGTAGGGGTTTGTAAGACCTAAACCATGAAGTGGTATTCTTTTGTATCCTCTTCTGAAGGTACCAAGCAAGTAGTGCTTTCCATGGCATCAACATGTCTATTTTCCCTCCTAGGGACACTATCTATTGTGAAGGAGGAGAACCAATTAAGCAAGGAAAAAGCAAGGTATTAGTACTGGGATAGATTATTTTGTTTAGCTTGATGGGTTCCCATAATTTGATTCACAATGAGCTCAGAGTCACCTAATATATGAAGATGTTTGATTCTTAGTGAAATCATGACACACAAGCCAACAATAAGAGCTTTGCACTTAGTGATGTTATTGGTGAAAGGAAAATATAATCAATGTAATGCCTTGTCTTATAACCTAAGGAATGTTGCAATTGTGTATAAAAGTGAAATAATTTTTTTTTTAAGTGTTAAGGTTAACTTAATTAGTTGCATACATTCACTAAGTTATGCGACGTTACACTACTTGAGGTTCCATAGACGACTTTAGTATTTAGTATTGCACATATTTAATTAACATAAACTTTAAAAGTAAACATTGCATATCATTTGAAATTCCATTCAAGATAGTTTAAAGTACAAATATGATTTCTTACATCGCATTTGATAAGATATTACAATACTCATTCATCTGATGAGGTAGATCACTAATAGTTACAATTACATTTTACAAATGTTCACCTCATAAACAATTGAGGGATGTTTCAAATACAATGTTTACAATAATGCAATAAAGAAAGTACATATATCTATATATATCCAAGTACGAGCTCTCCATCCATGAAGCTCTCATTGCAATGATCATAAACTGGGGACCCAATGGAGTAAGGTGCACATTCCACCCAACCATGTGGTGCCCGTAGGTCCACCCCCCGTGCTAGGAGATAGTAATATGGTTACCTAGACATAATCTACTAACCCTAGACACAAGTACATAACTAACTAATGGTTACATTGCTTCCAAAATTGAAACAATCAAATGTGCTAAGTACACAAGGTAAACTATTATTTTAGGTGGAGTGTCATCACAATGTTGCAAAGGTTACCCTGGTGTTTCTTCCTAGGTTCCGGTCCCCAACTTGGGTTACCCTGGTAACCTCTTACGAAACCTGGCCCCATTTGCAAACTATTGCAGAATCGAATATCTTTTAAGGTAACAAGACATCAATTTTCCATTCCAGACCTTCTCAACTTATACTCAAGACTAAACTAGCTCTAGAGTCTATAAGTGAGGCATAATCATCTTATTTAAGATTTTAATTCTAACTACTGTGTTGTTTAGTTATCATTGACTTACTAACTCTTTGTAAGTTACCCTGACACCACTTTGTGTGTCAGCCCTCACATAGAGCCACTCCCCTAAACATAACAAAGGAATCTAAGTTTCTCTAACTAGGGTAGACAGAGTGCACAAAAATCAACATATAATACCAGATATACCACAATGGACATCACAACCTGTTCATAAAAATTAGGTGTCTATTAACCATACAAAACCAAGTGCACTACCCTAGTTTGTTCAAATATATGAAACCATTATAAAATTTAACTTCCTTGAAGAGACTACAACTGGAAGACTTGAAATCACATAAGAATCCCCATTTTCCCAATAAAAGGAAACACAATTTAAAAGCAAATAAGGAAATATAAACATCTAGTATTTGGATTTACTAAATCCAATCATTCACAAGAATTAGCAAGAAATTATAGCAACTTAATTGTAATTCTTTTCTCAATCAATTAAAGAAAATAACATCATTTAATTCTAATTTTAACTTTCACAACTTCACTAATCAATATCTATCAAATTTCCTTTTTCAACCTTTCTGTTATAAATCTAACTGATGTTATTCCTAACATATTTATACTCAAAGAATTTCTTATTTCATAATAAAATAAATGTGAATTTAAAAATTTATTAAATAATATAAATAATACATATATATATATACATATACATATACATATATATTTATATATTAATAAAAGTATTATTAAATAATATATAAAACCCTAAATCGAATTTCATGTTCAAAATAATTTATAATCAAAATTTCTATTTTTTAAACAATATTTAGTTGTATTTTATACAGCCACGACTGTATACGCAGGGTACACAGCCCACGGTTGTGTGTGCAGCCCTCCTCGTATGGGGAGGTGGTTGTGAGACAGCCGCACGCTACCTGTGAGGGCAGCACCAGCTACCTCCACAGCCGTCACCCCATATGGGGGCGGCTGCGGGGTAGCCCCGCGGCCCCCTTACCATATAACTATGTATTAAAAATTGCATTTTATTCCATATAAAATATACGGACTTTAAACTTGTGAATTTCGAATTCAGATATATGGAATTTTAATCTGAATATATACATATACGCCTGTACGGCGATTGCCATTAATTTTAAAAATAAAAACTTCACAATTCAATTTATATATAAAAGTATATATATATATACACACAAGTTCAACAGGGATTCTCATATGGGAAATTTTTAGAAATTTCTACAGAGTATTATTTTGGCATAAATTTTCAAAAGGGCTTCAATGGGGAAATTGGGGAAATTATAAAATTTCTACAGGGTTCCAAAAGAAAACTCACACAACATTTCCAACCAAATTTAAATTTATTCCTTGAGGACTCGATTTCCTTTTTAACAACAATTCCCTCACAATAATTTACACAAACTTTTCTTCAAAAAGAAAGCTACATAAGTTTTCTGAAACCAACAAATCCTTACAAAACAAGAATACAGTGAACAATTTTTCCCAAGAAATACAAGGGTTTTAATTTAAATGAAATTTCTTTTCTCAGAGATTCTTTTCAAAAACAAATAGATTAAAACACAAGGGAAATATCTATTTTCCTTAGCTTCAGAAATCTATCTGGTGATGAAAGCCTCTGTTGCCTGTAGCTTCCAAAACCTTTCTCGAACACCAATTCCCAAAATGCCAAACTAGAGAATTTCCAGAAAATATCCAACAATACAAAAACATAAACAAATTTTTTTACAAAGCACTAATTCATTTCCCGTGAAGAATAGAATAATCTTCTATTTTCCCAAATCTCAGATAATATCCGAGGAAATCTTCAACCAAAAGCAATAAATTCAACTAGCACACATGTCGAGAAGAAAATATCTTCCAACCACTTACGGGTAATTCTTTCTTTCCTCTATTTCAACATTTGCATGCCTTTAATTTATTTAAAATTTAAAATTTTCAAAATGCAAATTTATTTAACAATTAAAAATGCCATTTCCCAAATAATAATTAATTTTAAAATTAAGATTTATTCACACAATTAAAGCAACTTTAATTTAATTAATTAATCAATTTAATTAAATGAATTTAATCTCAATGATGAAATTATTTAACCAAATAAACTAATTAATTAATTAAATAAAATGTAAAACTTATTTCTTTAACATTTAAAAATTAATTTAAATAACAGTAAATTAAAGAATAATAAACTATCATTAAAATTGACAAAATTTTCCTTTCAAGCAATTGATCCAATCAGAAACAAACAAGACCATCTATGACTCTGAACTAAAACTAACAATGTACTGTGACTGGATTAAAGACTAGACTAGGATGAACCATGTTACTACCTCCCAATCAACATTTCCGTTGAGTCTTGACATGCTCAAACCTGAGTAACCAGGTAGAGTCAGTGTCATGTACCTGCAATCCTACAATCAACAAATAACATGCATATATATAATCCATTATACAAACACACCGTGCAGAGAAAATCACAAACATCATAGGGAACTTGCATGCAAGTGATGCAACTCCGTTCTCCACACCAATACACGTCACATCAGACTGATAAATTAAATAACAGTTAGTCCATCATAAACATATGCATAGCAATAACATATGAAGGAAACATGTACGCTATATCAAAGCATGTCAGAAATCAATTATCACCATACAATGTATCATCATATCACAAAGTGAATCCACTGTCGCTCAAAATCAGCGATCAAAATATCCAAACCAAAGTACCAAATTCTAACAGTATGAAAACATGCAAACAGAAACATAAGCATAAATGGAGGGGTACTACATCCTCCCCCTCTAGGATCAGGCTTGCTCCTGAAAGCCTGCGAACAGATAGGGATAAATTTCCCTCATGCATGTCACATCCTCCCAAGTAGCAAAAGCCTTATGGCTAGGATCCCATTGGACCCTCACCTGATCAACGTCTTGACCCCTGAGACTGAGCGTCCGGCGCTGTAGAATGGCCACGGGCTCCAAAGCCAGCTGCCTGTCCTCTACCTATAACGCATTCCAATCAAGTACAAGAGAAATGTTGGGATGAGATGGTCTAAGAACTGATACATGAAAAACATCATGAATACGTGACAAACTGGGTGGTAAGGTGAGTCGATACGCCACAGGACCAATCCTATCTAGGATCTCAAATGGCCCAATGAAACGAGGCACAAGCTTAGAGCCTTTTCCATAATGGATTGGAATTTTTCATGGTCACACTCAAAGAAACACTCTATCACCAACTGCAAACTGTTGGTCTATTCTATGCGCATCAGCATACTTCTTTTGCCTATCATGTGCTGCTATCAAATATTCTCTAATACGGTCAACCTATTGCTCCATGTCTCGAAGCATCTTGGGACCAAGTAACACTCTATCCTCTAGTCAATCCCAACTCAATGGAGTTCGACAAGGATGACCGTATAATGCCTAAAATGGTGGCATACCTATGGAACTTTGATATCCATTATTGTAAGCAAATTCTATTAAGTACAGATAATCCTCCCAATGTGATTGTTGGTCCATTACGTACATTTTAAACATATCCTCTAATATTTGGTTAACTCTCTCCATTTGTCCATCGATTTGAGGATGATACGCTGAACTAAAGTTCAACTATGTACCTAGAGCATGTTGTAATGAAGTCCATAGGGCTGATGTAAATACGAGATCTCTATCAAATATAATCCTACGAGGAATCCCATGTAATCTAACTATGTCCTCCATGAAAATCCTAGCTACGGATGAGGCATTATGTGATGATCGTACTGGTGAGAAATGAGCCACCTTAGTCAATTGGTCAATAGTTACCATAATGGCATCATGTTGACGTGATGACATAGGTAACCCTACAATAAAGTCAACAGATATAATATCCCATTTCCATTCAGGAGTGAGATGAGGCTGCAATAATCTAGCAGGATGTTGATGCTCAGCTTTAACTCACTGGCATTCAAGACATCTCGATACATATTTAGCAATATCACGTTTCATACCAGGCCAGAAATACAATTGCTGAAGATCTGCATGCATTTTCTTAACACCTGGATGAGCTGAGTATGGAGCTCGATGTGCTTCAGTCATAATTAATGTATGAAGACCCTCAAAATGTGGTACATAAATACGACCTAAATGTCATAATATACCATCTGGTTCAAGAACATACCTACAAATTGACCTTCTAAAGGTCTACCAGATTTAATCTCTAACCTCACTTCCTGATACAATCTATCAGTAGGAAGTGCTGCTAATGTTTGACCTCTCAAATCTACTTCAAGAGTAGTAGCAGAGATCTCATGATGACGACGACTAAGAGTTTCAACCACTACGTTCTCTTTTCCTTGAACATATTTCACTTCAAAATCATACTCACACAAGAACTCCATCCACCATCTTTGTCTAGCATTCAAGTTAGGTTGTGTAAAAATGTATTGTAGACTACGGTGATCAGTATGAAGTTAAAAACAATGACCTAATAAGAAATGCCTCCACCGAACTAATGCATGCACAACTGCAGCTAGTTCTAAATCATGAGTGGGGTAGTTTAATTCGTGATCCTTGAGTTTGCGAGACTCATAAGCAATCACATGCTCATCTTGCATCAGAACTTCTCCCAAACCCTCTAAGGATGCATCTGTGCAAACTACAAAATCCTTAGTAGGATCAGGAACAATCAGTATAGGTGCATTAGTCAACTTTTCTTTAAGTGTCTGAAAAGCTATCTGACACTGCTCAGTCCAAACAAACTTCTTCCCTTTTCTCTGAAGAGAAGTAATAGGATGACCAATTCTAGAAAATCCCTCAACAAACCGCCTATAATAACTAGCTAGACCCATAAAACTACGCACTTCACTTACATTGGTAGGCACGGGCCAATCTAAAATAGCTTGAATCTTTGAAGGATCCATAGCAATACCTTTTCATGATATCACATGTCCAAGGTATTTTATCTCAGTTTGAAAGAAATCACACTTCTTCAGGTTCGCATACAATTGATTTTCCCTTAAACATTGCAATTCCTGTCTCAAGTGTTCATGTTCCTTCATGTTTCTCGAATAGACCAAAATATCATCAAGAAATACAAGGACAAAGTGATCAAGGTATGTACGAAAAACACCATTCATTAAACTCATAAACACTGATGGTGCATTCGTTAACCCAAACGGTACTACTGTGAATTCGTAGTGCCCATAACGAGTTCAAAATGTAGTTTTATGAATGACAGCTTTAGCAATTCGCAATTGATGATAACCAAATTTCAAATTGATTTTAGAGAACACATTAGCTCCCTTGATCTGATCGAAAAGATCATCGATTCTAGGCAATGGATAACGATTCTTAATCGTAACCTTGTTCAATTGACGATAGTCAATGCACAATCTAAGTGACCCATCCTTCTTCTTTATGAAGATGACAGGTGCTCCCCAAGGGGAAACACTTGGACAAATGAAACCCTTTTCTAATAGTTCCTCTAATTGAATAAGAAGTCATCATTCTATATGGAGCTCTAGATATAGGCTCTGCTCCTGGAACTAGGTCAACTATAAAATCAATATCTCTCTTGGGTGGCATTCCAGGTGTATCATTAGGAAACACGTCAGCGAATTCCCTAAGAATAGGATGATTATCAAGAGATACCTCTCGACTCTCACCATCTTCCAAATTAGTAACTGTTGTTACAAATAGTTGACAACCCTGATGAAGACATCTCTTTAATTGCATAGCAGATATCATCCGCAAAGAGATAGGTCTTTGAACACCAATGATTTCCACTTTCGCACCTAAATCATTAATGCAACTAATTGTCTTAAGTCAACAATCAATCACAGCATGATAAGATGCTAACCAATCCATACCTAAAACTATGTCATACGATCCTAAAGGTGTAACATGTAGATCTACTAAGGTAGTTAACGTACCAATTTTAAGTTCACAATTATGTACAAGGTTCTCTATTGCTACTTTCACCCTAGAGGCAAATTCTACCTGCCAATTACCACCTTGCTTTACCACCACAAGACCACATCGCTCAACGATGGTCAGTGAAATAAAGGATTCGGTGGCTCCGAAATCGAAAAGAATGGAAACACTAACACCATGTAACTTACTTGAAGTCTTAGCCACTGTCTTCTAGTGATCGGCTTGGCGGTCATTAACCACAGCATAAATTGTATGTGATCATCCTACATCACCCACTGTAGGCTCTGAAACTATAGGTCGAGGCCCAAAACCAGAAGAACCTCTCATCAGACACTGCCTAGTAATGTTTCCTTGTTGACCACATGAATAACAACCTGTGCCTCTACCAAATCCTCTGCCACCTGAAGGTGCATTGGATTGCTGGAAACTACCTCTACTAACAGTAGAATGAGCACTCTGTGCAGGCTGATCCTGTCTATTGCACCTATTGCGCCACCAGTTGCAGTTCTTTCTTGTCTACGAGCTATTACCTTGTTGTGGTTGTGGATTATTATTCTTTTGAGGTGTACATTGTTATTGCTGCTGCCCCCCCTTAGAGGGTGTGTATTGGTTCCAAGAGGAACCCCCTATCTGTGCCTGTCCACCCCGTGGACTAAAACCTGTTGTAGGAGCACTGCCAATCTGTACTCCTGTGTGGCCACCTAACGCCATAACAAGATTCTCTTCCACTATTCAAGCCTTCTCCACCGCAATTTCCATAGTATTTGGCTCAAAGACTCTGACTCCACCACTAATGTGGGCATTTAAATCCCTGATGAAGTGTTGTACCAGCATAGGCTCATCATCGCCGATACCAGCATACTGCTTGAGTTCATAGAATCTACATTCATATTGCTCAACAGATAGAGCCAACTGATGTAAATCATGGAACTTGTCAGCCCTTCGTTGCCTCCAGTGTTTCAATAGGAACCATGCTCTAAACCTCTCCAGAAACATCTCCCAAGACACTGACCCAATATCTAAGTGGAGCTTCTACTCATTCAGACGCCACCAAGTAGAGGCAAATCCTCTCAGATGCATGATAGCGCATCTTGCTCGGGTATTGCTATTGTATGGGTGCATGGCGAAGCATCTACCCAAGTCCAATAGCCAAGTCTTTGCCTCCAATCCACCTCTTGTGCCATCGAAGGTAGGAGGGCGTGCCCTCAATAAATCCTGCATATGTCCTGCAGTAATAGCATCCTGATGCATTGTATCATCTACTCTCCTTAGAGATCTATCACGCTCTCTAATTACCTCATGCTCAACCTCCTGTCTAGGTCCAAGATGAGCTAGGACCTCCTCTAATAAAGGATGTATCTATGAACCCTCTACTCCTGACTGTTCAAGATTCTGTCCCTCATTCCTCTCATCCAACTGCTCTGCCTGATCACTCTGATGAGGGCTCAGAGGGGGAGTAACCTGAGGGATTGGCCCTCGGCCTCCACCTCAACCTCTACCACGACCTCTACCACGTCGCCTAGGCATTATCCTACACATAAAAATGATGAGTCTTAGATACTAATCAACCATGGCCAACAGATAGCGACACTACGTACTAGGTCAACCTAATCGGCTCGCGATTACCCAGAGCATCCAGTGTTAGAAACCTTTGCTCTGATACTAATCTGTAATGCCCCGTCTTATAACCTAAGGAATGTTGCAATTGTGTATAAAAGTGAAATAATTTTTTTTTCAAGCGTTAAGGTTAACTTAATTAGTTGCATACATTCACTAAGTTACGTGATGTTACACTACTTGAGGTTCCATAGATGACTTTAGTATTTAGTATTGCACATATTTAATTAACATAAACTTTAAAAGTAAACATTGTATATCATTTGAAATTCCATTCAAGATAGTTTAAAGTACAAATATGATTTCTTACATTGCATTTGATAAGATATTACAATACTCATTCATCTGATGAAGTAGATCACTAATAGTTACAATTACATTTTACAAATGTTCACCTCATAAACAATTGAGGGATGTTTCAAATACAAGGTTTACAATAATGCAATAAAGAAAGTACATATATATATATATCCAAGTACGAGCTCTCCATCCATGGAGCTCTTGTTGCCATGATCATAAACTAGGGACCCAACGGAGGAAGGTGCACGTTCCACCCAACCATGTGGTACCCGTAGGTCCACCCCCCATGTTAGGAGATAGTAATATGGTTACCTAGACATAATCTACTAACCCTAGACACAAGTACATAACTAACTAATGGTTACATTGCTTCCAAAATTGAAACAATCAAATGTGCTAAGTAAACAAGGTAAACTATTATTTTAGGTGGAGTTTCATCACAATGTTGCAAAGGTTACCCTGGTGTTTCTTCCTAGGTTCCGGCCCCCAACTTGGGTTACCCTGGTAACCTCTTACGAAACCCGGCCCCATTTGCAAACTATTGCGGAATCAAATATCTTTTAAGGTAACAAGACATCGAATTGCCATTCCAGGCCTTCTCAACTTATACTCAAGACTAAACTAGCTCTGGAGTCTATAAGTGAGGCATAATCATCTTATTTAATATTTTAATTCTAACTATTGTGTTGTTTAGTTATCACTGACTTACTAACTCTTTGTAAGTTACCTTGACACCACTTTGTGTGTCGGCCCTCACATAGAGCCACTCCCCTAAACATAACAAAGGAATCTAAGTTTCTCTAACTAGGGTAGACAAAGTGCACAAAAATCAACATACAATACCAAATATACCACAATGGACATCACAACCTGTTCATAAAAATTAGGTGTCTATTAACCATACAAAACCAAGTGCACTACCCTAGTTTGTTCAAATATATGAAACTATTGTAAAATTTAACTCCCTTGAAGAGACTACAACTGGAAGACTTGAAATCACATAAGAATCCCCATTTTCCCAATAAAAGGAAACACAATTTAAAAGCAAATCAAGAAATATAAACATCTAGTATTCAGATTTACTAAATCCAACCATTCACAAGAATTAGCAAGAAATTATAGCAACTTAATTGTAATTCCTTTCTCAATCAATTAAAGAAAATAACATCATTTAATTCTAATTTTAACTTTCACAAGTTCACTAATCAATATCTATCAAATTTCCTTTTTCAACCTTTCTGTTATAAATCTAACTGATGTTATTCCTAACATATATTTATACTCAAAGAATTTCTTATTTCATACTAAAATAAATGTGAATTTAAAAATATATTAAATAATATAAATAATACATATATATTTATATATATATATATATACATATACATAGACATATACATATACATATACATATACATATACATATATATTTATATATTAATAAAAGTATTATTAAATAATATATAAAACCCTAAATCGAATTTCATGTTCAAAATAATTTATAATCAAAATTTCCATTTTTTAAACAATATTTAGTTGTATTTTATACAGCCACGCGCTACCTATGAGGGCAGCACCGGCTGCCTCCACAGCCGTCGCCCCATATGGGGGAGGCTGTGGGGTAGCTCCGCAACCCCCTTACCATATAACTATGTATTAAAAATTGCATTTTATTCCATATAAAATATACAGACTTTAAACCTGCGATTTTCTAATTCGCATATACGAAATTTTAATCCGAATATATACATATATGCCTATACGGCAATTGCCATTAATTTTAAAAATAAAAACTTCACAATTCAATTTATATATAAAATTATATATATATAATATATATATATATATATAAGTTCAACAGGGATTCTCATATGGGAAATTTTTAAAAATTTCTACAGAGTATTATTTTGGCATAAATTTTCAACAGGGTTTCAATGGGGAAATTGGGGAAATTATAAAATTTCTACAGGGTTCCAAAAGAAAACTCACACAACATTTCCAACCAAATTTAAATTTATTCCTTGAGGACTCGATTTCCTTTTTAACAACAATTTCCCTCACAATAATTTACACAAACTTTTCTTCAAAAAGAAAGCTACAAAAGTTTTTTGAAACCAACAAATCCTTACAAAACAAGAATACAGTGAACAATTTTTCCCAAGAAATACAGGGGTTTTAATTTAAATGAAATTTCTTTTCTTAGAGATTCTTTTCAAAAACAAATAGATTAAAACACAAGGGAAATACCTGTTTTCCTTAGCTTTAGAAATCTATCTGGTGATGAAAGCCTCTGTTGCCTGTAGCTTCCAAAACCTTTCCCGAACACCAATTCCCAATATGCCAAACCAAAGAATTTCCAGAAAATATCCAACAATACAAAAGCATAAACAATTTTTTTTGCAGAGCACTAATTCATTTCCCATGAAGAATAGAATAATCTTCTATTTCCCTAAATCCCAGATAATATCCGAGGAAATCTTCAACCAAAAGCAATAAATTCAACTGGCAGACATGTCGAGAAGAAAATATCTTCCAACCACTTATGGGTAATTCTTTCTTTCCTCTATTTCAAAATTTGCATGCCTTTAATTTATTTAAAATTTACAATTTTCAAAATGCAAATTTATTTAACAATTAAAAATGCCATTTCCCAAATAATAATTAATTTTAAAATTAAAATTTATTCACACAATTAAAGCAACTTTAATTTAATTTATTTATTTATTTAATTAAATGAATTTAATCTCAATGATGAAATTATTTAACCAAACAAACTAATTAATTAATTAAATAAAATGTAAAACTTATTTCTTTAACATTTAAAAATTAATTTAAATAATAGTAAATTAAAGAATAATAAACTATCATTAAAATTGACAAAAAATTTCTTTCAAGCAATTGATCCAATCAGAAACAAACAAGACCATCTATGACTCTGAACTAAAACTGACAATGTACTGTGATTGGGTTAAAGACTAGACTAGGATGAACCATGTTACTACCTCCCAATCAACATTTCCATCGAGTCTTGACATGCTCAGACCTAAGTAACCAGGTGGAGTCGGTGTCATGTACCTGCAATCAACAAATAACATGCATATATATATAATCCATTGTACAAACACACCGTGTGGAGAAAATCAAGGACATCACAGGGCACTCGCAAGCAAGTGATGCGACTCCGTTCTCCACACCAATACATGTCACATTAGACTGATAAATTAAATAACAGTTAGTCCATCATAAACATATACATAGCAATAACATCTGAAGGAAACATCTACACTATATCAAAGAATGTCAAAAATCAATTATCACCATACAATGTATCATCATATCACAAAGTGAATCCACTGTCGCTCAAAATCAGTGATCAAAATATCCAAATCAAAGTACCAAAGTCTAACAGTATGAAAACATGCAAACAGAAACATAAGCATAAATGGAGGGGTACTACAATCAAAAGGATAGAGGGACCAGTCTATGTTCAAGGGATATTAAGACCAGGCCCACTCCAGAACCATTTTGACATCTCAATCTGTCGAAATATATTTTCCATTCAATGTCATAATTAACCACAAAAATATTCTCATCAGGGAACAAATCCAACCCTGAGAAAGAACGAGATGAGGGAGCATCTTCCAATTGATCAAAAATCGCTTGACCCTTTATTGAATTATGAGTAATGAACTTTATATCAAACTCAGAGAGCAATATAACCCATTTCACTAATCTCCCAACAAGGTCAACACTAGAGAATAGATGCTTTAGGAGATCCATTTTTACTATGACATGTGTTTTGGCATGGAGAAGATAGTGTCTCAAATTTTGTGTAGCGAAGAGAAGAGCGAGGCATTTTTTCTCCATTGAGAAATAATGAGTTTTTTAATTGAATAGAATGTGACTGATGTAGAAGACTGCTTTCTCTTTCCTCGCATCATCATATTTAGCTAGCAAAGCTGCCAAGGCATATGGTGATGCAACAAGGTAAAGCAAAAAGGGTATATCTTGCATAGTCGGCATCAATACAGGAGGGTTGGCCAAATAGACTTTGATTGAATCAAAGTCTTTCTAGCACTCCTCATCCCACATGAACCAAACATCTTTTTTCAATAAACGGGTGAAAGGAAGGGTACGATTAGTCAATTGAGATATAAAATCTACGAATTGCTTGAATCTTCCCTTGTAAACTTTGTAACTCAACGATATTCCTCAATGGAGGTATGTTAACAATGGCATCAATTTTATTCATGTCAACCTTGATTCCATGGTGAGAAACTATGAACCCCAAAAGCTTCTCGGCATCCACACCGAAGACACACTTATGGGGATTGAATCTCATCTTATAGATTCAAAGCCTTTCGAAGATAAGATGAAGGTTCTTCACATGATCTGATGGGTTATTGATTTCATCAACATAGTCTTCTAAGATCTTATGGATAAAATCATGAAATATTAGGGTCATCACTTGTTGGTAAGTCGCTCCCACATTCTTGAACCCAAAGGGAATGACTACATAACAAGAAGTACCCCAAGGGGTAGTGAAGGTTGTCTTATACTAATCCTCTGGGTTAATATGGATTTGATTGTAACCTAAGAAGCCATCCATAAAAGATAACAATGCATGGCATGTAGTCGAATCCATAATAATATCTATATTAGGCAACATAAAATCATCCTTAAGAGAGGCCTTATTAAGATCTTGAAAGTCAATACATATATGAATACAACCATCAGGCTTATTAATGACAACTATATTCGAGATCCAAGGGGAGTTGTCAACTAGATGGATAAAGCCTGCTTTCAATAGCTTCTCTATCTTAGTTTTGACCATTAACACTACCCTAGGATTGATCTTTCAGATTTTTTGCTTAACTGGCTTGGCATCGGGACATAGGACAATATTGTGAACCACTATAGACTCATCAATATTAGGAATATCCTCATACATCCGAGAGAAAATATCAAGATGAAAGTGCAAGAGTTTGGAATGTTCATCTGCTTCCTCTAAAGAAATAAACTTCCCAATCTTAATTAATTTTTCTGAGGACTTACAATCTATAAAGACTTCAGTAGTATCTCCTTTAAGGAGAGAACTACGATCTTCAGGATGAGATATCAGAACATAATTACTAATGTTAGACAAAGGGTCTTCCTCATCAATACTCAAGATAGATTCTATAAAGTATGCTTGTTTATGAAGGTGATAAGGGAACCATCTCTTGTGATGAAAAGAAGGCAATGGGGAATAGGCACCTAGGAATTCCTCTAGTGCTTCATCCAAAGAGAAGACATCTAAAGGGATTTTCTCAGCTTGTTCCTTCTCCTCTATCAATTCAAGATGGACCAAGCTCAATGGCTTGGAAAAAATCATCTTAACAATCCACCAAGGTTTTTGCTTAGACTGTTCAATAGAGCATCCCAAACCCAAAATAGCACTTTTGTGGCCCATAATGAGTTTACAAAACTTTAGGAGGTGTCAGCTCTACGTAGATGGTTTCATTCCACCAATGGATGTCGAATGTCTCTAGGGATCACTCCCACCTTCCTTACTAGGTTTGCAAACATTAATATCCTTTGCAGGAGTGGGATTACTCTCCTTAGAAAAGGAAGGAGTGGTCTCCTAAATAGGGTCACACTTCTTTTCCCCAATAGGAATATTTTCCATCTTTGTGTCAGAACTACCTAGAAGTTCTATGCAAGAGGGGCTTTCCTTGTATTCTGCCGATGAAGAATTCAAAGAATTACAAGGAGCCCCAATCATCACCAAGGAAAGCATTCGATTGAGAGGAGGAAGGGGTAGACAGGGGAGACTTAGGGTCCTCTACTATAGGTGGTTTGTCTCTAACAACACTCACTCCAAGAATGACTTCCACAGAGGGTATCGATGAAGAACATGCCATAGCATGAGTGGTTAAGGATGGGATACAATTCTTGAGAGTAGATACAACTAAAGCACGACCGACAACTGCTAGCTCACATATATGAACAACTTTTGGATCTACTTTAACCATAACCACTCGATTATTTACTAAAAAATTTAAATAATAGTGTAAAGTAGAGGTCACAACACCCATAGCATGAATCCAAGGTCTCACCAAGAGAAGGTTGTATGGTGATGGGCTAGGCATCACATAAACCAAGGTAGGAAAGGTAACAAGACCTAGTTGGAAAGGTAGTATTATTGTACCTAGAGCTTGATGGTCAACATTATCAAACTCATGAATATACAAGGAAGAAGTCACTAAAAAAGATGAATCAACTTTAATTCTAGGTAATAGGTTGATATCGCAAATGTTGAGAGTCAAATTAGTGTCAATGATAGTATGCCTAATACTGATATTATTAACATTAATTATAATCATCAAAGGATCCGCTTGCTTCTGCACATCTGGAGGTGGGAGTTCTTGCAGACGCAACATGATATTTGGAAAATCTGGTCAAATATGAGTCAACAGTGCATTAACATTTGTGGGCCTAGTGGAGGCAGGAAAGATAATCTTTTGCAAAGCTTCCTGAAGCATCTCTTGGTAAACTGGAGCAGTCTAAAGAAAATCCCAAAGTGAGATCTTAGCCAGAGTAACACGAAATTGCTTGACAAGATCATAATCATCTGGTGCTTTGATCTCAAGTTTAGGTGTTGAAGGAAGGTTTGGTTGAGAAGGTGGTAAAGAAGTAGGAACTAGAGTGGGTTGTGATGTAGGAATAGAAGGTTATTGATCCAAGTTCTACTTATTTCTCCTTGTATTATATGTGTGCCCAACAACATTATAGGATTTGGAGTCTGTAGCTTTCAAAAACCTCAAATATAAGTCAAATGAATCACTATGACACAAAATCCCATAGACAAAATAGTTCTACCTAGAGGATGAGTCAACTGGGGTCATGTAAATGATGGGTTTCTTAGGGATTGGAGGAGCCACATATACCACAACCATATTTATTGATTGCTCATCTTGTAGGGGGAGTTTGTTCGGAAGATTTACAAACAGGGGAGAGTGCTTCCAAGAAGTCATCTAGAGTGTCTTCCAACATATCAAAATCTTCCTTAGAAAATGGATTATCATAACCATGCAACATTGTGAAAATAGATCAGACGTGTTAACATCGGGTTCACCAAAATGTGATATAAGAGGGATTCATTACACATGTGTCTCTTTGTTCTTAAGAGATCACCAGGGAACAAACTACCCTTATACACCTCAACATAAGAGGATTGACGAAATGGTAAAGAAGTTACCCAATTTATGTTTATGAGAAAACTACTTCAGATCCTAAGAGAGTGAAACTTTGATATTTTTTCCTTAGATGAGTGAGCTCTTCGCTAAAAGATAGTAGCATGGTTTCAAGATGCCAACACAGTGCACTATCATCTAAAAGATGCATTAGCGTCCTAAGCAACAAGGGGTTTAGGAGCTCAAGTGGGTGGAACCAAGTTTCACTTTTGGGCTCATATCTAGGATGTGTTGAATGAAATAACCAAACAAGGAACCAGAAGCTATAACAAGCACAAGGGGATTACCTCTTACTGGACATTCGAGTCTTCACTTCAAGCTTTTCTTTGCAACCTATACACAAAAGAACAAGGGGAAAAAGGTTGGGGCTATGTAAGGGTATGCCTTAGTCAAACCCCCATTTTGGTGTTCCCAACTCGATGGACAACCAAGTTCAGCATGAGGTGAAAGAAAAACTCACTTCAAGAGTAGAACCTGCACGAGGAAGTAGTAAATAAACAAGTATGAAAGGAAATGAGAGAGAGAGAGAGTGAGCATTACCCATGGGCCTAGACCCTCTTTAGAGCACACAGATGCATCGTTGCATGCTTGCTTGAGAGCTATTGCTACTGGAAGGACCTTAGTCCAGCATGGCTTTGCTTGTGAGAGTGCTGGTATCAAGGATGAAGAGAACTCAAAGATAGAGAAAAATGTTAGGAGAGCTTGAATGAATTATCTATAACCCCAAATGAGAGTAAGGCAAGGGTTTTTGATGCATACAAGGGTGACAAAGAGTTGTTACAACAGAAATATAACTACTAGGACACATGTCGAGAGATTCAAGATTATAGATTCCTTGTTTCAAACTTGGAAAACTGCTAGGACGTAGCACACCACTCAAATTTCCACACATAGCGTAGGTCCAAAGCCTAGATTCTCGGGAAATGTGTCATCAAGCTTCTATTGCTCCACCACAAGTTTGCATGGAGTCGGAATCATGAAATTTTTGCTCATGGAATTTTTTTCATTAATGTTCTAAGGTGTCATAAATGCTAGGAAAAAGTGCAAAAATGTGGAATTACCCCTATGTGCAATTTTGCGACATTACAAGGGGAAAGTGATTTAATTAAACTATTATGTTTTAATAATTTAATTAACTTAGGGGAATAGGGTTAACTAGTGACATAATTAAATAATTGATGTTATTTAATTAATCAGGAAGATTAAAGTTAGATTAAGACTTTGTTAAATACATGATTTATTTAATTAGTCAAAAATGATGAAAAAGTGAATTAATTAAATAAAGTTAAATCACTTAATTCATAGACAAATATGAGAAATGATAATAATTAAATAATAGTATTGTTTAAACATAAGAGAGAGTTAGTTAAATAGTGTTGCTTTCTAGTCAGTATAATTTTAGGTGTCTACATTTTTCCCCTCTTTGATACAATGCGATTTTGAGCATTGTGTCAAAGAAAAATAAAAAATTCCTACTGAAAAGTTGCCCCAATATGCCCTAGAGTTGCTCCACTATTCCCTAGAGAGGATAGCATGCATGGTGCCCCCTTGAGAAATTTGGTGAAAATTTTGGATAATGAACTAAATTTTTTGATAAGTTGATGTAATGCATTTAAGCGCAAGGACTAACTAAAGAAATGGTGACAAGAAGAAAATGTTAATAAGAAGTGAAGAATGGTTGATGTTGTTAGTCATTGATCAATTTTCTTTTACTTTCATGAAGGCTTCGTATTTTTAACAATCCGTATTAACGAAGAAAAACGACACGATGCACTAGGGTATTAATAGCCAAGGTCGCTTTGTATCCATTGCATGGACTTTGACTTGACATACAAAGAATATTCTTGCCCATACTAGACATATGGAAACCTTGTTAGGATATATGGGTGGGAAGCTTTAAAACATTTTAGACCAATTACACAGAGAGGTATGGAGTACCTAACATGCAAATGTTGCACGAATTGCCCCAAAATGACTTCTACACACAAAACAAAGAAAGTATTCACCATGGTAGTATCACAAAAATATCCAACAAATAAAGTAAATAGAAATTATGCTCAATTGCCCCCATTCCTTCCTCTCTAAATCCTTATGGACATCCTCGAGAGATCTTGAGAATGAGTCAATAATGTAAATAAAAAAGATAAGATCACAAAAAGATAAAACAATGTTTTTGTATCACTTGCCATATCTATTTTGGGGCTATTTTCTAGTGTTGATGATGTCTATTGTAGGAATGGATTTGTTAAGACATATCTCAAGATGTTGTTGGTGAATTGTCAATATATAGGTAGTTAATACTTTGGCTTTGTTTTAGTCTCTTTGTTATCAAATATTAATTGTGATCATTTGCATGAAAGTTCTAGCTTTTGATGTTGCTTTGCTTGTTTGTTTGTTCGTTTGTTTTATCAAAGGGTGAGGATGATGATTTTTTTATTATGAATGATGTTTTATTGTGGATAGGTGATGACACGGATAGGAATTTTGATTTTTTTCAAAAATTTTGTGCTTTTTGATGTTATCTAATGTTGTTTTTGGTGTTTTCCAGATCTTTGAATATTTTTGTTTTGTTGTTTTTGAGTAATAAATTCTTAAAAACAATTTTTAGGAAAAAGTAGTAGGTTTGTGATTTTCACGCTTTTGAATCATTCTTGCTGCTTTTGAAGTTTTTGATTGTGTCACTTTTACTTTTTTTTGGTCACTTTCGATTAAAATGTTTGCTTCTATTTCTTTTGTCTAAGATGTTTGCTTTTGATATACTTTTTCACTTTGTTTTTTGACTTTGTTTAAAATCTTCGCTTTTGACTTTTTTCAAGTTAAATGGCCGCCATTATGAAAAATGTTTGCTCCTTGCTCACTTTTGTCATTTGTACTTGTTTGTATTTTTTTACTGCTCTTGACAAAAATAGGTCTAGTTTTAAGTGTTTTGACCACTTTTGTCAAAAAAAGTAACCGCTTTTGATTTTTTTGGAAGTTTGAGCTAGTTTGTTCATAATCTTAGGTTCGTTTCATGTTTTTGGTAGCAAATTCTTACCGTCATGTGTTTAATGTTTGCAAGTAGTTCTCAAACTGCTTTACTTGAGAGAGTGATGGCCATGTTAGCTATTTGACTTGATTACTGGTTTCCAGGAGCTTTACTCGTAGTTCACTTGTTTTTGACTTTTTTTCTTTTTCTTTTTTTTGAATGTTTTTGAGATTTTTAATTTTTGACTAATTTGAAAGAAATCATGATAGGCACCTAAGGGGGATAACTTAAGGCCTTAGGGGCTGATATGTAAGAACCCTCTCTAGGAGGATTCTAGACAACACAAAATTTTCTTCCTTTGCTTGATGACTTTGGGTTTCTAAACTAAATTCTTATTGGATAAATTTAATACTTTGCTAAGAAATAATATTTATAAATGTAATTAAACTAATACAGATTGCAAAGTATAGAGATGCTCAATAATAAAACTTCATTTACAACTCTGACTCTTTAAATGTGCAAACACAATGTACATTTCAATCAATACATAATTTTTTTTGCACTACAATAAACATACCTTGAGTGCAAGTCTGAAATTTATATAGCAGCAAATTGAAGACTCATTGTAGCAAGTTCTGGGAGTTTCATCAACACCCTGAAACCCTTTCAAGATGAAAGTCTTACATCAAACTTGAATCCTCCACTTGTAATAGAGCTGCACACAAATGCAATTACTAATTGCTTAATTCTGTGATGATTCCACACCCTTATCACAGGCGTTTCTACCTTGAGAATACATGCCCAACTAGGGAAACTAAACAACTTCCAATAGCAGTGCTTTGGTCACTAATGAATGTATGCCTAACTAATATTGATTGCAATTGAGTGAGTCTATAAAACCTTGAATGCTATCTTCATCTCAACTTCAAAGAGAACCATGTGCCAATGAAATAATGCATACATAGCTATAAATATTTTTACACAAAATAAGGCCCACATGTTGTAGAAGAATGGCACAATCTTCCAATAATGTTCTTCAATAATGAACACCTTTAATGTTCTATAAGTTTTCAATGAAACCCTTGTAAAACTTATGAATTTCTTCACCAAATAAGCTCAAATTGGACCTCTGTATGAAGCCCACAAACATGCAATAATCTCAGTTGGTCTTTTGCAGCCTCAAAATTGCACAACCTATGAGAGTTTTCATTCCCAATGGATAGAAATGGAGGAAACCCTAGCTGGCTCCTTCTCCACGCAAGAACTCCAAAAGATATAGGTGTTGAATGAATAATTGATGTCTTTTGTGTTTAAGCTTCATGGCTTATATACTTTTCTTCTTAATCAGGTCAATCCCTTCTAGAGGCTTCCACATCATTAAAAATTATATAAAATGATTCTTCATTAACTTTATTAAATGCTTAAATATTTGGGCACCCAAGTCAATAATAATTAATGCACTTTTAAGTCACTTAAATTGAGGGTCATGGCCTCATTGAATATAAAGTGACTTTACAACTTATATTATGACTTTATATTAATTAATTATCATTAAAGTAACCTTACTGATAATAACTCATTAAGTTCTCATAAATTTTCCAAACCAACTAAATATAGAGATCGACACTGCAATCGAGGCTTGTCTGGGTGCCTTATTAGATATAGAAATATTGACTCCCCTAAAATGGTGAATTACTATAAATAGTAATTATGAAGAACTAAGTCTAACGAAGGCCAAACTTGAACCCACACTGAGCTCTGAAGGAGAAAAAACACTGATCACTGCCAAGGACCCCCTAACCACCTATGTTAGCCTACGAGGGATAGGAATAGGCTAAACCATTAGAAAACAAGATCAAGATAAAAAGGGGACATTACAGTTCACCCTCCCTAAAATTTCTTGTCCCCAAGAAATCTCAACAAATAAGGAAACAATCACTCCACTTGGATCCCAAGGGAAGTGTTGTGTAATGTCCCTCATGTCACCAACTAACTCCTATAACACTGACACCAGTATAAATGGAAGTACTTGTCGAACCAAATCAATCCCAATAGCATGTGTCACTAGAGCGTAAACTCATGAGGAAGCAACTCAGAGTGTTGACAAAGTTGCTTCCCAAATATATGCAAGGCAAGCTATCTTACCCACTGTCTAGCACATGGACCACTGAATTGTGCATCTAAAATATACAATGTACATGTAGATAAAATGTAAAATTGTACGCACTCCTCACTATGTACACCTCAGAAAACTCCTATGCAAGCCTTGTTTGAAATCTTGATGCACTAGAAGGATCCCAAATGCTACAATCAATGCTCATCTCAGGACTAGGGTCAAGAGTGATTATCATCTATCTCAAAGAGTGGGTTGTATGCTAGTGTAGTAGCTACCTCAAACAAAGGGTTGGTCACAAACTGAACCATACCTCCAAGTTGATCCCAATCAAATACCTCTGAATCCCTGGAGTACTGAAATAAATCATGCCCAATATTCTATACAAACTCCTCCTCTTGAGCTAACTCCACCTGTATCCTCTCGCTCTCCTCACCAAAGAGAGAGATAGAGTACAATCTCCCATCTGTAATCCCCCTCAACACATACCTCTTGCCCTGTAACTCAAATCTCATCTCCATTTTAGGCAAGTTGAGGGTGAACACACCAATGTCTTGGAGCCATCTCATACCCAACACTATATCTATCTCACCCATGTTGACCACATAAAATTCAGCCTATAACTCATAATCATTCAACAAAAGGGTGAGATTATAGATCCATCTAGTGCAAGCGAGGGTATAACCATTTAGAAACTCGAACTCATAATCCAATGAAGTCCTTTTTCTAGATTCTACATCTACTGACAAAACCCTCATCAATAAAATTATGTGTGGCTCTAGTGTCTAGCATAGAAAAACATCATTGTCCATCCATTGATCCCCTGAACCTAAATGAAGATCCACTCTATGCACTAGTAGATAATGCCAACGGGGATAGATTGGCATCATGCCCAAACTCTGTAGAGGCATTTCCAACCTCATCATGCTTTGAAACAACTTGCTGGTCTAAAATTTCTTGCTCATTATCCTCATAATAAACCCACATTATGCGGTTAGCTTTTCCATTTGGCCTCATAAGACAGTCATGCTCTTTGTTGTAGGGTTCCTTGCACGAATAATAAATTTGTTTCCTTCTCAATTCATCACAAGTTGCATCATCAAGTTTTGTTGCTACCTTTTTCTTTGTCTCTACAACTAGTTGATGACTCTCTTTAGCAAGCAAGGTATTTATTTTTGGTGGAAACTTATTTTTCGGAGCAGAAATCTCCATACTCCTTTCCTTCTTAATAGCACCATGTAGAAAAGGTGGGTCAAAGGCCTTAATCCAACCTCTCAAAGACTCCTGTAAACCCTCAATGAACAACATAACCAAATGCTTCTCTAACAAATTAGTCACCATCACAACAAGCCTCTGAAACTCACTAATGTAAATATCCAAGTTGCCCACCTGTCTTGACTATACCGGCTCTCTGAAGTGTAGCTTTGGATATTTCTTATTGAAGAAGTCAATCAACCTATCTGTGAACTCCTATTAGGTGGAAATAAGTTTATGCTATAAGGTGGTCATCCCATGATGCCACCAATCACAAGCCACTCCATCCAGGTGCAATGTGGAAAACTTAATTGCCTCATCCTCATGAATAGGTCTCACTAACAAATAGTTATCAAGCATCTGCACCCATGATCTAGTTGAACACTTGTCACTGCCATTGAAATGTGGCAAGACAACCTTGCTCACAACATGTTGGAAATCCCTATTAACTCATGGGGCTTATAGTGCTCTATGCTCATGTCTTCCTCTACCTCTAGGCCTCTGTAAATCCAAAAACTATTGCACTGACAATGCCTATCTAATCTCAAGATCTAAAGACATGTACTCCCCATAAAGCCTAGTAACATTAGTAGCTAAAAAGGCATGTGGTGACTGCACCTCTACCTGTGGAATTTTCTACTCTGATGGAGTCTCTCGAGGAATAAGTGTAGGTTGATTAGGTCTAAGAATGGACCCATTAGATGATGGATCATTCTCAACTAGAATTCAAGACTACTCAACTCTAGGTGGATCAACATGACCTATCAGCTATAGAAGTGGACTTTGCCTCAAGGAACCAACCAAATATGTAACCATATCCATCAAATTCTCATGTCACCTCATCAACTCTTCAGTAGGACTATGAGATCTATCATGTCCCCTTTCTTTGAAAACCTTTGTCATCCCAGGGTATCTCTCTATCTATGTTCCCCATTAAACCTGTTATGCTATCATTGTCACTAGAACTAGACCTATGTATGCCCAAAATGCCTAAAGTTGTATCACCCTTAGGAATTGGGGGTGGTTCCAAATGTCCTATTCCTCTTCCTTTGGTATAAAAAAATTATCTCTGCTTATGAAATCTAACACTGTACCGGATGATAGGATAACTGCTCTGATACCACTGTAAGATCCCTCTTCAGGCGAATTCTAGACAACACATTTTTTTTCTTTGCTTGATGACTTTGCGTTTCTAAACCAAATGCTTGTTGGATAAATTTAATACTTTTCTAAGAAATAGTTTATATATATTCAATTAAACTCATACAAATTGCAAAGTATAGAGATGCTCAACAATAAAACTTCATTTACAACTCTGACTCTTTAAATGTTCAAACATAATGTACATTTCAATCAATACATAATTTCTTTGCACTACAATGAACATATAGCAACAAATTGAAGACTCATTGCAGCAAGTTCTAGAAGTTTCATTAACACCCTGAAACCATTTCAAAATGAAAGTCTTACATCAAAATTGAATCCTCCACTTCTAATAGAGTTGCACACAAATGCAATTGCTAACCACTCAATTTTATGATGATTTCACACACTTATCACCAGTGTTTCTACCCTAAGAATACACACCCAACAAGGGAAACTAAATAGCTTCCAACAACAGTGCTTTGGTCACTAATGAATGGATGCCTAACTGATATTGATTGCAAATGATTGAGTCTACAAACCCTTGAATTCTATCTTCATCTCAACTTAGAAGAGAACCATGTGCCAATGAAATAATGGATACACATCTATAAATATTTTTACTCAGAATAAAGCCCGTGTTGTGGAAGAATGGCACAATCTTCCAATAATTTTCTTCAATAATGAACACCTTTAATGTTTTGTAAATCTACAATGAAACCCTTGTGAAACTTATGGATTTCTTCACCAAATAATCTCAAATTGAACATTTGTATGAAGCCCACAAACAAGTAATAATCTCATATGGTTTTTCACAACCTCAAAATTGCATAACCTATGAGTTCATTCCCAATTGCTTGAAATGGAAGAAACCCTAGTTAGCTCATTCTCCACGCAAGAAATCCAAAAGACATAAGTGTTGAATGAATAATCGATGCCTTTTGTGTTTAAGCTTTCTTCCTTATGTACTTTTCTTCTCAATCAGGTCGATCCCTTCTAGAGGCTTCCACATCATTAAAATTGATATCAAATGATTCTTCATTGACTTTATTAAATGCTTAAATATTTGGGCACCCAAGTCAATAATTAATGCACTTTTAAGTCACTTAAATTGAGGGTCATGGCCTCATTGAATATAAAGTGACTTTACAACTTATATTATAACTTTATATTAATTATTTATCATTAAAGTAACCTTTACTGATAATAACTCATTAAATGCTCATAAATTTGCCAAACCAACTAAATATAGAGATTGACATTGCAACTGAGGCATGTCCAAGTGCCTTACTAAATATAGCAATACTAACTCCCATGAAATGGTGACTTACTATAAATAGTAATTATGAAGAACTGAGTCTAACGAAGGCCAAACCTGAACCCACACTAAGCTTTGAAGGAGCAAACACATTGATCACTGCCATGAAGTACCCCCTAACCACTTGTGTTACCCTACGAAGGCTAGGAATAGGCTAAACCATCATAAAACAAGATCAAGATAAAATGGGGACATTACATGATAAGCCTTGCCTACATTATACACATAGAGACCACATAGTTTGAATATTGCTGACTCAAAGCATGACATGTTTTTTTGGGATTATGATGTTTTACGACTTTGTTTTGATTTTTTTTCCTAGATGTTTTTTATTTTGATATTTTTCGACCATGATTGGATGCATAAGGATTTAATCCACTACCTATTTTAGGAAGTTGCCCCCAGTTTGAGACAAGATTATCCTCATTATGGGAAGAAAAATGTTTTGAAGGTTACCCTGGTAGTGTGTTAGTGGTACACCTTGTTGTTGGGATGAATTTTTTTGAAGGCTACCCTAGTAGTGCGTTGGTGGTATACCTTGTTGTTGGGAAAATGCCTAGATCACACTGTGAGTTAGAAGACATAGATAAAGATTTATTTTGAAGCAAGATGTAAGTGCTTGCCCCTAGCATCTAGCACTATAGGTGATGGATTATCTTGTGATAGGATAACATGTTTGGATAAAGTATGCCCTTTTGGACAATACCTCATGGCTTAGATACTATTGGATAGGATAGGATCAATGATAGTGACCCATGTCAAGATGTTTTCCATAAGAAATTATAAAGTGTACAACAAACATTTGTCAAGATCAAGATAAGTTGGATTTGGATAAAATGGATTGATTCATTATGGATAAGCTGAGATGCTTCCAACTAAAATGGTGCATGTAGATGCTTGATTTTACACATGATGCATGTTTTCTAGGTTTTCATCATGGTACTTATCCAAAGCACCACCATAGTGGTTTTCACTGGAGGATGATTTTTCTCTTGACTATTTTCTTTATTTTTTCTTGATTTTTTTTTCTATCACACAAGATGCCTATTTACCAAGTTTTCATCATGGTGATAATTTTTTTCTCATGTTGAAACACCTGGTGGTGTCGATGTAGATATTGTTGGTGCTAATATGGGTTTTTTTGTTGTCATGACATGCCAATGATATCTTGCTTGGAGGAGTTGTTTTTCAAAGATACAGGCATGATATCTTGCTTGTAGCTAGATGTGCACATCACGGTAGAGTGCCCTTAGAATCCTTATTATAAAGATTTGTTTCCAATGCATGGTCAATGTGAGGGTTTGATATCATGTATGTCAAATTTGATGGTGGAGTAGGTTGAGGGATGTGAGATTTAGATGGATTGGTCAATATTTTGGAATCTTTGACTCTCTAGACTTGGGATGATGAGCAGTGATGGGTGGATATGGAGTTTCAATTGGGACCAAATTCTTGGTATACCTTGTAGGTTGCTATTGAAGATTTTTTTTGCATCATTAGACATCTTTGATGGATGAACTTCTCTTTTTGATTTTTCCCCATAGTTTCTTTGACTAGTGGAGTTTGATAGGGATGATTTATTTCTTCTTCTTTTGTATCCATTTGAATTTTTCTTGTCCATTTTGTTTCACTGATTCTTTTGCTTCAATGACTTGTTCCTTTCTTTGATATATATTTTTCCCTTGTTGTTGGTCCCAAGTAGAGGGTGGAAAAATGCATGGATGATGATTCATGATATGGCTAGTTGTAGCATTGGTAGCAATTTCATCATAAGGACTCTTCATGCTCTCTATGTTGATGCTTGCATTAGATAAAGTTGCCCTAATATTATAGAGGTATCACTAATATGTTTAGATCCCTTAATTACTGAATAACCAATACCTTGATGCTTAGGATTGCCAATAATTTGCATTGGTTCTAGGATACCCTATTCATGTAGGCCTAATCCTCTGCCTTGATAATTTATCCACTGAAAAAAATTATTTGCAATAGGATATGATTTATCTTGGAAACAAGGTGATAATCCTTCTATGCTCTATTGTGGATCTTCAAAGGTGATAGCTTCTTCATTTATAAGATAGCTTTCCTTGAAAAAGGTAAGTGATCCAAGTTTATAAGTGATAGGATCCTCCATATGTGGGATAACTTCCTAATTGATATCTTTGGCTTGATCTTGTGAAATATCAGATTTTAATGCTTCTTCAAGAGGTGTTGATGATTCACTATCCATGTAAAATTATTCCTCATGATTCATTTTTGATATGCCTTCATGGGATGTTTCTGATTCACAACTTTTGTAGAAGTCTTCTTCATGATCCATTTTTGATGTCTCTAGATTTTTCTATATCTTGATCATGTGTACAAATATTAAGAGTAGGAGACTCTTGTTACTTGGTAATGATATTGAGAGTATGTGACTCTTGTTTTGAATGAAGATCATCTACATGTCCTTTAGGAATAATTATCTCATGGGTAAGTGTATGTGTGCTTGGTGTATGGATTTGTTCTTCTTTTGGAAAACCTTGGATGTCTTGGAAGATATGCACCAAGTCATTGTAGTATTTTAATGATAGGGATTCTTGATCTTGATTTGTGTGGTATTATCCTCAATATGCTTTGGTTCATGCTCTTGACATGAATCAATTTCAAAGAAGGGATTTCTTGTAAAGGATCCTTGGATTTCCTTGAAATGTGGACATATGGGTGATAGCTCTTGGCTTAGATTTTCTACCTTGGGTATAAGTGTTGGATTAAGAGTCTCTTGATCATCAATATGCAGTGCTATGAGGTTGGATGATGTCAATATATCTTGGACTGGGTTGAATGTGCATGGACTCTCTCTTTTACATCTCAAACTATGTGATGAATTTGTGATGATGGCTTAAGGATACAAAAGGACAATAAATCAATTTTAACTATTAACGTACAAGCAATATCAATATATAATCAAAACATGTATTTAAATATATTTTAATTAATAATTGCCTATTTTTACCAAGTATTCCATGTTGTCTAGGTTGAATCTACAAGGACTCTCCTTTTTGTCTCAAAGTATGTGATAAATTTGTGATGATGGCTTGAGGATATAAAAGGACAATTTAAATCAATTTCAACTAGTAACGCACAAGCAATATCAACATGCATTTAATGTATTTAAAAGGATAATATAAAACTAAAACTATATTTACTTGTATTTACTTATTCCATTGTACCATTTGCATCCTCTCTTTTTTGCAATGCATCTATGATTTTCTCATGCTCTTCCATAGAAATTTTCCATAGATCTTTATTTGTAGGTCTTCCATGATACCACACTAGTTTTATATTTGTTACCACCACCAAATGTGAGTAGTGTATAATCTTCTTATATGTTTCATGTAATCTTTGAATGCAGGAAAACCATTCTTCTTTATTAGCTATTTTCGTAGCCAAGTGCCAACAACCACCACCAAACCTATTGGATAATGATAGCCATTATCAAATAATTTCTCCAAATTTTCTTAAGGGGATCAAAGAAGTTCTCAAAAATTTCTTAAGGGGATCAAATACTTGTTATCAAAATTTTGTTAAGGGGATTTCTTAAAGGGATCACCAAACCTATTGAATAATGATATCCATCATCATCTTCTCGAGGTGTTATTAACTTATGTTTAGTCTCCACACAACGAGCCAACCAATATCCAGTTTCCTCTTCATTCTCCTCAAGTGCAACAACATACACATGTCTTGCAAACAAATTTTAATTCAATAACTTGCACATTTCCATATAATTTGGCCAATCTACATACATGAAATCATATGTATATAAATAAATAAAATCATTACAAAATAGTAATAAAGTGAAATAAATTGAATTAAATTACCTTCTTGTACAAGGTCTAAAACACAGTCAATCATTTGATGCAAACACTTGATCAGTGTCTTCACTTGTTGTTTCATATTGATTGTGTGCTTATGTAGGTGTTAGCGATCTTTGCTCCCACTCTTCAACCCATTCTATATTCTCACATATTTTCCAATCTCCTGAAATACAAAACTGACAAAAACATGCAAGCTCCCTTGTCCAAATAGTCCATGTTCTTGCATTCAAACTCTTAAATGAATTCCATTTAGTAGATCTATTGATTGCCTCGCAATCAATTCTAGATAGAATGTTCTCTTCTTCAACCTTGACCAAAAGAATCAATGAAGTGTAGAGTACTCACTTGATCCAGGTGTACATAATCTTGTATTGCACCAATCCACAATCCCATGTGCATCTTTAAATTTTACTGCATCCTCAAATTTCAATTTCTCTCTAGCAAGAATTCTTTTAACACATGCACTAACTCCATCATGTTCTCCTTTACCATGTCCAGCTTCAAAAAAACTCCACATATATTGGAAATTATGTTCCTTGTGAACCCTACTTAACCAATAGAACATTCAATCATTCTTGAAATATCTCATACAATTATCTGACCATATGAGATGTTTTATCATCTGGATTCCTCTTTCTCTTAAATTTAAATAAAATATATTGAAATAGTATTGAACAAACTCTAATGAGTGTAACCAGTTGTCACTCAAATAGAAATGATACTCCCTCTAAAAATTTCTATCATCCTTTGTGCTATCATTTGCATGTTTGTAAAGAATATAAACAAACATAGCCACTTGGACTGAATTGTAATATTGTGATTAGATTTCCTCTTGCGGAGCTAAAGTATACTTTTCTACAAAATCAACCACTAATATTATAGCTCCAAATAGAAATATTTTTCTACATGCGTGAAATTGTCCATCAAGCCATTGAGCATGTTGAGATTGCTTGACATATTTTGGTACAATCTTACTCTTAAATTCTGATATGAATGCATGTACACTAACTTTTTCTATAATTAAATCACAATGCTTTCCAATTTTTTCATCTTTTAAAGAATAGTCAACACTCTTAAATCTTTTAATCTCATTAATTGTTTCCAATAATCATTTTCAACACTTTCAAGCATACAAATTCTTAAGAATGAAAGATTTCCACAAGTAGTGCATTGTCCAAAAATACATGAAATTAAATAAAATAGTTTCCCATTAGATCTTTCACAAAACAAACTTGATATAAACTCTTTTATTATTTCAGGTGGCATATTAATACCACATTCCTACATAATCATGTTAGTATGTAAAGTACATCATATATATATAAAAACATCATAATAATAATGAAATTGAACATGATTTTTACAACAATAAGATATTTGTTTCTTATTCATTTTTACATACCAAGGTTTATATTTTTCAAAAGATCTTCGACTTATTATAATATTACCAGGTAACACTAAGTCACCGCAAAATTTTCTATAAAATTCAATTTGCATTGTATCTAATAGGTGTTTTGGATAAGGAACGTGAACTTTAGACTCCATTCTTTAAAACATCTCTAGTATTAGATGATACCCTAGTATTATCATGCCAATATTTTTCAATCAAATATTTTATTTTAACATTTAATTTCATTTCAGACCTCAGGAGTTGACCACTAAAACTCCAACATTGGTTGATTGGATCATTTTCTATACTTTCTCTTCTCTTTGCCACTCTTACCCATGTTTTAGGATGTATTTTTAGAATTTCACTAATATTGCTTACCTTTCTTTTATTCAAAGTTGATTTATTAACTATAGCAGTTGTTATAGCTCATCTTGTTGCATTCTTATCTTTAGATTGACTATTCTTTCCAATAGACTCAATGACACTAGTAATAGTAGACATAGCATGTTTTAGTGATTGATTTTTTCGTCTTGGTTTAACAAAAATGCCTAACTTTTTCATTACTTTTCTCATTTTCCACATTCTCATCAATTGCATGATTAGTTGACATTGAAATGATAGTTTTTTATGATAAAAAACTTCTTTGTATAATCTATTGGTATTCGTTCTTATTTGTCTCCAAGAAATCTTACCATGAAGATTATCCAAACCATCTCTTTCAATTTAAAAAAATATTTTTATTTTCAACATCACATCCTAGATTTTCATTTTCATTTTCAACTTCAAAATGACTTTTCATTTTCATCAACAAAATGGTTTTCATTTTCATTTTCAATGAAAGGATTTTATTTTTATTTTCAACAAAAAAATGATTTTTATTTTCATTTTCAACAACAAAACAATTTTCATTTTCACTTTCAAAAACAAAACGATTTTCATTTTCATTTTCAACAACAAAAGGATTTTTATCTTCATTTTCAACAACAAAATTATTTTCATTTTCATTTTTATTTTTATTTTCAACAACAATTTCTCTAAAATCTTCATCTCTACAAATATTATCGATGTCAACATCATTAAATCCAATTTCTTTTAAACCTCATATAAACAAAGTTTCCATTTCCTTCAAAGGTGGATTTGAAGATGTACCTGGATTTGTGCCTATTCAAATATTCTCCATAGTATTGAAAGGGAGATTTGAAGACATATCAGGGCTACTTTGTATAATTGTATTATTTTCCATATTAACCTCTTGAAAATTTGCATCGTCTACATCCATGGTATCCTCAATGTTTTTATCTTCAATAGTTTTGAAATTGGATGCTTCAACATTATTCATTGATCGAATCCTCATTCTTCTATCTCTTTGTCTTTTTTCCTCCTCTCTCTTTACTTCAATTTCTTTAGGGGTCAATACCTTCCTATTGTTCCTCTTATTATGAGCTTGTGATCCTATGATTACAAAAGTCTGAAGCACAAATGAATGTCAATAGTTTTTTCCTCCTTCAAACGAGTAGAAAATGAACATAATTCCACTCAAAAATTGTCCCAATGATGCCTCCTTTCAAAAATTCAATTCAAATTGCAAGTTGAAGACATCGTAAAGATAAAACTTGATAGAAATAGGTGAAATTATCATTGTCATTTGTACACTATCAAGTTGCGAAATTGATAGTAATATTTTTCTAGTTAAAATAAAAGAAGGTCAAAAAAGAAATGGTTAAAAGTTGGAAGTTGGTTCCATGAAGAGGGGAAGTTTTGGCTAAAACAAAAAAAAATCATAGGAAATGTGTACACACTTTGGCTCAGGTACCCAAGCCTAAATATGAACATGTATGTGTTTACATTTGGATACGTACCCTAAAATGTGTATGTGTTACAAAACACATACACGTTACTAATGCATACGCATTTTATAACGCGTACATGTTTCATAAAGCTATTTAAAAAAAAAAATTAATGAATGTCTTATTCATTTTCTCACTGCATTTTGTTTGCATGCCTGAGGGAGAGCTTAATTCATGTATGCATTTCTAAGGGTCCAATTCAATCAAATTTTCACTGCCACCTCCTCCATCCATCAACACAACTAACCTCCGCGACCTCTAGGTTGGTTAAATTTTGCTTTTTTTTTGCTTTATATCTTGCATTTTTGTTTTGTAATTGTTATTTAGTTTTTTTTTTTTTACATTGAATATTTTATACTTTTTAAATTGTATTTAAAACCAAAAACATCAACCAAACCAAAAACATTAATTGTAAATTGAAAACCATAAAATATATACCTAAATTAACTAGAATTTACCCTGAATTGGACACATTTAACTTAGAAATCAAAACCCTAAACCCTAGGTTCCAAAAAACATAGACCTAAAAACTAAAACCCTTAATCCTAGGACCTAAACCCTAAAACCTAAACCTAAAACCCTAAACCTTAAAATATAAACCTAAATTAGATTTATAATGTCTAGATTTGTTGTCTTTTTACTAGTCCTAAAATCACACATAATCCCTAGATAGGTCTATTTATAATGTCATAAAATTATAATCCCTAGATAGGTCTATTCATGCTTAGGTGCACAAAAAAATAATGAGGTCACATTAAAAAACAATAGATAACCAAACATTAGGATTGTAAGTTGTGTATTATTCTTATCTTTCTTATTCTCATTGACAATCATTTTTGTGAGCTATTTACTATGGGATGTGAGACTAATAGTTTCATCACACTATCTAAACCTATTTATGTTTATTGGCTTTTTTAACATATTTGAAACATTCTTCATATTATCAAATTTATCTAACATCACTCTCCCATCCCCACCACATCATAAAAAAATGATACTTTACATCAACATGCTTCATTTATATATGAAAGTTTAGGTTCTTTTCCAAGCTAATGGAACACTAAATATTATATTAATTTCTAACTACAATAGGACCCAACCCAAAATTTGAACACAAGCTATAAATATAACTAAAATCCTTAAAGACAAGAGTAGCTACAACATACTTTGTCATTATAGTAGATATAGAAACGACAACATGAGCTACTCACTCATCCAATTTATTGTACCACTAAACAAACTAAACACAAACACTAGTTGACCTCCTACTATCTACATCACATAATAAATCTAAGTTAATAAATATCTAAATCTCAAATAAAATTGCAAGTTCCTCCAACCTTCTATGATATAAGTCACCCATTGTACCATTGCCCCTTTTTTACAAGAAATTGTTACCTTTAGGTTGCAAGTGATTTGTAGTAATACTTCCAATTTATTGCAAGTGTCCTATAGTACCTCCTTTCTAGAAAATATAATACTTTGTAGTTACCCACAAATACATGTTAAGAATCTCTCAATTTCTACCATTACAACACCTTAAAAAATGCATTCAATCTACACATAGATTCACATCCACCTTCTTTACTACATTAATTTACAAATTCTCACACATAGATGCCTCTTGATGAGGGCCTCTTACTATTATATCTTGAAGGAGATCAATAACTTGAGAACCAATAGGATTCATAGGTGGGTTCTTAGCCTTCCCCTCATTCCCACTTTGATGAGTGACATGATGCCTAGGAGGCATCTTTCATTGAAATAAATGCATAGGTTACATAGAATCATCTAAAAAGCATCACTAAGGCATGAAATTCATTAGTCCAAGATAGAATGATACAATAATTTGAAATTAACAACCATACACCACTCAATTTTAACCTTGCAAGGAAAATGAAACCATATGGTTACTAGAAGATAAAGTGCTTGAATTTAACCAAGGGTACATGTACATGACTTTAATTGTATAATTGAATGTACATGCTATGGATTTTCATGTTATGTATTTTTTAATGTTATAAATTGAATGTGTCTTCAAATGAAATGTATTTTGAATTTGTGTGCATTCAATGTGATTTATAAGTTTCAAATTGTGTACATTATTTAATTAGTTTGTTGATATATTTTATAATTGTTTAACATGCAGTTGCCATTTCATTGTTCACATGGAGCCTAAATTTAACATAGAGTATTTTATACCTAATGCACAACTTGAAGATCCCATACATCTAGATCTTCGACCACAACAAAACCCCACACCTCCACACTCTCCACCTCCTAACCCCCCACACCCTATAGTAGATCAGACTCAGTTAAGAGAGAGCAATAGAGAAAACCTTAAAGTGATTTAGGAAAATATAGATTTGTTAAAAAAATGAGCCTAATATCCCCCCCATCTAGCATGGTTTGCATCTTTGATGCAAACTATTGTCGATTCTATTTGATCTATTGATGTAGACCAAGATAGGTTCCATCAATGGAGAGAAGATAGGAGACGATTCTATGTAGATGGATTGTCCTATAAAGAAATTAATGACCTTAAAATTACCAAACAAGCCATTTGCCAACATTTTTTAGCCCCAAACAAATGAACCAATTCCACCCACCAAAAAACAAATTTCAATTAAATGGTGTAGGCACCCGCATATAGTTGTAAATTTTGGGATAGATGGTGGATGGTGTTTGATACTCCACCACATGGAAATTATGAGATGCCCTTATAATTTTTTAGAAAGTTATGGGCTAAGTTTGAGTTGGGTTTAAAACCCAACTATTTTGATATGAGGCCATTTCAGGGAGCTAGGTGTGGCATGCCCCAACATAGATTAGGAGCATGTTTCGATCCTCAATAATGTGCTCTGATTGCTCCTATTGTTGCTCCTCCCTCTCTTGGTGTTCCTATTGAATTTTAGTAGTAGACGATGTTGTCAACATTAGGAGCATTGACTTCTTTTTCAGGACATAACACTCATCAGACTACACATGCATCTAGGACAAAGTCATCTTTTGAACTTAGGCACATTTAAATAATTTGTTTCAAATGTGCAAAATTCATGTAAATAATAACATCAAATTATATATATAATATAATATTAATTCAAGAAGTGTTTAGTGTAGATGCATGATCACATGATGCCTGAATCTCAATATGGTCGTGTCTATATTTCAAGTGTTGTAGATTTAGGCTCACCTTTTGGTCAGGGACAAAACCAATATATATTTTAATTTATCTGAACAAATCTAATTTAATTTGAATTTGTACACGTGTGAAATGATATATTGTATCTAGATGCAGGGAGGTCATGCGATACAGAGTACTAACCAACCACAAGTTGTGGTGAATTCTCTTGAGTCATCATCAACTCAGGTGTGTTCTTTCAAAAGTTTGTTAAGTTTAAATTAAATGCACATCATAGATCCAATTTAATTTGAATTTGTACACATGTGTGAAGGATCTATACATTGTTGTATCTATATGTAAGGATTTCATGTGATACCCATGGCAAGCGCACCTAAGACATCGTCAACATTTATGCATGGGAAATCTCAAGTGTGTGATCATAAGTTCATATCATTCGAGGTTGTAAACTTTACTAAATCTCCTATACAATTTTTAGGGACCTTTTATTAAATATATATATTCAAGGTTTTAACATATTGTTTGATTTATGTGTAGACATCTAAATTTCACCACTTCCACATGGTCAAAATCGTTTACTCTATTCATCTATTTCGTCAATATTAATTAAATAATTTATTTAATTAATATTTCATCTTCAGCCTAAGGTTTCTAAAGTATTTAATCAAATAATTAAATACTTTACCTTACCCTTTTTTCCTCTCTAAATTAAATAAACATGCCAATTTTATTTAATTTAGTCATTTGACCTTTTAAAATCAATTTTAAATTCCTCTTTTTTCTCTCTTAGTCACATCCTCCATAATCCTCTTCTAATCTGAATTAATTTAATTAATTCATGATTAGGATGTGCACACCCTTAATCAAGGATTAATGTCACATCCTCCAACTTTTCCCACTTGCTTCTAATCCCTTGTTAATTTTCTTAATCATGTATTTGCACAACCATAATTTAATCATCCTACCACATTTAGCATACCTTTTTAGTCAACCTCTTACATACTCCATATTTAGCATTGACCCTCTTTTCCATGTGAATCTTTAATTCATATTTATTCTTTCAAAACTCCTTATCCCCATGCAAGTTCTAGAATATTTGACTTGTCACATCATTCACATGTGCCAAGGTCTTCTAGAAACTTTGACCTCTCACATCACCCACATGTGTCAAAATCCTACCCTTTTGGGAACATTGTCTTACCCACTAGATTCTTCCAATCATGTGAATTTTTAGTTCACATTTATTTCTCCAACTACTTTCCTCTTCCCCATGGAGATTTTTGAGGAATTCTAAATTCCTCAAGTGTCACTTTCATTTTCACTTGGGGGGACAAGAAGTTCCTTTTTAAGGAAATCTTCTCATCTCCCACTGTACTTTCAAGGTACATGTCCTTCCACATCACATGTTCTTCCACCTCACCTACACCTCATCACATCCTTGGCCACTTCACCTTCCACATGTCAAGATGTGAGGGTTTGTGAGTCCTCAACTCACCATAGCCCTTCATCTTGGCCATGGTGGCTCAATCTTAACCATTGAATTCTATAGGGAATTCAATTTCCTTTATAAATACCCCCTCTTCTAATGCATTTAGAACACTTAGCCATTTGCACCCTTATGCTACCAAATGATTTTCACCCTTACGGTACCAAATTTCTCACTCACTTGCAAGCACTATCCTTCATTATCCACTAGCATTAACATCTTAGTTTAATTACATTTTTCCATTGTAGCTTCATCAAGATTCCATTATCTTGCATCCATATTGTCCATATTATATCCACCCCTTCATTTTGCAGCCATCCAAGGAGCACACAAGTCAAAAAATTAAGGGCCAACCAAGGAGCTACACAAAGAGGTATAATCTTCATCTTGTTGTTATCTTTTCTTTGTGTTTTATTCCTTAGGCTAATCATTTGAAGTGATTCTTGTGTTTTGCTTTTAGCATTGTTATTTTGCATTCTTAGAATATGGTAAAACACTAGGCTCACATTTCTGGCATGCCTGGTGGGACCCACTAATGGGTTCCATATTTTCACATTTTCTATTGTTTAAGTCCTTTATATATTCAGGTCACAAAGGGGCGAACTTGCCCAAAGAACTGCTACAAAAGGGTGAACTTGCCCAAAGAACTGTTGCAGAAGGGCGAAAATGCCCAAAGAACTCCCGCAGAGGGATGAACTTGCCCAAAGAACTGCTGCAGAAGGGCGACTTTGCCCAAAGAACTAGGTTTTCTGTAACTTTTTTTGCTCATTGTCTGCTATAGAAGGGCAACCTTGCCCAAAGAACTAATTTTTTGTAACTTTGTCTTCTCACTATTTTTTCAGAAAGGCGACCTTGCCCAAGGAACTGGTCTTCTATAACTTTGTTTGCTCATTGTTTGTTGTAGAAGGGCGACCTTTCACAAGGAACTAGTTTTTTGTAACTTTGTTTGCTCACTGTTTGTTGCAAAAGGGTGATCTTGCCCAAGGAACTGGTTTTCTATAACTTTATTTGTTAATTGTTTCCTATAGAGGGGTAGACTTTCCCACAACACTGTGTTTTATAAACTTTTCTTCTAACTATTTGTTGTAGAGGGGTGAACTTGCCCACAAAACTTGTCTGCTAATTGTTTGTTGCAAAGGGGCAGACTTGCCCACAACACTGTTTTTTATAAACCTATTTGCTAATTTCTTGTTGCAAAGGGGTGGACTTGCCCAAAATAGGACACTTTGGGAGGTAAAATGGTTGTTTTAGCTTCATTTTTATAAAAAAAAATTATCGTTTTCAGGTTCTAACCCCCTAACATTGTTTGTTGCAAGGTTATTTGTGTTTTTTGATAACGTTTATGCAGTTTATTTTGTGATTGATGAAGAATGAAAGATAAAACAACTAACATTTTCTTGCAGGACAATTCATTTGCTTAGTTGTTTAAAGGTTTGCTTGTTGTTTTCGTTAATCTAGGAACATAGTTTAACTAGGGGGAAGAAAAAATTGATATTTTTTATGTCTATAAATTGTTTTTTTGTTACCCAAGGAGGCATTAGTTGTTCACGCTTTCCCCTTGCACTTCATGTGAGCCTAGGGAGTAGTTGAAAACAATTAGTGCTTTCTTTTTAGTGGGACCTGCTTGAAGATTTCATCACCCCAAGGGACGATCCCAACCACGTGTACCAGTGGGGTATAGAAAAAGGGGAGAGCCAAAGTTATACCCCAATCCAGTCACGTTGTGTCTAGCCAAGCATTGAAGCTAGGGTGATACCTAGCTAGATGTGAAGAGTTGGTTCGAGCCTTTCAGTATCTCACTGAGGTGCCCAACTCACGCTTGTGATGGGCTGGTGTTCATAGTTGTGCCTCATGTACCAAGAGTATATCAAGGAATACCTAGAAGACTTGTGCATCCTAGATTAAAAACTTTTTTTGCCATACCCTTAACACTAATCATAGGATTGTGCTTGTTTGAAGTGTCTTCTTGTGAGAAACCAGTAAATTATTTGACAAGTCAGCTTTTTTGCTTATTGTTTGTTCTATTTTGAGTCCTTTCCATAGTTTTTTCCATCCAATTCAAGTCCCATTTTTTTGCAGAGGGGCGAACTTGCCCATAGATTTCCTACAGAAGGGCGAACTTGCCCAAAAAATTTCCTATAGAGGGGCGAATTTTCCCAAATAACTGCTGCAGAAGGGAGAACTTTCCCAAAGAACTACTGCATAAGGGAGACCTTTCCCTACAGAGGAGAAAACTTTCCCCCCAAAATAGTCAATTTAACCCCGTTCATCCATCCCAAGTACCTGTTCACCCATTTCGAGAATCCTTTCACTCGTTCCAGGAATTCATGTTGATGGTGATTTTCGCACCACAACAATGCACACAAAATATTGCTACTCTACTTCTGAAAGAGAAAGGCAACACATGGATGCCTTAGCTCCCAAGGTCTTGGTAGTTGGGTCTCAATTGTGCTGATGTTACTCAATGGTCAATGCAACAGTAATATTCAAGGGGCCTGCTGGTGTTGGGCTTCTGGATTGCTCCAAAATCAAACATGAAATAAATCCTATACTAACTAGGGGTTTTAAAGAAATATAAAAAGATGGATCAGGGTTTTGAAATAGAAAAGAACAATAGTTCATCCAACCTTAACCAGACTTGATAACTTTCAAGGAATTTATAAACTAAAAATACAGAACAAAATTAACTTGTGATTAACACACAGTATCATCCATTCACAGTGCTAATTTTAACAACTGATTATAAACTACCATTTAAGTAAAACCATAAAATAAAATTTTATTCCTTGAAAGCTTTCAAAATCAAATGATTAACTTAAGATAAAAACCGTTCTGGAACACAATATGAAGTAGATTTGAATCTGGTTGCTTCTATTGTGGGTTAGACAGATAAGCAACATTTACAAATTTGGCACAATCACCAGTGTACAGAAAATCTATCTTCAGACTGCTTCCATCTATATTAGAATGACTTTGAAAATACATTCCAACCTGTACTGAAACCTAACTGCTAACCAAGAAGACAAGAGAAGCTCTCATTACTGAGAATCAAGATGCAACTCGATCTCCTTCTACTAGCTAGCTAACTCCTAACAGTTCTAACTTTAAACAATTCTCTAAACCTAGAAGTTCTATTACTAAAATTTTGGAACCCTTTACAAAGAGGCAAGAATGCCATATATACATCTTCCTGAGAAGAATGTCGGCGCCCATTTTTAAGGTTTACAAAATATCCCGTGGTGTCAGGAAGTCGATGCCCAGATCTTTAACAAAAGTGGATTCTGCCATAAATCTGAATCCTTGCCACCTTATGTCGGTGAAGATTGTCTCCTGAGGTGCTCTGTAGATCTTTTGTAGCTATCGCACTTATTTCTGGCCTCCGTGTCCATTTTTGAACTCCAGCAGAGTTGCCTCGAGTGCTCCAAAATATCACCATTAATGTTGAGCTACCTCTATCAGCAGACCTCACAGCTGTCCATTTGACTCATGACTTGATCTTCTCCCTTGTTTGGTGCTCTTCCCGCTCCAGATCCGCTCTCTGCAAGCTCTTCAGTGTAGCCTAGGCCAATCGGTGTGAGGTTCCGGCAAGCCACAAAGTTCATACCGATCTCGTAAAGACCCTCGGTAAGACTACTTCCTCTCGCCCAGATGGCATGGTGACATTGCGTCCTCTCAGCGAGCCCTATTTCTATCAGTGGGCCCCTCTTTCGGTCGGCAGGACATCCGCCTTCGACAAGACGTCATGGTGGGCACCAAGAGCTACGACAATAAGTTCTTTCACTGGCGGATTCGTTGCTATTGGAAAGACCATCACTAGTCAGGAAGATGCTTCAACAGCTCAACACGTCACACCGAAGGCACAAAATATGTCAGCAAGACCCTATCAGGTCAGCAAGACCTGTCGTCAAGATCCCCAAGAAATATCCTCATGCATACGTGTTGATCCTGCAAAACAAGGTCTCCGTTAGAACAATACATTAATATTATGCCTTTTACCAAAAAGAAACTTAACTCTAGTGGAGGTAGAGCCAACAAGGGAATGGGAAGCAAAAAATTGAATAAGTCTCGGTGGAACTGGGACCAGGACAAAACCTGACCTAGGAATGACATCCCTCGCCTTCAAAACCGGCGGGGGCGGGGCCGAAAGAAAACTAGAACCAGGACTGGAGTCAGGGCAGGAACGAGCTAGGGAAATAATCAACATTCCTGAGTTCATACCCCATCCTGGCTCCACGTCCATGAGGAAACCCAAAATGCAAAGGATGGGAACAAAATACCGGTGGAGCCAGAGCAGAGCGATGAATAAGGTGGAACCGGGGTTGGAACCAAAATCAGAACTAGAAACTTCTCCAAGTTTCAGGTTCAGATTATGTTCTGAACCCGCCTCTGATGCCATCCAAAAGAGGAGGAAGAAAGGAATAGAAAGAGAATGAGGAAAGGGGGAGGACAACCCCATGACCAAGCAAAAAGAAACAAAAGGAAAAGAAAGAGACAAGCGGAACCAGGACCAAAACAGAACCCGGACCAGAAACTTTTCAAGTTTCAGGGTTTGGTTCCGGTTCCAGTTCCGAGTCTGCCAAAACAAAAAAAAAGAAATACAATGCCCAAGGCCAAAAAAAAAACACCAAAGGAAAAGGACATTCACTGTCAAAGACCAACGAAGAGAGATGGAAAAAGGCGTGGTCGGACCTGGGATGGGACCCGAAAGAGGAACTTAAGAAAGTTCAACTTTCAGGTCAGTCCTGGACCCGACTCCAACAAAGAACAAAGGAGGAAGGCAAAGAAGAGTCAGAACCGGAACCGGGGATGAAACAAGACCAAACATAAATGGGATTTTCAAGTTCAGTATTGGTCCCAGTTCCGCCTCCGATAGAACTTTGAAAGAAAAATGCCTAAGGCAAAAAACCAAAGGCCAAAGAGAAAAAAGACAGAAAAGGGGGACCCATTTTGATCCAAATCAAAGTGGGATGGTTATGCAAGGCATAACAAATGGCGACTCAGCTAGGGAAATGGTTTAACCATTTTCATGAATCTGAAGGATTCTGCTACCCAAAACTCATGGTTCATGAACATCACAACTCCAATTGGATCAGTTATAACAAGCAAGGTAGAGCTAGAATCTCAAATATAAGTCCATCAATGGCTACCCCTGAATTAATGTGTATGCTTGATTGTGCATCATCCTTTCATAAGGCTTCTTCATCTTACGAACAACAATGTGCAAGATTTGACCTACATGAGTTGATTTCCTTCATTCAATGATATCCTAGGCATTGCTCCACTGCCAATCAGGCATCCATAGTCCCGACAGAGATACCTCTAGTTTTCCCACAGCATTGCTCTACTGCCAGATAGGCATCCATAACCTCGATAGAGATACTGGAATCACCCATTCATATTGAATCCTCTTCTTTTGATAATTCTTTTCTTTTCTTTTGGAGTTTTAGATATTTCATTTGATTCTTTCTCAATATGTCAGATGTTTAACATCTGATCTGGGTTGAAAACTACCATGGACCTCATAATTGCACTTGGGAGATCAGATTTTTCACTCAAATCTTACAACACCATAGTCCTGGGACAAATATACCCTTACAAGAGGAGATGTTCTTAATAATTTGTGATAGATTTAGGGGAGCTGATGAAGGTTACTTACTTGGCACCTTGTTTTAAAAATTTCCACAACTTTTATTGACAATAAGCATGAAACAACGAATTGAGGACAAAATCATCCAATCAGAAAACTTGAAAATATCTAAACCCCTTCTCTCCTAATGACCAAAGCATGCTTCAAATAACAACCCATCACTTCAAAAAGGGAAAGAAACAGATCAACCCCAAAGAAGAAGGCAAACGGAAAACAAAGAGCAAAGAAAACTCAAAGAGTAGAAAGGAACAAACAAAAAGCAAACTATTTACATAAAGAACAAAGAGCTATACACCAGGACTATTTACAAGCAAAAATAATTTATACAAATGCACCACCTAGCAAAATGCCAACTTCATGATTCAAAATAGTGTTTAAGAAACTATCCATTGACAGGCAAGGGGACAGTTAAACTACTCAATCAGAAAGCATTTTCTCCTAAGATCTCAGCAATCTGATAAGGACCCAGCCAAAGTTTGTCAAATTTCTGGTGACTGCCCTTCTTTTCACTAGCTTTGTCCCACAGCAGCACTAGGTCTGATATCCTAAAAGCTTTTATCTTGGCTCTTTTGTCAAACCATCGTTTGACAATAGCTTGATGCCTAAAGAATTGTTGTAGGGTCACATCTCTCTCCTCTTCTAATTTCAACAAAGCGGCCAATCTGACATCTATCCTATTGTCCTTAGAGTATAATTTTTGCATGAACTCAAGGATAGGTATTTGCAGATGGATGGGAAAGACAGGCTCTTGAACATATACTAGTTTGAATGGTGAGGTGTTTAAAGAAGCCTTAATCCTAGTCCGATCTGCCCATAATGCAAATCTCAGCTGGGTATGCCAGTCTCTAGGGTTATGCTCTAACAGTTTCTTAATCACCCCTAAGAGATTCTTATTGGTTGACTCTGCAACTCCATTGCCTTGTGGATAATAATTTGAAAAATACTTCAAGACAATCTTGTGATCATATGCCTAGGAAATAAATTCAGCAGAAGAAAAAACAGAGCCATTGTCACATACCAGAGCGAAGGGTACCCCAAACCTTGTAGTGATGCACTCGATGAGAAACTTGATCACTACCTTCGTTGTGCTATTTTTGCAAGGTATAGCCTCTATCCACCTTGTGTAGTAATCAATAGCAATCAAGATGAATTTATGCCCTGCAGTAGAGTTTGGGTTAATAACCCCAATGAAATCCAATTCCCATTGGGCAAAGGGTCTTATCTCATAGACAGACTATAATGGCATGGTTGCATGGCGTTCCTTTGGTGTAGGAACTTGGCACGTGTGACATGTTCTCACATGCTGGTGGGCATCCTTGAATACACAAGGCTAGTAATAACCAGATCGAAGGATCTGGTGTGCTAGAGAATCAGTGGAACCATGACCCGTGCCATGTTTCCCATGAAACTCAGTAATCACCTACTCGGCCTCTTGATGATCAAGGCATCTCAGGTATACCCCCTCAAAATTCCTTCTATACAAGAGTCTTCCTTTAAACATATAGTGTGAGCTTTTCAGTATCAGTGCTCTCCTCTAAGTGGCGTTCATTCCCTTTGGACACTGTTATTGAGCATAACACAGATGAGATCGGCATACCACAAGTCGTTCGGAAAGGACTGAGTAGTATATTGTTGACAAACAACGTTGTTACTAGCATTAGCCATATATTTAGATAGACCCAAACCTCATACCAATTTCATAGGGTGTATCTCTAAATCGAACTCTTGCAAGATGGCCATCCATTTCCCTCTTCTTTCTCCCAGTTCACTCTGCATAAGTAGAGACTTGACAGCAGCATCAGGAACTACAACAATAATCTAACTTCGAAGGATGTAATGCCTAAACTTCTTTACAGCTTGGACCAGTGCAAAAGCTTGCTTCTCAAGAGGTGGGTATCTAATTTCTGTGTTTTTGAAGGGAGAACTCATGAAAGAAATTGGCCTCTCCTCTGACTCTTCTCCTCATTGAGTTAATACAGCTGCACATGAGTGTTCGGAGGCAAAAGAATAAATATAAAATGGTCTCAAATAGTCAGGGCTAGTGAGGACTGGAGCTTTCAAGATGGATCACTTGACTTGAGAAAAGGCAGCCTTTGCCTCATCATTCCACTCTATTTTGGCATCCTTCCTCATCATTTCGTTCAAGGGCTTCAGGATTTCTACAAAGCCTATGATAAACTTCCTCACAAAGTTGATCTTTCCAAAAAAGGATCTCATCTCCTTCTTGCTTCTTGGCATGGCTATCTTGAGGATGGACTCAACTCACTATCGGTCGATGGCTATTCCTTTTTCTGAAATTATGTGTCCCAAGAGCTTCTCTTCGGAAACTCCGAACACACACTTTTTGGGATTTAAGGAGACTCCATACTGGATACATCTTTGAAGAACTTTGGCTAAATCAGTAGCATGATTCAGTTGGTCCTTGGAGAACACTGTTAGGTCATCTATGTAAACAATAATGCATTTGCCAATTAGATCCTTGAAAGCTATGTCCATGGCACGCTGGAAAGTGGCTCCAACATTTATCAGGCCGAATGGCATCCTTCTGTATGCAAATGTCCCCCACTTGGTAGTGAAAGTCATCTTCATCCTGTCCTCGAAGTCGACCATGACCTGATTATATACAGAGTAACCATCCAAGAATGACATCATTTGAGATCCGTTGACAGCCTGTAGGACTTCATCCAGAGAAGGAAGTGGGTAGTTATCCTTTTCTGAGGCTTTATTCAAATTTCTAAAGTCAACGCATAGCCTAATCTCCCCGTTCTTCTTACGGACTGGAACTAAGTTAGCCACCCACGTTGAATGGTGCACAGGGAAGATTATCCTTGTAGACAACAATTTTTGGATCTCTTTAGCAATTAATGGCTCAATCAAGGCGTTGACATGGCACTACTTCTATCGGAAGGGTTTAGCCTCAGGCTTCAAGGGGATAGTGTGAGTCAAAACCAAAGCATCAAATATCTAGAAATCTTCATATCCCTAAGCTATCGCAGCAATATCCCTTTTAAGTGCCTTCAGTATGTATTCTCTAATTGCCTCAGGGCAGGCCCTCCCTATATAGACATTCCTTGTAGGGCCAAAATCAGCTAAGTTAACTGTCTCATATTCGCCTTCCTTTTCTTCAACTAATATTTTCTCTCGAGCCCTTGAATCTGAGTCAAAAATCCTTTCCAAGGAAACCATTCCCTTGGGAATGTTATTACTTTTCAGATTAAGGACCCCTTTTGCCTCACAATCCTCAAGGCTCCAATCTCCCTGATCCTTGATGGACTCATCAATAATTTTCCCCTCAAAAACATCAAAGCTTGCTAGGAAAGAAAGGATATTTCGGTCATCATCAAAGACCTGGAAATTCTTGATATTGTCAGGAATAGTTGGGGTGGACATCAGTTCCACTGAGAATCTTTTGAATTTGGAGCCCTGCATAGGCTCCAAGGTGCTTGCAGCAACAACTAATGAATCAACTACCTAATTTTCTTCTCTAGGGATTAAGCTAATCCCGGAGGCATCAAAGTCTTCGATCAGGTTCCATACCCTGTTCCTATATGCTGCCAGCCTTCTATCGTGACAAGTATACTGGCTACACACTTGCTTGATCACAATTTTTGAATCTCCCTTAACCATCAAGGTAGTGACCTTCTTCTTGTGTGTGAACATCAGTCCTCGAGCTAGGGCTTTGTATTCAGCTAAATTATTAGTGCACCTGAATTGCAATTTGTAAGAAGCAAAGAAAACATTCCCTTTCGAGCTGGTTAGTACAATTCCAACACCACAACCGGTCTTGGATTTGGATCCATCAAAGGTAAGGGTCCACAATTGATCACAAGCAGGGTTATTCCTTTTGAAGTTTTTATGGATATTTGGATGGGATTGACCAGAGGTGGAACTTCATGATCTTTTGGACTAGACATAGGAAAATGATTATCTAAAGGTTTTCTAGGTACTTCCTCCAATTCCTGCTTAGTTGCATTATGTGACTTGTGGTTGTCCTTCTTGCAGTCACTTGCTTCTTTGGCTAACCCCTCAGGTTCTAGCATATTTGTGAGTGCAGGGGTGTCAGACAGACCTTGATTTTGCTCCTCATTAGTGTACTAATTTGGACCTGTTTCTAGAGTAGGTTCAATTTGAGGAGGAACTTCCTTTATCTATATCTCATTTTTGGTTAACATTGATGCTTCCTTGGCCTCAAATGAGAAGCAGTCTGCAATGGTCTCAGGGAAACTTGTGCCAGCTTCCTCAACTTGGGAAACCTGATTTAGAATGTCCCTGCAAGGCTGACAAGTCAATTCCAAATGACTTTGATAATGTACCCTACACCAGTTAGGGAGTAGGAGACTTTGCAGATCTACATCTGCCCCTAAGACTAGTTGGTCTTGTTGCAGCTTTCTAACCAAGGCCTGTTGATTTTCATCAATGGTGGGGTCAGATTTTTTTTGTTTTGACATGTCTTTAGCATTGAGAATCGAGAAGGTTAGAATTTCCTCTTGTTTATAAACCCCCATCTCAGTCTCAAAGTAAGCCACCTCATTGAGACAATCATACTTCGTGATGATATGCTTGAGGTGAGGCTCACTTTCAATTCTAATCTGATTAGGAATCCCTTTCCATGATAGCCACATATGTGAAAAGTAAAGGGCAAGATATCCCCCTAAATTTTTTATCAAATCTCGGCTTAGCAGCATACCATAGGTCTCAGGAATGTCCGCCACTTGGATGTCTATGTTTGTTAGGATCCTAAGATCTAATCCTACTTGAATGTGTACATTTCTTAATTCCCCTACCACATTAACCTCTGTTTTGTCAAGTTGAATGAACTTTTTATTGGTTTGAATGGGGTTTAATCCCAACTTCTTGCATATAGAAAATGGCATGACATTTCCTGAAGCCCCTGAGTCTAATAAACAATTATGTAGGTTCTTGCCAAAAATTCTTAAACTTAAAAGGAAAGGTGGAGTACCTACCTTGTTTTTGTATAAGGCTGCATTGACGTCCCCAGTAGGTGCCACCTTGCTCTTTCCTTTTGGCTTATCAGCTTGTTCTAGAGCTTTCAACACTATCTCCCTTTGAGCAGGGCACCATTTTAAGATATCAAAGAATGACAAAGAAGTTCTATGTTTCTGCATCTCAAAAACAACATCAAATTCTATATTATAACTTGAATTACTTTTGAAAACAACAAAGGAATTACCCTTATTATGGAAGTCAGGTGGGCCTTTTGGTGGAGAGGGATTATTATCAGCATCTTGATTTGGGGGGCCCATGTGATTAGGAGGTGTTGATGTAGTGAATGGCCCCTTACCCTGATTTCTTAGGAAGTGCCCTCCCTTTGTCTGAAAAGCTTGGGCATCATATGAATCCTCCTCTATTTCATTCTCTTCCTACCTTGGGAATGAGGGCCCATCCTCGAAGAGCTCATAAGTCATTGCAGTATCCATTAAGTCACCTCCTTTGTTGGAATTCCCCTGGAATGTGTGAGCATCTTCGTGTGCCATCTTGACCACTTTCTCCATTTGAGGGCAGTTTACCTTAGAATGGGTCGAAGTATCATGCAACCTACACCAATTGGTCATGAAGTTGAGGTCAGCCACATTTGCAGTATGTGCTCTCTCCTCATTTTCTTGATAGTTATGGGAAACTCCCCCATTATTGGGCCCTATGTTCCATTGTCTGTTGTTTGGCCTTTGATTATACCCCCTATTCTGACTCTGATAGCCCTGATTAGAGGAGTTCTGGCCTTGATAACCTCTTTGGTTGTAACTGTTGTTATTATGATTGGGGTAGTTAGCTTGGTTTTGGGAAGGGTTCAACCGGAGTTGAGCCATGTCATTGGTAACCTGAGATAGCATTTTCTTCAGGGTCTCCACCTCATTCATAAGTTGAACTGTCTTCTCACTTTCCACACTCTTAACAACAGGTGGCTGATCAACATAACTTGGAGTTCTAATTTGGTTAGGATGACCATGAGAACTTGGAGGAACCTGCGGTTGTTGAAAGAGATCAGAAGTTCCAGTGGCAAAGAATGGGATAGGGGGTTGGGTTTGCAACTCAGACATAGGGCCATAGTGGGAAAAAGACATCCTTGGGATAGTGTTGAATAAAGGAGTCGAGCTATGCATCTGATATCCTATTGAAGGGAAACCTCCTCCCAGGCTTCCTTGTTGAGAACTGACCTGCTGCTGCAACTTAATAGCCAAATGGTAGACTTTGGATAGAGAATCAATATCAGTTGTTGGATATGTCCTTTGCAAGAACAAACCTAGCAAAGGGTCTATAACCCTAAAGTATGCCTGGATAGCACTGTTCTCAATAACTAAATAGGGATCATGTAATCTCCTATACATTCGATGGAATCTAGTAGTGAATAAAGGCAAAGATTCACCTGGTTCCTTCCTTATGGTAGCAAATTGATGATATAAAAGAGCTGGATCCACATACACCCTAAATTAGTTGATAAAGGCATTTTCCAAATGTGTCCAGGTTAGAATGGAACCTTGTAGAAGATTAAGGTACCAATTATATGCCATATCCCCTAAGGAGTAAGGGAACAATCTGTAGACTACATCATGGTGAGCTATTTGAGCTCTAGTACAAGAATCCTTAAAAGCTTTTATATGCTCTTCAGCACTCTTTGATTCACCATGAATGTATTTAGGATAAAATTTCTTAGGGTTTTTGGGCATATCATGAAAACCTCCAGGGATAGTCCCCAATGGAGAGGGATTATTCTAAAAGAATGCCATTGGTGGCAGTAGTGGTGGTTGAGCCAGCTCTTGTATGGGTTGAATCGGTTGTGATGACAATTGAGATGAATTGGCAGATGGATAAATGGGTATCCACTGGGGTATTGGTAAAAATCTTGGTGGAGTGAGCGGAGCTAGTAATGGTGGTATGATGGTTGCCCTAGTTTTGTGATGCTTATGTCTTGTTGGGGTCCTGAGTTCTATAAAAGATGATGGATTCTGAGTTGACCAAAGAACTCTGTGGGGCCTTTCTAAGGAAGATGACCCAGCTTTATCAAGTTTTCCCTTCTAGGCCCTCCTTCTAGTGCTAGTTCATGTTGATGGCAATTTTGGCACCACAACAATGCAAACAGAATATTGCTACTCTGCTTCTCCTGAAAGAGAAAGGAAACACATGAATGCCTTAGCTCCCAAGGTCTTGGTAGTTGGGTCTCAACTGTGTTGATGTTACTCAGTGGTCAATGCAATAGTAATATTCAAGGAGCTTGCTGGTGTTGGGCTTTTGGATTGCTCCAAGATCAAACATGAAATAAATCCTATACTAACTAGGGGTTTTAAAGAAATATAAAAAGATTGATCAGGGTTTTGAAATAGAAAATAACAATACTTCATCCAACCTTAACCAGACTTGATAACTTTCAAGGAATTTACAAACTAAAACTGTAGAGCAAAATTAACTTGTGATTAACACACAGTATCATCCATTCACAGTGCTGATTTTAACAACTGATTATAAACTACCATTTAAGTAAAACCATAAAATGAAATTTTATTCCTTGAAAGATTTCAAAATCAAATGATTAACTTAAGATAAATACCGTTCTGGAACACAATATGAAGTAGATTTGAATCTGGTTACTTCAACTATGGGTTAGATAGATAAGCAACATTTACAAATCTAGCACAATCACCAGTGTACAGAAAATCTATGTCTTTAGACTGCTTCCATCTATACTAGAATGACTTTGAAAATACATTCCAACCTATACTGAAACCTAACTGCTAACCAAGAAGACAAGAGAAGCTCTCATTACTGAGAATCAAGATGGAACTCGATCTCCTTCTGCTAGCTGACTAACTCCTAATAGTTCTAACTTTAAACAATTTTCTAAACCTAGAAGTTCTAACACTAAAATTCTGGAACCCTTTACAAAGAGGCAAGAATTCCATATATATGTCTTCCTGAGAAGAATGTTGGTGCCTATTTTTAGGGTTTACAAAATATCCCATGGTGTCAGGAAGTCGGCGCCTAGATCTTTAACAAAAGTGGATTTTGCCATAAATCAAAATCCTTGCCACCTTATGTCAGTGAAGATTGTCTCCTGAGGTGCTCTATAGATCTTTTGTAGCTACCGCACTTATTTATGGCCTCTGTGTCCATTTTTGACCTCCAACGAAGCTACCTCAAGTGCCCCAAAATATCTCCATTAAGGCTGAGCTACCTCTGTCAACAGACCTCACAGCTATCCATTTGACTCACGACTTGATCTTCTCCCTCATTTGGCACTCTTCCCACTCTAGATCCACTCTCTACAAGCTCGTCGGTGTAGGGTTCCAGTGAGCCACAGTGGTCATACCAATCTTGCAAAGACCCTCGGCAAGACTGCTTCCTCTCACCCAGATGACATGGCAGCATCGCGTCCTCTCAGTGAGCCCTATTTCTGTCAGTGGGCCCCTCTTTTGTTCAGCAAGACATCTACCTTCGACAAGACGTCATGGTGGGCGCCAAGAGCTACAACGATAAGTTCTTTCACTGGCAGATTCGCTGCTATCAACGAGACCATCACTAGTCAAGAAGATGCTTCAGTGAGCTCAACACGTCACACCAAAGGCACAAAATATGTTGGCGAGACCCTATCAAGTCAGCAAGACCTATCGTCAAGATCCCTAAGAAATATCCTCATGCATATGGGCTAATCTTGCAAAACAAGGTTTCTGTTAGAACGATACATTAATATTATGCCTTTTACCAAAAACAAACTTAACTCTGGTGGAGGCAAAGCCAACAAGGGCATGGGAAGCAAAAAATTAAACAAGTCCCAGCAAAACTGGGACCGGGACAAAACCTGACCTAGGAACGACATCCCTCGCCTTCAAAACTGGAGGGTGCGAGGCCGAAAGAAAACCAGAACCGGGACCAGAGTCGGGGTGAGAACGAGCCAAGGAAATAATCAACATTCCCGAGTTCATACCTCATCCCGGATCCACATCCATGAGGAAACCCAAAATGCAAAGGACGGGAACAAAACACTGGCAGAGCCGGAGCAGAGCAATGAACAAGGTGAAACCCAGGTTGGAACCAAAATCCAAACTAGAAACTTCTCCAAGTTTTGGGTTCAGATTCCATTCCGAACCCACCTCTGATGCCATCCAAAAGAGGAGGAAGAAAGGAATAGAAAGAGAATGAGGAAAGGGGGAGGACAACCCCATGACCAGGCAAAAAGAAACAAAAGGAAAAGAAAGAGACAAGCAGAACCGGGACCAGAACATAACCTAGACCAGAAACTTTTCAAGTTTTAGGGTTTGGTTCTGGTTTCGGTTCTGAGTCTACCAGAACAAAAACAAGAAACAGAATGCCCAAGGCTAAAAAGAAAACACCAAAGGCAAAGGACATTCACTATCAAATACCAACAAAGAGAGATGGAAAAAGGCAGGGTCAGACCCGGGACAGGACCTGAAAGAGGAACTTAAGAAAGTTCAACTTTTGGGTCGGTCCCAGACCCGACTCTAACAAAGAACAAAGGAGGAAGGCAAAGAAGAGTCAGAACCGAAATTGGGGATGAAACGAGACCAAACATAAAAGGGATTTTCAAGTCCGGTATGGGTCCCGGTTCCGCCTCTGATAGAACTTTGAAAGAAAAACGCCTAAGGAAGAAAACCATAGGACGAAGAGAAAAAAGACAGAAAAGGGGGACCCATTTTGATCCAGATCAAAGTGGGATGGTTATGCAAGGCATAACAATTCATTCACCCGTTTTGAACATTCGTTCATCCCTTCCAAAATTTTGTTCATTCATTCCAAACATTCGTTTCTCATTTTGATTATTCATTTATCCATTAAGGGAACCAGTTTCATTGCCTAGAGATCTCATTTCATCATTTAGGGAACTTGTTCCATCATTTGTTAGGCTCGTTTGCTTGATTTAAAACAAAAAAATAGTCGGGAACCTAAAACCTCCTCATTTTTTGTCATCTAAGCACTTTCATTCTCTTCCATCCACTTGCAATTCATCCTTTAGTCCATTCACACTTTCCAAAATTCATCGCCTACATCATATAGGCATCTTTAGAGTATCTCTAGGTTGCATTGTTCATCATCATTTCCCCTAAACCTTGTTTTAAAAGGTTATTATCCGAATTGACCTAGGCATTTGAATTTGATTGTCACCCCACATATCAGTCATTGTCTTCAACGCAATCAATTTGCTTCCATCTTGAGGCAGATTCGGTGTTGTAAGTCATCATCATTGGCCCAATCAATCCATTTCCATCTTGAGGTGGTTTTGGTACCACAATCTATCCTTTAATCTGATCATCCAACGCTTTAAGTCACCTAGGGTGATTTCCAAATTGGGTTTAGGATCCCTTACATCAACCAATCCTAGTTCATCATCTAATCCAAATTAAACTTATCCAATTTATCCAATCAATCCTATCCAATTATTCTAAATGAGCTTATCCAATCAATCCTACCCAATCATCCAACCTCAATCCAATCATCCAATCTTGATCTTGATCTAATCATCTAATCAATCCTACCCAGTCCCATCACCCAATCAATCGTTCTTTATCTAATCCAAAGAAATATTCCACCTAGGTCATCCTTGCATTAAATCTACTCTCATTCTAATCCACCCATAGTTTTTGCATGCCCATTCAAACTAGAGCACAAACTAAGAAGCAAATGGCATAACAACAAGGTCAAAGTTCCCAGTTGAACATTTCTCAAGACCCTAATAATGAGGCAAACATCTCCCAAAATCCCACTAACCATGTGAATGCCTCTCAGGATCCTAACAATGGTGTGAACATCGCCTAAGACCCTCATAATGGTACTTCATCCAAATTTGACAACAATGGACAAAACACTTCAATACCTATGGATGAAAACATGATTAATCAACCTGAAGTGACTGTCAATGAATACCTAAGCAATCCCACTAACATCCAGATGACTGACCACCTCCTTGATGAACATGGGGATAAGATCCTCACTACTCTACTCATGAAATGAGTAAAACCACCATCTGGCTTTGACATGTCACAGTATACCAACACTCAACCTCTACTAGTACATCAAGATCCCCAAAATGTTCCCAAAAATTCCTATGTTCCTGAGGGTACACCCATAGATAACTAGTATCATCCTAATTTTGGGAATGTTGTGATACATCAAATTACCAATAATCCTCCCATTCCATTTGTTACCCCTACCATACCATATGATCCTTATGCTCCCTAGGCCTGTTGAATGCCACAAAGCATCCCATCTGCTCCACCATTCCCACCTCAGTATCCAAGTCAACCATCTGTTAACATTGGGGGCAACCCCTTTCTCACATTAATGCCACCACCAAGACATGTGCCCACAAGCAATCCCTTACCGACCCCTCAAGGTAATACTCCTCATCAATCCATTGCTTCGCAAGCACCATTGCTGCATGCAACCATCTCCTCACAAGAACTACCACAACATACCACTACCGTTTCAGTTCCCATACAACAACATCATCAACAACCCCCACAATAGAACATGCCACAGCAAAATTTTCCAAACCTATAGCAACACATTGTTTCCCATACACAACCTCCTCATCATACAACACAAATTACATCACACCCTCAACAACCACCTCATGGTGCTTCTACAACGGTCCCACAACAACATATCCCATCTCACTCGCCTCATCAGCAATCACATACACACATCCCCCAAAAAACACAACATAATCCTCTGGTGTAGTATCTCTACCATCCATCCAGTACATATACTACCTATACTAATCCAAACATCCATGTGACTGCTCAGAATCCACCACAAACACAACCACCTCCTTACATAAATCCCCTACAATCACATGTCAACCCATACCAATAGCAATATGATCCACAACAGCCTCCACATGTCACACAACAACCCAATGTCACATATAATTACCAAGCCAATCCTTATTATGCTCAACAACAGCTTGTATATCAGCAAGGTGTCTCATCCACATCCTATGTACAACAACAACCACCTCATCAACAAGGCACTCAAACTACCTCTTATTATCAACAACAACCGCCTTACCAACAAGGGGCCTCTGCATACTACCAAGCTCCATATAATGCTCCATCCACTTCATATTACCAGGAACAACCATCTCAACAACAAAAACCTTCTACCTCTTACCCATCATCGTCCCATCATCATTACATTAATCCCCAACTTGCTTACGCAAATCAGTATCAATCTACATCTTCATATGATCCATATGTGTTGCATCAACAATATCCACTTAATCTGTCCAATCCAACCCACCTATCAATAAATACCTAGAGGAACTCAAAGCCACATTGAAAGAGCTACAAGCGAGTACATCCAAGAAATCCTTCAAGTTTGATGAAATTTTCTCATATCTGTTTGATTCTTCAATTTCACTTGTTCCCTTTCTAAAGCATTTTGAGATACCTAAGTTCGACAAATATACAGGAACCAAAGATCCAAAGGCTCATCTACAAGAGTTTTATGCACAATGTCAAGATGTTTAGCATAGTGACAATTATCTCTTACATTTTTTCTCTAGAAGCTTAGGAGGACCAACCTTAGATTGGTTCATGGGTCTTAAGAAGATATTTTTGAATAGTTTGTCAAACAATTCTCCTTTAATTTGGAAAAATACATTGACACTCTAGGCCTCATAAAGGAGAAACAACATGATGGAGAAGCTTTCGCTAAATACCTACAAAGGTGGCGAGTTGTTGCTAGTCATATGAAGTCTCCTCTCAATGAAAAAGAAATGGTCACTCTTTTTGTGGCTAATGCCCATCCCAAGCTAGCACATTCTCTTAATCTTCATTGTGTTACTACCTTTGCAAAGGTTATCGAAAAAGGCCCCATCATTGAAAGACCACCTGTGCAAAAGGGAAAATTAAATTGTATAACTTAGATAAGGATAAGTCATCCAGTGAAAAATCTTGTTATTGGAATAAAAAAAAGAATGCAGTCAATGATGGCATCACCAACACTAAACATGTTCAAGTGGCCAATACCTCCTAGAACCAACAAACATCAATGCCTAATGCCATATCTATACCACAGGGGGCACCTCAACCCCCTCAACAATCCAATCAAGGGAACGGTAAACATCAATACACTCAGCTAGGAGAATCCCTCAATGTCGTGTTCAACAAGCTCCTGCAAGCCAATTATTCGATCACATATACTATGACCAAGCCACCCAATGAATCTAAGCCTAAACCAGATTGGTTTAAAGAAAATGAATACTATGAGTTTCACAAGATTAAAGGGAATACCCTAAATAAGTTTCAAAGTCTAAAAACATACATCCAAGATCTTATAGATTGAGGAGATATTCATGTGGATGCCAATTAGGCTTCATCGTCCAATGCTCAATTACAAATATATCAAAATGCTTTCCCTAAACATAACCAAGATCCTAGCACATCTAACACCAACCCAGGCTCTAACAATAACCATAATTAGAATAACAACACCAACAACATCAGTTACAAAAATGTACCACTTAATTATGAGGGTCTCATCACACACATCGAACAAGTGGAACCATGTGTGTCTATGATACATGTCAAAGGGAAAGAGCCTCAATGTGTTGTTGCCACTCGCCACATGTGGATCACTGTCCCTGGAGCCTCCACATCATCACCATCACCTCGTGTAAATTCCAAGTATAACATTCTTGACCATCTAGGAAAGATTGCAGCACAAATATCCATATTAGATTTGCTAAAGTCTTCTCCTATACACCAAGAAATCTTAACTAAAGCTTTATAAGATGCTCATGTCCCTAATAACATCGACCCCACACAATTCCAAGCCCTAGTTGGACATCTGTCATCAACCTACCAACTAGGTTTCAGTAAAAAAAACATTCCTACCATCAATGCCAACCACAATCAACCCCTTCATATATAGGTTCTCACTGCCCGACATAAGGTAAAGAGGGTCTTGATAGATAATGGCTCTACTCTCAATCTATGTACATTAAAATTCATAAATTAGGTAGGATATACCCACGCTGATTTAAGTAATCAGATTATCACCATCAAGGCTTATGATAATGCAGAAAGGGATTCTAAAGGGGTTATTGAGCTTCCAATTCAAATTGGTCTTGTTATACAATACACCACATGTCATGTCCTTGATTTGGACCTCCCCTACAATCTTCTCCTTGGTCGACCATGGATCCATGCCATGCAAGTTGTCCCATCCACCTATCATCAATGCTTAAAATTCCCATTTAATGGAATGGAAGTTATAATACAAGTTGATCCTCAGCCTTTTGAATATTTTCACTCACTTGAAGCTTCATTCCCCCATTCCCATTACTATCTAGGAGTTGAAATGAGATGAGTACAGACATCTTCACCCAATCCATCATCTAATTCATCACCCATCACCACATTCACCCCATCTACATTTGACTCCACTATCACCAAGGTCCAAATCATTGACAAGGGATGTGGTGAGTATGAAATGTGTATTGCTTTGAACGTGGCAACCATGCCACCCTTGCAACACACATATGTTCAACCCTCTGAATTTGCACCAAAGAAGGAACAAAAGGTAGTCACCTTAAGCTCGAAAAATGTGGGCACTAGCACTTATGTATCTTTTGAGTTACTAAAGTGTGCACTTGAAGATGATATAAGTCAATGGATATATCGAGAAGAACTTGAACCTACTCCTTTAAAATAATATTTTCAAGAGATGTACCCTTGGACCTCTAAGTACATTGAAAAGAATAATTATTAGGGGGGAGGTCTTGGTCTAGAAGAGCTAAGAAGAAAGCAACCAATCAACACTTTTGCACGTCCAAAAATTTTAGGCTTAAGCTATGACAAAAAGAAAAATGGTCAAGCAACATCAACTAGTACCTCTAACAATGTCAATGCAAGTGATGGTCTTTTGGAAGCTATACCAGAAATAGAATGCATCCTACATGCATACGATGATGTAGACCATGTAGACCTTTCTTCCATGTTTGAATGCCTATATGTTTGCACCATTAGCCTTTCCCTTCGCCATCCTGAGCTCATTGATTGGGACCAACGTGACAACACACCTACCAACTCACTTACCTCAATGGATACCTATGTACACCTCATGGGATTGGGGGAAGATGAAAGCCCTTGTCGCAAAAATAAGAAAAATAAAAATCCAAAAGGGTCACTGAGTGAAAACCTACTTGAGGCACTTCTTGATCTAGAAAAAGTTAAAACAAATGATGTATCTGACAGTGAAAACCTCAGTGAGGTGCCAGAAGATGGGGACGTTCATCTTCCCCTTGTAGGAACACAATGGTCTAAATGATCATCCATCTTGATAGAAGAAACACAAGAAATTAATTCGAGAACTGAAGAAGATCCCAAAATCACTTATGTAGCCAAAGCATTATTAGAAGAAGAATATTCCACCATCTCCATGATCCTCAAGGAAAGAAAGATCAATTTGGCATTGGAATATTCAGGCATGCCTGGATTAGACCCTGATTTGGTTGTACACCATCTAGATGTGCATCCTGATGCAAAACTAGTTAAGTAGAAGCTCTGAAAAATGCACTCGCAAGTTGCCTTATTGGTCAAGAAATAATTGGAGAAATTGTTGGAAGACAAATTTATAAGACCTATTCACTACTCTGAATGGATCTCCAACATTTTTCCAATAGCCAAACCTAATAGGGATGTCAGAATATGTACAGATTTTTGAGACCTCAACAAGGCGTGTCCTAAAGATGACTTTCCTTTGTCGAACATAGACATGTTGGTTGATTTAACTAAAGGACATGAGATGTTGTCCCTCATGGATGGTTTTTTTGGATATAATCAAATCAGGATTGCACCCAAAGATCAACACAAGACATCCTTCACCACACCCTGGGGTACATTTTGTTATAATGTTATGCCCTTCAGGCTTAAGAATGCAGGGGCAACTTATCAGTGTGCAATGACTATCATCTTTCATGATCTTATCCACATTATCATGGAATACTATGTTGATGATCTCTTAGGAAAATAAAAAACTAGAGCAGAATACCCTGCAATCCTAAGAAAGATCTTTGAATGGTTAGAGCACTACAAGTTGCGTCTAAATCCAAAGAAATGTTTGTTCGGGGTTATGTCAGGAAAACTGTTGGGCTTCATTGTCTCTTGCAAGGGCATCGAAGTTGATCAAGGAAAGGTTAAAGCAATCATGGATATGCCTCCACCACGTAACCTAAAATAGTTGAGAAGCCTTTAGGGTAAACTTCAATCCATCTGGCGATTCATTGCTCAGTTAGTTGATAAGTGTTAGCCATTCACTCACCTCTTTAAGAAAGATAATGCTTTTAAGTGGACTCAGCAATGTCAACTTAGCTTTGATAAGATCAAAGAATATCTAGCTCATCCACTAATTCTTATGCCACCAATCCTTGGTAAAACACTCATGTTGTACATTTCTGCTAATTTAGTGGCACTGGGGGCATTGCTAGCCCAACATGATGAGTCAGGAAAAGAAAGAGCCATCTATTACATTAGTTGTACCTTGGTTGGTTATAAACTAAACTATTCTCCAATAGAAAAAGCCCACCTCACTGTGGTTTTCAGCTCATAGAAACTTCAACATTACATGCTCAGCCATCCAGTAAAACTCATCCCCAAGGTTGATCCACTAAAATACCTATTATCTAGAACAATTTTAACTAGTCTCATGGCTAAGTGGGTCATGCTTCTCAGTGAATTTGATATTGAATATGTGGATTGAAAAGCCATTAAAGGACAGGTGATAGCAGACCGGTTAGTCGATGCTCCCTTGCTTGATGCACATCCATTAGTGATGGAATTTCCTGATGAAGAAGTTTTTATAGTAGCTAAGCCACCACGTGGACATTATATTTTGATGGGTCATATACACATAACAGATTGGGGGCAGGTATCTTGTTTGTCACCCCCCAAAGTGATTATATTCCAAATTCATTTAGACTTTCTTTCCATGCACCAACAATATAGAAGAGTATGAAGCTCTTCTCACTAGCCTTAGAATCGCAATCAAATGGAATATCACTTGCTTAAGAGTCTTCAATGATTCACAATTAGTCATCAAACAAGTCAATGACGAATTCTTAACAAAGGATGAGAAGTTGATGCCTTCTAAGTGCATGGTTGATGACTTTAAGAAATATTTCACCACCATTCAGTTTGACCAGATCCCTAGAATACAAAACAAAGCTGCTAACACAATGGCTACAATTGGTTCCTTGATGGATATACCTAAAGATCAGAAAAAATGTGAATTATTGATTGAACAAATTTTAATCCCTGCATATGATATCCCTGAGAGTGAGATGGTGTGTGAAATTGTAGGTCTTGCATCCCCATGGAATCATGAAATATATGCTTATCTCCGCGACATCCTACCTGTTGACCTTACCTGCAATCAATGTAAATCATTTATCCAATGCACATCCCATTACACCATCATAGGGGACACTCTTTACCATCGTGGATATGATGGAACTCTTCTTCGATGTTTGAATGAGGCTAAAGCCCACACTGTGTTAACAGAGGTACATAATGGTGTTTGTGGAGCCCACTCAAAAGGCATGGCCTTAGCAAAGAATATTTTGAGGGCAGGTTATTATTGGCCTACATTAGAGCATGACTCTTGTGACTTTGTGAATAAATGTTTACCTTACCAACAACATGTAGACCTAATACATGCTCCTACTCAAGATCTACAAACTATTGTAGCACCATGGCCCTTTTTTTAGTGGGGTTTTTATTTAGTTGGCAAGATATATCCTTCATCTTCTAATGGCCACACCTTTATTATCACCGCCACTGAGTACTTCACTAAGTGGGTGGAAGCTATACCACTCTCCTAGATAACGGGCACTCATATCTCCAAGTTCATCCTATACCATATCATCTATGGATACGACATCCCCTCCACCATCATCTCTGACAACGATAAACCATTCAAAAACTAGGCTGTAAAAGAGCTCTGTAACACCTTTCATATCCAACATCGGTGGTCCACGTCCTACTACCCCAAGGTAATGGACAATCAGAAGCCACTAACAATACTTTGCTCAAAATATTGATAAAGGTTGTTAACCGTATTGGCTGAGATTGGCACCTCCACATCCACCCCACCCTTTGGGCTTACTGCACATCCATTTGCACTCCTACTAGAGCCACTCCATTTTCCCTAGTCTATGGTGCTGAAGCCATCTTGTCAATTGAAGTTGAAATCCCATCTCTAAGAATATCTTTAAAGAATCTCATAACCAAAGAAGAATCACGGGTTGCTCACCTTGACCAATTGGAACTCCTAGATGAAAAGAGGACTAGAGCATACAATCACCTTCAGGTGTATCAAAATCATCTCAAGAGGAGTTATAACAAGAAATTTTGTCCCTACCAATTTAACATTGGGGACCTAGTGCTTAAAGAAAATTAGTGTACACAACAAGACTGAGACAAGAAGGGGAAGTTTGAACCTAATTGGTTGGGTCCTTATGTTATCACAACAAAGTATGGATCAAGGGCTTATCACCTTTCCACACCTAAAGGGGAACCCCTCGAAGAGCCTATCAATATAATGCACCTAAAGAGGTTTTACACTTAAATTAGCTGGGTCCTCCTATCTTGGCATAATCTGAAAAATACAAAAAAAATACAAAATCATAAAAATCCAAAAATAGTAAAGGGAAATAAATTTGTCCTATGGTGAAAACCACCCTTGGTGGTGCCTAGGATAAGCACGGTTGATGAAAACCAGGTAACAAGCATCATCTATAGAGAGTTTAATCATTATCTACCTTGTGTCCTAGTTACTGCATGTCTCCACATCCTATCTTATCCTATCACTTCATCCACATCCTGACCTTGGCCACTTGGTATCTTTTGATTGAGCATTGGATGATTATCTGCTATCTGTCATCTTGAGCTTTTATCCTCATCTGAGCTTGTTCCATTCCTCTGGTTGTCTCGTTGGTTCGTCATCATCTAGAGTCCTTCATCGTGTTAGTCTCCACTTAGATCTCCACCTGGTCATGTCAGTCTTTTTGGTCTTTGTCGAACTACATTTCCCCTGCGCTTTCACATAGGCAAGGCTATTTATTTGATCTGCCCCTGAGGCATTCTGACTGTCCCATAATGGTCATCCATCATTTGACTTCATTGTCCCCTTTTCATTGTTATCCATAGTCAGCCATCATTTGTCTTGTCTGAACTATGTTTCCCTTGTGCTTTCACGTAGGCAAGGTTGATCTTTTGATCCACTCTCGAGGCTTTCCTTTGCTTTTACTTTTATTTTTCATCATCTCATCGATCTCCATTGGTCCTCTTTCCACTTTTATCCATTTTTTTTCTTGAACTACAAGGGATTTATGCTTCCAGGTAGGTAAGGCTAATCTTTGATCAACCCCTGAGCCCCTAGGTTGTTAGGGTGTGTCAGTCTTGTGTCAGTATTTTATCTTTTCACTTGTGTCGTGTTGTCAAGAGTGCCCTTATCCAACTGGTTCTTCACAAAAAGGATCCTCTTGTGTCAGAAGATCTGGTTAATGACAAAATCCCTGCATCATCTGGGTCATCTTAGTTTAGTATCCATCATTAGTCTCAATAGGATGCTTCCTTCCTAACATACCTCATCAACCCCATCCACCCTTGTGATCCTATGGCTAAGGATGTTTGAATTTGATTTTGATCTTTTAATGTTTTTGGCTTTTGTTTATTGTTTGAGCTCCCTATTACAACTAGTCAAGGTTGCCATAATCTATCATATTATGGTGTGTTTTGATGGGTTAACGTAGGGGCAATATCTTAATAGTTTATTGTTGTTGTCTACCAAGTTGTTCCCACATAGTAGCCACCAGGATCTCCAAGATCCTATGTTATGTTGAGGACATCCCTTTGTGCTTGCGGTTATTCCAATACCTAGCCCAACCAAGGTCTTTGCGACTTTGGGGTGTTGGAATAACCTTGTTTGTTGAGTTTGTTTTATGCATTAGATACTAACTTTCCTTGGTTTCATATACCGTGGCACCTGGTGTCTTATGCTATAACAAAAATCAGTGCTTCGAAGATGGATAACTAAAATTAGGATTGCATTTCATAATAATTCTCTTTACATCCATTTCTAACCATTAACCTATGATTTTGGTTGTGCAAATATTCCCCTTCTCCCGTTCTTCTCAGGATATCTATAGTTTTTGACTGGTGCAATTTCCCATCATACACCCATCATACATCCATATTCCCACACGAGTCCTTATTGATACTTATGTTCATGTTGCATTATAGGTTCATTGCATTTACATTAGTATATTATATTAAGTTGTTCAAATTAATCATGATTGGTTCATTTTTATACCCATACATTATTAACATGTTACATACAAGGTCGCTTGCATCACAAATTGTTAGGTCCATAAAACATGCATCTCATAAGTCCATATTCATTATACATAAGATCATAAATCATGCATACTCATTATACACAAAACCATAAATCATGCATCACATTAGGACCATATCCATCATAGATAAAATTATAAAACATGCATCACATCCTACACATATCAACATATACCATCATAAAAATATCATCATCATAAAATCATACACATACACATGCATAAATAGAATCATCCATCATAAACATAACATAGTGTCAATAAGGGCTATCACATATCATATAAATATCAAAATCAAATAAAGTCCATCACATGGTCCATAATAATTTCCATCGTATACATCAAATCACAAAATAAAGTACAAGTACAAGGATCTGCATCACTGCTACTCTGTACTATTCATCCACCCTACACCTATCAAAATATGGTATCTTGTCACCTACCAAAAGAGCTGCCCACATCTAACCCCTGTGGGAAATTGGGCACCGGTCCTCTACAAGGGAGTGTCCCCTATGACTCACTGTATCCTCGAGTCTGTGTCCCTAGTGACTGGGATGGCATAGGCATCTGAGGAGTCTATCACACATACTAAAACATGTATTGTGCCAGATCTAGAACTACATGCTAATAGGTGATCATCCAATAGTTTGCCTCCCTCATATACTTGGCACTCTCCCCAGCCTAATATATAGTGGCATTCCACTCATGTTTGTACCTCTCTTGGTCTCTGGTAATAAGTCCCCTCTCCTGTGTCCATGCATCCTGAGCCAACCTTAGCTGATCTCTCTCTACTGTCAGTCATGTCACCTGCTCTACGGCCCTATCCCTCTCATCCTACATCTGTTCTTGCAAAGTCGGTATCTAAGACTATAATCTCTACACCTCTAACTCTACCTCCATCCCCTCACTCTGGGCTACCTATGCTCAACCCTGTGCCACCTCTCTCTTTGCAATCTCTGCCTCAGCCACTATCGCATCCCTCTCCCCTTGTAAGGTTTGCACCTGCTTTGTGACCCTATCTCTCTCCTACACCACCTATAATTGGGTCTGCGCTTTGCCCCTCTCACCCCAAAGGCCTTGCACATCTACATATTCTATGTCCCTCTCTCACTGAACCATCTCTAATCGGTCCTCTACTGTCTCCACCCTCGATCTCACCTCCCCTAGAGTTGTCTTTGTAGTAGACACCCTATCTTGGAGCTCAGTCTTCTCCCCCAATAGTCCTATCATCTGTACCCTCAACGCCTCCATCTCCCTCTCAACCTATTGTTGACACTCTACTTAGACCTACTCTGCTACCCCTCTAGACTCTAGTTGTCCCCTCACCTATTCTATGGTCATCATTTCCTGTAGCCTGTCTTGATCCCAGGTCACCCTGGACAACTCACTCCTTACTCCCTCCATCTCTACTCATAGCTCATTTCTCTCCCTCTCTGCATCACATAACTTTGTGGTCAAATGCTCCAGATGAAATCGTAATCCCTCTATCTTGATGCCTGCACTCTATGTACCTCAACCTCTACAATTCTCTGCCTCTACTCTACCATCTGTAACCTCACCTGGGCCACCCTCAACAAAACAACAACATCCTTAGCTGGTGCAGCTGGTACTATTTCCAATGACTCCACCACATGAATGTCAACATCCATCACATCCATCCTTGCCTCATCATGACCCTGATCAACTCTGCTAGCCACCCGAATCCTCCTTGGTTTTCCCCTCCTCCCCACCCTCATCTTTCATCATACAAATCTCACCTCCCCCTTAGGCTCCTCTCCCTCATCACTTATCCCTATCTCCAACATGTGGAGCACCTGCTATGCTCTAATCTTCATCTAGGCCCCCCTCTATCGTCTCCTCCTCGTCACCCTCCCTGGCTGTCCTCAGGCCTCAGTCTCACCCTGTGCTCCATCTTGTTGTCATGCAGCCCTCAGATCCTCCTACTCAGCCCTACTCCTCACTAGAACTCTCCTCTATTGTACTATGCTCCCTATGCCTGTCTACTTACCTACAACTCTCACCTCCCCCTCTGGCACATCCAACATCTCAACTTCTGACCCCCCGTCCCTCAGCCATGCCGCATTCATCTCTAGCCCTCTTGCATCACCTAACAATCCTACATCCATCCCCTCCTCTACCTCCATCCTCATTCTCTACCCCTTCTGTCATCTCCTCCTCCTCATCCTCTTTGGATGTCCCATGACCCTAACCTCCTCCTATGCTCCATCCTTCTTTCCTACACCCCCTACATCCTCCTATTGCCCCTGACCCCGGCTGCCTATTGTCCTCTCCACTGTTGTCCCCTCCTCTCTCTACCCTCTCTAGCCAATCGTCGCTCATCATTTGATCCAAACCCTAAGGCCCCCGCAATGGGTTGTGTTGGTGTAATCCTATCCCAATGGTGGTTGTGAAACCACCAAGCATATCGCGATGTCATTCCTACATCTACCACCCCAACAGACCTCCCCAGGTAGGGTACTAGCTCCACTAACTCCCAAGCTACTTTGGTAGCTCTTGGTGAAATATGAGTTCCCCATGGCCACTTGTGGCTAATTTGGCAAAACATGTCAGGACCTAGTGGGATATCTTGGGTAAGCCCAAATTGTCTCGCCACTCTATCTAGCTAGTGTGCCTCCACCATGCAAGGCTCCCTCCCAATCAAATAGTAGTTGCTCATGAAGTAGTCTCGATGTCTCATCTCATCCTCCCTCCATCCCACAAATCACTGAAACATGTATGGATGCCATACTATATCCTCCTCCTGTAAGTCATCAAAGAATCTCCTCCACTCATCCATATCCCCCTACATCTCATAATGCAAAGCCCATCCTTGCTCCTACCCGTACCACTAGGATATAGGCACCGCCTCCTCTGCCCGTCCTCCCTGCACCACTAATGGTCTAACAATACATTATGCTACCAGGCCCATACCTATAATAAAGTCATGTGTGTCACACTCACTACCTCTTGGTAACAAATGGCATGCATATCTTTGTATAAATGCACTAATACACATGTGCCCCATGAAAATTATCCCTCTCATCCCTCGACAATATGTTGAATCACCTTCATCAACCATAAATTGCAAAAGCACTTGCTCTGGTCTGGCATCAATATCCCACTGATCATTCCACATAGAAAAAGTGGTAGTGGTGGCACCCCCAAAGAAAAACATCAGTCCACATCTAACTACCCTCTCTGCACGGGAAGATCATCTCGTCCAAATAGCACAAATATGATGCAATCTAGCTCTATTCCTTTTGATACCACCTCACTCACTAGCCACCTTGTTATGAGCAACCTCAGGATATGCCACACATCCTCTAATGTAACATTCATCTCCCCCATCGAAAGATGGAATGTCAATGTTGTTGAACTCCATCGCTCTATGAATGTCGTCAGTTTAGCTTAGTGGGCTCTCATCGACGAATAGCCCAATAAATGTAGTAATCCTACCTACTCCAATGCATAATGGTCTACTCTAGTCATGGTCGCCATGGTCACTGTTAACACCTCCGAATATCTCTCATGGGTCTGCACCAAGTCGAAACTCTGCATCCACACCCTTCCACATGTTAGTTTGTTTACCTTTTTTCTCTCCCAGCCCCGAGAAAACATATTACTAATTTTTTCCTCTTTCTTCACTCTCTCTATCCTCTTCTAATTTTTCCCTCTCCTCTGGGTCCCCCTGGTTTGCTCTGGCCACCATCGCCCTAAGAAGAGGTGGACCCACCCCCACCTAGGGTGGATTCTCCCTTCATCAGGGTGGATCTGCCCTTTCTTGGGGTGGACCTGCCCCTCCCCGGGGTGAACCTACCCCTAGGTGGGGTGGACCCACCCCACTCCAAGGCAGACCTGCCCCCTTGCGGGACATCCCTCGCCCTATTGTGGGGCGAAGCCGCCCCCTTTGGGGTGGACCCGCCCTCCTGTGGGGAAGATCCACCTCCTTGCAGGGCAGACCCACCTCCATGTGGGGAAAACCCGCCCTACAGTGGGGCGGATTCGCCCTCCCAGGGTGGACTCGCCCTTCTGTGGGGCGGACCCGCCCCAGCCCGAAGCGGATCCACCCCCTATTTTTTACCCCATTTGGAAAAATACACTATTTTTTCCCCTAACCATATTTTTACCCTATCCCAACCACAAAACCTAATTTTTCAAATTTGTCTAAAAATTACAAAATACATTAAAAATGTTTAAAATACCAGAAAGGGTTTTGTTTCTAACCTGGCATGGGACCGCACACTCGTAGTCAAATCTTTGCACCTTGTCCCCCCAGTGGATAATGTCTGAGTCATAGTCCTCCAACATCATGGCTCCTTGTCTTCTTCCTCTCCTCTCCTCTTCTCTCTTTCTCTCAACTACTACCATGCTGAAGTGAGGTAATTTCTAAAATTACCTTATGTAACTTTCCCCCCCTTTTCACTAAAAGGGTATTTTTACCTTTTATTTAACTTTTTCTTCCTCCAACTAATTCCCTAACTTCCCAAGGCCACCATTTCCACACCGTACATTCGTTTAACTCTATTCAATTTCAAACTTGCTTGATTTTTTGAGCTCTATCCAACCATTCCCTCCATTTTCTCATATCGAGAAGTTTCTTGAGGCCCCTTTTTCTTCCCCAATCACCTTATCGATGGGGCATACCCTATCGTTTTCTCCATTTCCACCGTCATGGTCATTCCCTTGCAAAATTGGGGCATCACCATTCATTTCCCCTCTATTTGGGAAGCTCATGTATCTCTCCCCATGTTGGGGTATCTTCTTCTGGTCACTTCCTCTATAGAGTCATCTACATTTTCATTTCTTTGTAACACTATTATTCTAACAATATTTCGAAGAGGGGCAAAATGTAGACATTTAAATTTGACCACTTCCACATGGTCAAAATTGTTTACTCTATTTATCTATTTTGTCAATATTAATTAAAGAATTTATTTAATTAATATTTCATCTTCTTCCTAAGGTTCCTAAAGTATTTAATCAAATAATTAAATACTTTACCTTACCCTATTTTCCTCTCTAAATTAAATAAACATGTCAATTTTATTTAATTTAGTCATTTGGCCTTTTAAAATCAATTTTAAATTCCTCCTTTCTCTCTCTCTTTGTCACATCTTCCATAATCCTCTTCTAATCTGAATCAATTTAATTAATTCAAGATTAGGATGTGCACACCCTTAATTAGGGATTAATGTCACATCCTCCAAATTTTCCCACTTGCTTCTAATCCCCTGTTAATTTTCTTAATCATGTATTTGCACAACCATAATCTAATCATCTTGCCACATTTAGCATACCCTTTTGGTCAACCTCTTACATACTCCATATTTAGCATTGACCCTCTTTCCCATGTGAATTTTTAGTTCACATTTATTCATCCAAGATTCATCTCTTCCCCATGTGAATTTTTAATTCACATTTATTCTTTCAAAACTCCTTATCCCCATGCAAGTTCTAGAACATTTGACTTGTCACATCACTCACATGTGCCAAGGTCTTCTAGAACCTTTGACCTCTCACATCACCCACATGTGTCAAAATCCTACCCTTTTGGGAACATTGTCTTACCCACTAGATTCTTTCAATCAAATTCACATTTATTTCTCCAACTACTTTCCTCTTCCCCGTGGAGATTCTTGAAGAATTCAAAAATTTCTCAAGTGTCACTTTCATTTTCACTTGGGGACAAGAATTTCCTTTTTGAGGAAATATTCTCATCTCCCAATGTACTTTCAAGGTACATGTCCTTCCACATCACATGTCCTTCTTCCACTTCACCTACACCTCATCATATCCTTGGCCACTTCACTTTCCACATGTCAAGATGTGAGGGCTTGTGAGTCCTCAACTCACCATAGCCCTTCATCTTGGCCATGGTGGCTCAATCTTGACCATTGAATTCTCTAGAGAATTCAATTTCCTCTATAAATACCTCCTCTTCTAATGCATTTAGAACACTTAGCCATTTGCACCCTTATACTACCAAATTTCTCACTCACTTGCAAGCACTATCCTTCATTATCCATTAGCATTAGCATTAGCATCTTAGTTTAATTTCATTTTTCCATTGTAGCTTCATCAAGATTTCATTATCTTGCATCCATATTGTCCATCTTGTATCCACCCCTTCATTTTACAGCCATCCAAGCACACAAGTCAACAACATCAAGGGCCAACCAAGGAGCTGCACAAAGAGTTATAATCGTCATCTTGTTGTTATCTTTTCTTTGTGTTTTATTCCTTAGGCTAATCATTTGAAGTGATTCTTGTGTTTTCCTTTTTGCATTGTTATTTTGCATTCTTAAAATAGGGTAAAACACCAGGCTCACAATATGAATATGCAGGATATAGTAGATCAAGCATTTGGACCTTCTCAATTGACATTTATGCTACCCATTGAACAAAATGTGCCAGTAGATTCACATTATCATATGGTAATTTATGCATAATAAAAATTTATTTTATTATATTTACTAGATATTTAATTAAATTTATTTTTATCAAGTTTATATGTTAAATTATATCAAAATTTCTAAATAACTTTAAATCTAATTTCAAGTTTCTTGTAATCTTTTACAACATGATACAAATACATATAGTCCACATGGAGCAAAGAGGAGACTTGATTTGATTGATCACCCTGATAGTTAGATGGTTTTAAATTTTATGGACTATAGATTTCTAGTTTTATTTAAATATATGTGTTGTACTTGACATATGCATTTTGAACATGTTATTTCATAGACCATTTCACATACATTATATCGATTATATATGCACTTAATTATGATCGTGTTATGTTCATTTTGATGATTATATGCACTCATGTATGTAGATATATTTTATCTAATTTTCAAGTAATATGCACTATATAAATTCTTATCTAGAATCAAATTTCATATATATTTATAGGCCATTGTTTAATTAAGTTTAGACATGTCTTAAAATGATTAACTCTTAAATTTCAATAGTTTATCACATGGTTAGGTGACAAATTAAAACATTCCTTAAATATTTTAGATCATATTCATAATAAATTAAGGGTAGGCAATTTTAACTATTTTCCAATTGCAGCAAATATTTGAATCACTGAAAAAAAATCTCTCATTGTATGTATAAAATGTATAATATATACAATTGAAAAATTATATAAAATATGGTAAATACAAGACATGATTTGTATAAGATAAAATTAGAACGAGATAGTTAAAAAGTGACTAATAAGTTCATTGAAGTTCATACATCAAACAAACATATATAATGTATATTGATGTTTAATACAACTATATAACATGATGAAACATATATGTGCATGTAGATACAATTAAAGCTTATCAACTTTTAGGTCAAGACCACAAATTAATATTTACAATCACATGGCAGACCAACTTGATGAGACCCTATAAAAATAATTAATGTAAGTAAAGTAATTATAGTTTTTATGAGTCATTTAACTAAATAATTCATGCGAGAAAAGAAAAATATATAGTAAAAATTAGAAAATTAGATCTTATAAATTCCTTACAAATTCAAGTGATGTTTGTCATAGGATGGATTAAGGGTTCCTAAGAGAATTCCTTAAGGGAAGTTAAGAGAATGACTTAAGAGGATGCAAGAGGGTGGATTAAGGGGAGTTAATAGAATGATTAAAGAGATGCAAGAGGGTGGATTAAGGGGAGTTGATAGAATGAACTAAAGGGATGTAAGAGGGTGGATTAAGGGGAGTTGATAGAATGAATTAAAGGGGTGTAAGAGAGTGGATTAAGGGGAGTTGAGAGGACTTAAAGGGATGACTTAAAAAGGATTAAGCATCTCATGAACCCTATAAACCCTAAACCATAGGACCTAAAGCCTAAGAGATGAACCCTAAACCCTTTAAACCCATATATATTTGTTATTCTAAGAACCTCATGAACCCTAGGATATGAAGATCCTAAGCCATTAACCATAGGATATGGATTAAGGGGTCCTAAAAGGATGGCTTAAGGAGAATTAATAGAGAGACTTAAGGGGGTGCAAGAGGATGGCTTAAGGGTAGACATATGAGGATATGGCTTAAGGGGTCCTAAGAGGATTGCTTAATAGAGAGACTTAATGGGATGCAATAGGATGGATTAATGGTACATAAGAGGATGGCTTGAGGGGTCCTAAGAGGATGGCTTAATAGAGAGACTTAAGGGGATGTAAGAAGATGGAATAAGGGTAGATATACGAGGATATGGATTAAGGGGTCCTAAGAGGATGGCTTAATAGAGAGACTTAAGGGGATGCAAGAAGATGGATTAATGGTACATAAGAGGATAGCTTAAGGGATCTTAAGAGGATGGATTAATAGAGATACTTAAGGGGATGCAAGAGGATAGATTAATGGTACATAAGAGGATGGCTTAAGGGGTCCTAAGAGGATAGCTTAATAGAGAGACTTAAGGGGATGCAAGAGGATAGATTAATGATACATAAGAGGATGGCTTAAGGGGTCCTAAAAGGATGGCTTAAGGTGAATTAATAGAGAGAATTAAGGGGATGTAAGAGTATGGATTAATGGTACATAAGAGGACAGCTTAAGGGGTCCTAAGAGGATGGCTTAAGGGGAATTAATAAAAATGCTTATGGGGATGCAAGAGGATGTATTAAGGGTAGATATACGAGGATATGACTTAAGGGTCCTAAGAGGATGGCTTAATGGGTGTTGAGAGAGTGACTTAAGGGGATGCAAGTGGGTGGATTAAGGGTAGATATGAGGATATGGATTAAGGGGTCCTAAGAGGATGGCTTAAGGGGTGTTGAGAGAGTGACTTAAGGGGATGCAAGTGGATGGATTAAGGGTAGATATATGAGGATATGGATTAATGGGTCCTAAGAGGATGGCTTAAGGGGTGTTGAGAGAGTGTCTTAAGGGGGTGCAAGTGGATGGATTAAGGGTAGATATATGAGGATATGGCTTAAGAGGTCCTAAGAGGATGGTTAAGGGGTGTTGAGAGGGTGAATTAAGGGGATGTGAGAGGATGGATTAAGGGTAGATATATGAGGATATGGATTAAGGGTCCTAAGAGGATGACTTAAGGAATTAATAGAGAGAGACTTAAGGGGATGCAAGAGGATGGATAGATGAATGCAGTAAGAGGATTATGGCTTAAGGGGTCCTACGAGGATGGATTAAGGGGATATGAAATCAATTATAATTTTTTTATAAAATGACAATGAATTATTTAGTTTTATATTTATACTATCAATTAAATGTATCTAGAACTATATATAGTTACCTATCTCTAGATTTGAACTCTATTGTAATATATATGCATGACCTCTCTTTTTTGTAATGCATCTAGTTTTGTGAGACCTGAAACAAAAAATGATATAAAACTTTAATTAGGAAATGACTAAAGACAAATATATATAGACATGTATATGTGATGAATTTTTAACTACATATTGACTATCAATTAAATATATATACAACTATATACTTACCAATATTTATTTGCTTCATTGTACCATCATCATCATCTCTTTTTTGTAATGCACCTATGATTGTATAATGATCATCCATTGAAAGTGTCCATAACACTTTATTAGCAAGTCTCCCATGATATCTAACTAGTTTTATATTAGTTTCCATTCTTTCTTATCAAGTATTTTTGAAGCCAAGTGCCAAAAACAACCACTAAACTAGTTGGATACTCAAAGTTGTCATCATCCACTCTAGGATGTACCAAATTATGTTTTCTCTCAACACATCTAGCCAACCAATACTTTGTCTCCTCTTCATTCCCCTTAGGCGCAGTAACAACATACACATGTCCTACAAAAATAAATAAAAAATTCAATAAAGAGTGACTTATATTTATTTCACATATGAACATGCATACATATAAAATTCAATTCAATTTAATGTACCTTCTTGTAAGAGATTTGAAACGTGATCATAATCATCTGATGTGAACACTTGATTATCTTCAATTGTCGTTCCAAGTTGAACATGTGTCAATGTAGGTGTTAAGGCTCTTTGTTTCCATTGTTTGACCCATTCTGTATTTTCACACGCCTCCCAATCACTTGCAATACAAAATTGACAATTTTCCATATTGTCCACGTTTTTGCATTCAAACTTTTAAATGAATGTTATTTTGTAGATCCATTAATTGTTTCACAATCTTGTCAAGAAAAAAAATTTTCTTCAACTAACCAAAAGAAGCATCGAGTTATTGAGATCTCACTTGTTCTTGTAGATAATTTGGTATTGCACCAATCTACAATTGCATGTGCGCCTCTAAATTTCATAACATCCTCAAATTTTAGTTGCTCTCTAATAAGAGCTCTTTTCACACATGCACTTGATCCATCGTGTTCTCTCTTACCATGTCCAAATTCAAAAAACTCCACATGTACTGGATATTATTTTCCTTATGAACTCTACATAACCAATAAAACATTCTAGCATTCTTGAATTGACCCATGCAATTATCTGACCATATTAGATGTTCTCTCATTTGAATTCCTCTCTCTTTGAACTTTTTATAAAATATATCAAAACATTATTGAACAAACTTAGATGAATGTAATTGATTATCACTTACATGAAAATGGTACTCTCTCAAAAAATTTATATTATCTTTTCTACTATCATTTGCATGTCTATAAACAATATGAACAAATATAGCTACTTGCACTGAATTATAATACTGTGATTGAATTTCTTCTTGTGGAGCAAGAGTATAATTTTCAGCAAAATCAACAACTGACAATATAGTTCCAATTGGGAATGTGTTTTAAATATATAAACGAAATTGATTATCAAGCCAATGAGCATACTGAGAGTGTTTAACATATTTAGGTACAATCTTATCTTTAGATTCTTTAATAAATGCATGCACACAAAATTTTTCCACAATTAGCTCACAATGTTTTCCAAATTTTTCATCTTTTAAAGAATACTCTACATTTTAAATTTTTTGACATCCACTAATTGTTGTCCAAATTCATCTAAACTAATTTTATGCATACATTCTACTAACAATGAAAAGTTATCACATCTATCACATTCTCCAGAAATGTATGCTTTCAAATCAAATAATTTTCCATTAGAGGGTTCAAAAAACAAACTTATTATAAAATCTTTGATTGTTTCAAGTAGCATATTTTTTGGGAAATTTTTGGATGGTGTGATGTGGTGCTGATACGTGGTTGTCATTGATGTCAACACTATTAGCATTTGATGTTCTAAATGTTGTATATGTTGAGGATATTGAGAAAATTATAAGTGAATGTGTTCTAGGTTCCTAGTGGAACTGTGCAGGTTATGAAGGCATTACGTTATGTACGTAAGTGGTTAGTTGTTGTGGATCAAAGGGTTTAATTTTGAGTATGTCTAGATCATCTACTAGAAGTTTCAGACATCCACATGATCCAGTGAAGCTCATGATTGAAAATATTTTCCTGTGCATGTTCGGTTTTTCTTGTACTTGGCTGACATGTTGATGCTAGCATGTTGTGGATGTTCGAGGCATGATTAATTGGAGTATTCTTGTTTTGGAGAAGTGAATTTGGGTCCCCACTATGTTGTGGTTGACCTTGGTGGGTGCGCATTGAAAATTTAATTATGAATTTGAGCCGACATTGAAAATATATTATTTTCCTCTGGCCAACTTTGTTATGTTGAAATCTTTGTGGCAGATATATAAGAAGCAATTGTGTGGATAGTATGAGGAGCATGCGAAGTGTGGTTAGTGTGTTGAGTATGCGTTGTTTTCTCTTGTGTGCATAAATGTGAATATCATTGAAGAGAAAGTGTGTAGAAGGTTGAGCGAAGTATGCAAAAGTATTGTGCCTAATTGGAACTGTAATCAAGCTTGGACAGAAGCCATTCTCTTAGTTCAAATTTCTAGATGGTTTTAATTTGAATCTTTCTGTAAGATGGTGAGTCTTCTATATGTAATTGAGTAGTGAGCTCTAGGTAGTGATCCTGAATGCATGTGCATTCTCCTTATTATTTTCCTTTATACTTTTAATAGAGTATAATCTTGTGGACTGACATCCACTATGGTTTCTCCCTTAACAGGGTTTCCATGAAAAAAAAATCTTAGTGTTCTTTGTCTCTCTGATGTGTTAATTGCTTATGGTTAATTGTTTATTCATCAAATCTGAGATTAAAGTTAAGTTTTTAAAGTTTAAATTTTTGTGACAAATGATTCACCCCCCTTCTTAGTTGTTTTTCCTTGCTTTTTCCAACAATTGGTATCAGAGTTGGTCACAGGTTCAAACCCTGTGCTTGTGCTAGGGGGTTTTGTTGCAAGGTGTGACCCTTGGTCTTCCTTGCAACACTAATGCTTGGGTTTGTGACATGGTCTAACCGCCTCCTATGGTTCTTAACCAAAGCTCGTATCGGGCATTGACAGGTCAATCTTTTGGTGCAATGACAAGTCCAACAATATTAATACCACAAATGTCCTGCATAATTTGGTTAGCATCCAAAGTACATCATATATATCAAAAAATATCAAAATAATAATTAAATTGTACATGAGTCTTAAAAAAAGAGATTTGTTGTTTATTAATTCTAACATACAAAGGATTACACTTTTCGAATGATCTTTGACTTATGCTAATATTAAATGGTAAGATTGAATCATCTAAAAAAAATTATATAATGAAGTTTGAGTCATATCTTAGAGATGCTTTGGATGAGGTTCACGAACTTTGGAACCCACCCTTAATTTTAAGACATTTCTAATATTAGGTGATACTCTTGTATTATCATGCCAAAAAAATTTCAATAAAGATTTGATTTCATTAGTTAATTTCATGTCTGATCTTGGGAGTCTACCACTAAAACTCCAACATTGATTAATTGAATCATTTTCAATACTTTCTCTTCTTTTAGTAGCTCTTACCAAAGTTTTAGGATTTACTTTTATACATTTACTAATCTTACTTAACATTCTTTTATTTAAAGTTACTTTATTAACTAGAGTAGTTATTGTGTGCCCATTGAGGTTGCATTCTTATGCTAGATTATTTTTCTACCTATCTGATCAATAGCATTAGCAACACTAGATATGACTTGTTCTATTGAATCATCTTTATTTTTTGGTTTTACAAAAATGCCTAATTTTTTCATCACTTTTCTCATTTTCAACATTCTCATCAATTGCACCATGAGTTGACATTGAAATCCTAATTTCTTTCTATAAAAAAAAATTCTATATATTATATTTCCATAAGTTCTCATTTGTCTCCAAGATACTTTACCAGGAAGGTTATCTAGCACATCTTTTTCAATTGTAATAAAAACATTTTCATATTCATCCACACAAGGGGTTTCATTTTCATTCACGCAAGGGATTTCATTTTCATTTTCAAACACAAAAGGGATTTCATTCTCATTTTCATCAATATGAGTGATTTCATCATTTTTTGTTTAAATTGCATTATTTCTATTACCTGATTTTTAGCTTTCAGTTGAAATCAGGTAACCTAGTGTTTGTTTTTTCATGTTGTTTAAACATTTAAAGATAAACCATAAAATTGCTAGTTTCAATATGCATAAAGGAGTGATTGTCAAAGTAAATCAGATTACATTTTGTCATTTCAACGGTGCATTACAACAAACGAGAAAGAGAATCATGTATTCAAATGTAATTTATTTTATTGATAATCATTAAGGTACATGTCCCTCACAAGCCAAGGGAATAGCTCTCTTATTCAATGAAAATATGAAATAACTCATACATGAATAAGTAGAATGAAACAAAAGAGAATGTGCATGTAAGAATGGAACCAGTCATTGCATGTGAATGACTGGTTATAAGTCACCTGTTGTCATGTTGTTGCTACCTCAAACCACTTGTGTCCTTCCTAGCTCTGTAACACTCCTCACCCTACATCTAAATAAAACATGATGTTAGAGCAAGGCTCTAAGAAATGAATGATTCAATCCTTACATACACACCTATCTATGCATGTATAAACTGATCCATAAGTGCATTAAACAAAAACATCCAACATATGCATTTATTTTCTAACTATTTGCTTCATGTACAGATTTAGGACAAGTTTGATTATTGTTTCATTATCAGATCAAATACAACATGTGGGGTAAATGTGGCTCCCACAAGGGTAGAGCTCAACATGGTTTGAAAGAAAGGGAAATTGAGCAACTTGATCAAAGATTTATCTCTTATCAATGCATTAAATCAATATGGAATCACACTAGTTGATCAACTTTCTTTATCAGATTCATAGATGCATCAAGTTTAATTATGCATCAAGTGTCTTCATAGATGCATCAAGTTTAATTATGCATCTTTTAAACAATGAGGAAGCATTTCAGGTTGTCGTCAAGCCCCTCTCACCATAACCCTATTGGGAAATCACACATCACATAGGAAGGTGAGCTGTTAGGTCACCCACATATGTGATAGGTGGTTGTCCAATAAAGTTACAATGAGGAAACTGTGTGTAATTATTACACATAATAGAAGCAAGAACAATGGTTGAATCAATGTCATAGTACAAGTGCATATGAACAACAATCAACAATGCATGTTGATCTCATGAAATAGGGTAGCAAGGTAATTACACAGGGTGAGGGATCTACCCCCTTGCAATCAACATTGGAGGTATTGTAGTGTACAAGAAATAACACTATACAAGGTGAATATGTTGCATTCCACAAAATTGTGGTAGTTTTCATGACCTATGAGGTGAATGAGAAAGGAAATTTTTACTAGCCTCTTTTAATGGCCATAAAACAACCATGCCTTCCACACAACATGAAGAAGATAGTTATATAGGAGGGTAGTTTTCTACATTAAAGGGATAGTTGTGTGACAAAAAGTGAATATCATGGTCCCTGCACAACATATAGTCACTGTAAAGGCACATTCACCAAGCTTTGGATCAATTACAGTCATTGTTGATCAAATGAGCAAGATAACAGGGTAGTAGTATTCACAAATGGAGCCAAATGCAGCAATAAACAAAGATCAAAAGTCCACAAAATGGAATAGTGTTGATATTGTTGATTAAACAGTGGACATATTGAATCAAGGTCTCATAGTCATCTAAGAAAAGATAAGTGTCAATGATTAAATCAATGACAAGTATCAACGCAAATGTTCCATCACAAGTTCAAAAGAATCAGACAAGGTGCAATGATAAGGAGTACAATCATAAGAGAGGCACTCAAGATAGTCACCATAGTAGAAAGTACTCACCATGAGAGAGCGGATGTGAAAACATGTTAAGGGTTTATGTGCACATGTAGCTCCAATTCCATGAATAAATAAGGAAAGGGCTTTATGGTTATCTTCAAAACCTGAAAGTCTTTGTATGGAAATGCTTTCAAAGCAACGAGATCTTAAATCAAGGGATTAAGGTAGTGTGAAATGTCCACCAAATCATGGGCAATGGACATGGGCATATTACCAAAGGTACAGTCCTCTAAGTGGTGGAATCTTCATCATGAAATGCAAAGAGGGAGGGACATCATCCCGATTGTTATGAAAATGAAAGGCAATCAAGTGATAATGGGAATCATGATAGTATAGGGACATCAACCCTATTATCAAAACAAGAAAAGCATAACAAGAAAATAAGCAACAGTCACAAGGATGATTTTTTGTGGTTTCTAAGAGTTCATTGCATGAACATGGTTGTGTAATGGAATGTGTTAACAGTCATGAAGAGGAAATACCATTACAACTTGAATAGAAGATGCAAAAGCCAAAAGAATGAGATCATCTAAATAGGACAATGATGATATTTATTGTAAGATATTTAAAGGAGCAAGCCCAAAGGTTGAGAACATGTCAAGGGACAAATATGACACTGTAAAGACTCCATGGACAAAGACAACCTTGGGTAGAAAAGAGCGACAAATCCATCAAAAGAACACAGTAAAGAAAAGGAGCTTCAACCCTCAATCTTTGTCAATCATTGGAGTACAAGGTGACAACCTGTGGATGGAATAAGAAAGGGATGTGGTATGCATAAAGAACATGAAAGTCATCACCATGGGGGCAATGCATGGAAACAATCAACAAAGTTTATTGCAATTCCTTTCTTAAGGTCCTAAAAAATAACCAAGTAGAAGCAACTAATGGTGACAAAGGAAGATAGATGTACCCTGATGCAAGAAAGGAGCATTGTCCAAATAAGGAGAAGTACCATCATCTTAGGTAACACCAATGCAATAAGAATAGATGAAAAAAATAGAGTCTTATTATTGTCTGCTAAGGAGAAAGAAACCCAAAAGTGGGAGACAAGCAAACAAAATGGATTGCTATTGTGCTTTTCATGATGCCTATGTATACCATTTAATCAGTACTCTTCCTGTGAGATCTAAGATTTTCAATAGAAGGAGGATTTAGAGATCATATCTGTGTCTGATTGGTAAGGAGCCACTTAAGGAGGGATTTTGCTCATTTAATGTTGGAGGGTATTTCATTATAAAAGAACTAAAAGTTCTTTATTGCACAGAAAGAAGCAAGGTAATCACCGCATTTTTAGAAAACATTGAGGAATTCAAAAATGGAAAGCCATTTATGTGTCATGATAGGTTGTGGTAGGAAGCTGGTATTTTTCCTACAAATGTGGAAATTCCACTTGGGGTTTCAACATATGGTACAAACATTGTTTATATTCTACAAAAAGGTGAAAGAATTTGCAAATATATTCATTATTCTGCAAAAATCTAAGCTTTATAGAAAAAATCCAGTGACCCATGTGGTTTTTTTAATAATAGTGGAAGAATTCAACAAATATACATGCTACATGAAACCCAAACAGGGGTTTTTCATCAAAATGCAGAAATGAAGTAGAAAATCACAAATGCAAGAAGACCTAGTTTACATAATGAGGGTTGAGCCACATTTTGGATTTTTTCTTTTCCTATTTCCCATAAACCCATATGGGTTATTAACTTTATCAATGTTTGTGAAATACAAGAAGGAAACCACAAGATAATAGGAGGTGTTTTTAGAAATGAACATGAAAGACACATTTTTCTGTTCATAGCCACGACTAGTGAGCCATTATTTTCATGAAAAACAACATAAATACACTGGGTTTATTCAAATTTGCAGAATAATGAAGCATTTCCAAATAATGTCACAGAGATGTAAAGCAAAATGAGACATTTAAAAGCTTCCACTCAATATTTTCTTGCTCACTACAGGTGAATAAAGACAGTGCAAGGTCAGCTGGGAGCTTACCCGAGCTCGAGTAGTGATATGTGCAGAGTTTTGCCACTCAAGACTTCATGTCAAGCTTCATACAAGCTTCTCGTGGTGATTGTTAAATCAAGAGCAACAACAAAAAACAAGAAAATGAAGCAAAGGTTCATCAAAATGCTTCATAGTTGTGGCCTGTGAGTAAAAAAATGGCCTAAAAAGTGTGATAAAATGCAAGTTAATGCCAAAATATGCATGTACCTGAACTTCCATGGTGTTTATAAGCAAGAAATGTCAAAGATCAATTGAGTGCCAGTGCGAAATCATCATTTTTCCTGTGTTTCCCAAACCCTCATGGCGGCAAAGCAACATTCTCTAGAACATGCAAAGACCAAATGATGATGTTTTTCATCATTTTGGGCATTATCATTAGGGTTTGACCCTTGAGTGCCGATGGGATTTTTGTCCCATGTTTTAAAAAATTAAAACATGTGAAATGTGATGGGGACCGATGACCACATGTTATTGCCTTAGGCATTTTTATGCCTTTATTTCTTTTCCCCATTCTTTAAAAACCTTGCCAAGTCTTCATACTATGTTACATGTTATCACTTAGGCATTTTATGCCTTGGGGATTTCTCCTTTACTTTTACTCATTACTAGGTGTTGTTCAACATATAACAATGGAGTGTGCAATACAACAATGCATTGCCATGAGACCCTTATGTGATGCCTTTATTTTCCCAATGCCATGCAAGGTGGAATTTGCTTTCCAAGAGTCTTGGAGGTCGGCCTTATTGGCCAAGTGCTATTGATACTATATGCCTTTGCAAACCAAGGAGTATGACATGTGTGGGAAGAATGCAAAATATGGTAAGTTGACATTCAAAGTGCCTTAGAAGCTTTTGAAAGCTTTTTCCATAGCATTACATGTTACATTTTATTCCATATTTGAAGATATCATGTAAGTGATTTGAAAATCACTTTTATTGTGCCTTTTAGTGCAAATGTAACATAGAAAAATGGTGGGGCCCTTTGATTTGAGCCTAACTATAAAGTGATTTGTTAATTGATGTTTTATAAATCACTTAGCAAAATAACTATATTTAATGCTTTAAAATTCATGTTTCAAAAAACACACATATTGCATGATGGGGAATGTGGTCAAATGTTGAAATAGAATCAATGATGATTTGTAGAGGTGTGGGAAGTGTGAGATACTGTTTAGACTATTTTGGTGGATATGAGGCTAGATGGAGGTATTTTTGTCACACTTTTGGGATAGCTATTTACTTAGCTTGTTTTTTCTCCATGTAGAGGGCATTTTAGAGACTTCTAGAAGATTCTTTTGGGGCCTTTTTTGTTTCATCCAACCAGAATCTTCTAGAAGGACATGTGTTGGAGGTTTTGGTGGGTGTTGGTTAAGTATGTCCATTTTGAACATTTGGAGGAGTTCTTTCTTTTTCCAACTGAAGGATAGCTTGCATTTTCTTGGAGTTGTTTTTCATGGAGCTGTATTGTAACTCAGACGGGCCTATTATACAATACGCACTTTGAATTAATAGATTGGAGTATTTTACCTTCTTTCTTCATGTTTTATGGTGTCATTAATGGTTGATTAGTCTGTTTTGTGAAAATTCATTTTCCTTACAAACTTGTCCCATGTTTTATGCATCCATTTGATAGAAAATGCATGTTTACAAGTTATAAACCGTGTTGTTTAATGGTGTTATTGATTGTGAAATCTATTTTTCCTTTTATAAACACTATTACAGGCTCTTTGTAAATCACTAATGTGAACTATATTGGATAGGAAGTAGTGTGAGTTGGCTTTTAAATATTGATTTGAATGTGCAAGGCTGTCAACAGGTCTAGGTTTTTTGGTGTATCACCTTATTTTCTTTCTGTATTAAGTTTTTTTTTTTTATGCAATTTCTTACCCTTATCTCAAAGTTTAAAATAGTTAGGTGGCATCAAAAGGGGAAGCCAAACCTTATTACTAGAGGTCTACTTTCAAACAAGTCACCCACAACCTGAAAGCAGTCCCATGTTAGTCCAAATCTACTGAGTGCAATTAGAAAAGCTTAGCAAACAGGGTGTAGATTTGGTTTCCTAACAATTTCAACCCTAGAATTATTGATATCATCAATGGTGTTTCCAGTTTCCTGTAAATAAATAAGATCAATATTATCAAGACTTGGGTTTGAAGACATTTGGATAAATTGTTTGAATAGGTTCATTTTCTATATCATTGGTAGGTGGATTTGAAGACATACTTGAAGTTGTTTGCATAGGTGTTATTTCCATATCATTCAAAGTTGAAGTTGAAGGCATAGTTGTGTTTGTCTCCATAATTGCATTTTCTTCCATATTCACCATCTCCACATTTGCATCATCTAAATTCATCTCATCATTCATGGTTTCCTCTTCAACATTCATGGAAGTAGATGCTTCCAAATTTTTCATTTGATGAATCCTTTCTCTTCTATCACTTTATCTTTGTGCCTCCATTTCTTTATTTGCTTGAATTTTTTCGAGTGTCATTAACTTTCTAAATTTTTTTACCTTTGCTTTGATCCCATGGTTACCAAACCCTTTTTGATAACAAAACAAATGATTCTTAACCTATTTTCAAATTGCCTTCTCCTTCAAATATTCAAATAAAACTATGTAGTATGAAGATCCTTTCTTCTATAAACTTTGAAGTACAAAAACATCATGAATACATCAAAATGTTCTTGTAAAATTTTCTTGTGCTTGATTCCACTTTATAAATTCAACCCGCACTTGTCTCTTCCAACAATTTGAATAGAATATGCCTTGTTAAGGGATTGCACAAGACAAAATTGCAATAAAAAATGCAGAAAATGGTGCTTTTAGACCGTATTGTAGAAAAGGAATGTTGCAAAAAAATGTGCTTTATCAATATTTTCCAAATTTGGAAAAAACAACTAATACGTGTTATAAAATGTGTACGTGCTCTATTTTAGGAATACGTACGTGTTCCTTTTACCCAATGAGTAAATAGATAACATGTACACATTATATAACACATACACATTCTATTTAAATAACACGTACATGTTTTAATAACTCATATGCGTTATTAAAAATTTGAATCTCCAACCCATATTCAACCTTGGTTTTAGGCTCAGGAAAGGCTTGGCAACCCAAACCCTTAGCCTTTGACCTGCAACTTAAAAACTAAGGCAAATTGAAAAAAAATGCCCAAATTTAGCAATATGGTTGATGGACTTTTTTTTTTCTGAATCAATATATGAAATTAAAACCCATTAGATAACACAATGTCTAGTTTCCAAATATATAATTTCTATTAAGATTAGATTATATTTGTTATTTTTTAATTAATTTCTAAGCAAACTAGTCTTTAAACTTGAAATATCATGCTCTTTTTGTTTTTTAATTATTATTTTTGGTTAAGTTTCTTGTAAAAAAAAGAATATGGCATCAATCTTCAGACAATTTTCTACGCAATAGGAAAAAAAAAATTCAAAAAATGTTTGGATTTGGATCAATTATGTTGTCCATACACTTTGATTTTAAAAGAAACAACAATTAAAGACCAATAAAATTCAATAAAATAAATGTTCAAAAAAGATTCAAAAGAATTCCCCATCAAATCTTTCACATGTTGTTAGCTCTCTTTCACTCAAAGGAATTAGCAAAATACTTTTAATGGGTCCAAAAGTGGGTGTGCATGTGTGCATGGTATGGTAAAATAGGCAAAACTTTAAAAGTGGTTTTATACATCCCCTATATAAAATTTAATTTCACATTAGTGGAGTATTTGAATAAATTACATAATTGGAAACTAGATTCAAAATTCAAAATTTCATTTTACTGACTTTTTTTAAGATTCATTGTGTAAATGCCTCAAATTTTAAGTCCAAGTGTGACAAATTTTGAAAAACAACAAAAACACTTCCACTTTTTGAGTTTTTTGTGGACCCAACTTCTTGCATCAACCCAAATTGGATCTCGTTTTATAATCGAGGTCCCATAATAAATGGCATCCCATTTTTTTAATGGTTTGAATAATAAATACAAGGGAACAAGATCTCATTTACAAAACGAGATCTCCCATTTTATAAATCGGAATCTCGTTTCTTAAAATTTGAATTTTTGGTTAGGTTTTTGCCTTGTTTTCCAGTTTGGGAAAAGGCTTGGAGACCCAAACCTAAGCTTTGGACCTGGTTTGACTTGCATCTTGAAGGTCATGTCAGTGTCACAAGAAAATAGTGACTTTGGACATATGTTTGAAGACCCTTTTGATAGAATTTTTTGATGAAATTAAAACCCATTATAGATGAGATAGTGTAGTTTCCAAATATGTAAATTTTTTTTATAATTGGATTATTTTTTCTATTTTTTAATTATTTTTTGATAGAGAATTGAATTATTAAAGCTTGAGAAATAGGGGGTTTTAGTATTTTTAATAAACTTTATAAAATGTTTTTTTATAAAATAGATTACTGCGAAATGTACTTGTGAATAATTCTCTTTTCAATTTGAAAAGAAAAATTTTAAAAATGATAAGTTTAGGTCATATTATGCGTGTACACGATGATTTTTCAAAACAACAAATATGACCAATAAAAAATTAACAAAAAAATAAATAAAAAATTATAAAAAAAAATCAAAAACATGCTTCAATGAGTTACAAATATTTTTCCAAAAGGATTTAGAAAAATATGATTATTTAGGTCAAAATATGGATGATGTACATGTGCATGGTATGGTAAAAAATGTCTTTTAAATAGTGGTTTTTAGAATCAACTATTGAAAATCAATTTGTATCATCTAGGTATTGAAATAAATTACATATTTGGAAACTAGACTCAGAGTACTACATTTTATGATTAGTAACCTTTTTTAGGATTCTATCTCTATGTGCTTAAAATTTTAAGGTCAAATGTGACAAATTCTAAAAATTAGGGAAACCACTTCCACTTTTTGGACAATAAGTGGACTCAACTTCTTACACACACCCAACTCTATTAGGACTAGAAACAACTCTCAATCATGAGAAAAATGGGTGCAAAATGACTATAAGTGAAGCAATAAGATGTCTCAAAAAATGGAAAGGTCACCCCTTTTGCTAGGGCTAGTTGGATTGGTGACCCTACAACTTAATTTAGGTCACTTGGATGACCCTATAGTCTCTTGAGTGACTCTCCAATTGAAGGTTGGTAAGAGGTTTTAGAGGTGCACAAGTACTTGAAACCTAGTTTAGAGATTGAAAAAGATGGAGAATATGGCTAAGAAGAAATGATAAATTATCATCTAGTCAATTAAATTTGAGAGGAAGTACAATTCATGCTACATGGGTCATGTGCTAGACCCACTAGATCATCATTAGAATATCATGTCGACTCATGCAATTTTGGGCACTCACATGTTGTTTGATCATTTTCTATGGGAAAGAGGTTGTTAAATAGTGCACACATATGGAAGCACAACATGACGATGCTAATTTTGTGTGTATCACAAATGTATGGTCTAATCAAACACTAGCATGTGCAACCATGTGTAAGGAAGTATTATATGTATAAGTAGTGTTCTACAATTTTGAACAATGTTGCACTTAGATGCATGAGCACCATGTTGTGTGCATTAAGTGACGTTGAGGGATCAAATGAAGTGGGCATGTAAGGTTGTGCTTAAAATAACTAGTTCACCAATGGTGCAAAAATATTAGTCATGATTAGACAAACACCTTGGAACTAGAAAATTCTTAGTTTGTTGGCTTGGGTTGTTTTCATGATTACATATTTGATCTCACACCTATATACCTAATTTAAATTTTGGATCTAATGTATGCCTAAATACTCAATCTTTGCTAATTTATAGATTGTTGATTTTTCTTTGCCTCAATATTCTTTTATGAGACATAAAGTGCCTCATTTTTTTATATAACAAAGTAACCCAGTTCCCCCTTTCCTATACCCTTTTTATGTGGATTTAAAAGTATCTTAGAAAATACTACTTAACCAAGATAAAAATAAGATATATATGCTAGTCTACTTCTAGTTGGTCATTGATGTTTAAATTATTGATATTTTAACCCCTAGCTTGGTCACAATTTATTTATTTATTTTGACGTAAACGAGGGAAAATTTTAATAAAGGAAAAGACATAAGGACCAAAATTGAAAATGGTTTTTTTGAACTCCAAAGTTTCTAGCAAGAAAGGCCAACAAGATATCTTTAAACTTTTAGTTTTTAAGGATTAGCTCAAAAAATCCCGCCCTTGGACTTCAAAGAAACACATAACAAAATCTATAAAACACTTGCAAGAACCAATTACAAGATAAAAGGTAGCAAAGATCGAGCAATTTTCCTAGCTCTAGAATTATAGCAAAATCCTTGTTCACAAGTATTCAACCATTAGCATGTGAATATAGCCTACGAAAACATGATAATAAATTCAATCTATCATTGAAGAATCACCTTCACCTTTCATGAAACTTATCAATAGATTGTTCATTATGAAGAGACCAATTTTTAATGTTTAGTTATGGTTAAAGCTCTAGAATCCTAGTAGAATTAGAATATGATATTGTGCATTAGCATGATAGTAAGATTGTATAAGTAACATTGTGTTTCTAGGATTCTTCTTGGGTGAATTTGGTAGAGCTTCATAAATAAGCCTATTGAATCCCAAAAAAATTAGAAAAAAAATCTATAGAATTTGAGCAATAGACTATGCGATAGATTATGTAATATTTTCTTTTAGAAAACAAAAATATAACATGGTTTTACAATCTTTGTTATTTCATAAAATAAATGATTGCTTGATTATTGAATGCACTAGTTAGAAGTAGTCTCATTCATATGGAGGACTAGAGAAAGAAAGAAAAATGATATTTTTTAGTTAAAGTTCATATGGTTTTATTTGTAATAAATAGTATTATTTTGCGATTGTTTTTATTATGTAATTTGTGTCTTTGAAGTTGGTATAGTCATCCTACAAGTGTGTTAGCTATTCTAGTCTTTTTTTAAAGAAGCACCTTGTTTGTCAGTATTCATTTTGCTTATTTATAAAAATACTATTTAGAAATTTGAAAATATTTTTTTAATTTTTTAAAAATTTGTTTAATATTAGTAATTTATTTTATTTTTCCTACAATCTCAATTTAACATAAGTACTCAAACTCATAGAATAATCCTTTTTTCAACAACTTTGATTTAACAGAAACATTTAAATTTCTAGATTAATTTGAATTCAACAATTTTGATTTTGTGCATTTTATTTCTTAGAGTAAAAGAACTCCTAGTTTAGGTTTCCAACCCTTATGTAGATAGTCTTAGGACATTGACTTGATTTTACAAGATAAATCATCTATTAAAGTGGATGGCTCAATAACACCACATCATTCTCTGTTTGTCAAAGCTTAATTTTTTTAAGGTGCTTGTTAGTTTGTAAATGACATAGATAATAAATTCAATTTGTTAAACCATGTAAGGATAGTGAGTTAATGGCTCATAAAAAGACCGAGTGCAACTCTCTCAAACATGCAAGATGCCTAGATGCTTGTGCAATGTAGATTCCTTAATAAATGTTCCTAATAATGTGTGGAAGTAATAATGATAGGTCTAAATGATCTAACATGATCTTATTGATGTCTAAAATGAATTAGGGCTACTTCCTTAAATACAACATCAAGAATCACAAATAAAATGTTTTTACATCTTGTACTGACACACAACATTTATTAGAATTAGATCAAATCAAATCCCATAGTAAAATTTAAATTTAAAAATAAGAAAACCATTTTTATGAATGTAATAATAAGTGAGATCACTTCGAATGCAAATTTAATCTAAACTAATGAAAAAATAAAAGTGAGAATTAAAAAAAAAAAACTAATACTCGAATTATACACCTATTCTCAACTTAGAAAACATACAATTTATATACTTATTATGTAATTAAATAAAAGCCACTCCAATCAAAGTGGATAGAAAACAAAACACAAGGACATGGGTTTGCAATTTTCACTCTTAACTACATCACAAAATCATGAAATGAACATTACGATCAGGTCTTTGCCTTCTTCAGAAAAGTATGACACATATCTTGAAAATAATATTCCGGTGATTGGAAGGTGTGTGATCAATCTGGAAGCTAAACATTATCTTGACGGAGTGTATCCAGTGCAATGGCTTCTGCAATCGATCCATTTATGTGTTCCTCAACCAGACCACATCTCGCGCTTCATTCTTTCCATCGGAAGCCCTTCAAAGTTTCCCCCTCTTCCTGCACATGTAAACTTAACGGCTCATCATTGTCTTCACCAAATGCAAACACCATCATCTCAAAGCGGCTACTCCATGTCCTCCACAAAGAAAGGGACTGTCTGAAGGCCTTCACAATCCTTCAAAGGGCTATAACTCAAAAGGGGTACACTCCCCGCACTTCAGTCTGCGAATTACTCATTCACCGCCTGGGCTGTGCAGGGCATTTGGAGCACATGCGGGGTGTTTTGAGCTTAATGAGTGAGCCAACAGAGAATGCCTTCTGCAACATCATTATGAGCTACGCCAAAGCACACATGGTCGACGAGGCCGTAGGAGTCCTTAACGAAATGGAGGTAGCAAAACTCCCACACACAACCAAAATCTACAACATTTTGCTGAATTTTCTTGTGTATGATAACAAGTTGACGATGGTGGAATCACTGTATTCACAAATGAGGTCTGCTGGGATCCAACCAGATGTTAAGACCTTCACCACATTGATCAAGGCCCATTCTAAGGCTGGCAATATGGCTTCTGCATTGAGTTTGTTGAAACATATGTCGTCCGACTTTGGTTTGGCCCCCGATGAAGTGACATATAATACTCTTATGGCTGGGTTTATTCAGACAGATAGGATGGAAGAGGCCTTGGGGTTATTGAAGGAAATGGAACCAAATGGATGCACTCCTAATATTGTTAATTACACTACGCTAATCAACGGATTCTGCAACAAGGGCAAGAAGGATGAGGTTTCCAAAATTCTAAAGGAGATGCGTGGAAATGGGCTCTCTCCAGATACTGTGACGTTCAATACACTAATCGATGGGCTTTGCAAGCAGGCAAGAACGGAGGAGGCTGTTAAACTTCTGGATGAGATGCGTTGCAGTGGGCAGTACCCAAATACTGTGACTTTCACTACACTAATAAATGGGTTTTGCAAGCAAGGAAGAATTGAAGAGGCTGTTAAGTTTCTGGCGGAGATGCGTGGAAATGGGCTCTCTCCAGATACTGTGACGTTCAATACACTAATCGATGGGCTTTGCAAGCAGGGAAGAATTGAAGATGCTGTTAAGTTTCTGGAGGAGATGCGTGGAAATGGGCTCTCTCCAGACACTGTGACGTTCAATACACTAATCGATGGGCTTTGCAAGCAGGGAAGAATTGAAGATGCTGTTAAGTTTCTGGAGGAGATGCGTGGAAATGGGCTCTCTCCAGACACTGTGACGTTCAACACACTAATCAATGGGCTTTGCAAGCAGGGAAGAATTGAAGATGCTGTCAAGTTTCTGGAGGAGATGCGTGGAAGTGGGCTCTGTCCAAATAGAGTGACGTTCACTACACTGATCAATGGGCTCTGCAAGCAGGCAAGAATAGAGGATGCTGTTAAACTTTTGGAGGAGATGTCTGGAAATAGGCTTTATCCAGATACTGTAACTTTCAATGCAGTAATCATTAGGTTATGCAGAGCAAGAGACCTAGACAAGGCAACAGAACTGCTTGAAAAGATGGTAGGAGAGGGCATTAAGCCTGATGTTGTTACATATAATACTCTAATTTTAGGTCTGTGCATTATGGGGAGGTCCCAAGACGCAAGAAAGCTTCTGGACGAAATGGCTGTGAAAGGCTGTGCTCCAGATATATTTACATATAATAGTGTGCTCCGTGCAATGCACACGGAGGGAAGAGCAGAAGCAGCTATTGAGCTTTTTAATGAGCTCACTAGCAAGGGGTACATACCTGATGATTATACTTACAATATCATATTTTTCCTCTGCAAGGATGGCAACCTCAATGCTGCTCTGAAGTTCATATATCGTTTGCTTGCCAGGGATTGTCTTCCAGACGGTAAGACTTACTATGTGCTGGTGAAGAGGCTTTTAAGGGAGGGGAAATCTCATCAATCAACACAGCTTATGAAAGAACTGGAAGCAAAGGGCTTCTATAGTCAAAGCCCATCACATTCTGAAATCAGTTTCTCAAGAAATCAGTGATTCTTAGGCCATTTCTTGCCTGCTACAAGTAACTGCTCAAATCAGGAAATCACATTTAAAGAATATACTACTCCACTAATTGGTTACAATTTCAACATTTGTTCATAGTAATTGTTTTCTACCGCACAGAAATGGGTTCTGATTATTGAGCTCTATAGTATTCGGGATGTGACCCTGCCATCAGGACCTTGACCATAAAAAGGATGATTCATGCTACAGCAAGGGATACAAAAAGCTATAGTAATTTATAGAGACCAATTGGAGAAGCAATAGAATTTAGTGAAATTTGATGTAGAAGGGTTTCCATTCAGATATCATGACTTTTATGACACTTATTGATTGTCTGTATGACTGTATCTATTAGGAAAGGGAAAGGATATGGTAAAGCTTGCCAAGCAGTAACAGTGCCTTAAAAAGACAATGTCGACTGGCTTTCTCAAAATAGGAAAAGTGCAAGAAACCATCAGTGTCTTGGACAAGTTATTGGATAAAAACTAATAAATGAGCTTGAAATTTATATGCAACTGGAATATCGTAACTCTTACCAAGGAGGAAATATATTGCAATTTCTTCATTGGAATTTGCCATCATAGCCCGTTTGGTATCAAGCAGCATTTAGTTTCAGCGAGGTGACAAAACTTGAGGTGAGCTTTCTTTTCTCATGTTGTCAGGGAATTTTGTAATTGTCATCATTACAACCACATCAGTATAGGTTTGATCCTATTAATATTATGATTTATTGTAGCAAAATTAGCAGCAGATATGTTTATTCTTCGAGTTGTTAAAGTTTACATTAGAAGACTGGCTATAATCATAATTAGTGAAACACTGATGTGTATTTCCTGAGTCACTGACAAATAATATGTCAGCAGTAGGAAAAACCACCACTACTGCCACTGCTTCTGCTGCCTCTTCTGATGCCACTGCCAGCAGCAGCAGCAACAAAATTAAAAGAAGAAGAAGAAAAAAGAGAGAAAGGTTTGGTGGTAATATACATTATGCAACCTAAACAATGTTACACTTCAGTACGAGTAGTGTGAAGTCTAACTTTTGTTTTATAAGAGGGAATTAATAGGCCCGATTAGGGAGGCTAGAAAAAAACTGAGTGAGTTTGCGAATGGTCATTCAGTGAATCTGTACATTAAGTACAGACAACGTTGTTGACTCCACCACTTTTAACTTACAAATTGTATGTTAGTTTTGATTCCTTGCATTTTGAATCTGCCATCCTCAATTTGTTCCCCATCTCTAGGAAGAGTTGGATCCACCATGGAAGAAGTATCAACATATCCAATAAAAAAAACTACAAATGGAATATTTTCTATCCCCTGCAATTATTAAGCCATTAATAGTGCCTCTCTTCATATTTCTATTATTTCTTACACATGGTGAATCTCCTTGGTCCCTGAATGAGCTCTTCTGAATTTTGCAATCTCATGATTGCAGATATTCCGTGTCTTGTATGCCATTCAGTCTTCAGACCACCACTACATTGAGAAAACAGCTGTGCCCAAGCCTTTCGCAACATCAACATAGTTCAGTTGACAATCAAAATGGTGGAGACGTGGAAAATTGCCCTCTAAAGCCTCCAAGATTTCTAATCTGGAGTTCAACAAGGATACAGGATAAAGTTTTGTTTTCTTTGTTTTTAATTATAAAATGACTAACATATGCCATAAATGTGAATTTGAATTATTCTATTAGGTGAATATCGGGCAATGTTTATAACACCACTGTTTTTTTTCTTTTAGCGACCTTGGTGAGTTTGTGGATCAATTGTTGGAGTTGTGTTAGACAATTGGATGTAGCCCCAACTCTGTAGCACTCCAGCTGGTGGCAGGGGATTTTTAGCATGAAATATTAAAGTTGGCACAATTAAGTGTTACTGTGACTCTGGATATTTTGGGACCAGGGGGATCAAGGAAATGTCTGTTCACCTTATTTAGAAATAAGCTACTTTTAAGTACCATCTAACAATACATACACAGCCTTAATGAGTAAAAAAACCAGTATCCCTTTACCAAATGTCAAATTTTATAATTCTCACTGGGCCCTCTTCCATATTATATAATTCCTACAGCACCTACTGCAAATTATAAAAGTTTCTCATTGTGTTTTGGCTAGATGGGTCAGCGCATTTCTGTGGGGGCTTTGTTGGATAGAGAAGAATCAGTAGAGAGCTCACCAGAAAGGTGGGGAAATTCGCTTCAAAGCACAAACTCCATTTCATCTTCATCTGGGATTGTTATGGACAATACAAGAGCTTTGGACTTGGAGAACAAATTCTTGTTCAGCAGTAATCTTGTGAGAGAAGATTCCAAGGGCTACTCGTCTCGAGTATACTACAGATCAAATCTGAATGTGGGGGAAGGAGTTCCATTCCAATGGGAAGCACAGCCAGGGAAGCCCAAGACTGATAACATGCAGGATGTTTTTAATATTTTGCCTCTCAGCCCCCCTCCCTCTTCTTTTGGGACTCCACAGGGTGAAACAAAGTTGAGAGGTAAGAAGTCCAGGAAAATTCATGGCTCTTTTGTGGGCTGTAGTCCCTTCAATATTAAGAAGGTCTGGTGATGTTCTATCTAGTTTCTAGGCCTGGTTCCTAAGGTCCAGCCCAATGGGTTAAGAGACTTTTATAAATATTGTATGGATCAGTTTGTTTAGTTGTATTCTGCAATGTGCCTGGCATTTTTAACTACACTGCTTATTATTCCTTCCCTTCTCTTCATCTTTATGATGTACCATAAATGTTATTCTACATAAAGAACTTAGAGATTGAAATTTTTAAAGCATTAAAATTATACATACAGAATTTCAGTTTGGTGGACTGTAGTTTGGAAATGTATCTCAAATGCAGGATCAGGATGTATGTTAATTAGAAAATTACCCTTTGTTTGAGTCATTGCACCCAGCTAATAGCAGGCACTTTATGGCTTAATGGTGTTTTTGACTGCAGATCAGTCTTAAAACAACAATCACTATATTTATATGTAGTGGCCTTGCTATCCATTATCTACACTTTCAACACATTTTTTATAAATTGACACATGTTATTTTTTGACTGCAAACATAAGTGGTGGTTAAGTCCAGTTAACTGACTCTCTCTGCCAGATCTATAAGACCCAATTCTCTTATTCTACTTCCTGTCCATCCTGCCCGTCTTTAGAATTTCTAAGGTAGTGTTTCTATGAATGAGGCCTCGGTGTTTTTTCTTAGGGGTAGTTGTCACTCTTTTTGTCTTTTTCATTCTCATATTAGCCACACAAACTGTATTTCAATCAGCAACTCCATTTCCATGAAGACTTAAAGAAACCAATGCCAATTTACCAACAACTAAGGCCTTACAGATTTGTCTTTCGCGCTGAAGTGTCCTGTCTACCAGCTTTGCCTTGACCCTGCAGAAGAATCTTCCAGTTTTCCCTGACTAGGAACATTGACATTCTTCCTAACTCATTTGTCTGTTTAGTTTGTAGGTATGAAGTAAAAAGTGTTTTATGGTTGGCATGAGTTTTTTTTTACTGTAGTATTCAAAAAATTATTTCTAAAATCAATCGTATATGTTTTTTATGTTTTTTATCATATTCAGCAATTCATTATTAGGAAGAGGATCATTAAATGTGATCCAAAACGTCAATACAAAAACATTCATCGTTGATTTCAAAAATAATTTTTTTAAAATCTTATGATTTGTAAATTTTTTTATCAGTAAAACAAAATAGATTAGGTACTGAATTGATTTGGTTATTTTAGTTGTTCATTCTCCTTTGACAACGGTATTAAGTACTTGTTATTGTTAAATTGATTTATAAGTTAATATGATTTTTCTTAATACAAATGTGTAATAAGCTTGACTCACAGGTGCAGATTCATTCCAGGGAGCTTAAAATAGTGATAGTAAACTTGAGCCTTCATAGGCATTTCTAAATTACCTGTATGAAGGTGCACAGTTATCTCATTTGCATAAATTAGCAACACTAAACATTGTAGTATGGCACATCATCTTAAAGTACAAAAAGACGAGAGATTAAATCAACACTCTTTCTAACTCATTTGTTTGTTTAGTCTTTAGGTATAAAGTTATGAGTGCTTTGTGGTTGGTATGAGTTTTCTACGGTTTATGTAGTATTTAAAAGATTGTTTTTAGAATCAATTATACATGTTTTTGTATTGATGCTTTCGGACCACACTCAACGATCTATTGTCAGAAAGGATCATTGAATGTGATTCAAAATGTCAATAAAAAATATAGACAATTGATTTGATAACCACTCTTTTAAATGCTTAATAATTTATAAATTGATTTGATATTAAATTCATCTGATTCCTTTTAATTGTTAAAAGACAAGTTTATTAGAGAATGTTAACGATTTGAATTGTTTTAATGCATGTTTAATCACAGGTGCAGATGCATTCCAGGGAGCTTTAAATACTGACAGTAAATTTTTGTAGGCATTTCTAAATTGGTTGTACTAGGGAATCTCAGATTGCACAATTATTTCATCTCCATGCAAAAAGACAAGAAATTGTG
>VDFB02000015.1:297636087-297772457 GCA_007258455.2 Sequoia sempervirens | reverse complement strand
GAGTCTTTGTAATCTATAGTTTACAATTTTGGATGAAAAATGGGTTGTGAGTGAGTTTTCATTTCCATCATTTGGTATCTGATCCCAAAAGATCTAGGAAGAAAACATTGAGGGTCTTATTGATTTTTGAATAAAGATGGGTATTGTAGTCTTGTTCTCCATAAATTCTTGAAGGTTATGTGTGTTGCAGATTGACAGTTTGTGAAGAACTTGGATACCAAAATGTTGGGTAGAAGAAAAGGAAAGGAATCCATAGGTGAGGTGTTTGGAAGATGGTAGAAGATTGGAAGATGCAGCAGCATTATGGGAAAGAGAATCGCTCAAAGAGAGACAAGAGGAAATAAATCAGGAAGAAGCAAGATGCAGAATTTGAGAGAGAAATGGTAGAGTTGTGAAGAGATTTGGAATTGGTGAAGTAGTGGTTTGAGGAAAGGATCCAAGAGAATACTTGGTGGTGGCCCATGAGAAAGAGAGTAAAGTGGACTATGAAGATGATTGTGAGAAGGAAAAGGTTGGATGCCTTAAGAAGAGAAGATAAGAATATGAGAGGAACCCATAGAAGTTGTGATAGCAAAGAGTTTCCAAGTGAGCAACATGGACTAGAAGAGGTGAAAGAATCTCTCATAGAGGAGAATCTAAATAAATTTGAAATGAAATGGAGAGGATAAGAATTGTGGAAAGAAGCACTCAAAAGAAGAAACAAAGAAGTGAGAAGAATTTCCATGACTGAGGTATTCTTGGAGACATTTTGGTCTCTAGTTTTATTATCTAATATTGTGGTTGAGTATGTGTATGCAAGTGTGAGTAACCTTGTAGAAAATGGTAAGTGTGAGATAATGAAAGATGGGGCAAGATAAGCATCTAAAGAAAGAGTTGAATAAAAGAACGAGAAGAGATTAGCTATAGCAGTATGTCAAGAAGATTAGGAAGAGGGCATAGAGAAGTTGATGGCAGCAGAGGTAGATTGCCAAGTGCATGAGTATGATGCAAAGGTTGATGCTAAGTTTTTTCAATATGATGAAGAAGACTTCGAGGATGCAATAGAGTACCATGATGCTCTAGAAGATGTTTCAAATGAAGATAGAATAACCCATGAAGGAAAAGAATTGGCAAGCAAAGAGATTGAGGAAGTATAAAAACAAGAGCAGCAGGGTATTGAGCTAATAAATGTGAGTGCAAATATCAATTTTGATTGCTTATATGGAAACAAGAATGTTGCTCCACAAATTAGTAGGGAGGAGAGAAATTTGGAGTTATCAAAACTTGCAAAGGTTCATGGATATAAAGTGTGAAGTTGGCAAAGGAAACCAATCTATGTGGAGCAGCATATAAGGGGTAATCAAGGAGTTGGTTATAAAGGATTTTGGAATGGCCAACAAGTACAATGGATGAAGGGAATGAATGAGTACAAGAGGAAATCTAAAGATTGGCAAGTAAAGCGGCATAAAGAAGATGTAGTATTAAGGAGAAAACATCAAGAAGTACATAAAGTGTGGAAGGTTAAATATGGGACAGCAACAAAAGAAAGTGATGTTGTAGGACATAGTGAGGAATAGCCAATACAAGAAAATAGAAGATTTGGAAAAGAGGTCAATTCCAATGAGCAAAGGACCAAGATGAAACAAAAAGAGTACAAAAAGGGAAAAGGTGATGCAATTGAAGGGGATGAAACAATTACAAGAACATATTGGTAGGATGTTACAACAAACACAAGCACAAAGAAAGGTAAGCAAAGTGATTCAGATGTCTGTAATAAAGATGCTTTTGATACTTTGCATGAGATTGAGAATTTGAAAGAAGAATATGAGAGGGATGTTGAATTTAACATTGAATATGAAATGTATGAATGTGAAGTGTAATTTTGGAAGCTTGCATATGGGAAAAAGTATGAGAAGAGGTAGATACAAGAAGAAAGTGGAAAACAAACAAAGAAAAAATAAGAAAATCAGAATGCACAAGGAATGGGATGAGAAGAACAGAAAACAAGAGTGGACCATGAAAACATGTCATGATGAGAGCCTACAAAGTGAGGAATTCCAAGAAGGTGCAGCAGACAATGAAGAGATAGATGTTGGAGTAGCGGGAGCTAAGAGTGAGGAAGATGAAGAAATACTAGATGAAGAAGTTGTAGAAATGAAATGTGAAGAGGGTGCAGCATATTGTGACAGTGGAGGATACCTATGGGATCAATATTTGGAAATAGAAAAATAATGGATGGAAAATATTGCAGATGAAGAAATGAAGATAGATGAGACAACAAAGAATCCTACGATACAACCTCTAGCAGTTGATGAAGAAGTTGATAAGGTCATACAGGAAAAGGTAAATTTGTTAACACTCCATGATGATATTGTTTTGAATTTAGCTATTATGTTGTATGATGAGGAATTTGGGAAAGAGTATGGAATAATACAGATAGTTGTGAATAAAGATGTGGGGTGTGATAATTTGGACAAGCTAATTGCTTCAGGTGAGAAAATGATGCAAGAAGAATAAGAGATAGTAAGTTTAGATTTGTATAAGGATATGAATGATGTTGCTATTGTGGAAGGAAAGATGTCAAGGGTGAAAAAGATTGAAGTCATAGAAATATTTTATTTCCATATAAACATCTGTCTTGATGGTGGGACAAGAAATCAATGGAGAAGGATGGCAAGTGGAGATTGTATATTCAAGAGTGTGAAGAAAAATAGTGGGCAGCAATGCTGGAGAATTATGGAGGTAATTCCAAAATGATGTTGGAAGAAATAGAAGAAAAGGAATGGTGAGGAATAATTTTGATTGAGGACTCCATGTGCAAGAGCACGTGATCTTTTAGTCCACTGGGGAGTCTGATGTAGGAGCATCATCTCTAAATTCTTTTTTTTCTTTTTTTCTTGTTTGGAATATTGTGTAGTTACAAATTTCAGTTGGAAATTCAATTTTTAAGGAAGATTTCCATGTGGGATAAAAAGGAGTGAAAGTATTTTTATCGATAGAAATGGGTAGTTAGAAATTGCAACATGGAGTAAATGTCTTGGGGGGACCATTTCTTGAAATGGTGGTGGTAAGGTGCATGGAGAAGTGGTAGTAGGTTGCACCCAAGTTAGAGGGTGGTTACAAAGTAATGGAGAGACCACAAAAAGATAGGACATAGAGCCACGCCTCAAGAGAGATAAGAAGGCTGAGAAGGAATGAATTATTTGCAAGATTATAGAAGAACCATTAGCCCATGAAAGGAGAGAAGGATTCAATGTAGCACTAGTAGATGATCTCTCACACCAAACATAGCAAGCCTAGCATACAATGGAAAGACTAGGAAGAGGGAGACACAATATAGGCTAAGAAGATTAGCAGGTCGCATAAGGAGGATGAAGGAAATGTGGGAAAATTAACTTTTTTTTTGGCTTTGAAAGCTCAGCTTCATGACAAGTTCTCGCTTAGACTAGAGGTCATATTAATGTATATTGGAATGTAATAAGGTTGCACCAAGATTGATAGAACATGTGATTGGTAAGAAGAATAAAGAATGCAACATCTCAAATAGTGTGAGAAAAGGCATGATAAGAGCATGAAGAGGGGATTCAAGCCCAAGAATTGGGTGAGTGATAAATAAAAATCAAGAAAATAATGGTGGTAGAAAGTTGGATTCAAACCATGTTGTAGGAAGATTGTGAGACTTGGAACTGCATTGGAAGTTAGAAAGGAGTAGTTGGTGTGCAAAGAAATTGTTCAATGAATGGTGATGTTGTTTCAAGAAATCTTAATAAAGTTATTTGATGGTTTTCAATTTTGAGTATCTTATCATCTCATGGTGAATCAAATTAAATTGACATGAGTAATTGTCAATTTTAATTATTATCATTTATGGAGTCTTTGTAATCTGTAGTTTGTGATTTTAGATGAAAAATGGGTTGTGAGTGAGTTTTCATTTCCATCATTTGGTATTAGAACCCAAAAGATCTAGGAAGAGAACATTGAGGGTCTTATTGATCTTTGAAGAAAGATGGGTATTGTAGTTTTGTTCTCCATAAATTATTGAAGGTTGTGTGTGTTGCAGATTGATAGTTTGTGAAGAACTTGGATACCAAAAGGTTGGGTAGAAGAAAAGGAAAGGAAGCCCTAGGTGAGGTGTTTGGAAGATGATAGAAGATTGGAAGATGCAGCAACATTCTTGGAAAGAGATTCTCTCGAAGAGAGACAAGAGGAAAGAAATCAAGAAGAAGCAAGATGCAAAATTTGAGAGAGAAATAGCAGAGTTTTGAAGAAATTTGGAATTGGTGAAGCAGTGGTTTGAGGAAAGGAGCCAAGAGGATACTTGGTGGTAGCCCATGAGAAAGAGAGTAAAGTGGTCTGTGAAGATGATTTTGAGAAGAAGGAAAAGGTTGGATGCCTCGAGAAGAGAAGATAAGAATATGAGAGGAACCCATAGAAGTTGGGACATCAAAGAGTTTCCAAGTGAGCAACATGGACTAGAAGAGGTGAAAGAAGTTCTCATAGAGGAGAATCAAAAGAAAGTTGAAATTAAATGGAGAGAAGTGTAGAAAGAAGCTATCAAAATAAGAAAAAAAGAAGAGAGAATAATTTCCATGACTGAGGTATTCTTGGAGACATTTTGGTCCTTGGTTTTATTATCTAATATTGTGGTTGAGTATGTGTATGCAAGTGTGAGTAATCTTGTAGAAAATGGCAATCATAAGATAATGCAAGATGGGGCAAGAGAAGCATCTGAAGAAGAGAATGAGAAGAGATTAGCCACAGTAGTATTCCAAGTAGATTGGGAAGAGGGAATAGAGAAGTTGATGGAAACAGAGGTACATTGCCCAGTGCCCGAGTATGACACAAAGGTTGACGCTGAATTTTGTTAGTATGATGAAGAAGACCCCGAGGATGCAATAGAGTGTCATGTGCTCTAGAAGATGTTGCAAATGAAGATAGAATAACCCTTGAAGGGAAAGAATTGGAAAGAAAAGAGGTCAAGGAAGTAGGAAAACCCAAGCAACAGGGTATTGAGCTAGTAAATGTGAGTGCAAATATCAGTTTTGAATGTGTATATGGAAACAAGAATGTTGCTCCACAAATTAGTAGGAAGGAGAGAAAGTTGGAGTTATCAAAACTTGCAAAGGTTCATGGATACAAAGTGCGAAGTTGGAAAAGGAAATAAATCTATGTGGAGTAGCATATAAAAGGTAATCAAGCAGTTGGTTGTAAAGGATTTTGGAATGGCCAACAATTACAATGGATGGAGGACATGAATGAGTGCAAGAGGAAATCTGAAGGTTGGAAAGTAAAGCAGCATAAAGAAGATGTAGGATTAAGGAGAAGACATCAGGAAGGACACAAAATGTGGAATGTTAAATGTGGGACAACAACAGAAGAAATTGATGTTGCTAGACATAGTGAGGAGTAGCCAATATGAGAAAATTGAAGATGAGAAAATTGAAGATGTGGAAAAGAGGTCAAGTCCAATGAGAAAAGGACCAAGATGAAACTGACAGATATAGAAAGGGAAAAGGTGATGTGATTGAAGAGGATGGAACAATTACAAGAACATATTGGCAGGAGGTTACAACAAACAAAAGCACAAAGAAAGGTAAGAAAACTTATTCAAATGTCTGTAATAAAGAAGCTTTTGACACTTTGCATGAGATTGAGAATTTGAAAGAAGAAGACAAGAGGGATGTTGAACTTAATAGTGAATATGGAATATATGAATGTGAAGTGGAATTTTGGAAGCTTGTAGATGGGAAAAGTATGAGAAGATGTAGATACTAGAAGAAAGTGGAAAACAAACAAACACAAAAAAAAATAAAAAATAGAATGCACAAGGAATGGGATGAGAAGAATAGAAAACAAGAGTGGACCATGAAAATATGGCATGATGAGGGCCTGAAAAGTGAGGAAGTCCAAGAATGTGCAACAAAAAATGAAGAGATAGATGTTGGAGCTGCAAGAGTTAAGAGTGAGGAAGATGAAGAAATACTAGATGAAGAAGTTGTAGAAATGAAATGTGAAGAGGGTGCAGAAAATTGTGATAGTGGAGGATATCTATGGGATCAATGTTTGGCAATAGAAAAATAATGGACAGAAAATATTGTGAATCAAGAAATGAAGATAGATGAGACAACAAAGAATCCTATGATATAGCCTCTAGCAATTGATGAAGAAGTTGATACGACCATAGAGGAAAAGGTAAATTTTTTAACACTCCATGATGATATTGTTTTGAATTCAGCTGTTATGTTGTATGATGAGGAATTTGGGCAAGAGTATGGAATAATATAGATAGTTTTGAATAAAGATGTGGGGTGTGATGATTTGGACAAGATAATTTCTTCAGGTGAGAAAATTATGCAAGCAGAATATGAGATAGTAAGTTTAGATTTGTATAAGGATATGAATGATGTTGTTGTTATGGAAGGAAAGATGTCAAGGATGCAAGAGATTGAAGTCAAAGAAATATTTGATTTCCATATAATCATTTTTCATGATGGTGGGATAAGTAATCGATGGAGAAGGATGAAAAGTGGAGATTGTAAATTCAAGAGTGTGAAGAAAAATAGTGGGGAGCAATGTTGGAGAATTATGGAGGTCATTCTAGAACGATGCTAGAAGAAATGGAAGAAGAGGAATAGTGAGGAATAAGTTTGATTGATGACTCCATGTGCAGGAGCACATGATCTTTTAGTCCCCTGGGGAGTCTGATGCAGGAGCATCATCTCTAAATTCTAATTTTTCTTTTGTTCTTGTTTGGAATTTTGTGTAGTTACAAATTTTAATTAGAAATTCAATTTTTAAGGTATATTTCCATGGATAAAAATGAGTGAAAGTATTTTTATCAATATAAATGGGTAGTTAGAAATTGCAATGTGAAGGAAATGTCTTGGAGGGAACCATTTCTTGAAATGGTGGTGGTAAGGTGTGTGGAGAAGTAGTAGAAGGAGGTTGTGCCCAGGTTAGAGGGTGGTTACAAATTAATGGAGAGACCACAAAAAGATAGGACATAGAGCCTCACCTCAAGAGAGATAAGAAGGTTGAGAAGGAATGAATTATTTTCTAGATTATAGAAGAGCCATCAGCTCACAAAAGGAGAGAAGGATTCAATCTAGCATCAGTAGTTGAGTTGTCACACCAAACATAGCAATCCTAGCATACAATGGAATGACCAAGAAGAGGGAGACATAGTTCATGCTAAGAAGATTAGAAGGCCACATGAGGAGGATGAAGGTGATGTGGGGAAATTAACTTTTGTTTTGGCTTTGAAATCTCACCTTCATGATAGGTTCTCGCTTAGACTAGGCGTCAGATTAATGTAGATTGGAATGTAATAAGGGTGCACCAAGATTGATAGAATATGGGCTTGGTAAGAAGAATAAAGAAAGAAACATCTTAGATAGTGTGAGAAAAGGCATGATAAGAGCATGAAGAGGGGAGTCGAGCCCAAGAATTGGGTGAGTGATAAATAAAAATCAAGCAAATAATGGTGGCAGCAAGTTCGAGTCAAGCCATGTTGCGAGAAGATTGTGAGACTTGGAATTGTATTGGAAGTTAGAAACAAGCATCGCACGGAGTTGTTAGGTAAAGAAATTGTCCAATGAATTGTTATGTTGTTTCAAGAAATCCTAATAAAGTTATTTGATGGTTTTCAATTCTAAGTATCTTTTCATCTAATGGTGAATCAAATTAAATTGACATGAGTAATTATCAATTTTAATTATTATCATTTGTAGAGTTTTTGTAATTTGTATTTTGCAATTTTGGATGAAAAATGGGTTGTGAGTGAGTTTTTGTTTCTATCAACATAAGCATACACATACACATGCATGTGTGTGTGTGTGCATATATGTGTGGGCATGTGTGTGTGTATATGTGTTTGTGTGCATACATGTGTGTGAGATATGTGTGTGTGCATACATCTGTGTGTGCATACATATACATATTGATACATACATATACAATTTGATACATACATATACATAAAAAATATATGCATGAATATATATAACACACAGACACACATATTTGTGTGTGTACGTGTGTGTGTGTGTGTGGTGTGTGTGTGTGTGTGTGTGGCTAACCATCAAGTATAAGAACTACTTTTTTTTGGTGTGAAATGATGAAATGGTTTATATTATTGTTTTTTAATCAAGTCTTAAACTTTATGGTAGACATAATTTTGCTTCTTATAGACACACATAGATATATGTATGTGTATATATATACACATACATACATCTATGTATGTGTGTATACATATTTATGTATGTATGATATATATTTGTGTGTATACACATACATATGGATATGTCTATGTATAAGAAGCAAAAGTAGGTCAACCATCAAGTTTAAGGCATAAATACAAACAATAGGATGAATTATACACACATGGATATATGTGTACATATATGTATGTATATGCATGTTATATATTTGTGTGTATCTACATGTACATATATGTGTGTACACACACACACACATATATGTGTGTGTATACACACATACATGTATCTATGTGTTTGTATAAGAAGTAAAAGTAGGTAGACCATCAATTTTAAGACCTAATTACAAACATACTATAAATTATACACAAATAGATATATATGTATATATACACATACATATATCTATATATGTGTCTATATACATATATATATTTGTGTATGTATATATATGTATGTATGTATGTATGCTATATATTTGTATGTGTGTATACACACATACATATATCTATGTGTGTATAAGAAGCAAAAGTAGGTCGACCATCAAGTTTAAGACCTAATTACAAACATACTATAAATTATACACAAATAGATATATATGTATCTATACACATACATATATCTATATATGTGTGTATATACATATATATCTATTTGTGCATGTATATATATGTATGTATGTATATGTATGTATGTATGCTATGTATTTTTATGTGTGTATACACACATACATATATCTATGTGTGTATACACACATACATATATCTATTTGTGTATAAGAAGCAAAAGTAGTTTGACCATCAAGTATAAGACCTAATTACAAACAATACTATAAATCATTTCACCATTTCACACCAAAAAAAAATAGAATTAAAAATAATCTGTTTCAATGTGCTATATACTTTAGACTATCTTAGATCTAAATAACAAGGACCAACATCAAGTATAAGACCTAATTACTGTAATGCCCCGTCTTAATAACCTAAAGAATGTTGCAATTGTGTATAAAGGTGTAATAAAAAATATATATATATTAATATTAAGTTAATTAGTTGCATACATTCACTAAGTTACACGACGTTACACTACTTGAGTTTCCATAGACGACTTTAGTATTTCGCATTGCTTATAATTAATTAACATAAACATTAAAAATAGACATTGCATAACATTTGAAAACTCCATTCAAGATAGTATAAAGTACAAACTTGTTTCTTACATTGCATTTGATAAGATATTGCAATACTCATTCATCTGATGAGGTAGATCAAATAATAGTTACAATTTACATTTACAAATGTTCACCTCATAAACAATTGAGGGATGTTTTACAATACAAGTTTTACAATAATGCAATAAAGAAAATACATCTGTATCCAAGTATGAGCTCTCCATCCATGAAGCTCATGATGCCATGATCATAAACTGGGGACCCAACGGAGTAAGGTGCACATTCCACCCAACCATGTGGTACCCATAGGTCCACCCCCCGTGCTAGGAGATAGTAATATGGTTACCTAGACATAATCTACTAACCCTAGACACAAGTACATAACTAACTGATGGTTACATTGCTTCCAGATTTAAGACAATCGAATGTACTAAGTACGCAAGGTTAACCGTTATTTTAGGTGGAGTGTCATCACAATGTTGCAAAGGTTACCTTGGTGTTTCTTCCTAGGTTCTGGCCCCCAACTTGGGTTACCCTGGTAACCTCTTATGAAACCTGGCCCCATTTGCAAACTATTGCGAAATCGAATGTCTTTTGAAGAAACAAGACATCAATTTTCCATTCCAAGCCTTCTCATCTTATACTCAAGACTGAACTAGCTCAAGAGTCATTAAGTGAGGCATAAACATCTTGTTAAAGATTTTAATTCTAACTACTGTGTTGTTTAGTTATCACTGACTTACTAACTCTTTGTAAGTTACCTTGACACCACTTTGTGTGTCGGCCCTTACACAGAGCCACTCCCTTAAACATAACATAGGAATTCTAAGTTCTCTATCTAGGGTAAACAAAGTGCACAAAATTCAACATAAAATACTAGATATACCATAATGGACATCACAATTTGTTCACAAAAATTAGGTACACTACCCTAGTTTGTTCAAACACATGAAACCATAGTCAAATTTACTCCCTTGAAGAGACTGCAACTGGAAGACTTGAAATCACGTAAAGATAAATCTCCCCCTTTTACCCAATAAAAATTTAAAACAACTTAAAGCGAATACACGTCTATCATTTGGATATATTAAATCCAGTCAATCAATTAAAAGAGAGAAAGTATCTATTTCTAATTTTTCCTTTACTTAACAATAGTTTTCAATACATTTAATAAATATACTCATTGAAATCATTATATGCATAACTATTTAAATACAAATAAATTCTTATTTCTCATTTGCCCAAAATAAACTTTTCTACATATTATTTTAATCAAATATTCTCAATAACAAATGTATATACATAATACATATATATATAAATATATATATACATATTATATATATATAATATATATATACATATTATATATATAATATATATATACATATTATATATAATATATATATATACATATATATATATAATATATACAAATATATATAATATATTAAATAAAATACGAAAACCCTAAATCGGATTTCAAAATTGAAATATAGTAAAATCAAAAATCTATGTTTAACACAAAACGACTGCATTTTATACAGCCACGGTTGTGTACACAGAGTACACAACCCGCGGCTGTGTGTGTATGTGCAGCCCTCCCTGTATGGGGAGGCAGCTGTGAGACAGCTGCGCGCTACTTGTGAGGGCAGTGCCGGCTACCTCCACAGTCGTCGCCCCATATGGGGGCGGCTATGGGGTAGCCCACGGCCCCCTTAACATACATAACAATATTTAAAATCTGCATTTTTCTTACATATAAAATAAACGGACAATAACTTGCGAATTTTCAATTTCGTGCATACGGATTTTAATCCGATTTTATATGTATACGCCTATACGGCGTTTTCAAACATATATTCATATATTTAAAAATCAAATTCATTTCACAATCCAATTTAATATATGAAGATGTATATATACATATATATGTATAAATAAAATACAACAGGGTTTTACAACGGGGAAACAAAATAAAATTTCTAGAGGTTCCAATGGGGAAATTGGGGAAATTATCAGATTTCATCAGGGTTTTCAAAAGAAAATACACATAGAAATTTTCCATTTGATTTCAAAATTTATTTCCCATTTAAATAATTTCCCTTCACTAATTTAATCCTACAGAGAAGAAAGTTTTCAAAAAATTTGAAAGAAATCTACGAACCCTTTTAGGAAATATACAGTAAATAATTTTTCCCATGAAATACAAAGGTTTTAAATTAAATGAATTTTCCTCTACAGATATTCTTTAAAAAAAAAACAACAAATTAAAAAAAAACACAAGAGGAATACCTGTTTCCTAAAGCTTCAAAAAAAATTCGTTTGATGATGAAAACCTCTGTTGCCTGTAGCTTCCACAATCCTTTCCCGAGAACCAATACCCAAATTGCAAACCAGAGAACTTCCACAATTTTGCAATAATACCAAAAGCATAAACCAATTTTTTTTAATAAAAAAAAATATTTTTCCCGTGAAGAGAAGATAGAATAGCCTTTTGTGTTTTTCCAGATCCAAAATAACCTCCTGCAAATTCCTCAACAAACACAATAAATGCAATTGGCACACTTGTCGAGAAGAACAAAATATCTTTTAACCACTTCTCGGCAATCTTTCCTTTCAAAATTGCATGCATTTTATTTTATTTTAAATTTCAATTTTTAAATTGCAAATATATTTAATAGTAAAATATGCCATTTCCACAATAATATTTAATCATTTCAAATTAAATCTATTCACACACATTTAAACAATTTTATTTTATTTTATTTATTTATTTAATTAAATAAGTTTAATCTCTAAGATCAAATTATTTAACCAAACAAACTAGTTAATTTAATTAAATAACATGTAAAGCTTAATTTTTTTAACATTTAAAGATTAATTTAAATAATAATAAATTAAAGCATAATAAACCAACATTAAAATTCACATTTTTCCTTTCAAGCAATTAAACCAAACAGAAAAATACAAGACAATATATGACTCTGAACTAAAACAGACGATGTACTATGACCGGGTTATAGACTAGACTAGGATAAACCATGCTACTACCTCCCAATCAGTATTTCCATTGAGTCTTGACATGCTCAGACCTGAGTAACCAGGTGGAGTCGGTGTCATGTACCTGCAATCCTGCAACCAAGCAATAACATGCATATATATATAAACCATTGTACAGGCACACCGTGCGGAGAAAATCACGGACATCACAGGGCACTCACAAGCGAGTGATGCAATTCCGTTCTCCACACCAATACATGTCACATCAGACTAACGAATTAAATAATAGTTAGTCCATCATAAACATGTACATAGCAATATAATCATCTAAAAGAAAACATCTATGCTATCTCAAAGCATATAAGAAATCAAATATCACCATACAATGTATCATCATGTCACTAAGTGAATCCACTGTCACTCAAAACCAACGATCAAAATATCCAAACAAAGTACCATAGTCTAACAGTGTAAAAACATATCAGCAGAAAACATAAGCATAAATGGAGGGGTACTACAATTACAAACAATACTATAAATCATTTCACCATTTCACACCAAAACAAATTAGAATTTAAAATAATTTGTTTCAATGTGCTATATACTTTAGACTATCTTAGATCTAAATAACAAGGACCAACATCAATTCATGTTATATTTGAAAATAAAATAGCATTCACATGCATTAACACTACACAAAACTACACTTTGAAAATAAAATTATTAAAAAAAATCAATCTCAGAATTTTATTTTAATTTATTTTCTAATCCCACAATTTATTATTTTCTTTGTTAATTTTATTTCGTTATATAAGAGATGAAATCATTTTTTAATAAATGAGAAAATTTGGTTCATTCTCCAAATACTAATTTGATTTTCTCATAAAGAATTATTAGTTGGGTAAGACAAACCGTTGAATAATATCTCTAGAATGACTTCTACATAAGTAAATTAGGGAACCTTTTGAGACTCAATTTTTAAAATGGTCAATGTACATGATTTCACACCAATTGTTCCAACCTTTTTTGGCATTCATATTTAAGTAATCTTTTCTTGATTTAAAATCATATTGCACTCACACAACTTTGTCATGCCCCCACCATGTTCAAATTGCAACAATAAAATTATGGGAAAAAAACCTAAGTAAATAAATAATAATAATAGCATCTGCAAGGGGTGGACTTGGAGAAAAAAAGGTTCAGCAACTAGCAAGAAGAAAAAGGCCACCTAAGAAAATAAGAATAAATTACCTTCTATTAAATGCAAGGGTCAATCCAAGTTTATTTAGAGAAGCAATGATTCCTAAATTTACTAATACTTAGCAGTACTCCCTAAAAAAGGATAATTAATGTGATTTGTAAACAATGCTTATGTTAAGGGGATGTTAGTTTTCAATAGTTTGTTCATGAAATCAACCCTTTATAGAAGAGGCACCTCCATTCCTAAGGCATGCAATGGGGATATATGATGAAAGTCACATCATCTACAAGAGACAATAAGGAATGAAATCACTAGTTTGATATGGAAGATCATAAAATATAATAAAATATGCATTCAAAAAAGTAGCATCTATTGATCCCATAAGTGATTGATGTGCAATGGTTGCATATGCATTTAATTTATAATATTTTCTAGTCATATAAGTATATATAGATGAAACGGTGAAAAATAGATTGGGGGGTTAAAATGTGATATGATGAACCAATTAGGAACCTATTTTCCTCTATTTCATTGGGAAATGAGATACCTACAAATAATTTACTAACAACCCTTAGGTGAATCAACTCAAAGTGAGAATCTTCTTATTTCCTTATGACTGAAGGACGGGGGTCAAGGTCAAACAACACTTTGGGGAGAAAAACTAAAAATGGCATAGCAACACCAAAATGCAATCTAACACTTGAAATTTGAAGGTTAAACTCAATATTTGCATAACCAGAAAATAGAATGCAAATCTAAGAAGGGAAAAAACATGTGTACCAGTCACCAAAAGAGCTTTTTGTAGGTTGATCTAAGACTCATTTTCCCATGAGTGAATGGGTCCAAGTACAGGGGTTGCAACAATCTTTCGAGAGCCTTTGGTGCAGATCTGAAGCTTCTAATTTCTCCAAGTTTCAGTGTCGAAAATTCAAAAATATGATTTGTAGGTAATATTATATGATTTGACAACTTTGAAAAAAATTTACAACTTTGTAAATCTTTCTCTTCAAAAGGTCTTCAAGTCTTCTCCAACCTAAATCTATAATCACACATAAAAGAGAAAAAAAATGTTTTTTTGGTTGAATAGGGGTTTGCCTTGGTCAAACCCTATTTTGGTAATCAAACCTTGAAATAAAATAATGAAATGAAAGATGGAATGAAGAATGAACAAATTTATGTTGCCACTCAACAAACCCTTGAATGAAACCTTGATAATGGAGATCTTAGTAGGTCTACAACTTGCAAGAAATGGTTGAATTGGAAGTATATCTTGACACTTGAATCTTTCTTGAAATGATACTTTGAATGCTTGACTTGATCATGAAACCTACATCACAATGTTAGCTCCAAAAACATACATGATGCAAGAAGACTTTGACATGATGAATAGATATTGAATTCTATAATAAATCTCTGATATTTCTGCTCTTGAATGCTCTTGACCATCAACTTTAGCTCTTATGAAGTCACATAAAAATTATAGGTGAAACTTAGTGAAATTACCTTGTATTTATAGGGTATGTATTCTTAATTTCCCAAAATTCAAATATCACAAGGCTCTACATTGAATTATAGATTTGAAAACATTAAAATATTGCCAAAAACATAATTTAAATTTAGGTCCAAAGGTTTAGGGAGGACCCATTCGCCCATGGGAAAATGGGTCCCAGGTCCATAAATGTGGAACATACATTGCTCAATGTAAAGTGTTATTTTTAGACATTAATTATTGTTGGGTTTCCCCTTTAGAAAATATAATTTATTAGGTTGGTAAATGAATTAAAGGGTCAATTAAGGCATAATTAAGCTCAATTTAATTAATAGGGCCCAAATAAGTGTGTGAATGTAAAGGGGTACATTCAACAACACTAAATTAAGGAAATATTAAGTCTAATTTAAATAAAAAGGGCCCAAACAAGTGAGAAAATGTAAAGGGTTAAATTTTTCTACACTATATTTAGCCCCCACTTTAGTGAGAGTATGACCCTACATCAAACTCACACTAAATTAATCAAGAGAGGTCTAATTGTACACTCGTTGGAAGGATAAGATGAAAAAGATCAAGGAGGATGATCAAGCCTCCAAGATCTAAGATCTCATGGTAAAACCAACAAAGGCACAAGGAGACACATGCCTATGTTAAACATATATATGTATGTAGCAATGACAAGATACTCAATCTTACAATGCCAAAGACTCAAAGGAAGAGAAAAAAAAAAAAAGGAAAAGAGATAGATCAATCCTTGACTATCCAACACGATGTGGAAAACACCTCAAATATTTGTCTAAAAATGTTTACAAGTGGAACTCATTGTCCACTATACAAACAACAATGCATGCTCACATAGGCTAGTGAAATCTGTTGTCCACTAGGTGAGCCCCCAAGGGTGGAAAATGAGATAATTTTATTAAGCTCCCATACCATACCAAATTTATACTTCTAATAATTTTAATAAGGCACCACACAATATTAACTTCGACCTTCATAAGGCTTAGCAAGATGTGTTATGCTAAAAACTTATGAACAAACAAGGCACCACAAGAAAGAAAAGTGTGTTATGCTTGGTGACCATGAAAAAGGGTTGTAACTTCAAGCTTCATAAGGTTAGCAAGTTTTTTTATGCTAAACACTTATGAACAAAATGAAAATAGGATAATACATGTTCAAAGGGGTTTTGCATAGTTCATCTAAGCTCTCCTCTTAGGGAACATCATGCCTAATGTCTCCAAGAGAGGACAAGTCTAGGATAAAAGATTCACAACTTAGGGAAGCAATGCGTAGCATCACCACTAAGAATAAAATCATATGCCAAGAAAGGTCACACTCTTGGAGGACACCAAACCCAATGACACCACTAAGAAGAAGACACATCACAAGAAGTAAGAAGCCTACTTAATGAAACATAAGAATATAGTCCAAGATCTCCAAAATGATAATTTCAATGTATGCCCCCACTTTAAAGAAATTTCTAACACCATGTTGTGAGCAATTACTTTAAAGTAGCAAATGATAAATGCTAACAAGACATGAGAGCTTATTTGGAAAGCCCTATTCCAATTCATATGTTTCCAAATGAAGCTACGTCATGAAAGAGAAAGGGGTTTCCCCTAGAATGAAATCCCAAAATAACATAAGGGATCCATGGATTTTGGGTCATTGTATGTCTTTGCTACAATGATATTATAGAGCTCAAAAATGTCATCATTCCCAAAATAACTCATGGAATGAGAAGAATGACACATAAAAGAAAAAGCAAAGAAAGTCCTTTGAGTCAACATGGAAGAGACCTAAATATCTCGACACCTTGTGTTATCCCCAAAAGGAAAACACAAGACAAAAGAAAAGATAAAGGTTTATGACATATAAAAGAATGAAGGTACAAATGGAGGAATGAACATGAAGATACATCAAATAGAATAATACGAGTGATCACATTACGGACATGCAATCACAAAAAGAAAATGAAAACAAAACAAAAACAAGACTAGAAAAGCACATCCAATTCAACCCATTAGCAGGTCGTTCACATCCCAATCTTGTTCATAATATGCAAAAGGAAAACAACTAGCTAAAGGGACAACATCAAGTGACAAACTAGGACAAGCACCAAGTTCAACACGTGGTGGATCACTCTTTTAAGGAGGATCATCACAATTTTTATCATTTAAGCTCATGGAAGAGGAAAACAATAAATTTAACTCTTTATGCACTTCCTCATCAATCTTGCCAATTTCATTGTCATCATCTAAGTTAATCACAATAGAGGGTCTAATAATAATATCCATGAAAGGTTCATGTTCTTGTTGTGTTCGAGGTTTAGGATTTTCTTGTTTTAGTAAAGGTGTAGAATCATCATTCATTTCTTGAGGTAAGTTTTTCTTTTGACTTTGTATGTTATTATTTTCTTATTTTTCTTGTAACAAATGAGCAATAGATCGACGTATATGCCTATGATCTCTATCATTTCAATTCCTTTTCATTCGATTTTCAAGTTGTGATTGCATAGGAATGGGTTTATCAACCATAGGTTTATTGTCTTCCCTTACAGGAGGAATGGAAGGAACCATGGGAGGTTGTTCAATAACTTTCTCTTTAGATTTGAAAAAAATTTGATTTTAGGAGGCATAATGAGACTTATTTGGTTATCTTGTAGTCTCTCATAGGAAATGGGTGGAGGATTTTCTATATTTTGATCTTGGTTACTTGGAAGGGCTTTTGGTTCAATCATAGTTTCATCAAGGATAGGAGGCTCAATCATGGGTTGAGGCATATTGGTAAGGGATAATTCTGTTATGCATTTTTCCTTAAAATTTTGATAGGATTTGAAAAATAAGTCCTCATGAGGCCTAATTGGTTCCATAGGTTTAGGCCAAAATAAATCCAATGACAAATTCCCATGGGAAGACATAGGATTAAATCCACTATGATGCATAGTAAATATCTCATTACCAAATGGAAACTTTAAGTATTTATGCACAACCGATGGGACAGTGTTCATGGAGAAAATTCATGGATAGCCTAACTTTACATGAATTTGGTATGATGACGGGATGATGGAAAATGAGACACTTAATGTTTTCAAAACAAATTTTTGAGGAAGAGTTTTTGAACCTATCGTAGGGAAAACAAAACTAGTATGTGTTTTAATCCATGCTTTCGGCTCTTTATAAGTATCTTGATAAAGCTCATGCACAAATAGTAATTCTTCATTGATCACATTCTCTACACAAACAAGATCAATTAATATCCCATTAGTAGGCTTTTCATTGATTCTTACAACTATGTAAAGAGGACCATCAGAAGCATGTCTAATTATGTCATGTTGTGAGAAAGCAATGTGAAGCATCATCTTATTTAGGCCCTTATGAGGTTGAATTTCAATAAATCCAATCACATTATCTATTTTCTTCATTTTTTCATCATTTGTGTCAACATTCATCCCATCATTCTTTGTTTCACTAGCTTTGACAAAGGAAATGTTATGATTTGGCATAGGATTAGTAAAGATTTATAGATTTTGATTAGGAGGGGCTACAAACTTATTACCTTGATCATTAACACCACCAATTTGAATATGATTAGAATAAATGAGGTCTTGCACAAGATGTTTAAGACACTTGTAATATTCCATATCATGTCCATTTTTTCGATGAAAATAGCAATAGGAATTTTTTCTATAGGTAGAAGGGAGAGGCTTAGTAGGATCAAGAGCTCTGACAAGAGGTAAGTAAATTAGTTTCTAGTTTAAGAGCTACAACATGATATTATGAAGGGTGTCAAGTAGAGGTGTGAATTGTCTTTTTTCTATCTCCAAATGTGTATGGATTTGTTGTCTTTATGGTAGCCACTTGGTTATCAACATGTTGAGTTGGTTGAGGAGGATTAAGTTGTAAAAATCCCTTATTTTATTTCTTGAAAGGTTGATAGTTTTTATGAGACGTGGTATTCAATTTTTTTAGGATGACTAGAGGGAGTTTTCACTTTATGACTAGTAGTAAAATTTTGATAATCACAAAGGGTAGTACACAACTATGTGAAGGAGGGAAATTTCAACATCTCAAGCTTAGTTTGGACTTTATTTTACAAATTCGAAATAAAAATTCTTTGAAGGTCATCATCAAGAATCTTAATGTTTATTTGGGAGTAGAGAAATTGGTATCGTGCTATGAAATCAATGATCTTTTCATCGTCCTTATATTTGCATGTCATTAAATTGGCCAAGGTCATCTTAGGACTCATATGTGTTTGGAAGTGATTATAGAAGGCATTCCAAAGAAATATCCTTCAAGGATCTAGGGAAGAATTTAGCCAAGAGTTTATCCTAAAAAATGAAGTCACTACATAGGGTTGTATATGCAAAAACATGGCTAACAGGATCTCATTTCCCACCATATTTCTCAAATCTAGGAATCTCTATACCTTGTGGCATTTGTGTTCTCAATATCTCCAAGCACAACGGATTTATTTTGACATATTGTTAAGGTTGGCCTTTTTTATTTTGACTTAATGTAGCAATTTGGTGTTGGAGGGCTGAAACATTTTGCAAGAGTGTGTTAAGGATAGGATCATTGTTAATGTTATGAGATGGAGGCGAATAAGGTGGAGGTGTATATGTATTCAAAGCAAAAGTAACTTGTAATTTTGTGAGGGGAGATGGATTAGGAGATATGAGATTTGAATGTACAAAGCTAAAGGTAATCCCAATGGAAATACCTAAGGAAGTGTTGACATTGCTAGTAGGTTGTATGGTTGTAATAGTTGGGTTAGTGTATTTTAGAATAGAGGTTATGCTTGTGGAAGGAGGAAGTGGAGTTAAAACTTTAATTTGAGTATATCCCAAATATTGAGCACAAATGGTTATGGTAGGGACATGTTTATTAATAACATGAGCCAAGCTATGAAAAATCTCTATTCCTTGTTTATTTTCAATTATTCTCCTCACATTGTCTATCATAGAGAACACATTAGTATCATTGCATTCAGAACTCAAAATCTTGCAATTTATCAATTTTTTCATCCATTCTTCTAAGGTTTTCATGAGGGAAATTACCAATCATTGTATCAACATCAGTCACATTAGGTGTAGGTAGGGAAGTCATGGGAAATGAAATGTTAAGGGTATGATCCATAGTGGGTTGACTAGTGTCAACACTATGACTGAAAGAGTTAGAAAACCCAAGATCCAAGGCAAATGATGTATCACGGGATGACTTGAGTCTTGAACTTTGTCTCATGACAGTATTGGAAATAGGATACCAAGTTGTAAAGCTCATACAAGTTTCACAAACCCAAGGTGCACCCAAAATAGATAAGAGGTAAAATGCAATGAAATATCCTAGAATGTAAAGTGAAATGCAAGCAATTTTCAGATTTAAAGCAAGATAACTTTCTTATTATGCTATGCAAAAACCTGAAAAATGAGTCTTTTAGATGCAAATTTTGAAATGAAACAATACACTAAATTTGAAAAATTATGCTTAATGTGAAAATTTTCAGATAACAAAAATTCAAAAAACTGGAACAACAAACTGAATATAGAAACACAAAAACATAATCAGTGATTTTAATGCTCAAAATTTTAGGAAAATCACTAATCAAGGACTCATTTACCCATAGGTGAATGGGTCTCACTTTAGGTTTTTTTAAAAATTAATTTGCAATTTCTGAGATGACTTGTATGGTTTTTAGATTTTCGTTTCAGATAGTGAGTTATAGTTTCAATTTTTTTATAAAATGAGGTCTAAATGCAAGTGAAAAATAGTGCTAAATGACAAGCAATAAGACTTAATTTGAGATGTAATTTTGATTCAATTTCATATGTAAATGAATAATGATGCAATGTTATGTAAACAATATGCAAAATGACTAATCTTTTTGAATTTTCTATATTTTAAAGGATGCAAAAATGCAAACCTAAAACCCTAATGGATGCAAATTAATATAATTAAACAACCCTAAATGAGATGCACATCAATGCAATGCAATTCTAATGAATTCAAAACCTAAATCTAGGGCTAAAAATGGACTCCAAATCAGTAAAATATGATGCTCAAAATTTGGGTTCACCAAAATGAAATGTTGAAAAATGGGTTGGAGGGGTTAAAATGTGATATGATGAAGCAATTAGGGACCTAATTTCCTCTATTTCATTAATGAGACCCCCACAAAGAATTGATTAACAACCCTTAGGTGAATCAACCCAAAGTGATAATCTTCATATTTCCTTATGACTAAAGGACAGGGGTCAAGATCAAACAACACAATAGGGAGAAAAACTAAAAATAGCATATTAACACCAAAATGCAATCTAACACTTGAAATTTGAAGATTAAACTCAATATTTGTAGAACCAAAAAATAGAATGTAGATCTAAGGAGGGAAGAAACATGTGTACCAATCACCAAAATATCTTTTTGTAGGTTGACCTGAGACTCATTCTCCCATGGGTGAATGGGTTCAAGTACAAGGATTGCAACAATCTTTCAGGAGCCTATGGTGTAGATTTGAAGCTTCTGATTTGTCTAGGTTTTAGTGTCGGAAAGTTGAAAATCCAATATGTAGGTGATATTCTGTGATTTGATGACAATTTTGACAACTTTTTACAACATTGACAACTTTGTAAATATTTCTCTTTAAAAGGTCTTCAAGTATTCTTCAACCTAAATCTGTAATCACACATACAAGAGAGGAAAAATGTTTGTTTTGAGTGAATAGGGGCTTTCCTTGGTCAAACCTCATTTTGGTAATCAAACCTTGAAATGAAATAATGAAATGAAAGAGGGAATGAATATATGAACAAAGTTATGTTTGTTTGTGTAGGTTTTTATTTTCCTATTGGGTTAATTTATTTTTCCTTAGTCCTAGGCTTTTCCTACACTTAATTAAGCTTGCTTAGGATAATAAAGTGAGTTTATTACTATGAGATAAGTGTGTGGTGTCCTCTTCCTTAAAGGGTGGAACCACTTTCCACTTTTGGTGGCATCCTCCACTTTTGGTGGTACATCTCCACTTTTTGTGGTTTATTCCTATTGGTTGGATTTTCCACCTACCTCCTCTCCTAAGTTCTATATAAACTCACTACCTAGCTTGTATTTGCATACTCTTACATCCATTCATGCATATTTCCATTGTATCAAGAATCTTGGAATCTCTTAATGCATTCTATCATATAGGCATTACATAATCTCTCAAAATTTTGGTGTACATTCTTTATGCTTTTCGAGTTTATGTAGCTTTAATTTTCTCGTAAAAAAGTTCCTTGGGCTATTCAATCTATTTTAAATTTCTAGCATGGTATCAGAGGCTTTTTTTTGAGAAATCTAAGTTCTTAGATTCCTAATTGAGAGATTGAGTTTCTTGTAAAAATCTTGTAAATTCTCATATGCTCTTCTCTTGCATTCTTGAATGATCTAGAGAATCAGAAATGATTTTCAAAGATTTAATAACCTCTTTATTTTGCATATGTGTTTTGTGAGATCTAGATGATTGGAGCATTTCTGGTTATATTGGCATTTTTTTTTACTATTATAATGTGTCCAAAAGGCTTGATAAAGTCAAATTTGGCTTTTTGTTTCATCCAAACTAGAGATCATTTGTCATAGTTGCAAACACGGGTTTGATGCAAGTTGTTTTTTATTCGAACCATTTTCATTTTTTCTTCAGAAATCTAGCTTCCACTCATTTGTAAGAAAAAAAATTTATGATTTTTTGTAGCGAGGATTGAAATCTCATTTGGGTATCTTTTAGATTTTGTGTATCTTGCATAGATTTGAAGAAAAATGTTGTCCAAAAAGTGTCGTATCATTTTTCTACCAGCTGAAGGTTTATAAAAATCATTTTTTCATCTTCTACTTTCTAGATCAAAAAAATTATTATGGTTTTTGTTCTTAGCATCAAAATATTTTTGGGTTTTTGTTATTATCTTCAAATAGTGAGTAGATTTTTCAAAAATCAAATCAGAAGTTAAAAAATTGCTAGAAAAAATTGTTTCCTGTAGGCTAAATTCATCCAATTTTTTGAAATTTCATATCTTTTTCTTTAGGCATTAGATTTCAGAAAATAAGATATCATCGGAAAGTTGGAGATGAGCACTTTCCATCCACAAAGTTATTGAGAAGATCTTTTTCCATTTGTACCAAATATTTCAGGTTGAATTTATTTTGTGTTAATTTCTTCAATAGGCCATAACTTTCACCCTTGTGTTCTAATTTTTAAAAACGAATAGGCATTGGAAAGGTCTTGAAGAGCACTACACAACCAAAAGGCTAATTTTCTATATTTTTTCTCAGGTTCATTTTGTATTATAATTTGTAATTTTGGCTATTTTGAGCCTATTGAGCATTCTATTTTGGAAAAGGCTTTGTAAACGCACTAAATTTAAAAGTGACAACCTTATAATATATGGGGGTGATCTTTGATACTAGTGAAAAGGATGGGAGTGTATTGATATTCTTTTTTTGGTTTTCTTTTGTAATCATTTGAGGATTGTATCATGGGATTTTCTACTCATCCTTTTGTGATAGTTTTGGATAAGGTTAATTATGAGTCTTGGAAAAAAGGAATTTTAACCCATCTCGAATGGATAAAAAAATTTCCTTACCTTTATGGACTCATGCCTAAACCAGACACACCTGATTAGAAGAATGTTTGGGGTAATAGAATTTATCATATAATAGGAATAATTGGCTATCATGTTGATTCTGACACTTTGTTGGCTATAGTGGGCATTGAATGTCCCCGCATAGTTTGGACCAAGATTTCAGAGATGTTTGGAGATCCTCATGTTTCTCCATTCCCAGATGATCCTATTATATATTGCCTCATTCCACTTGATGGTGTAGATAATATACCCTATGATGATGATAGATTAGAGGAGCTTAAGTATTATGCACGTCTTGAATGCTCAGATGACATAGAGACTTCTCCTCTTGCTTCTCATCCTCAAGCTGAGATTACATTGACATAACCAATTGTAGATTCAAATTCTAGAGATACTTCGAGAGATATTCAAGTGATTCTTTGCATCAAACATTCATTTTATTTCAGATTCAGCTTGGGATGATCTCTTGATAGGTGTTTCAGACTTGTTTATAGAGACACATATTGCAGATTTGGGAGACAGTATTGATAATATTTGTCTTCTCTTTGATGAGGCTTATTCTTCTTCAATTTTTTTGAGTGAACACTTTAACCCTCTTGTTCAATATCTACATGATCATTCATTATAGTTTCACATGAGTGTGGATACTTTGGATCAACATTTGGAGGATACATCTTTAGAGGAGATACTTGAGTCTTTGGATGGTGTTATACATGAGTCTCTAGGAGATTATGAGTTTTCATTTTTAGCACTGTGGACTAGAATGCTTGATTTTATTGTAGGAGCCTTCAGCATCAACATGGGTACACTTGAGCCAAGTTCAAAGACTCCATACATTTTGAGTTTTCTTCCTACATATTCCTTTCAGGAGTGGGAGATAGATCACATACACCTTTGGTTTTGATTCCTCCTAAGGGGAGGAACGTTGTCCAATGATTGTGGACCATCTTTTACATCCAGTTTCAAGCATCTGCTATTGGATCTCTTTGGAGGGATTCTTTGTCCTTCCACTTCATTTCTCTCTCTATTATGGGGGGCGTAGCTCTTTTTGTGGGATGGGGCTTCTTCTTCTTTGGGGGGGAATTTTATATGTACATGGGTACCTAACATGGCCTCATTTTCTAGGACCCATCATCTTTTACATCCTCCAAAGTTGTGCTTAAGGGGGGTGTTGGTGGAGATTTCTATTTTCCTAGTGTGTTGATTTATTTTCCCTTAGCCCTAGGTTTTTCCTACACTTAATTAAGCTTTCCTAGGATAATAAAGTGAGTTTATTACTATGATATAAGTGTGTGGTGTCCTCTTCCTTAAAGGGTGGAATCACTTTCCACTTTTGGCAGCATCCTCCACTTTTGGTGGTCCATCTCCACTTTTTGGGGTTTATTCCTATTGGTTGGATTTTCCACCTACCTCCTCTCCTAAGTTCTATATAAACTCACTTCCTAGCTTGTATTTGCATAATCTTGCATCTATTCATACATATTTCCATTGTATCAAGAAATTTTGGAAGCTCTGAATGCATTCTATCATATTGACATTGCATAATCTCTTAAAGATCTAATTTGCATTCTTAATACCTTTCCAGTTTATGTAGATTTGATTTTCTCTTAAAAAATTTATTGGGTTATTCAATCTATTTCAGATTTCTAACAATGTTACCACTCAGCAAACCCTTGAATGAAACCTTGAGAATGGATATCCTAGGAGATCTACAATTTTCATTAAATGGATAAATTGGATGTAGATTGTGAAACTTGAATCTTTCTTGAAATAATACTTTGAATGCTTGACTTGATCATGAAACCTACATCACAATGTTAGCTCCAAAAACATACATGATGTAAGAAGAATTTGACATGATGAATAGATCTTAAATTCTGCAATAAATCTTTGATATTTCTGCTCTTAAATGCTCTTGACCATCAAATTTAGCTCTTATGAAGTCACCTAAAAATTATAGGTGAATCTTATTGAAATAATCTTATATTTAAAGGTATGTATCCTTCATTTCCAGAAATTCAAATATCACAAACTCACATTGAATTATAGATTTGAAAAAAATAAAATACTACCAAAAACATAAATTTAGGTCCAAAGGTTTAGGGAGGACCAATTTGTCCATGGGCAAATGGGTCCCAGGTCCATAAACCTGGAACACACATTGCTTAATGTAAACTGTTATGTTTAGGCATTAATTATTGTCAAGTTTCCCCTTCGAAAAATGTAATTTATTAGGCTTATAAATGAATTAAAGGGCCAATTAAGGCATAATTAAGCTCAATTTAATTAATAGGGCCCAAATAAGTGTGTAAATGTAAAGGGGTACATTTAACAACACTAAATTAAGGCAATATTAAGTCCAATTTAAATATGGAGGGCCCAAAAATGTGAGAAAATGTAAAGGGTTACATTTTTCTACACTACAATAGATATCTAATTTCATAATGACTAAAGTACAATAAGGAGAGATATATTATGTCTAAATTGATAAATAAGGGTTCAATAGTGAATTTATTTATATTATCATATTTTACATATTTTCTTTAAGCAATCATGTGTAAGGTTGGGAAGGAAACATGATTGGGAAGGGCACTAAAGGAATTGACTTGGTTGGATGTTCCTAAGGAATTGTCTTTCTTGGATGTTCCTAAGGGAATTGTCTTGGTTGGATGTTCTTGCAAGGGATTGTCTTGGTTGGATGTTCCTTGTTCTAGTTCCCTATCATGCATTTCTCTCCCATCCCTACCATGATCGGTTAATGGAAAAGAGTCTATAGATCAAATTCAAATTTAAGTTGTTGTTCATTATTTCATAAATGTTAATAGTTCATTTATTCATAAAGTTTAATATTAAATATATAATTTTCTATGGAATATTATTTGTTAAACAATTTTATGTTGTGTAATGGTCACTTAAGGAAAATTCAGGCTAACACCAATTAAGGGACATTACAATTGGAATTAGAGCCTTAATCTTGCCAACCTACAGGACAAACCAACTTTAACCACCATTTAATTAGGGTTAACTATTGAGCCCTCTTCTTAAGTAGGCCAATAGTGCATTTATATATGTGTGTGCCTTTCACATGTATACATTTTGTCTTATGTGTATTTATGTGTATACTTTGTGTCTTACATGTATTTATATGTATGCTTTGTGTCTTACATGTATTTATGTGAATGCTTCATGTACTACGTGTATTTATGTGTATAAGTATATCAATGTTTGCTTCATTCCTAATGTGTCTTCAACACCATTAACAAATTAACTTATTTAAAATTAAATTATTATTATTCTCCAAATGCAACAATGAAGAGTTGTAACTATTGAAGTAAAAAGGTGTGACTTGCTCAAATTTGATATATAAAAGGGAGAGCATTTCATTTAAGGAAGAGATCCATAACATCTTTGGAGAATTCAATTGATAACAGAACTTTAAGTGGTTTTGCAAGAAAATTAAATTAGGCTCCCAAGAATAGTGATGATGTAAGAAGGGATGTGACCCGTAATGTGAAATATATTTACCCTTCAAATGTGAAAGGTTATGACTATTCAAATGAAAGTACCGACCCTTCAAATATGAAAATGTGAAAAGTTGTGTGAAAGACTATGACTCCCTCAATAATAAGATATAAAATGGGAATCATTCTATTCAAATGAAAGGTAGTGACCCTTCAAATTTGAAAATGTGAAAATTTGTGTGAAAGACTATGACTCCCTCAATAATAAGATATAAAAGGGGAATCATTCCCCTGTGAAGAAATCATCAATATGAAATAAATCTATCAATCAATTTGGAAGTAAAGTATTATTCTCAAAAGACAGCCATGAAGGGTGGTGATTCATTTATTTTGAAGGGTGGTGATTCATTTATTATGAAGGGTGGTGACTCATTTATTGTGAAGGGTGGTGACTCCTTCAAGAAATGAATATAAGGGACAAATCAATTTATCCACATTTAATAAACAATCATCACTCACCTATCCATCAAGAAGTCAATGCACCAAACAATAACTTAATAAGGATTATGCATCCAATAAAACCTTTTTTTGTCCACGTAGCAACAAAGTAAATTTCCAATGGCATCAATTAGCCCTTCAGCTTGAGAAAATCCAACCATGGAAATTGTAAACCCTCCAAGATATGAGGTCAAAGTGAAGTCTTTATTGTTCAAGTTCAAATACTAATTTTTGCTTTAGAGTATATTTCATCTCTCACATGGAGATAGGGGCTTACATGAAAGACACCATAAACATCTAGACATATCACATGTCAACAAATCCTTAAACTTTGGATTACCCATAACACCTAGTTAAAACATCATAGAGTGAATTACTACCAATAATAGATATCTAAGTCTAAATTCAATCAAATCTTGATATTGCCAAAATAAAAAATTTCATCAAATGCAACGAAGACAACCCAAATATTTAGGAACATATATATAACAAATTTTGACTCTTAGAGAGACCTTAGGAGAAATTTTGGAAAGAACAATGGGCACTATAATTTGAGGTTGGTGTTCTGAGATTTATCGTAGGATATATTCATCAAGCTTCACTAACAAATGAACACATTTTCTCTAATAAAGAGTAATTTTCTATATTCATTCTAGACAAGATCATAATGCACAATCAAATCCATAACCATATTATCTATCCCACGCTCATAGAAATAATAGTGATGCATGAATTGACCTTGTAACCTACAACATTGATCTAGTAAACTTTGAACTAGGGATAATAGAAAATATTTTGAGATTATTTCATCCAAGGCTCTTCTTCTCCTAAGTCATTCTTCTTGATTAGAGTAGCTCTACATCCCTGATTAGGATCAAGGATATCAATATAAATTTGATACAAATCAAGTTACATTATAGGCCCATAACCCACAAATCATAGGATCATTCCATCTCTTAAACTTTGGAAAGAAATTGACGTTGTTTTGAACTAAGTGTGAATGGTAGTATAACATAAATAAGACAATGATCACTTGCTATAGAATTTTCAATTCACGTTGCTTGAGGACAAGCAATATTGGGAAGGGAAGATTGTCATGCCCCCACCATGTTCAAATTGTAGTAATAAAATTATGGGAAAAACCCTAGGAAAAATAAATAAACAAAATAAATAATAACAATAGCATCTACAAGGGGTTGACTCAGAGAAAAAAAGGTTCAGTGACCAACAAGAAGAAAAAGGCCAAGAGAAAATAAGAATCAATTACCTACCGTTAAATGTAAGGGTCGATTCAGGATTATTTAGAGAAGTAACGATTCCTATATTTACTAATACTTAGTAGTGCTCCCTAAACAAGGATAATTAATATGATTTGAAAACAACGCTTATGTTAAGGGGATGTTTTTTTTCAATAGTCACCTCCCTTTGTGATGTATATTACTTCTCATGAAATCAACCCTTTATTGAAGAGTCACCTCCATTCCTAAGGCATGTGATGGGGATATATGAGGGAAGTCACATCATTTGCAAGAGACACAAAAGAATGAAATCAATAAAGTCTGATATGGAAGATCAAAAAATATAATAAAATATGCATTCAAAAAAATGACAAATATTGATTCCATAAGTGATTGATGTGTAGCGGTTGCATATAAATTTAATATATATTATATAAGTATATGATGAGGGCTCCATCACCCAAACCCTCAAAAAAAAATAACAAATAACAACACAGATAATGCAAGATAGAAAACAACCCACTTTCAATTATTTTCCAAAAATGAAATTACATATTTAGAAATTATAGGGCTACAACCTCATGGACTTGATTCATTACATCCGAATCAACTCTAAAAATAAAATCTATTATTCAAAGCCACAATCTGCACTAATGGATCCACCTTCTACAACCCCTACTTAACCCTTTTATTTTACCCAATAACTACCCTAGAATGTTCTAGAAAGTGTAACTTTCCCTTTTATTTTTGCACCAAAAGTCCCAACGTTTGATTTCTTGCCTAGGAAGATATTTTAATGAAATTCATTTTTTAGTGGGACGGCTTCTTAGGGCCATAACTTTTGATCTAGGTCTCTAATTTGCTATTATAATATATCATTGGAAAATCGTGAAGAGCTCTACAACATCGAAATGATCAAAGATCATTTCATCCACTTTTTGAGTTGTTTCAAGGCTTCTAAGGTTGTCAAATTTGAATTTGAAGCTACATTGGAGAAATTTATTGGGATGAAAACATTAATATCTCCCAAACCATACAAAGTATTGAGACGATTCTTCCAGTTTTGCTCCTTGGGGTAATTTTTTAGGTTCATACGAACCTGTTTAGGCTAGCTTAATAAAAATAGTATGTGACCATTTTTCACCTTTTCTGACTTTTGACTGTCTTACACCCCTTAAGTTCCATCATGGGACTCAAAACAACTAAATAAAAATAAGTAAACTTTTTTTTTGGTGAAGCAAGATTTCCCTACACCACTGGATGCTCCTACATCAGACACCCAAGGTAATTTGAAAAGTGACCTTGTCACTTTTCAAGAGTTAGAGGGAAACCAAGATGGTTAACCTTGGCCTTAGACAACCATGATGAATCTTCAACAAGCCTTCCTTTCCATTTAACTAGATATTCTTCATACTAGTTATTTCTTGTACTTCTGCACACACAACTATCCAAGATTTCTTTTATCTCTTCCTTCTTTGAAGTATGCGTCGTAATTTTCCACTACTCTTTTATTAGCCCATCCTCTCTATCACCTTCATGATACTCTATCAAATAAGCAACATTGAACATAGGATAAATGTTTATTCCACTAGGAAAATATACCTCATAAGCATTTCCTGAATCATGCTTCTTCAGGATCTTGGACGGTCCAAATTTCTTCATTTTCAACTTGTTATGCATTCCCATTGGAAACCTTTCTTTCCTTAGGTGAATCATGACATCATCGCCAACCTGAAATTCCTTAAATCTCCTCTTTTGATCAACCTTAGCTTTGTACTAAGAATTCATCTTATTGATGTGATTTCTTACATCTTCATGCAAGTTCTTTAGGTGCTCTACAAAATATTTAGCCTCAACACTACTCTACTCTTTTCTCCTTTTTCCATCTTCCTCAACTCAAAAACATTCCTCAAACTACTCCCATATACAATCTAGAATGGGTATTTACCAATACTCCTATTGATAGAATTATTGTAAGAAAATTCTACCTTTGGTATAATCAAATCCCATCCCTTGGGCTTATCTCCTACTAATCATCTTAGTAGGTTACCCAAACTCCTATTCACCACCTCTGTTTTTCCATCAATCTATGGATGGTGTGAAAATTTGAACTTCAAATCTGTCTTCAACTTCTTCCATAATGTCCTCCAAAAATAACCAACAAATTTGGTATCTTTGTATGAAACTGTACTCTTCGGTTGTCCATATAATCTCACCACCTCTTTGAAAAAAAAATCCACAATATGAATAGCATCATTGGTCTTATGACATGGAATGAAATGTGTCATCTTTGAAAATATTTCCACCACCACAAATATGGAATCATTCCCTCTCTATGTTCTTGGCAAGCCAAGAACAAATCCATGCAAATATCCTCCCATGGCCTCTCAAGTATAGGTAATGGCTAATACAATCTAGTATTCTGACTTGTTCCTTTCATCATCTAACATACTCTATAACTTTGTACAAACTTCTTCACATCTTGTTGTAACTATGGCCAGTAATAATTCTCACTAACAAGAGCAATTACCTTATCTCAATTGAAATGTCCAACCAATCCTCAACTATGCTCCTCCTTGATTAGATTCTCTCTCATAATACTCCTTGGAATGCACAATTGGCTTCCTCTAAACAACTCCCATCTTGGATTCAAAAATCAAACCATCTTGTCCTATCCAACATAACAAGTTCTAAACAAGCCTTCTAATCTTCTACAAATTATGGATCTTCAGACTACAAACTCTTGATTTCATTGAACCCAACAAACTTTATATTCATCTCTATCAACAAATTTTTCCTTCTACTCAAGGCATCTACAACTCTTTTTGACCTTCCACTCCTATGCTTCAAAACAAAAGTATCACTCTACAAAAACTCAATGCATTTTAAGTTCCTTTGATTTAACTTTCCTTGACTATTGAGGTACTACAAAGCCTGGTGATCAGTATATAAAACAAATTCTTTTGGCAACAAATATTGTCTCCGTTTCTTCAAATCTTGAACTATATCATAAAACTCTTGATCATAGACAAAATATTTCTTCTTGGCATCATTCAACTTCTCACTAAAATAGGCAACAAGCTTACCTTCTTGACTCAAAATAGCTCTTATGGTAGTGCCACTAGCATGACAATCTAGGTCTGAAAGACCTCACTAAAATCTCGAAGTGCCAAAATAGGTTGCTCAATGACTTTCTTCTTCAACATATCAAAACTTTTTGTTTCTCCACATTCCATTTAAAATCCTTTCTATCCCCTCTCATTGCTTCAGCTAGAGGTGCACAAATACAATTGAAATTCTTAATAAACTTTCTATAAAAATTTGCTAGACCATGAAATGACCTTACCTCTGTAACACTCCTCAGGGTAGGCCATTCAATGATAGCTCTCACCTTCTTTGGATCCATTTTAAGACCCTCTGCTGAGATAACAAATCCTAGATACACCAACTCTCTCTTCACAAAGCTATGTTTTTTCAAATTAATCAACAACTTCTCCTCCCTTAGCTTCTCAAAACTATTTACATATGTATCAGGTGCTCCTCAAATGTCTGATTGAAAATAAAAATATCATCCAAATAAACAATAAAAAAATTCCTAAAAATTCTTTCAATACCTCACTCATAAGCGGCATAAATGTGCTCAGTGCATTAGTTAGCCCAAAAGGCATGACTAAACACTCGTACAAGCCCTCCTTGGTTTTGAAGGTTGTATTCCATTCATATCCTTCTCTAATATGGATTTGGTGATATCCACTCTTTAAATCTATCTTCATGAAGTACTCAGCTCCACTCAAACAATCCATAATGTCATTCATTCTCAATAAGGGAAATATATACTTGATGGTGATCTTATTGATGACTCTAGAATCTATACACATCCTTCATTCCCCATCCTTCTTTTGTGCTAGTACTATAGGTACTACACATGAACTCAAACTCTCTCTGATCAATCCCTTCTGCAACAACTCTTGCACTTGTTTTTTCAACTCTTCACTCTCTCTTGGAGTCATGCGACGAGCTGCCTTATTTGGAAAACTAGCTCCAAGAATCAAGTCCATCTGATGACTAATATTTCTTACTAGAAGCAAACCCTTAGGTACATTATCAAATACAATATCTTGAAAGTCATCCAATAAATGTGAAACCTCTATAGGTATATCTTTATCATCTTCTCTTTCAACTCTAGGAATCAAAGCATAACACATATGTTCATGCTTCATAGCTTCTAAAAAAAAAATTCGTCAACCAAATAGATTATGTCATTACTATATACCTTTTCCTCTACCTCATTCAAGGGCTTCAATTTATGAAAAACTCCATTCTTTGTCAAAGAATAGGTGTTGGCATGTCCATCATTTACTGCTCACTGATCAAACTACCATGATCTGCCTAACAACATATGACAAACATTCATAGGCATAATATCACACAATACCTCATCATGGTAATTTCCAATCTTGAACTTTACTAGACATTGTTGATTTACCAAAGCTTTAAGGTCCTTCTACAACCAAGCAATCCAATATGGATTCACATTCCTTCTTCTCTCCAACCACAACTTACTAACCATCTCTTCTGAAACAAGGTTATCAGTACTACCTCCATCAATAATAGCATTGCAAAGTTTACCTTCACACTTACATTTGGTGTGAAACAAATTCTTCATTTGAGTTGGTTATTTCTCCTCATTCAACAAGGATCTTCTAGTAACAAGAACCTCTCCTCTTTCTGCATCCTTAGAATGTGAAGACTCAACATCTTCATCTGCATGTGCAACTCGTGCATTACCCTCAGGTCTTCTATTTTTCCTTCCTTGATGTTGATAACACTCATAGGCTTTGTGTCCTCCACACTAGAAATAGGTTCCACAAAATCCTCCTCCTCTCGGTCCTCATCTAGATCTTCCTCTTTGGTCTCCATTATTTTGATCACGAGGACAATAGGTGTTATCTCCTTTCTATTTTTGGCTACTGCTAGATCCTTCACCTTTCTTTTGATCTTCATTTTGACCTCCATATGATCATCCACTAGTCTTTCCAACATGACCCTCACCTCTTTGCTTGCTTTCAAACCTTCTATTCAACTTTTCTTCTACCTTCAAAGAAAACTGATATGCATCTTTAATGGTATACATTCTTACCAGACCCAACTCATCTTGAATACTTGGCTTCAACCCATTTATGTAATGAGCAATTTTTTCCTTCAAAATGGCATGTTCTAATCAGAACATGGTAGATTTCTTTTGTATACTCCTTGATAGATTTTCTCACTTTTTTCAACTCGTGCATCTTCTTCAACAAATATAGCTCATAGTCCACAGGAATGGACTATCTTTTTAATTTTTCCACCATCTAGTCCCATCTAGTTATTTTCTATTTTCTTCTTCAATTTCTTTCAAGTTTTACCTCTTACCACCAAATATTCACATGACCCTTGAGCTTGGTCTTTGCAAAATTAACCCTCTCAGGATCTTCCACCTCCTCACACTCAAAGTACTCTTCCATATCATTGATCCAATCAATCAACTCATCTAGGTTAATATTTCTAGAAAATGTAGAAACATCAATCTTGGCCTTTTCCCAATCTTAGAGATGGCCTTAAATAATCTGAATTGCTCTAGATCTACTACATCTTGTTCTTCTTTGAACTATTCCTCATTTTAGCTTCATCTTCACTTTCATCTCTTCTTGGCTCAAACCCTCAACACAACTCCTCTTGTAGTGCTTGAACTTATCTCTGCAAGGCTCTAAAACCCTCTTTTGGTACAATAACATTTCTTCCACCACCATAGTTTCTTCACGGAGGAATTTTAATCACTTTTCTCATAAACCCAGAAGTCCTAGTGCAAACTGCCTCACATTCATTGATTTGTTTACACACTTAGGAAAACTCGCTCTAATACCACTTGATGAGGGCTATACTGCCCAAACCATCACAAAACACAATAATAAATAACAACACAGGTAATGCAAGATAGAAAACAACCTACTTTCAATTATTTTCCAAAAATGAAATTATAGGGCTACAGCCTAATGGGCTTCATTCATTACATCCAAATCAACACTAAAAATAAAATCTATTATTCAGAGCCACAATCTGCACTAATGGAGCCACCTTCTACAACCCCCATTTAACCATTTTTATTTTACCCAATAACCACCCTAGAATGTTCTAGAAAGTGTAACTTTCCCTCTTTTTTTGGAACCAAAAGTCCTATCATTTGATTTCTTGCCTAGGAAGATATTTTAATGAAATTCACTTTTTAGTGGCACAGCTTCTTGGGGCCATAAGTTTTGATCTGGGTGTCAGATTTTCTATTATAATATATCATTGTAAAGCTCTCAAAGAGATCTACAATGTTGAAATAATCAAAGATCATTTCATCCACTTTTCAAGTTGTTTAGGGGATTCTAAGGTTTTCAAATTTGAATTTGAAGCTACATTGGAGAAATTTCTCGAGATGAAAATTTTAATATCTCCCAAACCGTACAGAGTATTGAGACGATTCTTCTGTTGTCAAAAATATTTTTTAGTTCCTACTCCTTGGGGTAAATTTTTAGGTCCATATGAGCCCATTAGGCCAAATTACTAAAAATAGTAATTTTTTCACCTTTTCTAACTTCTAACTATCTTGCACCCCTTAAGTGCCATCATTAGACTCAAAACAACTAAATAAAAATAAGGAAAAACATTTTTTTGGGTGATGCAATATTTCCCTACACCACTAGATGCTCCTACATCAGTATATATAGATATCTAATTTCATAATGGCTAATGTACAATAAGGAGAGATATATTATGTTTAAATTGGTAAATACTTGGGAAATAGTGAATTTATTATATTATTATAATTTACATCTTTTCTTTAAGCAATCATGTGTAAGATTGGGAAGGAACCATGATTGGGAAGGATGCTAGAGGAATTGTCTTGGTTGGATGTTTCTAAGAAATTGTCTTGGTTGGATGATCCTAAAGGAATTGTCTTGGTTAGATGTTCCTACAAGGGATTGTCTTGGTTGGATGTTCCTTGTTCTAGCACCCTATCATGTGTTTGTCTCCAATCCCTACCATGATTAGTTAATGGAAAAGAGTCTATAGATCAGATTTAGATTAAGTTGTTCATTATTTCATAAATATTAATAGTTTTTTCATTCTTAAATTTCAATATTTAATATAAATTTACTACGAAATATTATTTGTTAAACAATTTTATGTTGTATAATGGTCACTTAAGGAAAAATTAGGCATACGCCAAGTAGGAGACATTACAAACATGTTTCAAGGAAATGGCATGCCACAATATCTTACAAGAAGCAATACAAAAGTTTAAGGAGTGTAGAGTAGGAAAAATTATCCCTTTTCCACACTTAATTTGGAAATAATTAATAATAAATGAGCCTAATTGTGCCTTAATTTAGTGTTGTAATGTATGTTTTTCATATTCACATTAAGTTTAGGGCCCTATTAAACTAAATGAACTTAATTGTGCCTTATTTAGGGTGTTGTAAGGTGTACCTTTACACTTTCACACTAATCTATGGATTTATTAATTGATTGAGGTTAAATTTCCATAATTGGCCCCTTTAATTCAAATCCAAGCCTAATTAAATGCAAATTTTGAGAGATAAAACTTGACATTCATAAATGCCATTACACAAGACTCAACTTTGGAAGATGTGTGTCCTAGGTAAGTGACCAAGGACCCATTCGCCATGGGGCGGATGGGTCCTCACTTAGACCTATGACCTTGATTTTACATAATGTTTAACATTGCCCAATGTGTTTCCTAGGTAAGTGGCCTAGGACCTATTCTCCCTATGGCGAATTGGTCTTCACTTAGACCTATGACCCCTCCTTGAAATATGTTTTTAGCAATATTTTAATGATTTCAAATCTATAATGCAATGTTGACTTGTGATGTTTTAATTTTGGGAATTAATGATAAGATATGTATAAATACAAGGTTATTTCATTATGTTTCACCTAGAATAATTTCAAGTGAGCACCCAAAGCATTCAAGTGAGCATTATCAAGAGAATTCAAGAGTAATTTCAAGGAATTCGAGGGAAAATTTGTAGAAGAATATTGCAACAATCAAGATTTCATTGTCATATCAAAGATGTATTGCATCATGCATGTTATTTGAGCTAATATGTTGATGTAGTGTTCAAGATCAACTCCAGCATATCAAAGGCATGTTTCACATCAAGTTTCATGATAAAGATATACCTTCATTAAGGCCACTTCGTGCTAGTTTGCAGATTTATCCAAGGTTCAAATAAGGTGTGGTAAGTTGTGACATTGTTGTTCATTCATCATTCCTTTCATGTTTCATTTCATTTCAAGGTTTAATTGTCAAAATGGGGTTTGACCAAGGCAAACCCCTATTCCCTAACAAACACTATTTCTCTCTTTTTGATGTCTAATTGTAGATTTTAGGTTGAAGATCTATTAAAGAGAAAAATTTCAAGAAAGTTGCAAAGTTGTCAAAGTTGCAAGAAAAGTTATCAAATCATGAAAACTGATCTATAGGTTTTATTTCCAACTTTCTGATAGTGAACAACTAGAATCTGGGAGTGCAAACATAGAAGAAAAAAACCAAGAAAGCATTTTCCAAGAGCCCTAGCCAAGACCCTTTTTCCATAGGAAAAATGAGTCCTCAGTGAGGTCTTAAAAATCATCTTCGGTGATAGGTACACATCATTCTCACCTTTCCATATTTTCATTTTGATAGTTAGTTCTGGTAGATTTTAGATTTGTCCTCTATAGCACACATTCTTGCATGAAACAAGGAAAATAGGTGCATTGTTATCAACTCATTTCAATCAACCCCATTTTTCTTTGTTTCATTTTGGTGAATGTGAGTTTGATCATTGCATTTTTTTTATTTTGGAGTCCTTTTCATCCTAGATCTTTAGATCGTGCATTCATTTGCATCTCTTTGCATTAAATTAGGTCTCATTTTGGGTGTCTAATTTTCATTTTACTTTGCATTTCATTTAAGGGTTTTATGATTGCCTATTTTGCATTTTTCAAATCTGAAAAATACAAAAAAATCAATCATGTTGCATATCATTGGCATATCATTGCATCATATCAACTTGCATTTGAAAATTGAAACAAAAAATTACATATCAAACTAGCTTTTCTACATTGTCATTTTTTCACATTTTGTACTTGCATTTACATTGCATTTCATAGAAAAATCAAACTAAAACTTGTTGTAACAAACTAGAATCTGGAAACTATTGAAAATCACTTTAAAATCTATAAAAAATTGTTTCAAAACCCTCGTCTAGGACCCATTTTCCCTAGGCCAAATGAGTCCATGATCAGGTCATATTCTAATTTTCTAGGCATTTAAATATTCATTTCTACATTCTTGTTTGTTGTTTTCATATTTCTATTTTTGTTTGCAGAATTTTTGTTTCATCAATTTGATCATATCTAGCTTAATTTGGTAAATTTAGTGTATTGTGTGATTTCAAAATTGCATTTACAAGAATTCATTTTCAAGATTTTACATAGGGGAGAGGGGTCAAAAGTAGGGCGGGAGCCTATACTAGGGATGAAAGTAGTCCCATGTGGGCCCCACACTAGACCGCCTTAATATGCAATTGTAAAATAGTTTTCACCCACAAAGTCAACAAGGGTACTTGAATCATTGTGCCACCAAAATTCTATTATAATCAGTTTATATTTGTCCCGAACACAAATAATGAATCATAGTCTTACATGTCAAAGAATATTCAAAGCACATCTGACACCACAAACATACAAGCCATATTGATTGTTACTAGCCTATAGCTTAAAACTTGCGCCCAAAATATAAAATTAGTATAACCCATGCTCCCCTATAATATGACCACTTGCATTAGATCATCGCCAATATTTTAAGTCTTGTTCATCGAGGAGAACAACTAGAAGCCAAGAATATCCCATCACCAAATCCAATCAAACCCACCACCTATCCCATTGTGCCATCAATACAACACTAAAAGGAAAATAAATCATTCATAATGTCCCATCAGTCAAATCCATGTGCACGACATCTGGTGCATTCTCCTCTTTTTCCACCTGTAACCACCAAAACAATGGTAATAAGGCCACCAAAATTGCCTAAGTAGCAAACAAACACTGCACACCATAAATACATACAAACTATGCAATTGAAGACACCCAAATGTATTTTCAAATTTGAAAAAGGAGGACCAAAATTAAAGAGTCCATACCAAACAACATTGAACATATAAAGAGATTTTCAAATTCAAAAATGCATTTCCATTTACCACATCTCACTTTCATATTCAGTGCTACATTTTCCTAGAGGAAAACGAACAAAGAGGAGAAGAAGAAGAAGCAGCAGCAGCACGCTATCAAGAAACAAGTACTCTACACAAACCTGTTGTTTATGCCTATGAATTTCAATCTCAAACTTCTTGTTTATGCCTATGAAGGCCAATCTGCTCAATGTTATGCAAAAAAATTTCACAATACTATAAATACCTTTTCTTTTTCATTTAAAGTATTTATGTCCCAATGGAAATATTTTGTATGTGATGTTAATGTTTCTCACAAAAACCTATAACTCAACATTTGGGGTTTCAACTTGCACTATTTGTGAATGTCTAGTCAGTTTTGTTCTTTTTACATTCTCTATGCCTCCCAATATAGATCTGATCTATTCATTGTAAAAAAATTGTGACCCATGAACCTGTAACTCAATATATGGGGTTTCAACTTACACTATTTATGTATGTCAAGTCATTTGAGTTCGTTTGTTGGAGTTTTCTTATGCTCTATATGCCTTCCAATATAGATCAGTTCTATGCACCATAACTATTTATTGAGCACTAGTCTATAACAATTATATTTGGGGTTTCAACTTTCTCTATTTATGAATTTCAAGTCATTTTAGTTCAATTCCTGGGTATTTGTTATGTTTTATATGCGTGGGTATATAAATCAGTTATATGCATTGTAAATGTTTCTCATCCACTACCCTCTAACTCAATATCTGGGGTTTCAACTTAAACTGTTTATGGATGTCAATGCATTTTAGTTCCTTGCAATATGATTGTTAAACCCTATGTGATTGTTGCACAAGACCAAGCCATTTTTTTGAATGGCAATGTGATTGTTGCAACCTATTATTTCTAACTCATTATCTAGGGTTTTGACTTATATTATTTCTAAATGTTTATGAATGTTCAATTTCAACGTTTTCATATATCAACTATATGCTTGGGAATGCCAATATGTTCTATGATGTATAAATGTTTCTCACACAACCTTGTAATTCAATATCATGGGGTTTCATACCTAGTTATTGTTGATGAAAATGAATTTCAGTTATCAACATTGTTAATTCCAATCGGTTGTATGGCATAAGACAAACTCCTTTCATTTCAATCCAAAAGGTTCTAAATGAGTGAAATTCAAAAAAAGTATTATGATCACATAAAAATTCAACAATTACCAAATTTACCATTATAAACTATTAGCTAACACAATAAAGATAAAAAATTTCATGCATCACTCTGTCTTTAAGGGTGTTCAATGGTGGTTCTTATTATTGTTTGAAACATGTCTAAATAATGTGTGTAGGTGCAATATAAATTTGATATGAGGTCCATGTCGATGAAGAAGATAGGCACAACAAGGTGGCATGCATGTAAAAGAGGGGTTACATTCCCCCCTAAAGAAGAAAAAAATGATGAAGTAGAGATAGGTGTAGTTACTACTCCATTAGGAAAGCGGACAACAACATCACGACATTAGGATTTGAAAATTAATGAAACAGTTAATCAACAAACAAATGACATGGTGGAAAACCAAGGTGAGGAATAGAATGACAGCCTAAGTCTTCCCTCAACCCCTACCCCACTATCTTGGTTGGAAGATGGATCTATGAATATGGGTAATAACAATCTAAGTCTTCCATCAGCCCCTGCCTAACCTTCTTGGTTGGTAGAGGGAGCTACTAATGTGGGTAATGACGGTTTAGGTCTTCCCTCGGCCCCTACCCAACCATCTTGGTTGGTGGATGGAACCAATAAATTGGTTATTGTCTTGCAGTGGAAAGAAGAGTAAGGAACTTATTCATTACCATCTCCACCTACCACATTTCACATACCACAATTGCTAGGTTACTATGCAAATTTGAGAAATGAAAGAGAGCAGAAGGAGGAAGAGAGAGCTAAAAAGCAACAAGATAGGAAGGAGAGACAATAGAAGGAGCAAGAGATAGTTTAAAGGATGCAAGATAGGAAGGAAAGAGAGAAAAAGAGGGACCAAGACAGAGTTCAAAAGAAACAAGATAGGAAGGAAAGGCAACATAAGATGGACCAATAGAGGGCTCAAAAGAAACAAGATAGGAAGGAAAGAGAAATCAACTAGGCCCATAGGTCATTGCAGAGAGAAAGACATATAAGCAATCCTACAAACCTGTTAGCAAACAACCATGCCTTGTTTCGGGAAATATTGAGCATATACATCCCTCTGTTTGTAGCTGTTGATGTCAATTCGAGTCTCACCTCAAATGTAGGTTGCACTCCACTCTCCATTGGAAATAGTTGTTCAACACTGTTGCATGTAATTTGCACTCACTTTACAAATGCAAATGAAAATATGTAACAACAACTCAAAATGCAAAAGCATGAGACAAGAACACATCTCCATATGTTTATCTTCGCATGCTTGATTGATGTTGGGAGGGACCATCCCTACAACTATATGAATGATTGGATAATTTTTTGTTGTGTATTTCGGGCTACAATATATGGTTCAATTGTTGGTTGTTTACTTTTGTTTTTCAGGACTGTAATACCCTGATATTAACCACATAAATTTTCCCACCATGTCACCCAGCCACTTGTCACACATCATTTATTCTGATTTGTCCAGAATGGGCCCATTTTTCCCTCCACCCCAAAGTGGATCCCATCTGCATCCTTAATCAGTGAACAAATCTACGTGCATTGGATTGAACGGGTGTGTGGCCTCGACAGCCTCAACACCCTAAACAAACAATTTATAGAATTAATTGCTTGTCACCTCCTTCATTACCTCCACTGACCAACTTTCCTTACACATCCCTTCGCATTTACTCAGACTGTCAGGAAAGTAAATCAGAGATCAAGGTTCATTCAATGCTCCAAATTCTCATATATCCCACTCACTCTCATTCCTTTTGTTTGCAAACATTCTCAAGTGTTTGTTTGGTTATGCAACCATACTAGTTTGGCTATGCATTGGAAAGGTTTATTTTTACCAAAGAATTTTTAGTATTAAACCATGTTGCATACATTGATAATTTGTAAAGTTTAATGATACATAGTTTAATACTTAAATGCTCTTTTGAAAAAGAAGTTTTTTCAATTCTATATCCTCCAATGCCACTACAAATTTCTATCCTATAATATGTAAATGTTGTTTCCAACATTATGCACATTCCTATATTATGTATTTGATATCAAATGGATCTATTTATTGGTTTATTAAATGGATATGTTTATGGGCCTACTTAGCAATATGAAGTCCATGTTGGCAGTGTAGTGTAATTGCTTGTTAATGTAAGTCTACTTAATTATTTTAAAACTTTGTTTATGGTGATTGCTTGATTGGGTTGAAATGTACAACACACTTTGCATAACTATTGCATGTATACAACATTATGCATTAACATCCACTAAAAATATCACTTCAATCTTCATATAGTCATGTACACAGCACTGGAAACATCATTTACATGATATAGAATGTATAAAGTGCAAAAACCTCTTATGTATAATATAATGGATTTGGTGATGGGACATTCTTGGCTCTTTGTTGTTCTCATGCCATTGGATGTATGACAATATTAGTGGTGATGTAATGCAAGTGGTGATATTATAGGGGAGTGTTGGTTATACTAATTTTATATTTTGGTTGCATGTTTTAATGCTACGAACCATTAACAAGCAATGTGGCTTGTATGTTTGTGGCGTCAGATGTGCTTTGAATATTCTATGACACGTAACAGAGTGAATAACTATTTGTGTATGGGACAAATATAAACCAATTATAATACAATTTTTGTGGCACATTAATTCAAGTACACTTGTTGGATTGTATGTTTGGGGTATCGCACGGGCTTTCAATTGTGATGTAATCTTGTTTGCTATCCCTTTATTATTCAGTTATTCATTGCATAATAATGCAACCTACAATTTTCATTTTATATTTCAATGTTACTGCAAAATATGGAAAGGGTTTGACTCGTTTTCTTTTGGAGGGTTTTATGCCATGCACTTATATTCATTTGTTCTTCATTGAACAATCATTCATTGTGCAGATACATATATGTATGTATATTTATATGTACATAGATTACTACGTGTACATACTATGAGACATGGGAAATGTTGGTGAAGGTCGATTACACTTGACTCATGATGAATTGAAGCATAACTTCACCAAACATACTTTCATCTACAAACAAGATCATTCAAAATGGAAATCAAAACTAAGAATTTAATTGAAAATGAAATCTACAAACTACACAAAAAAAAAAAAATTCCTAACCTATCCCATCAAAAACTTATCCTATTTTTGAATTGGTGTCATGTTGATGTAAAACAATGAACCTTTCCCAATCCCGTGATTAGTGATCCTGTTTCAATTGATTCTATGGAAGAGAATAGATGAAACCATTGTGATTTATGTATGAAAACCTAGTTTATGCAAAAATGAACATGATGCAAGCTAAGTTACTGTGATTTTATGCTACAAATGATCTAATTATGCTATTTCTAAGCTAATTTAAGCTAAATCTATGCTAAAAGATCAAAAATCCTAATTTATAAACAAGCTAAGATGGATGCTCTAAGCTATTACGTAATGAAATGAACTAAAATAAGCTAATAAGTGAGTAAAATGAGAGCATGGATGTAAGTAAATTCAACATAGTTTGCAATTGAAAGATGGATCCATTTGTCTCCAAATAGTGATCTATTTATAGGAGAGAAAATGAGAAATGAATGGTTGAGATCAAAAAGCTTAATCAATGATTCAAAATGAAGGGGATGAAGAGGAATGGATCATGTATTCTCATCAATGAGAACTCATGATGGGTTTTAATCAAAGGCTCACACTTGCCTCAAACAAACACACTTTTGACCTACTCACATAGGTCAAAGGTAACTTGCTCAAAAGGTTAAAAGTTAACTTGCATTTCAAGCTAAGTGAGTTGATTGGAGGAGAGAGAATATTCCTTTGGGTGGGGAAAAAGGTAATTTACAAATTAAAACAAAGTTTTAATTGTGAAAAAAAGTGGATAAGGAATATTTCATGGGAATATTCACTTTGCTTAGAGGAAAATTAGTTTAATTGATAATTAAACAAGATTTAATTTATGCAATCAGGAGATTTAGAGGAATAAAGTGATTAAATTAGATGATTTAATAAATGGGGGAGAGATGAAAGTAATATTCAATTAAATAACTTTGGGTTATTTAATTAAATAAGATGACTTAGGAGATTAAATTAAATATTTTGATTTATTTAATTTAATTAGATGAAGTGTTAGTGTGAAAAGAGATGAATTAACCTAATTAAATTAATTAGGCTAATAGATGAAAATGATGTAATTAATTAATTAGGCAGGATAATTAAATAAATTAAGTGAAAAGAGGATGGATTAAAGAGGAAATGAAGTTAGTAAATTTGATTTAAATGTATGATATTGATTAGGAAATTTTTTAGTGCCTACAATTTTCCCCTCTTTGAAGCGAGGTACTTGTTGTTTCAATTCAAAGAATAATGCTTTTCAGATTAAAATTGTTGCTTAAATCAAAAAATTAAAAAAAAATCTGATTTTTTAGATGCCCCAATAGAAGGATAAATCTGACTCCCTGTCCCCTCGAGAAATCAAGTAAAATTTTCAAATTTTGGGTTGATTTGTTGATAAAGGTTCAAAAGTTTCCCCAAGGGTCCAAAAAGGCTCTGGGATGCAAGAATAATGCCAAAAACACAAAAAACTATGCAAAATTAGGTCCAGAGTGGCAGAATTGGTGAAAATGATAATAAACCCCATTTTTAAGGTTAAATTAGGGAAAAAATCCCTAATTTTCTAGCTTAAATAGGCCAAGAATGATCATTTTCAATTCATTCATGCATTCACACCTTAAGGAATTCTTGCAATTTGAGCTCTGACCCTCTAACGAAATGGTGCACTGAGAGCTTCCCAGGCACATCTCCAATCGAGTTCAAGAGTTTCGGTAGCTTCCAGGTGTAGGACCACCTATATGTGGCTCAAAACCTAATTTGAATTTTGAATTTTTGATGCATTTATTATGCTTTAAAATTTAGATTTTGGCAACATCACTATATAACGATGCCCAAACTAAAATCGGTGATGCCCAAATCAATTATAGTGATGCATATTTATATAGTGATGCTTTTCTCAATTTAAAATTAGGGTTTCTAATTTTAAATGGTGACATAGGCTTATTTGGCGATGCACTTGCCAATTTAGAAACTAGGGTTAGGTTAGACTAGAAGCCAAATCACAATGCCAGCTTATCTAGCGACGCATGTTCTGATTTGAAATTTGAAATGCATTAGGTGTCACTATTTGAAATTTGAATATAGTGACACTATTGTGATTTCCAAGCTATAAATTTCAACTAACTTCAATTTTTTGATGATTTCCTAATGTCGTGCACTTCGTGGATGCAGGAGGTTTTCCCAGCATTGATGTCGAGGGAGCACAGGCCCAATGTATTGGAGAGATTAGGTGATATGTCAAAGTTGCACCAAGAGCACCTAGGAGAGATTGGTTTGTGGTACATTGCATATGCATTCGTGATTAGGACACATCTAGCGATGATGACAACTTGGTATGAGAGATGGCACAGTGAGACCTCATCCTTCCCCCTAATAGGTGAGATGATAGTTATTTTGAAGGATGTGTGGCAGATCCTCCATTTTCCTATTCACCGTGATTGCATGATTTACAATATTGATGTTGGATTTGATGCATGCCTGGAGGTGATGGAGATGGATTAGATTGCCTTGGTCACATCTTAGATTGATTTGGAGACATAGAGAGAGGTCATGTTCTAACCTTTAGATTGATTATTGCAACCATTTTTTTGGTTTGGTGGCTCCAGATAGATGCAGCAGAGGATTTAGCCTAGGATGGGGCTTGGCATGGCACCTGATGCAGTATAGGAGGACTCTTTTTGTGTGAGAATCTATGATGCTAGCCTCCTTGTATCGTGATTTGCATGATTTTTCTATTGTGATGGGAGAGCCATTAGTGCAAGGGTGACTCTACTACACATTTGGGATTGGGAGCACATTTTCGTGTTGTGGCCGATTGTTCAGATGGCAGACATGGAGACAAATGATCCCATCATTTGGAGATACAGAGGTGACATCACTCTTAGGTACACTGGATAGATTGGGCTCCCGTATTGGAGATAGGTTATTGATGACATGACAATTTTTCATTGGTGCCCATGGCTTTAGATGTTGCCATGGTTCAATGACATTTAGTAGTTATATTTTTCCAGACAGGCCCATTATATGTAAGGTCGAGAGCATACAATGATTAAGAGGTACCTTCCTATCATAGTGGCTAGACAATTTGGAGATGTACAGGATAGGCTTGATGATGCATATAGGGCCATTTTTGTGAGATCGGCCAGAGAAGTTCCCACATGGGGACCGACTATTCTAGCTCCAAAGGTCGTAGAGAGCTTTAAATAGTTGGTGGCCCAGCCTTGGGCATATGATCAAGGTCAGCGAGTAGCTTAGACCACTTTGGCATATGATGCATGGTTTTTCCCACCCAAATGATTCATGGATCCGACAGGTGCTCCCCCTAGAGGGAGACCGAGAGGCAGAGGAGCCAGAGGCAGGGGACAGGGAGGCCAAGATGGCCAAGATTGACAAGTTCTAGGGGCTCCTCAGGTTGGACAATAGCCTCATGTTCAACCATAGGTTCAACCTCAAGTGTATCCACAAGTACAACCACAGTCAGGACCACCACCACCAGATGCACAAGATGCACAGATTCAGCAACTGCAACAACAGGTGCAAACATTGACTAGTGAGCAGGATCAGGCCCACTACTAGATTTTGGTCATTACTGTTGAGCGAGACTAGGCTTGACAACAAGTGCTTGCAGTGACAATAGAGAGAGAGAGATCAAGCATTACAGAGAGTTTAGGCTATTATAGGAGAGAGGGATCAGGGGGTGGCCAGGTAGCAACAGATTGAGGTGATGGTGGCAGCGACCCATGGGAGGACAATTTCAGCATGTTTATATAGAGAGGTTGTTACAAAGGATGTATACTACAGGAAACATTACCATCAAGATGTTCCAAAAACTCTTCGATAACCATATTTTTCACAGTGTAGCGATGTGCATCCCCGAGCAGAGGATTGGTGTAAGAGGTAGGTTGGAAAAGGTAGCAGCCAACAGGGCTATTTTTTTGATGTATAGACACTTTTTTTATTTGTGTCCCATTCTTTATCATAGATATACATTCATGGGCTCCTTTTTTATAGCCTCATAGATATTGTACTTATCATCAATATACATACATTGATCCAAATTTTTGTACCATGACACATTTTTTGATATATATATGATATGGATACAAATGATTCATGCTATTATGTGTTTACTTTATTTCATGTATGGATGATATGATATAGATGCACTTACCTTATTTATTCCTATATGATATGTGATGATCATGATATGAATGGATGCAATGTGATGCTATTTTTCATTATCTTTTTGCAATATGATATGGATGGATGATTATGATATGTAGATGTTATGGATGCAAATGATGTGGATGTTTTTTTTTTGTATATTTTCTATGCATGTTTTATGATGACAATGTATGCATATGGATGTATCAATGCAAATTCTTTTGATATGCAATGATTTAAGATGCTTAGAATAACAAATCTATATTATTCATCACAACTCAAATGATTATGAGATTGATGTTATGATTATGATATGATTATGAGATGTATGTATGTTGATGATTGGTGGATGTAGGGTGGATATATTGATGATGTTTTGTTCAATTTCATGATACCAAGTTAGCATGGAGAGAAGATAGAAGAATAAAGAATGACTGACCGTTGATGATGATTGATTCAAAAGATCCAACAAGTCCTTGATCCATCAAGACTTTATTAGAGATGGTGATGAGACAATGCAAGATGAAAGATGAAAATGCAAGATGGGTGCTTACACTTCGAGATTGGGATTTTTTGTCATTCCTTATTGTTTGATATAACACATAGATATGATGCATCAAGGTATTGATAACCAGGATGGTGTTGTAACTAGTGTAATGGACTTTTACTTGACAAGCAGATAGGATAGTTCTTGTTCACATCTTGACATACGGAAACATCATTGGAATGAAAGTTAGAAGCTTAGAATATACTGGACCAAAGCATATGCAATAGTCAACATACCCTAAACGACCTTCCTACACACAACTAAGCAAGTATTCACCAAGATTATTTTACAAGAGTATCCACAAGCACATCAAACGAAAGACAATGATCGATGCCCCATTCCTTTCTAAATCGTTTTGGGTAGACATCATCAAGAGGTCCCCAGAATGGGTCATTAAGATAAATTGTAAGAAAATACCAAGGACAAACAGTCAGTGTTATCTATAGCTCTTGATTAGTTTAAGTTTAGCTAAGGGGATATTTTATGTTGATGTCCATCGCAGGAAGGATACATCTTAGGAGATGTTGATCAGAGGTTGTTTGATGTTGGGATGATGATGCTAAGATAAGTCATTGCTATAAACTTCACTAATGTGTTTACCTATGATTTAAACTTTAGATTTTGATTTTTAGGTTCGCACTTTTTGACTTGCTATGTTTTCTTTCTATTTGTTTTGCCAAAGGTTGAAGGTGATGATTGATTTATTATGGGTGAAAGTGAGATGGGATGGATGGGTTTTGGATTTTATGGAATATTTTAATGTTTTTGGTATTTTGAAAATATTTTGAGGCTATTTTTGGTCTTTTTGAAAGTTTATATGAATGTTTAGGATTTTTAGATTTTTTGAGGTTGTTTAGGGTTTTTTGAATGTTTTGAGGCTTTTTAGGTCTTTTGAATGTTTTCGATTATTTTTGTGTTTTCTATTTTCTGAATGTTTTTGTTTTTTTTTAATATTTGGATGTTTTTGGATTTTCAAGGGAATTTCTCAGTTTCAACCAAGAACCCAACCTAAAGACCTATCCTAGGGGCCTCAGGGTCTGATCAAAGATTAGCCTTGCCTACGTTATACATGTAGGGACCACGTAGTTCGACTAACTCAACCCATTTACAAGATGAAGATATGAACAAATGAAAGATGATAGTTATTGTGATGGATGGCTAAAGGACTGACCTAGGGTGTCTTGAGGGCACATCAATGATGGCCTTGCCTACGTTCAAGCTCATAGACGACGTAGTTTGATAAGAGGACTCTATTTTTTGGATTTTCAATGTTCAGCGTTTTTAGCAATTTTTGATGTTTTCTAGATGTTTTGGATTTTTCCTTTACAATTTTTTGAATGTTTTTGGATATTAGCTGTACAAGATTTTGCAAATTTTTTTGGATTTTCTGGATAAGATTTTATGAATATTTTTGGTATTTTCTAATAAGATGTCCCATGACCTCACAATATACAAGAACTCGATTATGATCCATAATGAAATGCCCCCAATGTGACATGTTAGCCTACTTTGATAAAGGCAAGATAGACTGACCTTGGGAATGTGCCAAGTAGTGTTGAAAGGGTTCATGATACCTTACAGTGACAAGCCATGATAAGGGCACGGATGAGGGATGAATGGCAATGCAAAGAATGATAGGGTCAAAAGATCCAAAGAATAGATGGAGTTGCTTTATTTACTCAAGGAACCTATTTGCCAAGTTTTCACCAAGGTACTTGCCCAAAGTGCCACTGAAGTGGTTTTCACTAGAGGATAAAAAAATTTCTTTAATTTTTTCAATCCTTTTTTCTCATTTTTTGATTTTTTTGTATTTTATGTTTTACACCCCTCAAGATTAGGCATAAAACTTCTTAAGATGCAAGCTGTCAGTTGGCTCCTGTAAGGGTTCACCTTCATGGGTTGATAGTTGGTATGCTCCTAATCCATACCTTGTTGTGATGACAAAGGGACCCAACTAGTTACGCTCAAACTTTCCTTTGTTGTCTTGATCTGGAAGATTCTTCTGATTTTTCTTTAAGACAATATCACCTACCTAGAATGACCAACATTTGATTCTCTTGTTATAGCTCTGTTTCAATCAGTTTTGATACACTTGCAAGTGATAAGGGTGTCAATACAACATACATCCAAGAATTCTAGCTCATTCAATCGAGATATTTTGTATTCTTCCTTAGTTATCAGATTTTGCAGTGACACTCGCAATGATGGGAGCTCAACCTTGATAGGCAAGATGGATTCTAATCCATAGACCAAGGAGAAAGGGGTTACACCTATAGGCGTGCGAATACTAGTTCGATAAGCCCAAAGAGTAGTATTTAGTTGCATATTCCAATCAAGACCAACTTCATTAACTATTTTCTTTAGGGTTTTTAGGATAGTTTTTTATGTTCCTTCTACTTGGCCATTGCCTTGGGGATAGTACGGGGTAGAGAATCAGTGTTGGATATTGAATTTTTGGCACAACTCCTTTACATCTTGATTTTTGAATGGTGTTCCATTGTCTACGATGAGGGTTTGTGGTACACCATAACAAAAAATTAGGTAATTCAGGATAAACTTGGCTATCTGCTTCCCTATTATGTAGGTCATAGGAATGGCTTCAACCCACTTAGAAAAGTACTCAATGGTGGTTATGATAAACTTATGGTCATTGGATGAGGTTGGAGTGATTTTTCCTATGAGGTCAATTCCCCATTGTGAAAAAGGCCATGGTGTAATCATTGGCTGCAATTCTTGAACTGGAGCATGAATCAAATCTCCATGCTATTGACACTAGATGCATTTCTACACACTAATTAGCTTATTTTTCCATGGTTGGCCAATAGTACCCCGTCCTCAATAGTTTCTTAGCTAGTGTCATACTGCTAGAATGGGACCCACATATGCCATCATTTACTTATGTTAAAGCAGTTAAGGCTTCCTCTTGGTTAAGACATCATAGTAATGTCCCTTTGATTCTTTGATGGTAAAGGGTATCACCTAGGATCACGAATTGGGATGCCTTTTTAACAAAGGTCTTCTTAAGGTTCAGGGTGATATCTAATGGAAAGGTTCCTCTGTTGAGGTAAGTAAAGATGTCATGGTACCACAAGGATCTAGGACCAAAAATGACACACGCGAATTTAGATTCAAGGATTTCAAATTTTGGTACAAGAAGTTGTTCTACCAAGAATTCACATTGGAGAATGTTGTTTGGCATGTCTAGTAATGATCTGAATGTTGTCATGGCATTTGCTACTCTATTTTTCATGCGAGGAATTTACTTAAAAGTTATGTCTATAAAAAGATCTTTGAGATTATCCACCATCTTCTTGTAAGGATTGATCTTGTCATCTTTAGTTTGATAGTCATCATTTTCTTGATTGATAACTAGCTGTGAGTCTCCATAGACTTTCATCTCTTGTATCTACCAATGAACTGCTATCCTAAGACCTGTGATCAAGGCTTCATATTTAGCAATGTTATTGGTACATGGAAATGATAGCCTATACAACTTTGGGATGTAATCACCTTGGGGGGTGATGAAAATAATGCTTTCTCCTAATCCATGTTGAGTGAATGATCCATCAAAGTACATCTTCCACTAAGCAATGAGATTAATAAGGAACACTAATTCATCAAGAAACTCAAATATTAAAGGGTTCTCATCATAGATGGGTACTTTTGCTAGCTGGTCTGTGATCATTTTTCCTTTGATTTCCTTGCACTCCACATACTCTATGTCAAACTCTGTCAAGATCAAGACCCATTTATCCATTTTTCCTGTGAGAGTTGATCTAGATAACAGATATTTTAAGGGATCAATCTTCGTGATGAGCTTGATTTGATGTGAAAACATGTAGTGCCTAAACTTTTGTGAAGTGAAAAATATTGCTAGGCATGCCTTCTCAATGGATGAATAGTTCATTGCATAGCCTACAAAGGTTCTATTGATGTAGTATATGGCTCTTTCCTTTCTATTCTCATCATGTTGTGTTAAAAGAGCTCCTAGTGTTGCTGGTGTTGTTGATATGTATAGGATCAATGGCTTGTTTGGTATCGGCAGCATGAGCATTGGAGGTGTTAGTAGATAATCCTTGATCTACTGGAAATATTTATCACATTTGTCATCCCACTTGTAAGTTATCCCTTTATGGAGAAGATTTGAAAAGGGATGAATATTATCTAATAGTTGGGCTATGAATCTTCTGATGGACTGCAACCTTCCTTGTAATCCTCTCATTTTTTTCAATGTCTACGATGGTTCCATGTCTAGGATAGCTTTTACCTTTTTTGGATTGATTTCTATCCCTCTTTGTGAAAAAATAAAGTCAAGAAGCTTCCCTAATGTGACCTTGAACACACACTTTTTTGGATTCAGTCATACCTTGTATTCTTCAAGCCTATCAAATATAGGTCCTAAGACTTGTATGTGCTCACTTCTCTTCTTTGATTTTGCCAAAATATCATCCACATAATCTTCAACTGTTTTGTGGATCATATCATGAAAGATGAGGACCATTACTCTTTGATAGGTTTCTCCTACATTCTTTAACCCAAATGGCATTATATTCTAGTAGTAGGTTCCCCATGGACAAGTAAAGGAAATTTTATGTTGAACTTCCTTGGCAATTATGATTTGATTGTAGCCTAAAAAGCCATCCATGAGTGACAACATTTCATGCCCAGCTATTAAATCCACAATGAGATTCATGTTGGGAAGAGGGAAATCATCCTTTGGGAATTCCTTGCTCAAATCTCTAAAATTAGTGCATATTTTGATGCCCCTAATGGGTTTTGAGACTAGTACCAGGTTTGAAACCCACTCAGGATAATCTATCAGTTGGATAAATCCAACGTCAAGAAGATTTTGTAGTTCTAGTTTAACCATGAGTGCTATCTAAGGGTGCATCTTCCTTAATTTCTATTTAACTGGTTTAGCATTGGGATAGACTATTAAGTGATGTACAACCACTTCTGGATCAAGGCCTGGCATATCTATGTATGACCATGCAAAGTTAGATCTTCTCTCTTTGAGGAATTTTGCTAGGTTCTTTTGTTCTTCATCCAACAAGGATATAACATAAAAAGTGATCTTGGGTGCTTCTTTTGTTCCCACATTGACTAGGGTAGCCTTTTCTACTAGTATTGTTGACTTCTCTAGATGCATTGCACTAAGGGGGAGATTGAATCCCTCATCCTTGGGCACCTTAGAAAGGTTTTCACCATCGAATGCATCCTTTATTTTTACTATTTTGGGACCAGAGAGTGCCACTAAGTGGCTTTCACTCAAGGATCTACATGTTAGTTGCATTTCATTTATTTTGTGACTGGAGGATTCAATCGTCTCTCTATAGTATGCCCCTGTATCGAGCTCTATGTCAAAGCTAGCTTTGTGATCTACCCATGATAATTTGTCTTGGAGTCCCATGAATTCTGAGATTGATTCATCATTTTTGAATAAATCTAGAATCAGTCGTCCTTGTTGGTCCATGTCAACGAGTTGTATACTAGGTGTATTTTAGCTGGTTGGTCATTTGAGACAAGGATGTTGTTCTCAAATATGTTAACAACATCAAGGGTAAATTCATCTAAGGTTGTATCATGCAATGTAGGTGATCAAGAGGAAGCCTCAACTTGTTTAGCATAAATACCTTTTCCAATAAGTGTGACCTTGCTAGTAGTACAACCTCAGCCAAGATTCTTTATTCATTTCTCAGGAACGATGGGTTCTAGTAAATGATTGTCATTATGTCCTAGCTTCTTATTCTTTTTATATCCCATTCTCTACATTAGTTGTAGGCCTTTGTTTGCATCTTCCATGGGAAGAACAGGAATAGGCTGCTCATCTTGATAGAGAATTTTAGAGATATATATTCCATTGATATCTTCTTGATTCAGTTCTCCCCACTTGGTGAAGGTAGTAGCTGCCATCTTGATTGTTTCTGGTTCTTTGGTGCTAGATATAGGTTTCCCATGGGATTGAGGAGAAATAGGTAACTCTCTTAAGACAAAGGTGTCTTTCAATAGTTTTTAGTTTCCACTACCATCATCTTGTATCACTACTTTGACGTCGGGTATAATTTTCACAATGGGTATTTTTGATGTTGAGATAGAAGTGAGGGATGATGAGTCAATAAATGAGCTTGATTGTGTAGGTCCCTCATCATTTTTGGGTATTTTTCAAATCTTATAGCACTTAGCCTCAAGAATTTTGTAGTAGTAGAAAGGCTTAGGATCTCCATGAATAGTGATTTCTCTTCCTTCAAAAGGAAACTTCACACACCGATGATAGGTTGAGGCTACAACTTTTAGAGCATGGATCCAAGGTCTGCCAAGTAGTATGTTATAGGGAAGATCAAGATCAAGTACTTGGAATGTAGTTTCTACAATAAGAGATCCCACTTGGATTGGAAGTGCAATGATTCCTTGTGATACCCGTTCTTGTTTGTCATATGCCCTGATGGTGGTACTCTTTTTCTTCTCAATAGTATCTTCTGAATAGCCTTGATTCTTGATCAACTACAGGGTACAAATGTTCAGACCAACACCTCCATCTACCAAGACTCTTTTGACCTTATTTTTATCAATGACAACCTCAAGGTGTAATGTATGGTTATGAGATGGTTGTGATGTTAAATCTTGCTTGGAGAAGGTGAGAATATGGTTGGAAATATTCCCTACCATAGCTTGAAACTAGTCGCTATAAATGTTCTCGAGAACGGATGACTCAGACAAGGATTTTTCCAATATTTCCCTATGTGAAAGGGATAAACTTAAGAGTTCTAAGATTAATATCTGTGAGGAGGTCTATTTAAGTTGATCAAGAATATTTTACTTGTGAGGATTAGATGTGGGAAAATTAGGTTGTGTCCTAGATTAATTTGGGACAACTCCTTGAATAGTTATTTTTCCATGTCATGTGGTGACTCCACATTCTGTACTAGCTCCTTTGATGGTGACAACAGTGGTAACGCTATCATAGGAGGTGACTACATTGGAATAGGTATGTTGTACATTGGTGTAATCCTTAGCTTTGTCATTGTTTTTTTCTTTTTATGATCCAGCATAGGGGTCTTGTATATCTTGAGATCCTAGTTCCCAGTTGGTACTTCAACAGATATGGTATCATTCTCTATGAGATCTTGGATGGTATTCTTGAGTTTCATGTAGTTTGTTGTTCCATGTCCTTTGATTTTATGAAGATCACAGAGATCACATTCATTATACCAGGATGGCTTCTCTTGTGGTTCTTGGTAGTTTTAAAAGTTAGGAAGTGTTATCATATTTTACTCTACCAGATTCTTCATGATCATCTCGATGGGTTCTGATAACTGTGTACTTCCATTTGGGATAGTTGTTCCTGTTATCAGTTTTCCTTTGTTGCATGTTGGTGTTACTAATCTGATTTTTCTGATGTGGTACCATTTGTTGCATATTTGGTTGGATGTTAGCAACTTGATTGTTATCAAGTCTAGGAGCACTTAGTATGACCTTAGCGTCTACCACACCATCATTTGTTATGTTTTTGTTCTTGTCCCATACATGAGGTTTTTCAATTGAACTAGTTGAAGGATGATTATCTTTGTAAGCCTAAGCATTTCTTTGTGAGATTAAGGCTCTTTCAATGTTAAGGGCTCTAGGGACTAGTTCATTGTATGATGTGATGTATTGCATTTTCAAGTGGAATGATAGATTTGGATCAAGGTTGGCTATAATTATTCCCACTTGTTGTTCATCATGAAGAGGCCAGTTGCTTTTACTAGCTCTTTGTCTCCATCGTTGTAAGAAATTAGCAAAGCTTTCTCCTTGATTTTGTTTAAGAGTGTACAACTCTTCTAGACTAACTTCCATGTCAAAATTGAAGAAGTGATTGATGAATTTTTTAGTAATTTCTTCATAAGTTTTGATACTAGGATGCAAATGAGAAAACCAATCTATATCATTACCTATTGAACTTTGAGGGAAGAGGTGCATAAGATATGAATCATTGTAAGTCACTTCCATGCACATGATGTTAAATTCTTTGATATGGTCAACAGGACTTCCTCTCCCTCTGTATTTGTCAAACTTGGGGATTTCAAAACTAGAAGGGAATGGTATCATTGCTATGTTTTCATCAAATGGGTAAGGACACAAGTTCTATGTATGAGGCTTCTTTGTCTTTCCCATGCGAAGGTCCTACATTTCTTGTGAAATTGCTTTCAATTTTGATGCTAGATCGTCTTGTGGATTGGGTGGAGGAACATATGATGGGATGATAGATGAGGTATATGAGGTGTATTAAGGTGTGAGATTTTATGAAAGTGATGAATATGTTCCTGATGCATTTGGATTGACGATGTTCAAATGAGGATAATAGGAACCTTGTTGTTGGGTGTATTGTTGAGCTAGTAAAGCTTGTTGTTGAGCTTCTTTTTGTTGTTGTGCCTCTAGGGCTTGTTGTTGGGCCTATTTTTGTTGATATGCTAATAAAGCTACTCATTGTACTTTTTTTTGTTGCATGGCTTGTTGTACTGCTAAGGTTTCTTGTTGTGCTTGTTGTGTGATGGTCACTTGTTGTTCTTGTTGTTGTTCTTGTGCTAAGGCTACTTGTTGAGCTTGATGTTGTTTTGCTAAGGTTTCTTGTTGAGCTTGATGTTGTTTTGCTAAGGTTTCTTGTTGAGCTTGATGTTGTTGTCTTGTTGGTCTACTAAGGTTGCTTGTTGGGATTGTTGTTGTGTACATATTTTTGATAGGCTTGTCATACTTTTTGTAGAGATAATGCATGTGCTTGCAATGTGGCATCAGGTGGTTGTTGAGACATCTATGAAGGATTAGGGATATCGATTTTTTGAGTGGGTAGCGAATTGTTGGTGAGAGGTGGATGGTTCCCTTGGTTAAACATTCCTTCCAATATGGTAGAATGAGGTGGAGGAATGTATGTTTGAGGTCCCAATTGATTTGGCATAGAAAAGGGAACTGTGGAAAAATATGATGTCATTAAATTTTACAATGGAAATGGCACACTAGGACCTTGAGTCCATTGATTGAAAAGATTCCCCTGTCCTATGTTTTGAGGATTGCCTTGTGCAAAAGATGTAAACAAAGTATTTGTGATCAAGGTACTCCCAGGATTGATAGGACTTGTAACCAAGGGATTGTTTGAAGGTGGATTAATGGTGGATGATGTGGAAATGGTAGATGGAATGGGTGAACCCACCAAAGGGTTGGATAAAGATGTCCCTATTTGTGTTGAGGGTTGATTTTTTGATACAATATTGACATGCCCTTGTGTGTTGTTTTGAGATATTTAGTTTGTAGTGATTTGTATAATGGTAGGCATAGTTGTGGTACTCATAGGTGTGGATGAAGAAGGGTGTCCCCAAAATATCGATGTGGTGGTGGAATAATGAAGTTCAAGTGGTGTGTGTAGCTATTTTGGAGCTTTGGGAATATGAGGAGAACCAAAAGTAGGTGTCTAAGTGGTGGTGGAAGGTGGAGGATTAGTTTCAAGGGTACCCACAAGTGTACTATTGTCAAATGGTGAGGTATGACCAAAATCTTTAGCAAGGCTGGGTGCAAGACTAGGTATGAATGTTTGATTTAGCCCTTGTGATGGAGTTGTGAAACTCTGTGTTAAATTTTGTGTTGCAAACATTGGGGAGATAGGAGCTACACTTTCAAAGGCTTGATGTTCTAGAATTTCTTCCCTAGTGAGATCAAATGGGTTATTCATGACATCTTCAATTTCATATGGTCCTGAAGGAGATGATGGTTGTTGTGATGGGGTAACATGTCTTCTAGGATCAAATTCTAAAGGATTTGGATCACTTGAGGTAAATGTAACTTTGGTTTTCTCCATGATTCTCTTGTGTTGTGATCTTGTCTTTACCATAAATTTTGTGTCAGCTATGGGAGATTTGTGTTGAGTTTTGTAATGTTTAAACTCTCTAGTTGACTCAAACCTAGGTAAAAGGGATGCTTTAAGTCTTTTGGGAGCAATGATGACAATGTGGGATGAAAAGATGGGTGATAAGGGAACTGATCTTTGCAAACATTTTGGGACAACACTTTTGACTTGACTTTGATGTTTTGATGTTGGTATAAAGGATGCTAATGAACCTAGAAATCTTTAGGGTATACTTGTGACCTTCCAGATAAACTACTTCAAAGATGATAACTATCTTAACTAAGTGCATGGAAAAATATAAATTTCACATACAAAGTAGCTAAGGTAGCAGTTGGTTTGGTGTTTAAGTCCCAAAGTGTTGGTGTATTTGAAATTCTATAGAGTTAGATGAAGTGAAGGGTGAAATTTGATGAAGGGGTGAGTGAAATGTTTGACCAAATGTTGAACTAAATTTAACCTTTTGTTTTGATAAGACCAAGGTAGTGAGAATGATGCTAGACCTCTAAAATGTTCAAATACTAAAGACTTAATGATTTAGAAAATTTGTTGATCTTCAAAAAGGTGAGGGTTTTGGCTCATAAAGAACATGTACATGTCTGAATATTTCCTCAGTGTTTGTTCATAAAACTTTATCAAAAACTTGTTTTTGTTTTCGTAAAGTGCCTCAATGTGGTAGCTGGTTGCTTTTACACTAAGATGTCTAAGCTTAAAGTGACAACCAGTTGACCTTCATTTAGGGATTCTTACTTTTTCTAAGATCATCTAGTAAAGTGAACCTTTGTTTCAACAAGATCAATGTAGTGAGGATGATGCTAGACTTCCAAAATGTTAAAGTCCTAGAAAACTAATGTTGATTCAAATGAGAGGTCAGATGGGAATGTTCAAACCTGTTCGGGCTCTCCTAGCTAGGGCATAAAATATTCTCATCAAAATGTAATGATTGTGGTAAAATATTGAAACCCACTTTTGACAATACCTTGTCCTACAATTCCTATGTCTAAAATGGAGTGCTGGAGATTTTCCCCTATGGATTTTGACTATTTGATGAATCATTCATGGGAGTTTGGTATCATGTGAAAAGATCAGGATGTTGACTCCAAAAGAATGTATACAATTTTGGACTATACCATGAATCACATCTATAAAAGTTTGCTACCAATCTATCTTTATTTATGTGAAGTGCAAAAAGGTGTTTCTTGAGAGATTTTTGAGTGAGATGTCTAAGTCTAAAATGAGGACTTGTAGATCTTGGCTTAGGGATCCTAATTTTTCATGAAATCATGCAAAAAAAGTTTAAGTTTATGGAAGAAAAGAAGATATTTATTTCCACGCAGGTGGTGGTAATATGGGTTTTCCAGCCTCAATATCCGCGTGTTCCTCTTCTTCATCTAAAATGGTTGTGTTTCTTCACGGTGTGTTTGTTTCCTTGTTTTCAAAAGTGAAGGCTCTCAAACTGCTAATAAGACTAGTTTGTTCACCATTTATGAGTTCAAAGTTTGGCTGAATTATAACACCTAGAAGATCAGGTTGTTCAATGGGAGCAATCGGTCTCCAAATAGTCATGTGGAATTCATTTGTCAATTTATCTTTGCTTAAGTGAATTGATTTTACCACAAACACTTGTCTTTGATTATGTTTCCAAACTAGATGTTTGTCAAAAACATCATAACTTTCACAATGTCCATTTCATAAAAATCATGAGATTAAAGTCATAATTGCCTATGTTTTCTTTGGGAAAATATGGGTTTGAGATTAATGTCAAGATATTTAGAAATCGCTAAGGATAAATTCTTAGGACAAGCAGTAATATCAAGGCTAACTCAAGAAGTCCATATTTGAACCAAAGTGTTTGAAATTTTGATAGTGAATATTTGTTTTTGGATTGTTTTGAAACCAAGAAAAGTGTTAAACTAACTCACAATCATTTACAACCCTAGGATATAAATGGCTATATTTTTTGAGTCCCCACTAGGATTTCTCCAAACACTAGACAATGTGAATAGTTAGAGATTTGGCGACACTAGCTCCCCTCCACGACACACACTTCTTGGGACCACCAAATCTCAAAATCCTTAAAATTTGGAGATTAAAAGAATTTTTTCTATTTCTATAATTGAATAGTATAGATGTGTGGTGGCTTCAAACTGACCATTATTGCACCAACAAATATTTTAGGATTTTGGCATGCTAAACAAATGGGTTGTAGTAAGGGTAATTGGGGACATGGCACCTTGTGAGTGTTTAGCAAGCCACTAAAGGATTTGATCAATCCTACTAGGGGCTCTTATACTTTTTACAGTAGTGCCCCATTCTAAAAGACACTTTACGGCTAAGGCCTACATACCATGAGGACTTGACAATTTAATCTTATCCATTTATATATCAACTCGAGTGAAAAACTAGTTGGAGTCACCTTCGAATTGGTCTCAAGTAGGCCCCTCTAAAGATAACAAAAGTGAAGGATTACACTTTTAGTTCAACCACCCAATTCACGTAAAGCACAAGGAGGGAGCACAACAACGTCTCTTTCTCACACTAGTATGGTTCAATTTTAAACCCAAATGAAAGATGTGGGTGATTTTGCAAAGTGTTAGAGAATGTTTCTGTTTCTCAAGGTCGTCAAATGGCATGAGAAAATTGCATACGCATTCAAAAAAAACATTGAAAATCATAAAACATAGCAAATAGTTCTCCATTTTAACCTTTCAAAGCAATGATGAGTTCATTTTAAGCACCAATTGAAAGATGAAGTTTTCCTTGTTTAATTTTAAGCCCAATTGAAAGATGTGATGTGATGGTTCAATTTTATCCAACTTTGAGCATTCATTTAAAACCAAATTGAACTCTAGTGAATTTCCTAAAGCAAAAAGTAGAAAGCATGAAATTGGGTTATAATTTCCCCAAAGCATCAAACGCTTGTTACAATCATAGAATATGAGATAGAAGAGAATTTCTTTCACTTTCACTCCATGTCCTTAAAACCTGCAAAACCTTGTTAGTCTAAAAACCAAAACATAGTCATGCATGCATCAATGATTAGATAAACTAAAAAAATTAAGTCACATGTCAAAAAAATAAACATAAAATTTCTTACCCTAATTGGGTGTCGTTGAACACGATAGCATCGCAATTTGAGATTTGGGTGTCACTCTAGTGAAAATTGGCATCGCTCTATACCAAGACCAATGAGCATGATTGCATCACTATTTTGATGAGCATCATTGCTAACGACAGTGTTGCAATTTGGAATTCTAAAGCATTAGACTAGTGAGTTTGAGCATCATTGTTTAAATTTTTTGATACCTCTAGATTAAATATGTGTCACCATATTTAAATTAGCGCCGAAAAATTAAATATGTGTCGATGTTTCAAATTGATAGGGCATTGCTATTTGTAGTTTGAGCATTGTTGCAACCTGCAAATTAGCATAAAATGAAATTCGAGCTAAAAAATAGTTAGATTGTCAGTTTTCCCTCATTCTAGCGCCAAAATATGAGACGTGGGAAATATCAGTGAGGATTGATTACACTTGACTCATGATGAATCGAAGCATAACTTTTCCAAACATGCCTACATCTACAAACAAGATCATTCAAAATGGAAATCTAAAACTAAGCATTTAATTGAAAATGAAATCTACAAACTACACAAAAAACAATTAAATTCCTAACCTAGCCCATCTGAAACTTATCCTGTTTTGGAATTGGTGTCATGTTGATGTGAAACGACAACCCTTTCCTAATCTCATGATTAGTGAGTTGTTTTAGTTGATTCTATGGAAGAGAATCGATGAAACCATTGTGATTGATGTATGAGAATCTAGTTTATGAAAAAATTAACATGATGCAAGCTAATTTATCATGATTTTATGCTACAAATGATCTAATTATGCTATTGCTAAGCTAATTTAAGCTAAATCTATGCTAAAAGATCAAAATCCATAATTTATAAACAAGCTAAGATGGATGCATGGAAGCCATTAATGGATGCTCTAAGCTATTACACAATAAAAATGAACTAAAATAAGCTAATAAGTGAGTAAAATGAGAGCATGGATGTAAGTAAACTCAACAGCATAAGTTTGCAATTGAAAGATGGATCCATTTGTCTCCAAATAGTGATCTATTTATAGGAGAGCAAATGAGGAATGAATGGTTGAGATCAAAAAGTTTAACCAACGGTTCAAAATGAAGGGGATGAGAGGCATGGATCATGGATTCTCATCAATGTATGAGAATGCATGATGGGTTTTAATCAAAGGCTCACACTTGCCTCAAACAAACTCACTTTTGACTTGCTCACACAAGTCAAAGGTAACTTGCTCAAAAGGTTAAAAGTTAACTTGCATTTCAAGCTAAGTGAGTTGATTGGAGGAGAGAGAATATTCCTTAGAATATTCTTTTAGGTGAGGAGAAAGGTAATCTACAAATCAAAACAAAGTTTTAATTGTGCAAAAAAGTGGATAAGGAATATTCCATGGGAATATTCCCTTTGCTTAGAGGAAAATTAGTTTAATTGCTAATTAAACAAGATTTAATTATGCAATCAGGGAATTTGGAAGAATAAAGTGATATTTATTAAATTAGATGGTTTAATAAATGGGGGGGAGATGAAATTGATATTTAATTAAATAACTTAGGGTTATTTAATTAAATAAGATGACTTAGGATATTAAATTAAATATTTTGATTTATTTAATTTAATTAGATGAAGTGTTAGTGTGAAAAGAGATGAATTAACCTAATTAAATTAATTAGGCTAATAGGTGAAAATGATGTAATTAATTAATTAGGTAGGCTAATTAAAACAATTAAGTGAAAAAAGGATGGATTAAAGAGGAAATGATGTTAGTAAATTTGATTTAAATGCATGATAATGATTAGGACATTTTTCAATGTCTACACATATATAGTGGATGTCCATATGTATGTACATGCACTAATCTATGTGCATACATACCTACGTTCATATATATGTATGTGCACAATAATTTTGAACACTCGTCTAAGTTTAATTTCAAAGGTTTTATGCCATGCACTTGTATTATTCTATTCTTTAGTGCATAATCATTCATTGTGCAGATTTGTATTTCACAAATATTTAGTGCACAAGTAGGTGCATGGAGATGGGTAGCCAATTTGTGGCAACTTTGAAAAAAAAATTGAAAAGTCATAATGCGGGCGCATTATAATTGGCTCGCATTATGGATTGGTGTGTTGAGCCTAAGGCTCAGCCACAACAAGCCCACAATGTGAGTGTGTTATAACACGAGTGTGTTATAACATGAGTGTGTTATAATGTGCTCGTGTTATGACATGTTAAAAGCAAAAAAAAAGTGAAACGCATTCATTCTTGCATTTTGGCTGTGTTTTTTATTGTGCTTGTGGAAAAAAACCCCCATTTTTCACCCTCATGTTCTAGGAGGAGGTATCTTGCAAAAATCTTCATCAATGGTTGCTATTCCATCACAAGGATGGCGCAACAACGACGAGGAGGTGTGAGAGTTAAGGATTGTTTTCTTTTTGCTTTGAATTAGTTAGTTTTAGGTTATATTTGATATTTATTTTTTTGAATTTTTAGGAGATGCAAATCAACCTGCAAACCCTCAAAATCCTCAACAAGAAGAGCAACCAAATCCTCAACAACAAAATCAACCACAACAACAACCTCCTCCACCAATCACTCAACCCCCTCTTAGCACTCAACAAAATTTAATGAGTGAATTTGAGAACAACAAAAAAAAAATAAGGATTTAATTAGTAGGTTGATTGATCCAAATGGTTCAATAGTGGAAAGAATGACCCTAGCAAATTCACTAAAAGATATGTTAAAAAATGTAGATTCAATTAGCAAACAAATAACTGCATGACAAGATAGGAGGCAAGCAGCTAGGGCTTATTACATGCATAAACTATCATATAAAGATGTAAAAGGTTTAAAAATTACAAAAGGTGATTTGTGCTCATTATTCATTGACCCACACACAAATCAAAATCTTGCCCTCAATGTGAAGAGGTTTCCTATTCATTGGTGCCACCAACAACAGATTAGGAACTATTTTTATGATAGGTGGTACATGGTTTTTGATTACCCATCATGCAACAATTGTGAACTCCCGCAGTATTTCCTTAGGAAACTATACAGTGAGTTCATATTGAACAAAATCCCAAATTATTTTGATATGAGGGAGTTCCAAGGGAGAGGTGGGGGGTCGGCTCAGGATAGACCTAGTGCACAGCCAGATCCTATGTGGAAAGGGAGATGAGTTCTCGCTAGGCCGCCTCATGAGCACGTTATGCCTTCTGTCATGGAGGAGAGTGTTGACATAGAGACATTGTAGGCGATCAACACTTTGACCGAGAGTGTCATCCAACATACTAGCCCTATTCTACAGCACCATCCAAGGGAGTCTTCGAGTGGTGGCCTTTGAACCCATGTGTGTCAATATTGTGGAGTGACTTGCTCATATGACCCCACCGACACTCAAGAGGCTACTATGCAAGATCCATCTGTAGCTATGGAGATGGAGAGGGAAGCTGACATTTTGCATGAGGCATATGGCATTGATACTCAGTTAAAAGTTAGCATGTTCATTGAATTTAATTTACTAAATTTTGATTTTGAAATGCAAGATTAACTAATTTAGCTTTATGATTTTAATAAAATTGCAGGGTCACAGTGTTGAGACTGAATACACCGGCCCCACACCTACTTATTTTTGCAGTACACCTATCGATGGGGTATGTAACTAGTAAACAATTATAAATTTATTATATGTTAATAGCATTGTTTTACAAATGGTATTTTAATATGTGATTTTGGATGTTGAACAGGCTAATATTGGAGGTTTCAAGGGAACACCTCCCAGTGCCAATGGATTTACTCAAACCTACACGCAGGTAATAGAATAAAGAGTTTAACTAATGAATTGTACTTAATATATTTGTTTATTTTATATTCATATCGTTGATTACGTTGCATTTCACATCATTCAAACTCAAAGCATTACTTCACATCCCATAACTAATAACTAGTTGTTGATAGATGACAAAATTTCAACTACAATATAGTTGTTTAGAAAGTCAACATAAGTCATGATGCAATTACTTCACATAGCATAAGTAATAAGTCTAGGAGAAGCTTCCAATTGCATTTACTTGTCATGGAATTCCATGAGACCAATTTTTACTGCTCGGCATCTTTTCAAATAGTTCAATGTCTTATCTATGCTATGGATGATTGGAAGGAATATATGAAAGAATATTAGTAAGCAATAGCATAAACAAGGCAGTGAGTTTTTTGAAAAAATGCCTCAAAGACTCAACCTTTCCAACAACAACTTACATCGATGGATCATATCATTTTTAAACATTTCCCAACCTTTCCAACTTCCTACAATGACTCAATAACCTCTATAACTACTTTTACCCTTGGAATTCCATGCCTTTACACCTTTTTTGCATTTTTACAACATTTGAAATTGACAACTTTGTCAATATTTTGCAATTGTGCACTTTATGCCTAAATTAACTAAAACTATTACAACCTCCAAAATGGATATTTAAGCCTTATTACATCATCAAAACACTTTAACCAATTCAAAATCCTAAATTTTCCTCATCAAGGCATGTGCTTGCAAAGGTGGATCTACACGACAAACTATGGATGCTTGGAAAAAATCTATCAAAGCATAATAGTAAGCAATAGCATAGACAAGGCAGTTAGTAGTTTGAAAAAATGTCTTGAAGAAATGTGGTCTCATGGTGATGGAATTCCATTCCATCACCATGAGATCACATTTCTTTGAGGAATTTCTTCAAATAGCTCACCACCTTTTCTATGATACCACATTTTCCATACATGTGTACCAAAGCATTTTATCAAACTACTCACTTCCTTGCTGCTATGGCTAAAAGCCTAAAATAGGTGCTTCTCAACAAACTATGGATGCTTGGAAAAATATCTATCAAAGCATAATAGTAAGCAATAATACCATAGAGAAGGCAATAAATTGTCTAAAAAAATACCTGAAAGAAATGTGGTCTTATGGTGATGGAATGCCATGACTTGCATTTGTTTGTAATGGCATTCCATCACCACGAGACCCCATTTCTTTGAGGATTTTTTTCAAATAGTTCACTTCCTTCTCTATGCCACCATAGTTATTGTACATGTCTATGAAAGCATTTGATCAAACGGTTCACCGGCTTGCTGTTATGGGTAAAAGCCTAAAAACACATCCTTTCAAACAAAATATGGATAGGGCAAATAGTAAGCATGATAGTCAAAAATATATAGTTTAATAAGTACTCAAAATTTTGTTCATTATCTCATACATTATAATTCACGATGTGGATCGCTATTCTAGTTTTTGTGATTGAATAATTTGTTGTTTTATTTTCAGATGTTGCAAGCCGAAACACCTCCAAATGTAATGAGGGAAATGGAGATTGATGTTTCCTCTACTATAGAATCCTTGATGAATGGTACTTCCCTTACAATCTAAAACTCACAAAAACAACAGATAATGGCACAAAAAAAAAATGCACGAAGGAAACCAAATATTTTCTATTATCACTGAAATGAAAATGAAATTACAACATTATATTTTCCATCACATGGGCTTTTCGATTACTTAAATTTGCAAATCTGCAAATCAGAGCCACTATCTACTTTGCTCTCACTTTTTTCTCTATAGTCCCCCTTTACCTCCTTTATTTGGAAGGTGTAACCACCCTAGAATCTTCTGGAAAGTGTAACTTCCTCAAGAAGATATTTTGAAATTTTATTAATTTTGGTATTACAACTTCGTGGGGTCATAACTTTTTATCCGACCATCGGATTTTCAATTATAATACCTTTTTGGAAAGGTCTCAAGAAAATATTGTGGCTAAAATGTTGGGCCTAAAGGCCAACTACTTTTTTTCCACCAATTTTCAGGCCCATCCAGAGCCTCTAAGTGCCTCAAAATTGACCCTGGAGATTTTACTAGGATTTTTGAAAAATTAAAATTTTAATATTTCTCAAATTAAAAATGGTATTGAAGTGATTTCTTCACCATTGGCCTCAATTTACCATTCTAGAGGTCTGTGTAAGATTTCATATCCAACTGTGCATAAATGCAAACTTACTAAAATAGTAACCCTACCAAATTTAGCACTTATTGAAAAGAAACAACATTTTTTTTGGGTGATGCAAGATTGCTCTTACACCCTAGATGGTCCTACATTAGACACCTAAAGTAATTTGAAAAGTGACCCTATCACTTCACAGGAGTTACAGGGAAACCAAGACGGTTAACCTCGAACTCAGATAACCATGATGAATCTTCAACAGGCCTTCCTCTCCATTTCACCAAGTACTCTGCATATTGCCTATTTCTTGTGCTTCTTCCCACATGGCTATCCAAAATGTCTTTTATCTCCTCCTTTTCTGAAGTAGGTGTTGGAATGTTCCACTGTGCCTCTATTATTTCTTTATCAATTATTCCCTCATGATATTCTATTAAATCTGACATTTTAAACACAAGTGAAATATGAATTCCATCAGGCAACTCTACCTCATATGCATTTCTTGAATCATGCTTCTTTAGGATCTTGCATGCTCCAAACTTCTTCATCTTCAACTTGTTGTATGTACCAACTGGAGACCTTTCCTTTCACAAATGAACCATAACTTCATCTCCTACCTGAAACTCCTTATACCTTATTTTTTGATCTGCCTTAGCCTTATACTGAGAGTTCATCCTATTGATATGCTTCTTCACCTCATCATGCAAATTCTTCAAGTGCTCAGCAAAATCTTCAGCCTCAGCACTACTTTTCTCCCCTTTATCCATCTTTCTCAATTCAGAAGCATTCCTCATACTACTCCCATATACAATCTAGAATATTGATTTAACAGTGCTCCTATTGATAGAATTGTTATAAGAAAATTTTCCATGTGGTAAAATAAAATCCCATCCCTTTGGTTTATCTCCTAATAAGCATCTTAGCAGGTTACCCAAACTCCAATTGACCACCTTCATTTTTCCATTAGTCTGTGTATAGTGATAAAAACTAAACTTCAAATCTATCTTCAACTTATTCCATAATGTTCTCCAAAAATAACCAACAAATTTGGTATCTCTATTTGAAACTATACTCTTCGGTAGACCATGTAGTCTCACCACCTCTCTAAAAAAAAATCTGCAATATGAATAGCATCATTGGTCTTATGACATGGAATGAAATTTTTCGTGTTCAAAAATATATCCACCACCACAAATATGGAATCATGCCCTCTCTGTGTCCTCGACAATCCAAGGACAAAATCCATACTAATGTCTTCCCATGGCCTCTCAAGTATAGGTAATGGCTGATACAATCCATTATTCTAACTTGTTCCTTTTGTCATCTGACATACTTTATAACTTTGTACAAACTTCTTCACATCCTGTTGTAACTATGGCTAGTAATAATTCTCACTAGCAAGAGTAATGGTCTTATCACGACTAAAATGCCCAGCCAATCCTCCACTATGCATCTCCTTTATTATATTCTCTCTCATAGAAATCCTTGGAATGCACAATTGGCTTCCTCTAAACAACATTCCATCTTGGATTAAGAAATCCAACCATCTTGTCCTATCCAATGTAACAGGCTCCAAACAATTTCCAAGATTTTGCAAATTTTGGATCTTCTGGATACAAATTCTTGAGTTCATTGAACCTAACAACCTCTATATTCATCTTTATCAACAAATTTGTCCTTCTACTTAAGGCATATGCAACTCTGTTTCATCTTCTGCTCCTATGCTTCAAAACAAAAGTATAACTCTACAAAAACTCAGCCCATTTTAAGTTCCTTTAATTCAACTTTCCTTGAATATTGAGATACTACAAATCCTAGTGATCAGTATATAAAACAAATTATTTTGGAAACAAATAGTGTCTCCATTTCTTCAAATCCTGAACTATAGTATAGAACTCTTGATCATAGACAGAATATTTCTTCTTATCATCATTTAACTTCTCACTAAAATCGGCAACAAGATTACCTTTTTGACTCAAAATAGCCCCTATGGCAGTGCCACTAGCATCACAATCTACCTGTAAGACCTTATTAAAATATAGAAGTGCCAAAATAGGTTGCTCTGTAACTTTCTTCTTCAACATATCAAAACTTTTTGCTGCTCTTGTAGTCCACTTAAACTCTTTTCTATCCCCTCTCATTGCTTCAATTAGAGGTGCAAAAATACTACTGAAACTCTTAATAAACTTTCTGTAAAAACTTGCTAGACCATGAAATGATCTTACCTTTGTAACACTCCTTGGGGTAGGCCATTCAATGATAGCTCTCACCTTCTTTGGATCCATTTTAAGACCATCTACTAAGACAACAAATCCTAGATACACCAACTCCCTTTTTACAAAACTACATTTCTTCAAATTAATCAACAACTTCTCCTCTCTTAGCTTCTCAAAAAAATTCCAAATATGCATTAGGTGCTCCTCTAATGCCTTACTAAAAATCATAATAAAATCCAAATAAACAATAACATTTTTTCCTAAAAATTCTTTTAGTACCTCATTCATAAGCTGCATACATGTGCTCAATGCATTGGTTATCCCAAAAGGATGACTAACCACTTGTACAAGCCCTCCTTGGTTTTAAAGGTTGTCTTCCATTCATCTCCTTCTCTAATATGGATCTAGTGATATACACTCTTCAAATCTATCTTCGTGAAGTACTCAACTCCACTCAAACAATCCATAATGCCATCCATCCTTGGCAAGGGAAATATGTACTTGATGGTGATCTTGTTGATGGCTCTAGAATCTGTACACATCCGCCATTCCCCATCCTTCTTTGGTTCTAGTACTACAGGTACTGCACATGGACTCAAACTCTCTTGAATCAATCCCTTCCACAACAACTCTTGCACTTGTATGTTCAACTCTTCACTCTTTGCTAGAGTCATACGATGAGCTGCCTTATTTGGCTAACTGGCTCCAGGATCAGGTCCATCTTATGACTAATCTTTCTTACTGGAGGAAAACCTTCAGGTACATTATCAAAAATAATAGCTTGAAATTCATTCAACAAATTTGAAACCTCTACAGGTACCTCAATAGTATCTTCTTTATCAACTCTAGGGATCAATGCAAAACACATATGCTCACGCTTCATACCTTCTAGGAACTTTCTTCCATCAACCAAACAAATTCTTGCATTATTGCATGCCTTTTCCTCTGCCTCTTTCAAGGACTTCAACTTATAATGAACTCCATCCTTTTTCAAAGAATAGGTGTTGGCATGTCCATCATGTACTGCTCGTCGATCAAACTGCCATGGTCTACCTAACAGCATATGACAAACATCCATAGGCATAATATCACACAATACCTCATCATGGTAATTTCCAATCTTGAACTTTACCAGACATTGTTCATTTACCAAATCTTTATGGTTCTTCTACAGCCAAGCAATCTAGTGTGGATTTGGATGCCTTCTTCTCTCCAACTACAACTTACTAACCATCTCTTCTGAAATAAGGTTATTAGTACTACCTCTATCAATAATAACATTGCAAACTTTACCTCCACACTTACATCTAGTGTGAAACAAATTCTTCCTTTGAGTTGGCTCTTTCTCCTCAATCAATAAGGCTCTTCTAGTAACAAGAACCTCTCATCTTTCTGCATCCTCAGAATGTGAAGACTCGGCATCTTCGTCTACATATGCAACTCGTGCATTAGCCTCAGGTCTTCTATTTGTCCTTCCCTAATGTTGAGGACACTCATATGCCCTATGCCCTTCTTCTCCACATTGGAAATAGGTTCCATGAAAGCCTCCTCTCCCTGGTCCTCACCCAAATCTTCCTCTTCCTCTTTGGTCTCCATTATTTTGATCATGAGGATGATAGGTGTTATCTCCTTTCTAGTTTTGGCTACTACTAGATCCTTCACTCTTCCTTTGGTCCTCATCTTGACCTATATATGATGTACACTAGTCCTTCCACCACAACCTCCACCTCTTTGCTTACTTTCAAACCTCCTATTCAACTTCTCTTCTACCTTCAAACCAAACTGATATCCATCTTCAATGGTAGACATTCTTACTAGACTTAGCTCTTCTTGAATGCTCAACCTCAACCCATTTATGTAACGGGAAACTTTTTCCTTGTTGGCCTCAAAATGACTTGTTCTAATCAGGACTCGATAGAATTCTTCTATGTACTCCTTAATAGATTTTCCTACTTGTTTCAACCCTTGCATCTTCTTCAACAAATCCAACTCATAGTCCCCAGGAATGAACTATCTTTTCAATTACCACCATTCGATCCCATCTTATTATTTTCTCTTTTCCTCTTCTATTTCTTTCCAACTGGACTTCTTTCCACCATATGCTAACATTGCCTTTCAATTTGGCCTTTGTGAATTTGACCCTATCTGGGTCTTCTATTTCCTCTTACTCAAAATACTCTTATGTGTCATTGATCCAATTTATCAGCTCCTCTAGATTTAGGTTTCCAAAAAAATTAGAAACTTATATCTTTGGCCTCTTTCCAATCTTGGAAATGGCCCTAATCAGTCTAACTTCTCCAAGATCCATTACATCTTGTGCTTCCTCTTTGAATGGCTCCTCATCTTCAACCTAATCCTCACTTTCATCTCTTCTTCTAACATTAGCTCCCCTACACAACTCCTCTTGTAGTGCTTGAACTTGTCTTTGGAGGGCTCTAAAACCCTCTTTTGTTACCCCGACATTTCTCCCACCATAGTTTCTTCGTGGAAGCATCTTTTCTCACAGACCCACAACCACAAGTCCTAGTGAAAATTGCCTCACGTTTGGTGATCTATTTACATGCTCGGGAAAACTTTCTCTAATACCCCTTGATGAAGGGTACTCCCCTTACAATCTAAAACTCACAAAAACAACAGATAATGGCACAAAAAAAAAATACAAGAAGGAAAGCAAATATTTTCTATTATCACTGAAATGAAAATGATATTACAACATTATATTTGTCATCACATGGGCTTTCTGATTACATAAATCTGCAAATCTACAAATCGAAGCCACCATCTACTCTGCTCACTTTTTTCTTTGTATTCCCCCTTTAACTCCTTTATCTGGAAGGTGTAACTTCCCTAGAATCTTCTGGAAAGTGTAACTTCCTCAGGAAGATATTTTGAAGTTTTATTAATTTTGGTATTACAACTTCGTGGGGTCATAACTTTTGATTTGACCATTGGATTTTCAATTATAATACCTTTTTTGAAAAGGTCTTGATAAAATCTTGTGGAAAAAATCTAGTGCCTAAAGGACAACTACTTTCATTTTCCACCAATTTTTAGGCCCATCTAGAGCATCTAAGTGCCTCAAAATTGACCCTAAAGATTTTACTAGGATTTTTGAAAATTAAAATTTGAATAGCTCTCAAATGAAAAATGGTATTGAAGTGATTTATTCACTATTCTAGAGGTCTATGTAAGATTTCGTGTCCAACTATGCATAAATGAAAACTTACTAAAATAGTAACCCTACCAAATTTAGCCCTTATTGAAAAGAAACAACATTTTTTTTTGGTGATGTTAGATTGCTCTTACACCCTGGATGCTTCTGCATCAATCCTCAATGGCTCTGACAGGGAAGTTATGAGGAAAATTACTGAATTTCAATTTACATTCGTTGTTATAAATGTTAGTTAGTGAAAAATCAAACCATTATTGATTTGTAGTTTAATTTCTATTTGGATGGTTTATATAGGGCTTGAGCATGCCTTAGCATGGGCGTGTGAATATTTCCCTTGTGGAGAGTGATCATGAGATGGCGGTAAGTGATTATTTTGTTAAATATATCATTTTTTATAATGTAATTTCTATATATTAATGTCTTTGCTTCTTATTGTAACAATTAAAACTTCACCAAGAACTAAACACTAGGAGGAGCAGGAGGAGCACTCCTCGAGCATAGCACAAATGAGTGACAGACTTATCACCATCCGATCAACAAGCAAAGGTAAAGAATTTATTTCTAGAGCATGGAGAGCAATGACTTTTGATTCCAGAGCCCTTTGTTGTATGCTTACATGGCAGTTTTGTACATATTTTGTATTGGATATATTTGACATTGTATGCCTATATGGCATTCTCGTAAGCCTATATGGCTATTTTGTACCTATATTTTATACTTATATCAACATATATTGATGTATGCGTACATGGCTATTTGGTTAATACAAATATTTTTTATCGATGGTGTCCATATTTGCATTAAAAATTCATGGTTCAATAGCTATGAGTTATGTGTATTCAAGTGTATAATTTACAACTTACGTGTATACTTTGTGACTTACATGTGTTCCAATGTATACTTTGAAACTTACGTATTTTCATGCGTATACCTTGTATTCGTTCATATAATTTGTATTAATTTGTATATACTATGTATTCATGTGTATACTTCAAGGCTTACTTTTTTTTGAGTACTTGTGCTTCCCTTATTCACATGTACATGCTTGACTTATTCACATTTAATTGGTTATCCCTAGCATTGATCATTTCTATCATTCATGGTTTATCTTGAATATTAATTGATTGATGTTAAACAACTTTATCTAAAAGCAAAAAACATGTTTTCAATTGGTATTCCATGAAATGATTCATAAAATGATTCTAATATATTTAATCCTTTAATTGGAACAACTCAATTAAGCAAAGGATACATAATTTTCACAACACTTGCAAAACATAATATTCAAAGTAGATGAAGTATTTAACTTCTTGACACATTATCATACAAACATTTATCTTTAATAGTCTTTAAACATTTTCATAGCATAATCCTGATAGTGCAAAATGAATTGTTATGTTCTTGATGCATCACCATATAAATACATTGAAAGATTTATATGTCAACTTTTTGCAATATTATTTCTTGTATATGAAATGGACTGGGGAGAAAGCAAGTTATAATTTATAATAAAAATAAGAAATGGACTCAACGCTATCCTAGACCCTCGAATAGATCTATTTAATAAAGCAACACCCTCTCAATCACTCCTCCAATTACAAAACACCATTGGTCAACATTTACCAGTCTGCAAATCCACAAAATCCACAATTTTTAGGGCATGATTGACCCTCTAACCCTGCTATCCTCTAAACCCTCACTTTTCTCAAATTTCACTAGGGTTTATTGAAAACCACATATCTAGATGTCATACAACCTCAAAACCTCTTCCAACACTCTTCATTCTTCCTACACAAACTTAATTGACCACCAAATTATGTTGCTCCTTGACTTTACCCACTTTTACTCCTTCAAACCTCTATTTTTCATTCAAAACCCCTCTTTTCCCAAGTAGGGCATCATGCCATAACATAATTTTGACCTCCCTTGTCCTTATAAACTATTTGAACACATCAAACTCCACAACCTCACCCTATTTCCAACCTATTCTAACTTATTCTCATGAAATTTCTTCTATTCACCTTGTCTAGACTTGCTTTTAATGCCTAAATTCTAAATTTTGAATAGAGGCAACATTACTAATCTCTTCCAATGCCTTTAACAATGTTATTTTCTTATCCGTACTCCCTATCATACTTACATAATTGACTCAAATGACCCCACACTAACTCAAAGCTAAAAGCAAGATTACAAAATGGCCTATCATGGCCTTATTTGACATTATAATGACTAAAACCACTGAACTAAACCTTGTTCATCAAATGGAGGAACAAGGTGCTCTACACCAATTATCATATATTTTTGTGTGGAATAGTCAAACTTCTCAAGCATTGTGTGTATGTTTCTCTTTTCAATTATTTTGCATGCCATCATAAGGGACCAAGTTAGTTGAACGTAGCTCATAGCAATTCCATGTGTTTGGGTGCAAAAGAGGACCATTCCTAGTGTAAACTACCTATCAATATTTTTTGGAGTAGTTTGTTTGGTCACACGTATTGCAAAAAAAAAGTTGCACCACTTTGCAACTTTACATTACTTGCATTTGACACTTTTTCCATCAAGTGAAAACTGGACACCACAGGAAAATGACTCCGAGATAACAAAAACCAAGAGAGGTCATTGTACAAGGGCCCAATGCTATCTCATAGGCTTAGATAGAGAGTTTGTAAGCATCATAGTTTTCGAGTAATAGCCTATCAAATTTTGCTTCCCTTTTGCACTTTGGACCCTTAAGGGATCAAGTTGGTTGAACGTAGCTCAGAGCGATTCCACGTGTTTGGGTGTAAAAGAGGACCATTCCTAGCATAAACATACCTATTCAGACGCGTTGGAACATTCCATTTGGTCACACGAGTTGTAGAACAAAACTTGCACCATTTTGCAACTTTTAACTACTAGCATTTGACAATTTTTTCCCCAAGTAAAAATCTGCCACCACAGGAAAACCACTTTGAGATAGTGAAAACTGAGAGAGGTTTTTGTAGAGGAGCCCAACATAATCCCATATGATCAAATGAGAAGTTTCTAAGCATCACAGTATCCAAGTAACAGCATGCTGAAATTTGCAGCCATTTTACACTTTGGACTCTTAAGGGATCAATCCAGTTGAATGTAGCTCGAAGTGATTCCACATGTTTGGGTGTAAAATAAGACCATTCCTAGCATAAAAATACCTATTCATATGCATTGGAATATTTTTTTTGGTCACATGAATTGCAGAACAAAATTTGCACCGCTTTGCAACTTTGCACTATTGCATTTGACACTTTTTTCATCAAGTAAAAATCCGCCACCACAGGAAAACTACTCTAAGATAGCAAAAAATAAGAGAGGTTTTTCTAGAGGGGCCAAACACAATCCCATAGGATTAGACAAAAATTCTCTAAGCATCACAATATCTGAGTAACAACATGTTAAAGTTTGCAGCCATTTTGCATTTTGGACTCTTAAGGGATTGATCTGGCTGAACGTAGCTCATAAACGATCCTGCATGTTTGGGTGCAAAAGAGGACCATTCCTAGTGTAAAAATACCTATTCAGATGCATTGGAATATTCTATTTGGTCACATGAGTTGTAGAACAAAAGTACCACTTTGCAACTTTGCACTACTTGAATTTAACACTTTTTCTATCAATTGAAAATCCACCACCATAGGAAAACCACTCTAAGATAGCAAAAATTGAGAGAGGTTTTTTGTAGAGGGGTCCAATGCAATCCTATAGGATTAGATGAGAAGTTTTTAAGCGTCACGATATCTGAGTAACAACATGCTGAAATTTGCATCCATTTTGCACTTTGGACTCTTAAGGGATCGATTTGGTTGAACATAGCTCGAGGCGATTCCACATGTTTGGGTAAGAAAGAGGACCATGCCTAGCATAAATGTACCTATTCATATGTGTTGGAATAATCTATTTGGTCACACAAGTTGTAAAACGAAAGTTGCACCACTTTGCAACTTTGCACTGCTTGCATTTAACATTTTTTCCATCAAATGAAAATATGCCACCATGGGAAAACCACTTCGAGATAGAAAAAACTGAGAGAGGTTTTAATAGAGGGGGAAAACACATCTATAGAGGGTGTGTCTCCAACTACAGTATCTAAATCTATCTTCTAAGTATGATGCTTTCGCATTTGTGCCCTTTGTGCTGTCAAATCCTGTTCTTTTCTTAATAGTTGAGGTTCCTCTTCAGTTGGCTTGTTTTCATCAATAGTACCCAATTTGTTCTTTTCACGATATGTTTCCACCCATTCTCTCTCCTTTGCTTTGAAGGCTTCATACTCTTCATCTATTAGTTTATTCCTTCTTCGTTTCTTTGGCATGGCAGACAATTTTACTTGTAGCACATGGTAATGAGATGAATATTAGTTCCTAAAGTATTTTTCCATTTAAATAAATGAAATATATGTCATTCAAGGCTTCATAAAAGATACTTACAATCATCCTATACAAGATTATTTCTAGCATAGACAAAGGTTGTGTAGGGGCATGCCATGATTACAAGATAGGCAGAATTACATTGTTTTCCTTGTGTAAATGGGGTGTTAAAGAAGGGTTTTGATGAAATTTTGAAGGAACCTTCCATGTAATAGTTTTTTGAGTTTGTGCAAGGCATTTTTGAATTATTGTTGGTATTGGTGAGGTCTGGTAAGCCTGGTTATCAAGACTTTCAATAAACCCTAGGTTATTTGCATGAAAGTTGAGGGTTTGGTGGTAAAGCATTTTAGATGTCAAGGCTCTAAGAAATAATGATTGAATTTTTTGTTTTATAACACAATTAGTGATTATTAGTTGATATTTGGTGAAAACAATGTGTTTTGGAGGTACCTCCTTTGAAAAATAGGGCTATTTGGTGGCTTAGAAGGCAGGGCAGCCTATTGGTTTTCAATATTGTTGCAAAGAAACCTCTTGAAACCTTTTGGTATGTTGTGTTAGGATTTGAGGTGTGTCTCAAATGATGTTTGTTAGGTCTTTGTACAGCCTTCTCTAAAAGATATTGAGAAAAAGTTGTGTTGGAGGGCTACAAGCCTTTAGGTGTGTGTTTGGGATAAGTTGAGTGTAAAGTGTTTAAGGGGTTGGTTTGTTGTTTCAATCTAATCATTTTGAGTAGGTTGGGGTCTTCACCACCTAGGTTGCTATCACACTGCCCCTACCTTCTCAATCCTACTACATTGGCAAGCTAGTGGAGCATTGGCAAGGTAGCTCACTCACTAGCTTTCCAATGCAGTAGGGTTGAGAAGGTAGGGGCAGAATATGCCTCATAGAAATGGGGTGTCATGGTTGCATTGGAAAGCTAGCTCACTCACTAACTTTCCAATGCGGTAGGCTTGAGATGGTAGGGGCAATGTATTCCTCATAGAAATGGGGTGTCACAATGATTGGGCAGTGTATGCCTCATAGAAATGGGACCCCATTTCTATGAGGAATATGTTGCCCCTACCATCTCAACCATTTCTGAGACCGGCTTGAACACATAGTTTTAAGGTTTGAAAGTAATTTTAAATAGTGTATTGACCCATTCCTCTCATTGTGGCCACTCTAACTCGAGGAATGGGTCTGCAACATCACTAAAAAGGTGTGGGAATGTTGAGTAATTACAGGGGAGGTCAAGATTTGAGTTGGGCATGAATTCCTAGAGTGAAATTTGGTGTTTTACATGTGAATTTGAGAGGTTTTGACATGCTAAAATGAGCATTTTGTTAAGGAAGAAATTTTTTTTTGTTGAATTGAGTTTTTGTAGGCCATTTTAGACCTGTTTGAAGTGGTGGCATGTTTTGATAAGGTTGGGAAGTGTGTTTTCCAATAAGCCTTAGGTTATTTGGCTTAAAAAGAGGGTTTTTGGTTTTGGCATCTTGGTGGATGAATTTATGAGAAATAATTGTGAATTCTTTGGTTTGAATACATATGATTTTTTTTCCACATGTGTTTGGAGGTTTTGGTCAAGTTTCAAGATAAGTTTCTTTGCTAAAGTGTCCTAATTTGAGGCCTAGTTGGCGTAGAAAGCCTTATTTGAGAAAGTTGTTACAAAGTAACCAATAGTGGTTTGTCGGCATGTGATTGTGTACCCTGAAGGGTCCTTGAAATGGTTCAATTCTTGGTCTGAAAGAATCTTATCTAGAAGAAATACCCGATTGAATGAGTTGGCAATTGTACAAGAGTGTTGATTTGGTGAAAAGTGAAGAGTTTGAGAATTGTGTCTTGTGAATTGTTGTTGTTGGTTGATTTTTTTTGTTCAGTTGTGTTGTAGGACTTCCCCTGGTTGCATCACAATTCAATTTTTTTGTCCATGGTTCCATTTTGAGCTATGATTGCAAGATACGTTGCACCTTTCCCCATGTTGCTAACTTAGCCTTCAATAAAGAGTCTTCTAACAATGGAGAGAAGGGTTAGAATCCCTTGTAGGTAGACTAATAAAGGAAAAATTTAAAATATATCACAAATACAAGTGATGAGGTAGGTTTAGTGATGAGATAAATTTAGAAATAGAGATGAAAACCAAAATAGTTTCTAAGATCTATCAATGTGGGAGGAGTATGTTCCAATTTTTTAGAGACATGTATGGAAATTTTGGTAGCATAGGCAAGGAAATGAGCTACTTGGTATAATTTTTTGACAAAATACCTCAATGAAAGCTTCAGAGAGTGGTATGCACATCCATAATAAAGAATTGAGAAATGATGTTTTATTTTACTTCCTTCATATATATATATGTATATATGTATGTATGTATGTATGTATGTATGTATGTATACAAAATGTGGAAGCATACACAAGGTAAGTCAATTGTTAAAGAACAAAATGCCTCAAAGAGATGTGGTTTAAAAATGTAATTGGAAAGTGTATAGAATTGTGTAATTTAAAATGTGCATTGACAACCTAAGGTTATAATGACAAACAAACAATGATCAATATGGAATATGCAAAATAACAAAATGAAAGCAAGCCATAATAGAGCAAAAGAAAATGTGTAAAGAATTCACATACCTAAAAAACCAGAGTTTCAAATAGAGGAGTTCAACCCAATTATGTAGCCTTAGCTTCTTCTTTCTTCAAACTCCTCAACAATTTGACTTTTTCAAAAGCTTGTTCCCCTCCAAACTTCAATTGTATATCAGTTTTCAATGGAATTCAAACTTGAAATGATATTATATGTCTTTCAATGTGAAAACTTGGCTATTTCATGCAAAGGTGGTAGAAAGATCATGAAAAAGGTGGTGGAATGTGAAAAACATGCATGCACACTTCACAACATCATCAAAAAGCTATTTTTTTGTCAGAGAACATGCAAAACTAGGAGAATATGCAAAATGTGGGCCTTGAACATCACAGGTATATTGAGTTTTTTTACCGTTTTTAGTGTAACACAAAATGTGCTCATGTTATAACATGCACGTGTTATAATGCAAGCACGTTATTTCTTCCTAAAACAGTCATATCTCTACTTCAAAATGTGCTCATGTTATGAGAAAGTTGGTTTTTTAATAGATTTATTTTCTCTCTTTGTCTATAACCTATATACCCTAATTCTATCTCTCTTCATTCTACCCTTGAACCCTAATTCTATCTCTCTCCCCTCTACCCTCTATCCTCTACCCTCTATCTCTCTCCCACTCCCTCCCTCTCTCTCTCTTGAGTCTCTCCCTCATCTCTCAACCCCTATACCCTCTCCCTCTCTCAGGATCTCTGATCTCTCCCCCTGCCCTCTCCCTCAACTCCTCTCTCACTCACCCTATCTCTCTCCCTCTCCTCTCTCTCTCTCTCTCTCTCTCTCTCTCTCTCTCTCTCTCTCTCACTCCTCTCTCCCCTCTACCCTCTACCCACTACCATCTACCCTATAGACATTTAAACACTCAACCCTAAACCCCAAACCTTCAACCCTTAAACCCACTTAGTAAACTATATACCCTAATCCCTCAACCCTCTTGACCCTTAATCCCTCAACCCTTAAACCCTAATCCCCCAACCCTATACCCTCTACCCTATATAGTGGACCCTCGGCCTTAATACCTCAAACCCTATACATTGGACCCTCGACCCTAATCCCCGAACCCTATACCCTCAATCCTCTACCCTCAATCTTAAATCATCAACCCTTAAACCACTATTGTATTCAACTCCAATTTTTTATGAACGTTTGTTGAAATTTTGACAAACTATTGTCGGAACACCGACAAACCACTAAAATAATTTTTGTCACAACATTTTTGTCGCTTTCCTGACAAACCTTAAACCGTCAAAATCACGACCTAACTTCATCAATTTTTGCCACGAAAATTGTGTCAATCTATCAACAAATAATAGCTAGAACACAAGTGGGACGCCTCTGCCAAAATGTTAGAACAACAGCAGAAATACGTCAAAATGGTGACGAAAGGGGAAATTCATAACTACAAAAATTTCATCAAAGGTACAGCAATTTCGTCGGAAGCTTTTGGTGTTTTGTCAGTTGAGTTCGTCAAAATTTTGATGAAATAGTGCAATTTTTTTTTTTTAAGTATTCATTCTAATTTAGGCATTCTTTCATTTATAAACATGCTAGTCTAGAAAATGCAATTGGTGGGTGTAAATACAAATTCCACAACCTTTTCCAACATCCTCCCTACTTATGCCAAAAGGGGAGCTTTGTAATAGGGTATGGACATCCATCAAAACATAAAGGATAGAGGAATTTCATCAGATGTAGTTGAAACTGCCCTATTAGACATATACGTAAAATGTTGAAGCATAGACAAGGCACGTGAACTATTTGACAAAATGCCTCAAAGAAATGTGGTCTCATGGACTGCAATGATTGCAAGATATGCACAAAATAGATTTTTTCAAAAGGCTTTAGAAATTTTAAAGCAAATGTAATTTGCTGGTGTAAAGTCAAATTTGACAACCTTTGTCAAGATCCTCCCTTCATGTGCCAAAAGGGGAGCTTTGGAACAGGGTATGGACATCCATCATAACATAATGGAAGGAGGATTTTTTTCAAATATTATAGTTGGAAATGCTCTAGTAGACATGTATTCAAAATGTGGAAGTATAGATAAGGCACGTGAACTATTTGATGGAATGGCTCAAAGAGATGTCATCTCTTGGAATGCAATGATTGTAGGATATGCACAAAAATGTGTTAGAAACCAAGATCACCTACATGCAATCACCTGTTACATGAAAAAGACATGCAAAACCAAAGAAGATGTTCTATAAACCTCAAAGTAAAAATGCATTATTGAGAATCAATTATTACAAAGAGATCAATCCTTATGAAGGAGATCAAGAAACCCTAAATGAAACCCTAGTGTGCACACTTAATAATTAATCAATTATTAATGTGCCTAAGTTTAGCTTAAGAAACTAAAGGAATAAGTGACTTAATTAATTAACCAGTATGATATAATTAATTAAGCATAATAACTTATTACTCTAACAAAATGACTATTTAAATAGAAATTGTTGTGATAGATGCAAATTATTTCCATCATTTTAAATAGGGACAATGTTCTTGAGGAGATGATTGGTGATGCTAAATGAAGTAATTTGAAAATTAGGCTTGCAATATGTTGTAGTGGCAACTGCCCTAGTAGACATACCTACGAAGAGTCTATAATGCACCTTCAAAAGTTGTAGCCATGCCTATCTTATCTTGTTCCCCACATGAACATATGTTCAATTAGATAATAGAATACAAAATACAATAAAGAGTTTAACTAATGAATTGTAGAAAATAGTTTTTTTTAGTTTATATTCATATCATTGATTACATTCATTGCATTGCACACCTTTCAAAATCAAAGTATTACTTCACATTTCATAACTAATAACTAGATGTTGATAGATGACGAATTTTCAATTACAATATAGTTTATTACGGTCAACCTAAGCAGTTATGCAATTACTTCACATTGTGTAACTAATAACTAGGAGCAACTGCCAATTGCATTAGTTTTTCATGGCATTCCATGAGACCACAATTATTTGAGGAAATTTTTCAAATAGTTCACTACCTTGTCTATGCTACGACATTTTTCATACATGTCTACCAAAGTATTCTATCAAACAATTCACTTCCTTGCTACTATTATCTACTATTGTCTTGCATCTCATGGAATCTTTATCACTATCAATATGTCTAGACAGTAGTGATGATATGACTATCTTTAAATCTTACTCGTCATTGAGGACAGTCATGACTTGTCCTTCCTATGACTTCCATTAATGGACCAATGCTATCCTAAACTTTGCATTCATGGTCATTGTACTAAACATTATCACGATTGTCCTTACATTATTGTTTCATTGTCATTTTATGGTGAGTATTAATGTTTTTGTTATGATTATCCCTAGTTTTAAGAAATGGTTCTCTTTCATTTGACATTGCACTTGTCACTTTTCACTACTTTCAATTATCTTTGCACAGTCCACTTGACATCTATTCTAAATGACTATCTCTTGAGATTAAGTCATTTCCCCTTGACATTGTTAATGATCATTTGGCATTCATGACTATCCAATGATTTCTAATGGACTATGCTCTATCTTTTAACATTGATTCCTTATCTTGATTTTCACCAACTTGTGCTTAAGATCTCTACCCACCTGTGTCTCTTGGCCTTGCCATAGTAGCAGATGCTTGATAACTTCCCTTTCATATATTCCTACATAGTTCACTATCCTTGGTCTGTCAATCACTTAATGTATTATTTCCATGTCACAAAACAAGAATCTTCTACCATGAACAAGGTTGTAGTATGAAGTCTTGTAGCATACTCTGGGATCTACACATTTCCTATCAAATTGCCCAATAATAACCCTTGTTATTTTTGTGATGGACATAAGCTAATGCATTATTCTTCAATTGTGACAAAACCTTTATGGAGTTACCCTCTCAAATGACACATGAATGCATAAATTTGAGAGGACTAAAGAAATACCTATGGAAATATAAGGAAAAACTCTTGAATCCTAAAACATTGACATTAGAAAGGTGGGTGCAGACTCAATGATTTGATGATCTCATAATCAAAAAGAAAAACCATTATTTCTATACGAAAACTCAAGATGACTCAGAATAAAGAATATTTTGTGGGATGATTGCATAACTTTTCTATATTGGTGACACCCAATAAGTCTATATTGGAGAAATTGGCTTGGCACATGGAGGCAGTAGGGTATTTCTAGTTTCAAGAATTTTACTTAATGTTGTGGAATAGAAGAAAAAAGAATCATTTATCTACCACCATAGTGAAAAGTTAGCAATTGCATTTGGTTTTTTAAACATGGCCCTTGGTGTTTTGGTGAAGGATAAGGTATAGAAGGTAGTGTATGTTGTTTTTAATGATTTAGGTATTGTGAATCTAATATGCATGAATGATGACTTGACTGCAAAAAGGACAGTAAGTTGGAATGGATAGAGTTGTGAAGTAGATGATGAACCTATTGTCTTGAAGGTATAATAATTGGTTATAGTGAGAAGGTATAGATGGTTGTTAATGTGCCTTGGTGATTTGGTATAGGTGTTTGATTGTTTTTCCATGAAGGGATACAATTGCAATGCAAAATGATATGATGTAAAGTAAAGGATGTGAATGGTTCTCTAATTAGTTTTTGATGTTGTAAAGTAGAGGATGTGAATGGTTCTCTAATCAGGTTTTTGACACAATGACATACAAAAGGAACAACATTGAGAGAACAAATGCAAGAAAACGGATCATAGAGTAGGAGTCATAGAGCATGAAGTTTTTTGTGGAAAGACTGGTGCCATGAAATTTTTGTGGACAGACTTGGAGGCATGAAGCATATGAGGACATAATTCTTAGGTTTTACATGCTAAATTTCAAGACATGGAAAGTGATCATAGATATGAATTTGTAAACAATCCAAAAGACTATCATGTTCCCTTAGCAAAGGTTATGACTATAAAGTATTTTCAATGGTTTTATGCACTATGAGTCTCTAATGGATTGGTAGACTATGGTTTATCCTCCATAGGTCTTTATGAAATATGTTTACCCTTAGTAATGTATTAATGACTATTATCCTTTTTTTCAAGACAAAGATTTATGACTGAGATTGAAGCATTATGACAGTGTGATAGTTATGGTTGTGGCTTAACAAGAGTATATTTTGGTAAGGAACACAGTAAGTTGAATGAATGTAAGTAGAGAAATTTTGCATACCTGTAGATGGTACAAAATTTCATGGTTAAGTGGAAGCCTCCCATCAACAACAAGATCCAAATATATGTGTATCTATCTCAATCAAGCCTCTAAACCCTTCAAAGCTATCAATTTTTCCACTAACCTATTATGCACAAAAAGTCAAATTTTAGAGTTATGTCACCACTAAAAACAAAAGAAACGGAGCTTTGAAACCAAATCCACACACAACACAATGTGGTATTCATACAAATCCATACAAAAAACTAAACTCAGAACATTGGAATGGAAACAACTTCAAATTATTATCTAGAGCATGGATTCAATTTCCTTAACTGGAGGCACATTTCATAATAATGGGTTCTTCATCTAAAACATTTGTACAAAGTTCAAATAGTAAAGAGATTGATGAAAGATAGAGGAATTAAAAAGATACTTGGATGTAGTTGGATTGATCTCTTGTTTCAAGAATAGTTTAATATTCTCTACTTAACAGGGCCAACCACCTAACGGTGGAAGCTCATTTGGCCCCTCCCCCCCCCTCACATCACTCTCAATTCCCCATACCCAATCATATAACATTAATCATTCATTCATCCATTAATAACATATAGCATTCATTCATTCATCCATTAATAACATATAACATTCATTCATTCATCCATTAATAACATATAACATTCATTCATTTAGTTTTTACATATTATCAAAAATATGGTTGTCATAATATGATTACAATCACTTTTTTTTGTTTCTTTTTTGAAGCTAAAAAAAGCTAAAGTGGAGTATCATTTTCTAAATCATTTGTCCCCCCTTTAGTTGTTCTTCCCTCTGCTTGTGATATTAATGCACACCTAGTCATGTACTAATCACGATGTCGAGGCTGTTGCAAGGGGGGGTCTATTGCAATAACAAAGAAATGTTAAATTGATATGTTTTTTATTATTGTTACAAGTATTTTACTAATTAAAAGAACATTAAAGTGGTTCTCTTTACCTGATGGGGCCACATCATGTTCCTTATCCTATCTTATAGCCTCATGCTTAACATGCTAAACACCCTCTAAATCCTAATCTGGAGTTAAAACATGAAAAGTTACATTAATTAATACACCAATTGCAATTAATATATGTTTAAAAGAACATTAGAGTGGTCCTCTTTACCTGATGGGGCCACATCATGTTCCTAATCTTCTCTAGCCTGATCATGCTCAACATGTTGATCACGCTCTACATGCTCTAAAGTTGAAGCACGAAAGGTTACATTAATTAATACACCAAATGCAATTAAAGATGTTTAATTGTATTAATCCATACTACGTTTTGTAGAGCACATGAATACATCCAGTACCGGGATGCACACCATGACCTTCATCTGCAGGTTGTGCTCCACCCTCACTAGGCTACATTCCAATTTCATGTGCAGTATTATCATTGCTTGTCTATTTAAAACAAATAGGCACATAATTACTTTATGGTGGAAATTAATATTGAATAGATTGCACAAGTATTCAATTTTAAATAAACTTTATTGAGTTTATTTACTTGTGTGTCAGATGTAGTGGAAGATTGTGTTTGCCCAGTCAAGACTCTTAGGCATTCAGCCATGGCTTCATAGCCATGCTGGAAAGCAATCTTCATGTCCTCTTCTGTCGCCACTCTATTGAATTTAGAGCCCTACATTTTTGCATAAGATCATGAATTTTCCTTCTATGGTGTGATTAAACCAAAATTATTTCAATTTATTATTTGGATGCAATATTTCATTTATTGATACTTACAATTTGTATGGCTAATTTCATATAACCACCAAATCCAAATTTGTGGTGCCCGTGTTTTTCTAGTCTTTCCTTTGTTTCCTTCAATGTGTTGGGTGGCCTATGAAAAGTTTGAAATACGTTAGATAATGTAAAAATAAAGAGTAATTCATATATAATTACATTGTTGATAGTATCACATACCTTCCTTGGCCCGGTGGTGTCTTTCCTTTCTTCTTTTCAGCCTTCTCCTTTCCATTTGACACCAAGTCCTTCCACTCCCTCTCTGGAATCATGGGGAGACGCTCATACTTTTTTTTCTTCTCTAAATGTGACCTATATTGGTCCCTCACATACTTTAGATAGGTACCAGCTTTCTTAAGGACCTTGGTTCGGTTGAATGTTTTATCACTAAATAGCACAACTAAATGGTTAATTAGCTCATCTTTTAAATCTTGATTTTGGGCATTTCACCATGTACGTATCCAATGTCATATCACCTAGATGTTTATAAAAAACATCATTTCCTACAAAATGATCATGGGATCATTAGTCTAAAAAGAGTGATCAATAAGTAAATTTCAATTGGATTATATATAATAATAATTAAAACATTTTAAATTACCTGGGACCTTCTCTATCTTTATGAGAACGAAATCCTCGATCACCACAAATGTGACTGGAAATGTTCTCATACTAGTAATACAGAAAGATCCAAGAAATGTTGCTAAAACATCACCAGTACTAGTGGCCTCTACATCACTAGTACTACCTAATGCCTGCATGCTATGTGTTGCAGACATTTCAGTCGACAAAATAGGCACGGATGATGGGGTCAGATGATGTGATGTATGTGTAGGAAGATTAGGATGGACACTTGTACCAACCCCTACTCTGCGGGCAGCACTTGTAGTACCCTAATCATGGCCAATAGCATCATAAGGATGCAAAAAATATTGTAAAAACAACACATATTTTAGTTCATGAAATAAAAGAGTAGAAAATATAAAACCATGAATGAACTTATGTTATAATTAAAGACCTCATGACAGCTTACTTGCAATTTTTGTACTCTCTCAGTCAATATTTTAACCCTCTCTCTTATCTCATATGTTTGAGGCACTATGAATAAAAATTGAGGGATTTCTTCATTGCATTTTTTTTGTGTCTTCCTTATCATATCAAGAGGGTTTGTTGAATATGTGATGTCATCATCCAATAACAGTGATTGCACCTCGACCCTATGGATGCTCTCCTCTACTGCTGGTGCCTTTCCCCGATTAGTTGACTACAACAAGAGTATTAAAAACATTATTGATATTAATCCAATAAACTTATGAAAAAAACATAATAATAAAACATTTTGCTCATATCTAATTTGTACAATTACAATGAGGTAAACCTATCAGGTAGAAGCACCTGAAGATGCATTGTGATCTATCATCTGGGTCGAAGCCTTCCCTGTATGATCAATGTCCCGCTATGAAAAAAATTAAATATAAAAAAACATTACCAAAATGAAACCAATAGACTTACGAAAAAAAACATAATAATAAAATGGTATATTTGAGTCATTAATTGGACGTTGGGTAAAATTGTATATAGTACATACCACCCCCACAGTAACTGTGTTTGTATGTAACCTATTCAAATTGTAATTGATTAGCACCACTTCCCCTGTAGTTATTGATTTTATCGTACATATGAATACATAGTTTCCCTCACGCACCTCAAATATGCAATTGGGTTGCTTATTTGTTGACCCAGGTTGTGTACTATTTATAAACCCTACAATATTCCCTATTACTTTTGGCCTTCCGTCAATGTACATAGCCACTCCTTTATTTTGATCCTTATCTTTTAGTTGTATATAATTTCCTGACAGTACATACTTCGTGTATATCGAACCAGCTACATCCAATCTTTGTAACTATAATAGGGTTTGACATACTCCATCAATTCAGTAACTTTTTCATAACAGACCTTTATGTCGTCCATGCAAAATAGGCCCAAACCATGTAATGATGATGGTGCTATGCAATATATCCTCTCGTTGACACAAAAATCAGTGTTTATTGGAGGAAGTTCCTTGAGTACCCATTGTTTCCATATATTTTTGTACCTCTAGGGCACCTCAATGTCTTTTATGCTCTCATCATCATAAGAACATGACCCCCCTTCAGCAAGAAAAAATTCCATGCATTTACAGAATTTTCTTCTAATCTTTTGACCTCTAGTTGATCTCCCTCTTTTAGACCTACTACATGTCTCGCTTTCCTCTTCTCTTCCTAAATTTCCCTCGCTCGAGGAAGACAGATCTGAAAAACACCTATTTGGTGGTACCTGCACTCATAAGGATGTTGGATGAAGTTCTTTCATGGTGATGTGATCCCAAGGTGACATTATGATTAATCTATCATTTCATTGCTATAATTTGACTGCTTATAAGGTAATCAAGTCTTGATAGATTGCAAGTTATTGTTACTACTGTCTAAATGTGTCCATCACAAATAAAATCAATGTATGAAGGAGACTATCCCTTGCAATTAATGACTTTAAAATTTGTAACTAGCATTAAATGTGACTATGGTCCACTAGTTACACAACCAAGGCCTCAAATGTATTGTGCAGAAGAATGGTTTCACCATACATAATATTTTGGTTTAAGTTGTCTTGAAAAAGATGAATTAGAACACTAATAGACATAATTCAGGTGCACATGTGAGGTGGTTCATCTATCCACTGATAAACTCCATATGTCTAAGTGGTTAATGGGTAGGGAGTGTGTACTAGGACTAGTTAAGTCATCATAAGTTTATGCTTTGGCAATAAAAATTGTTTAAGTCATTTTAAATTTTCCTATGTCTAATTGCTAGGAGACTTTTGGTATGTTTTAAGGTGGGATGAGTGGTTGCATCAATGTTCTAGTTCTCTATGACAAGGTTTCAACATCTTCAAATAGTGAAAGTTAGTGGTCATAGTCATTTGAAACAACAACATTTTGATTATGTATGATGGTAGGATTTGATAACTTAAAAGAATTGGCTACCCAACAAACTTAAAGTTAAAAGAAAATTTTTTAGTTTAATGGGTTAGCACTTTCTTTCATCTTTGCATATTGGTTTGATGCTTCAAACGATGCATTTCTTATCCCACATCTATCATATTGTATTCCCATCCCATTGCAATTGTTGACATTAAAAGTTGTCAAAATTGCAATTTTGCAAAATAATGGGTTGTTAAGTGTTTGTAAGTCAGTTATGGACATTGGTTTGGTGCAGGGGCACCTTGGGTCTCCATGCCTCTTTGAGGCCTTGTTTTTTTTTTCTTTGATTTCAAGTTGTCTAAGATGTAATAACTTCCTAAGGACCATCTTCAAAGGCTTGTAGTAGGTTTTGAGTCTTGGTGATAAGTTTCAATGTAATCACAAGGTCTTCATCCTCACTTTGAAAGCTTGATGCACCATGGCAAATTAAAGAATCAAAATTCCATGATGCAACCAGGTGCTTGAGGGGAGTTTCCTTGGTGTTTTGAAATGGTTTTTATTCCTTTTGACACCTCTTGAAGGCTCTTTGTATTTGGGCTTGTCGAAGTTGTATTAACTTTCCTTAACTAGGCAATTAGGTGTCTAAATGATGTTTTGTTAGTTCCCAAAGTACAACCAATTCAAATTTCAGTTGTGGGATGTCAGGAAGGTTTTTTGAAGATATAAATAATCCTCTATTGGTCAAGGCATGTGGGTTGATGAATCATTTTGAAGTTCTAATGCAAAATCTTGTTATTTTCTAGAAAATCTGTGTGAAAATTTCATGTTCTACTGCTTGGTATGGCCTTTGTATGTATTGTACGGGTAAAATCCTATTATGGTTGGATAGAGGGAAGACCTATATTTATTTTGGAGGTGATTTGACAAGTTTTCAAAGAGTATAAAAGAAGATATCACCATTTTAATAGGAACTAGTCTGAAAACCCTCAAAAGTAGGGTTTTGATTGAAGAATGGCTCTTTCTTCCATCTCCACATTGTAATAATGCTAATTCTTGGTGGGATGGAATATATTTGTGTATATTTTCATATTTTTAGGGTTTTGGATAATGTCATGTTGTGTGGAGGAATTTTTGCAATGTTCTAGGCCTGGCATCCTCATGTGGCAGGCCTAGATTATGAAGCAAAAAGTTGATTTTTGCTTGTTTAGGGTTATTTTAACTATGAAGGCACTTAGGAGTGATAGAAATGGGTGTAAATAGCCTATAAGAACCTATTTCAAGGCTTTGGTTTGAATGGGAGAGCCTAGATAAACAACTATCCTATTGTAGCCTGCCAATTAGGCCTCTTGGAGAAGCATTGTTTTGGTCCATTTCTCTTTTATTGTCCACTATCAAGAAAGACGGTTTTGAGAATTATTAGGGGCATATATTACTTGTTAAGTTTAGTGTTTTTTTCTTGATAGAAGCTTATATGTGGATTTATTTTGACTATCCTAACAGGCAAGGCTACAATCCTTTTAGGGGTGAAGGGGCTTGGGTAAGTCAGGGTTTGTCAATTTGATGGATATCTAGGTAGAGTCATGGTGACACTATTTGATGGTCCAATCTCCACTTTGAAACAAAAATATCTCTAACAAATCTAAGATCTATAATGGGATGGCATTAAAGGAAACTTCATATGAAGGATCTTCTAATAAAGGACCTTTGAATTAAGGTCTTCATTTGAAGGTCCTTCATGCAAAAGTTCCTTTTATAAAGCATTTTGGACATGAAATATTTAAAATAAAAAATACCTTCATTTTAAAGTCTTGGCATGGCATCATTTTTGAATGAAGTTTCTTCATTCAAAGGTCATGAAAGGACATTCGATGCAATCATTTGCCTTGTTAAAGTTTTAACTTAATAGTATGGGCATCATGAGTAGCTTGTTGGGCCCATTCAACAATCTCTGATGCAAGGATTGAATTGTCTAGAATGTATCTACTATCAAGAAATCCAATTTGTTTACCTGTATGACTATATCTCAAGCAATAGGTTTAATTGTGATGGAAATGATATTGACAAAGATTCTGTAATCTAGGTGTTGAGAAGCATAATTGGCCACCATCATAGGAAATATTCTCCATTCATTAGATCTAGCTTAGCCTAGCATATACTTGGGCTCCTTTTCCCCTATAAACTTCCATATGTTTGAGTTTATGTTATGTAAGCATAATTTCATGCTATGTTGAAATATAAGAGGTGGAGGAGGCCAAAAGGAAATAACCCCTTTTTAGTTGTACCTTCAAAAAAATTCTTATTGTTTTATGTGTTTAGCAACTTTGTGGACATAAGATTTGAGTTAGGTCATACAACAAAGAATAACATGTTCCCACCAACAAATTGAACCTCGAAAGTTAGTGGGACTTAATTATGAGTTCTCAAACATGATATCAAAGCAAAACAGGTTAATTTATGACCTAGTATTATTGCAAAATTAAATTAAAATTTTGTTTTTGTTTACATTAAATATCCCTCCTTTTGTGTAGATGATTCTCTTTGTGTAGGGTACTTGTGAAAGCCATGAGATCCAAGTTCCTAAAAAAAATTGCATAAATTTTTTTGTTGTGTATATGGATGTGTTATGTGTTTCCATTTTGTTTTGTGAAGCATTGAGCTAAGAAAATATCAACCAACATCTTCTTCAAGGTATTTATGCACTTGAGAGAGGTTTTGGGTTTTAATTACCTATGTACATTTTTGTTTTGAGGCTATTAATATAAGTTGTGGGGTTTGTAGGTTGCTTATGCATGACGAAGTAAAGGCCAATCTACAAAGAATTCAAAGATTCACATTTAGCATTGGAAGAATCAGGTGCAGACCATTATGGCATGTGAAGACCATGTATTAGGTTGATCTTTGTGCATATCATTTGTGAGCCATGAGCTTTTATCTAAGGTTTTTTTTTGCTTGGCATGAATCTCTTTGCATGTGTGATCTTGTGTGTTAATATGTATTCATGATCTTTGTGCATGCGTACTCTAGATGAAAAAATTGAGTGCAATATCATAGAGGTCAATCCACATTTACTCCCATTAAATGTTTGAGGAAAATTTGAAACCCTTGTTTGAGGCATGAAGCTCCTATTATCCCTATTATGCATGCGTAAAGATTGCATCTAAACTGGAAACTAGGCATGAAAAATGCAAGTTAAAGAGAATGGGGGTGCCAAACTTATAGTACTCATTGTCCCTTGGTCATGGGTTTTCCTTGAGTTCCCTCAACCTCGTCACTGGCGCTGGTATTGACTTTGTTTTCACTCCTCCAAACTCTTCCTCAACGTTGGTATTCACCTTGTTTTCACTCCTCCAAACTCTTCGTCGGCACTGGTAATAACCTTGTTTTAACTCCAATCTCTTCCTCGATGCTGGTATGGACCTTATTTTCACTCCTCGAAACTCTTCCTCTCTTCCTCGGCACTAGTATTGACCTTTCACTTCTCCAATTTGACGAGCTAGGTTTTTAGAGTATGTTAAATAAATTCAAAATTCTAGCACCATTAAGCTAGGTTTTAATATTCTACAATATAGTTAAGTATATATTTGCTATATTTACATAATAAATTATATATTTATTCAACTTATTATAATTATATATTATATTCTTTAACAAAATTATTAAATACATATAAAATTATTATAATTAATAATTAATAATAAGTATATTTTTATATAATACAAATTATAATTAATATAGTATATATTTAATATAATAGTAATATTATATTAAATTATATATAATATAATTATATTTATTATTATATAATAGTATATATAGGCTTTTACCTAATATTTTAGTGGATTTTACCATTATACTATAGCTGGTTTACCATTAAATGGCAGTTGAAACTTGTTTTCCAATGACACAATCTATGTAGCATGTAATTTGATTAAAGATACGATAATTCTCCTTTAAGACCTCTTCAATGTACCCATTGCACACTTAAGGAGACAAACATAAATAGATCAAAGAAAATATAGAGAGAGAGGGAGATAATGAGAAACATACAAATAGAAAGGGAGACAAAGAGATAGAGAGAGGTAGAGAGATAAAGAGATAAGGATGAATGGATGGAGATATAGGGAGGGTGATTGATATATCTCTCCCTGTTGCTTTCTATCTCTCTATATCTCCCACTATCTATGTCACTCCCTCTTCCCCCCTCTATCTATTGAGCTATCTCTCCCTCTCCCACCTTTCTTTCTCATTCAATCCATCTCTCCCTCCATCTCTCCTACTATATGTCTCTTTCCCCTCTCACTCCTGGCTATCCTATTTCTCCCTCTATATATTGAGCTATCTCTCCCTCTCTGTCTCTTCTTCTCTCTCTCAATGCTCTCCCTCCCCCTTTTCTTCTCTCCCTTTTCAACCTATCTATCTCCCTCTCTTCTCTCTCTTCCTCTTGAACCTATCTCTCCCTCTCTCTCCCCCTCTTCTCTATCTCTCTAATGTCAAGCCTTCTAAAAATAGTGTTTAATTAAACTATAAGTAGATTGTTGTCACCGCTCTTCATTCCACATGAAATGCCAAATGTAGCAATTATTTTGTTGCTTTTATCAATTTTCATTAACCAAGCTATTTAGTGGGTTGAATAAATTTGGGTTATGACCCTTGGTCTCTTTAAAATAATTAGACAATATTAGGGAGATCAGGAAGGGGAGAAAACTAAACTCCTTCAAAATAGGGGTAGTTGTGGGTTTGTTGGTTTTCTTTGTATACTATATACTTATTTCCTCTAGGATAAATAAGTCATTGTAGAAATGAAATATGTTTGATTATCTACATAATATTGTTTTGTGTTTTTGAAATGGAAGAGATCTACAACTCTATAGAAATTGCTATATGCTAATGGTCAAATTATTAGATTATTTAGATCATTTTCTTAGTTGTGTATCCTAACTAATATAGAGTAAGCTTTTTCATTTTAATTGACTACTACATAATAGTTTATGTGTTGAAAGAATTGTTTCCATTCTTTGTAGTTTTTACATTGGAATACAAATCATATTTAATTTCACACCAATATACTTCTTTCATAAATCATATTTGTTTAATATCTTAAAAGATGTTAGTTAAATTGGAAAAGTTGTTTGAGTTAATTACTAAATTTGATCTAAAAATGTTCAACACTTTAGATATATTCAATTAGATATATATAGTTAAATTAGAGGTGTCATTTGAGTTAATAATTAAATAACGTAATAATCAATTAAAGCAAGGGACATAATTTTGGATGTGTTTGAATTTAGTAAATTACAAATTAAAAGAGACATAAATTACTTGAAATAAGTGCTTCATAACCCATCTAATCAAATCATAACCTATCAAAAAGGTAATAGGAATTTTCTAAAGAAAAGAACACTTGACCTAATCATAAGTGTATGGCCTTTGCAGAAAGGAGTGATCCACCTTAGAAATAACAACTACTCCATCCAAAATTTGCTCACATTACACAAAGCCACAATGTTCCTCCAAGATAAGCCAATTAAATCCTACCTTATGTGTCCTAGTAATCAAATTGGAGATGATCCTAAAAATGGCATTGCAAAGGGTGATTGGTTTAAAGTACATCACAAATTAATTATGTAATGGCATAAAAATTAAAAACATCATGAATTAATTATGTAACCACATAAGTCAAATATAATTCTATCAAGAAATTAATATCAAATAGATAATATAATCGCATAACTCATACATTTCAATGTCATTGATCTTCTTATTCATCCAACTCTTTGTCTGTATCATCCAATCTAGATTCAACATTGTAAGGATTGGTCATATTATCATCATCATCATTGATATCAGTTTCGATAATGTCATCATCCACACGGATATCATCTTCATGAGCATTAACTCCTACATCATCATGTTCTAGTTCCTCTTCTTCGACATCTTCGTCAGGCACATCATCAACTAACTACTCGTTCGAATCATCATCTACATCATCTTCTAGTTATTCGGTATCTTCTTCTTCCACCACATTATAATTTACCGGCCTTCCTCTTGGATCATGTCTAACAACAAATGACCAACCTGGTTTGCCTGGAACCTCTGAGTAAAATACCTACTCACATTGGCTTGGAAGAACATAAGGCTCATTTCCAGCTCACTCGATCGACCTTATATTAACCATCGTAAATCCATTATCATGATCAATAAAAATTCTCTCAGGATCATTTTCATTCAATCGTAGCATGTACCATAGGATGACAAACAAAACTAATTTGAAGGACTTAAAGTCACACTCAAGTATATCATCCAAAATCCCATACTATTGATTTTCTGAGACTTCTGGATGTATGTTGCTTCTAGATGAAACATTAGTCACTTGAAAGATTGTAGTTATCTCAAAATCACAAGTTTTCTTCGTGTCATCCAAATTTTTGATTCAAAATTTACGACCATTGCACCACATAGCCTTGTGGTGCTTCACCTACAATATGTCAAACATGTAAAAATTATTGCAATATCATCAGTTGATAAACATATTTATTCTTGGCTGAATGTATGTAAAGAAAAAAATCTCAACATATATATACATCAATATAATTGAAAATAATTAAATAATATGGGTGATTAATATATTTATGCGTACCTATTTATCTCTTAAACCATATGCTAAATGATCAATCTCCTTTGGTGTAACATTGGAATCTCCATTACAATGAGCTTCTTTAATCAATGAAGCCACACCTACCTATGTTAATGCACGACCAAATCGTTGACACCGTTCAATCCATACCGTCATCCAATCAAGATTATTTGTGATGTACAAATATAGTGCATCCCACTCTCGACCAACTGTATCAAAAAAAATTGAAATCCACAAATGATGTATAATTAGTGGTGCAGGAGCACCTATAACTCATTCTCAACTTGTGATTATTTGAAGGTGGATAGATGGTCAATAGGTAAAGTAAGTCTTTTGGATTTTTTTGTCTTGAGTAGGGTCAATTAATACCATTAGACAAGTTCTAGGTAAATTTTTTAGTTATGAGTTTGAGTCTTGCACTAAACAGTTTTGTAGCCTTTTAAAGGAAAATTGGAGAATTTACATGTAAAAGGGTGCAAGGTTAGTGTCATGTCAATAATAATGCTATTATCAATCCACTAGCATGGTATTAGAGGTTTCCTAGGAGTTTCAATACATTTGAAAGTTTAACAAATTAAAACATTTCAATAGTGATGTTAACAACCTTGAAATTAGTGTGGTTTATGTTTCATGTGATCATAAAAGATTAAAAAGTCAGTTGTAGAGGTGGTTGTTCGGTAGTTGAGGTGTAAAGGCCTTTAAAATGCATAAAGTGATCATTGTAAACCCTCATAGAATGAGAAATAAAGAAGGTATAGCTATTGTCCTCAAGATTTTTGTGAAGAAAAGCATGTGAAATGAGAGTTCAAGCTTAGGTTTCAGAAAAATATGTATGGGATATATGATTTTATGAATTTTTACCCATGTGCAGACCTAATGGGTTGTGTATGAATTGGTTTTTAGGTCTAGGAGGTCGTGAAAGTAGGAGATTTAATAAACCCTCATGATTTTGGCCTAAAACAAGGTTTTTTGGGTTTGGAAAGAATATGGTCGTACAAGTGGAATCTTTTTGTGGATTTGGAGGTTTGGAGGCATAAAAATTGTTTCCCAAAATTTTACGGGCATATGATAAGTTTAAAGACTAGTTTCCTTGTAAAATAGGCCTAATCAGTCTAATCAGCACAACCTAGAAAGGGTGATTTTGGTGATTTGGTCCAAAGGACTAGTACTTTCCCTTGAATTATGTTTAATAATTCCAAAATGGGTGTCTAAAACCATCAAGATTTTTTCTGGTGTTTTGGGAAACTTTTGAGTTATTGGGAAAAACTAGGTTTGCACTGCTACAAGGATTCAAGGAGTCAAAGTGTGAAATCTGACTTTTGTTGTTTGTCAAGCTTTGAGAGTTGTTTGGATTGTTTAAAGTGGTCATTATAAACTTTTTGGAAGCCTCTTAAAGGTAGGTTGATAGGTTGGTTGAGTTGAGTCTCCCGAGTCTACATCAATTAGTTGATTACCACAGTATACGACCTTAATTTATAATTGATGTATAGTGAAGATTAATAATTAAATAAGTACAATATACATAAAAACTAAATGTAAAATTTATTATAATTACATCTCACTTTCCTCAATCTACCTTTCCCCATTAGGTACTCCCCTTCGAATTTGTTAATAGAGTTGGGATCCCAAATGCGATCTACATGGATCTTTGTTGCAAACTTAGGAAGATATTCAGTAATGTACACCATGGTCTAGTATAACATATATCCCTCCACCATAGAACCCTCAAGATGTGTTCTTTTTCTAACCAAAGCCTTCAAAAAATTCAAGTGCCTCTCAACCATCCACATTGACCTTTTGTGTATAAGTCCACACAATTCAATCTCCTCAATTTGGTGTATGAGGTAGTGTTCTTGTGCATTGAAAAATGTCAAAGGTAGACACTTTTGCATTTCACACATTAGACGAGGAATTTTTCTCTTCCAATAATTTATATCTTCTTTATGTATTTCTTTAGATGACAGCCATCTACAAGTGATTCAAGGTGTAAATATATTAACGAGATTTAACAAAAATATACAATATATTACATAACAAGTAAAGCAAATGGCAATTATAAGATCTATACAACGAATGAACAAATATCGCTACTTACCTCATATATTTTCCAAGATCATATATAACTTGCTTGACAATGTTGTCGAAGTTGTTTGGGAGAGATAGAGGTAGAACGTACTGCAACAATTATAAAATATTTTTTCATTGTTTTTCCAAAATTAGTAAACATAATACACTGAAAAGTACATGCAATATACAAATATATATATATATATATCCAGAATAATTACCTTAATAAAGGTATTCCAATCATGCATTTTCATCCCTGACCCAAATTCACTTTTTTTTGTTATAATATTGTTTATATTCGCAACAAATCTTGTGGGAAATCAAATTTTTCATATGACTTCTTTTATTAGCATTGCTTTGCTGCTCTGTTAATAACCAAGGAAGGGCACTTATATTAATTTGGTCTCCATCACTATTTAATTGAATGACATTTTACATTGCATGATTGGCTTCCTGAATGTCACTACAAATGTTGACAATTTTTTATTTATCATGCCTTTCATCCAATATTTTCCATAATGTTTATGTTATATTCTTTTTGATGTGTGTTGTATCAAAAAAATGCACAATTTGTTGCTACTCATAGTAGGGAAACCTACTAAATTGTCTAGGATAACTTTTCATTCCCTGTGAAAGCTGACCATTAATGTCTTAACGATCTTCATGAAGCATATAAGTTAAACAAATTAACAACGACAATCATCGTCAATTACAGCATGAACAAACAAAACACAATATAAAAATACAAATTCCAAATATATCATATATGATAGATAAACAATTTGATCTGATGTATAACCTTGACGATTAATTCTATTATATTCCAACTTTCATGGGCGAGGTGTCATTCTTCGTGGTTTTGATGTATTCTCTTCTTTCCCATTGAAAAGATGTTTTTCAGTAGCTCGATACTTATGATTTATGTGGAGGAAGTGTCTATACTCATCAAACACTTGTTTTCCTAAACTTGTTGAACAACGAGATTTCATCTTTGGACCACAAATTGGATATGCAAATTTTCCCTTTGTTTGAAGACCTGCAAGATCATATATAATTGGATTAAATGTGTCAATTTTTATAATTATATATAATAAATAGATTATTTAAAAAACATACATGATATCTACTTTATAAAATTAAATATCGTTAAAGTGCAATCAAACATTATAACATACCAAAAAAATGTGTTAGCCCTTGGGCATCATGAATTTTCCATACAAGCATTGCATGGAATTGAAATTGTCTTTGTCCTATTGGTTTAGAGACATCATACATAGTGACGCCATTCCATAACTTTAATAACTCGTTGATAAGAGGCTCAATATATACATTCATATCTTTAACTTGGTACTTACCTAGTTGAATGAACATAAACATTACATAATTATTATAACCATTTTACTACAATATATATAAATTAATGTACATGACTCTTAAATTAAAAAAATGTCATTATGCAACAAATAAGACAAATGAGATGCTACTACGTTAAATAAAATTGATGTAAACAAATACCTAGAACAATCATTGCCAACACTATGTGCTCCTTTATTGACATACATGGAGGAATGCTATTGTTCATAACAAAAATAGGCCACACCGAGTAAATAGATCTCATCTCTCCAAATGGATTGACACCATCCATTGCCAATGAAAGCCTGAGATTACGAGGTTCTTCGTTAAAGTGTAGCCATTTTTCCTCCATGTCCCTAAATGTAGAACCATCTGCAAACATTCGAAGAATGTCATCTCCACTTCTATTCCATGCATGGTAATCCATAAATTAAGCTTTCACACCTAAATAATCATTACATACATGGAATAATAGGAATATAACAAAGAACCTTGTGAGGCACTTTTTTTGTAAGTTGATCTATTCGATATCTACTTATATGACATTCTGGGAATTTTGTTGCAAATTCATGTTGTTTATGATATATAATATGATCATTGGGACATGCATCTATTGCTTGATACTCCATTCCAATATCTTTCATAATGGAAAATAAATCTTGGTATGAGCGAGGTAAAATATTAGATGGTGGTAAAAAAAATTCACCTATCAATCTACAACACAAAAATAATTTGTTAATACAAAGAATATTAATGGTACATATTTCATCCTTTATTTACTAGTGATGAACTAACAACAATTAAAATAGATGAAAAAAGATGACATATATGACATACCTTAACATCCATGAAATTGCTATGTTGGATAAACCATTCATAACCTTCAAGTTCACCAACAACAATACAATAGAGAGAAGAGTTGTTTTAGAGCCTTCATAAAGGGGCTTGTGTGCCTTCTCAAGTATAGGTAAATCATGAACATCATCAAATTCATCTCGATCATCATGATTAGTTGTGCCACTAAATGTGACATGGATCAATGTATTTGTACCATCATCTTCAACTGTGTTTTCTGGCACATGATCATCTTCTTCCATAGGATCATTAACTCCATCTTCGATATTCATAGCTCCATGTTCCTCCGCTTGCAAAACCACAATCTCTAGGGCATGATAATCCATATCTTGTGCCCTACGGTGCCCCATATTTATAATAATGATCAACACAAATAAACCATGATCATGATCAAGTGATTTTTTATATATATAAAAATGATAAAATGATATAAACATTTACAAATTCAATCAATATAAAGACATATAATGAACTTACCAATGGACGATAATCATTTCCCCCTTCAATGTGACCATATTGCCTACAATGTTTCTCAGCTATTGTGATTAAAATTCTTCTCATCTTTAAGCCCTTGCAATTATTGCAAGGACAATAACATTTCCCATCACCCTTTTTCTTTTCAATCTAGCCCACATTCTAGCAATTGTCTGTTCATTTTGTTCTGCACTAATATTATCTGACATGATTTTTCTTTACCAAGCTTGAATATTTAGATCTTCAAAAAATATCAAACTCAAACTCCAATAATTTTTAATCATAGACAGGTAACAAAATTTAATAATTCTGATATTTTGCACCCAAAAAAAAATTGGCATGCAACCACCCCTACAAAAGAGAAGATAGTCTAAAGTTAATGAACCCAAAAAACACTTTAAAATGTTAATTCCATAACTTATTAAATTCCTATTTTACTATGATTTCCAACTGTTAGACTTCTAAAATGAAAATATTGAACTTACACAACAAAATCTGGAAATGAAATTCTAAAAATGCACAAGTCTAAAAATGAAATCTGATGAGATGTTGCTTTAAAATATGATTTTCAAACCTGGAAGGACAAATCTGACTTCACAAATGAATTTTGGAAAAATTCAATGAATACCCTCAACCTGACGATATCTTCTTGAGTTTTTTCTAATTTTTCCCAAGAAAATTATCCTTAGTTCTCCACAAACTGCCACAAGTATAGCAAATTCTCAAGTATAGAAAAGCATTGTCGCAATAAATAGGTGAACTCACTTTTATTTATATCGGCCACAATTTGATTTTTTTTTATTTTGCATGTTCGTCAAAATTTTGATGAATGTCGGGGATAAAATTTAAAAAAATTGAAAATTACACATCAAATATCACAAGTACCTGACAATACATCAAAATATACATCTTTCGTAAGAAATTTTCATTGGATTTTGCAATCAAATGAGTTAGTGAACCCTCTACCCTATAAACCCTTAAACACTCAACCCTAAACCCTCAACGCTTAAACCCTCTACCCTCTACCCTCAACCCTAATCCTTGAACCCTTAAACCCTAAAACCCACTTAGTAAACTCTCTCTCATCTCTCAACCCCTATACCCTCTCCCTCTCTCAACTCCCTCTCTCTCACTCACTCACTCCTATCTCTCTCCCCTCTACCCTCCACCTCTACCCTTAACCCCTATACCTTCTACCTATAAACCCTTAAACACTCAACAATAAACTCTAAACCCTCAACCCTTAAACCTCTACCCTCTACCCTCAATCCTACCCTTATTGCCCTCAACCCTAATCCCTAAACCCTTAAACCCATATAGTAAACTCTCTACCCTAATCCCTCAACCCTATACCCTCAATCATATACCCTCTACCCCTATACATTGGACCCTCGACCTAATCCTCAACCCCTATACCTCTACCTATACATTGACCTCGACCCTAATCCCCCAACCCTATACCCTCAACCTTAAACTCAACCTTAAACCCTCTACCCACTACCATCTACCCTATAAACCCTTAAACACTCAACCCTAAACCCTAAACCCTCAACCCTTAAACTCTAAACCCTTAAACCCTCTACCCTCTACCCTCAATCCTCTACCCTCTATCCTCAACCCTAATCCCTGAACCCTTAAACCATTAAACTAACTTAGTAAACTCTCTACTATAATCCCTCAACCCTCTTGACCCTTAATCCCTGAACCTTTAAACCCTAATCCCTCAACCCCTATACCCTCTACCCTATACATTGGACCCTCGACCCTAATCCCCCAACCCTATACCCTCAATCCTCTACCCCCAACCTTAAACCCTCAACCCTTAAAACATCTACCCACTACCCTCTACCCTAAAACCCTCTACCCTCAACCCTCACCATCTACCCTCAACCCTGATCATGAACCCTTAAACCCTTAAACCCACTTAGTAAACCCTCTGCCTAATCCCTCAACCCTCGACCCTTAATCAGCTATTGTAAACCCTAATCCCTCAGCCCCTATACACTCTACCTTATACATTAGACCCTCAACCTTAATCCCCCAACCCTATACCCTCAATCCTCTACCCTCAGCCTTAAACCCTCTACCCGCTACCCTCTACCCTATAAACCCTTAAACACTCAACCCTAAACCCTCTACCCTTAAACCCTCTACCCTCAATCGTCCACCCTCTACCCTCAACCCTAACCCTTGAACCCTTAAACCCTTCAACCCACTTAGTAAAATCTCTACCATAATCCCTCAACCCTCTTGATCCTTAATCCCTCAACCCTTAAGCTCTAATCACTCTATCCCTATACACTCTACCCTATACATTGGACCCTCAACCCTAATCCCCCAACCCTATACCCTCTATCCTCTACCCTCAGCCTTAAACCCTCTACCTTTAAACCCTCTACCATCTATCCTCTACCCTATAAACCCTTAAACCCTAAACCCTTAAACCCTCTACCCTCGATCCTCCACCCTCTACCCTCAACCCTAATCCCTCAACCCATAAACCCCTAAACCCACTTAGTAAACTCTCTACCCTAATCCCTCAACCCTCTTGACCCTTAATCCCTCGACCCTTTAACCCTGGTCACTTGGCCCTGCCTCTACCCCCTGCCATTTGGACCCTATATTTCAATCCCACTCAAGTCCTATGCCTCAACATGAAGCCTCAGCCCCCAACCCTTAAACCCTCCACCCTATACATTAGACACCCAACCCTCAATTCTCAACCCTCAACCCTTAATCCCTCAATCCTCAAACCTCAAACCCTAAACCCTCAACCCCGATACCCTCTATCATATACATTGGAATCTTAACCCCAATCCTTCAACCATATGTACCCTCAACCCTAATCCCTCAACCCTATACTCTCAACCCAATACCCTAATCCCTCAACCCTATAGGTCGTCAACCCTATACCCTCTATTCTCAACCCTCTACCCTATACATTGGGTCCTCAACCCTCATATATCTATGTCCCTCCCTCCTCTTCTCTCCTTCTCTCTATCATCCATCCTCCTCTCTACTAATCCTCAACTTTTAAACCTAAGCTCTTAAACCCTTAAACACTCCAACTCTAACCCTTGACCCTCAGCCATAAACCCTTAAACCCTTAAAACCCTCACCTCTACCCTCCCAGCTGAATACCCTCTACCTTAAGCCCTAATCGTCAACACTAATCCCTCCAACCCTTACACCCCTAAATCAAAACTCCCTACCCTAATCCCTAAACCCTCAACATAAACCTGGCTCTCTACCCCCAACCCTTAAACCCTAATCCCTCCTTCTGCCTCTACCCTATACATTGAACCCTCAACCCCTAATCCTTTGATACATACCCTATACCCTCAATCCTCTACCTCAACCCACTTGACCCTCAGCCTCAACCCTCAATTCTCAACCCCCTCCAGCCTTAATCCCTCGACCCTCAACCCCTTAAACCTAAACATTCCTTCTTACCCTCTACCTTTACATTGGACCTCGACTAATCCTTCAACCATATGCCCTCAAACCCTATACCTAAACCTACCCTCAACCTCAGCCCTTAACCTTAACCGCCCTAAACATAAACCTTACACCCTATGCCCTCAACCCAATACTCTGCGCCATCAACTAATCCCTCAACCTCAGCCCCGCAAGCTAATACCCTCGAAACCATCAACCCCTATAGAGGTTCACCTTAATCCCTCAACCCTATACCCTCAACCCCTATCACTTTCTCTCTATCTATACATCTCACCTCGCCCTCCCTCCCTCTCTCCTACCCTCTCTAATTGTCTCTATCTACCCTCTCCCTCTTTCTATGTACCTCTCATTCAATCAATCCCTACCACACTCTATCGCTCCCTCTATCTATCTCTCTCTATCTCCCTCCCACTCCCTCTCTCTCCCTCTCTCATATCCTTACTCGGGTCTCTCCTTTTGGCATTTCTGGTAACTCTCTCTCTCTCTCCCTCCCACCCCTACCTAGCTAAGTCCCTCTCCTTCCCTTCTCTCCCTCCCTCTCTTAAACTCTCACTTTATCCGCTGTCCTCTCATCCCCCTCACACTCTCAAGTCTCTCCCTTTGGAACCCTACCTACATAACTCTCTCTTTCTCTTTGTCTCTCTCCCCTCTCTCCCCCACCCCTCTCTCCAACTCCCTTTATCCTCCCACCTACCTAGCTAAGTCCCTCTCCTCAAACCCTTCTCTCCCTCCTCTCTTAAACTCACTTCCACCCCTCCTCTCTCTCTCTCTCTCTCAAAATTCTCCCTCCCTCTAAAGACATACATAAATACATGCATACAGGCATAATACATATGTACATACAATCCTAAATACATACAAGCATACATGTACATGCACATATATACAATCTTGCATACAAGTAGGCATACATACAATATACATGCATTGATACATATAGGCATACATACATAGATACATGGCATACAAGCATACATTTGCATTCAAACATACAAATATATAAATATACATTCAATATGCATTTAACATAAAGCAAGACATAACATGAGTGCATTATACCATGCTCGTATTATGTCTTGCTAGACATGCTCCCCACCAACGAAAAAAACCATGCCAAAATGGACATATAACGTGCTCGCGTTATATCTTGCTTTGGGAATCCCCAAGCCCTAGGATTGGTATTTTCCTTGGAATACCAACCCAAAGGCTTGGAGGGAATTCCCAATGACTAGAGATGTGTTTTTGCAATTTCTACAATATTTCACATATTCAGGTTCATGCTCATCATCAAGATTGCACGTGGTTCAATATCAAACAAATTGAACATCTGATTAATGTTAGGTTCTCTCTTAGCTATCCAACGATGTAATTTTTTTCACTTTCTGACAATGTTAACCCATTCATCCATAATTTATTTTGTTCGTATGTCTCTTTTTTGGAAAAAAAGTAGTGTTTGGTGTTTTTTTCATTATAAATTAACCATTCATTGAAATTTCAAATAAATTACATTTTTAGAAACTAGACTCCATTCTACAAAAAAAACAAAAAATCAATTAATTTCCAAAATTTCTAGGGTAGCACGGCCAAAAAAAAAAATTCAAGAAGTGTCCACTTTGAAAATTAGTAAAAAATAAAATATTCATTAAAAAATTATCAGAAAAATCATGCATCAACTACATACTATTAGCTAACTTTTGACCATGTAGTGATTTTTAAAATACTAAAAAATTTCACCGAGGGCCATACAAGAGTTGCTATGTTATGTTTTTCTGACAAAAACAACACCAATTTTGTACGTCCCTCATTTGAACCCCTTAATCTCAACCATTTTCAAAATAAATTAGTAGTTTAGAAAGTAGACTCGAAGCACTTGAATCCTTCTTTTTGTTCTATCTCAAAATTTTGAGTGTAAGTATCCTCAATTTCACGTCCAAGGTCAGTATTTCCTAATTTCAGAAAAAAAAAAGTGGCCACTTAAGCCCGCTTTTTGGGAACCATCTTTGTGCACTTACCCGCACATATGTATATCTATATGTACATATGTATCAGCATATGTATTTACATATGTATGTGGACACATATGTACATATTGCATATACATGTATGTGCATACTTTTGTACATATATGCATATGCATATGTATACTTATGTACATATATGTACAAATATGCATAAACATAAAAGTACATATATGCATATACATATTAAAAGCATAGGTGGCACAGTCACATGGCTGAATGAAGACAAATTTTGGCTAGCCATGAGAGGAAAGAAACATAAGAAATTAAACCATTAAAGTTAGAGTGATGCTAGAACAAAAGCATATTTTCCTTGAAAAAGTAAGTGTGTCTAAGAACACAAAATTTGGGAGTGTTCATAAACACCCTAGATGCCATACACTTCATCGAGCACATTCTAGATACACCAAGAAAGCCACAAATTCCTTGAAACTATGGAAAACCACAAAATTTGATCAAAATCATCGAGACAAAAAAAGTAAACTTCAACTTAGGGAAGACAACACACCCACAACAAATCAAATAAATAGTACGAAAAAAAACAATTACTAATAGGAGACAGTGGTAGAGCCTTAGTGAGGTTAGAAACCTCACCTGTATAGTAGGGATTTTCCCGATGATGTGTCTTGTTGCACTCACCTATATCCTATTGCTGCAAGAACAAATGAAAGGAGGGATCAATCAAACACATGTACATAGTGCTTAGCTTAATACACAAAGAATATTACAAAAGTGTATACTGTTCAATTGCAACTCACCATTAGCGAAGTTAGAAGGAACAATGGGCTAAGTTGAACATGTATTTCTTTGCACAACGATCAAGTAGAGTGAACAAGACACAAAATGAAAAAGTGTCAGTCAAATATACCATAATCGAGCTATGATATATAGACATACATATATACATACATACATACATACATACATACATACATACATACATACATACATACATATATATACATACACACATATACATATACATACATACATATATGTATGTATGTATATATATATACATATATATACATATATATACATATATATACATACATACATATATATATGTATATATATACATTCATATATATACATATATACATACATACATACATATATGTATGTATATGTTGTACCCAAAATTAAAAAATTTGCTACACTTAGGCGTTTTGAAGAAATGGTCAAAGTCTTGTTAAAATTGTCAAAAAAGTTCAAAATTGGGGTTTGCATGTCTTGCATGAGGGTCAAAAACTCAAAATTTCTGAAATCTGACGATCTGGGTCTGCTCAAAGAGACCAAGTCTACAAAACCTAGATCTCAATTTTTCAGCCCTAAATTTTAGGAAAATTTCTGCTTTTAGAAACTTTCTAAAAATAGAACTTTTTTCTAGGTTTCTTTTGAAATGGATACTGGTAAAATTTTCTAAAAAATAGAAAGCTTGGTCATTAGGGTTCAAAACGATTTTGATTGGTTGAAAATATTTCCTCATCGGGCTAGTCCAATCAGAATCACAAAAAGATCATTTTTTCCTTAATGGGTCTATTCTTCTTTTTTAGAAGCTATTTCAAGAGATTTGAGGCCATTAATGGAGGTCAGTCAACTACCAGGTGTCAAATTCAGATTCTCAAGCATTGCTCAGATCAACAAAACTGCAACAGATGATTGAGGGATGAAGAACAAAGAATGGAAGTTGAAGAATCATGAAAATTGCAGAATTTTGGCTAACTCTAGGAAGTTCATGCGACACAGCTCAGTCTAGGTGCCTAGATACTCATGCCTTAGAAAAAAATTCAATCTCCAATAGTCAAAGCAATGACAAGCACGTGGAACAAGGAAAAAGTTGACAATTGCAAAATAAAAACTAACACTACTAAGCATGGGTGCCCTAGGAGGAGATAGGCATCTAGTCTTTCAAGGCCTCAGATGATGGAATTAGGGTTGCTCATCCTAGACAATGTTGCTCAGAATCTTCTTAGCTTCACAGTGAATCCACAAGCACAACCATCAAATCAACCAATCAGCTAAAATTTGAGATTGATCAGAGAGGATTCAATAGAGAAGCAGCGTGCAAATCATGAAATTATTAGAAGATATTCGCCATCAAATCAACCAGTCAGCTAAAATTTGAGATTGATCAGAGAGGATTCAGCAAAAAAGTAGAGTGCAAATCATGAAATTATCAGAAAATATTCTAAGTCTGGGATTTTAGGCGCCCTAAGAGGAGATAGGCAGCTTGCATTTTAGAGGCTCAAATCCAACAATTAGGGTTTTCCAGATCAGTCAATCTCTTCAAATTTTTGTTAGCTTCGCAATGGATATCTCAGCACAATCATCAGATCATTCAGCTGCCGACAAATTCAGATCGAATGGAGGACATAACATGAAGTTTCAAGTTTCAAGGATAAAAAGAGTAAAAAAACAACTAAGTATAGCAATGATGGGCACCCTAGGAAGAGATAGGCGCCCAAGGATTTGAAGGTCTAAAATATCAAATTTGTAGTTGCAATCTCTAGCATGTCTACTTCAATTTTGATCAAGCTCTCCAATGCAATCTTCAACACACACATCAAGGCTATCAATCATCACATATTGTAGACTGAACGAAGGGAAAAACTGTGTAAAATGTTAAAAGTCAAAGCAAAGATGAAAACTCAAAAAATAAACTAACTCTAGAGATGGGCGCCCCTGGTAGCCAGGGGCGCCCAAGCTTTTGACCCCTAAGATTCAGCTTTCAAGAAATATCATTCTGAGGAGACCCCTTTCAGAATCCTCCCAACTATCTAGCAAGCCCAACCATCAATTCATCAAACCTTCAGATCATCCAAAATTGCAAAATCATCTGAAGGAGGGGTAAACAACGAAAAATTAGAAATATGAAAAAATGGCTAACATTGGTAAGCCTGGGTGCCCCAGGTAGCCAGGGGCACCCAAATTTTTGAGGGGTCAGATGAAGTTTTTATCAGAAATTTCCTCCAGGAAAATCTTCATAGAATCAATCAAGCTCCACGATGGATCATTTTGTCAGATCACAGCATCAACCTAACCTCTGGAATTAAAAGTCAATTTAAGGTCAAAATCAAGCTGAGTTTTAGAAAAAGAGTAAAAAATGGCTAAGTCCTTCAAGGTTGGTGTCCAAACTCTCATGCTTTGGAGAAATTTTCAAATAATTTCAAAGAAAAATCAAAAAGAAAGTGCCTAAGTTCAGTGCACTTGTTTGAGGGTTTCACAACTCTAAATTTAGGAAACAAAGCAGCTTTCAACCTAAAAACTTATTTAAGGAAGCCTTGTGCATTTATTCTTCATAATTTTTCGCAAGTAACTTCAAGGAAAGAGAGGAGAAACCAAGAATTTTTCCTATTTTCAGAATTTGAAGGCTAAAACTTGAAAAAAATTCAAAGTTCTTCACATTTTCATAATCAACTCACATAGAGGCTCCTTTTTTCATGCTTTTTTCATCTAGGGCATCAATTTTTTAGGAGGAGGCTATCTTTTTCAAATTTCACCAATCTGGTCAGCTCAGTTCTTGATTCTGAACAACTTTGGAAAAAAAATCAAATTTCAAGAGCCTAATTTTTCCATGCATGATCAAGAAATCTTCAATATTTTCAACATCTGATCAACTAGGTCCTCTTGAAACATGATTCTACACAAAACCTAGCTCTCAAAAAAAAATCAAAAATTTTAGAAATTAGGGTTTGTTGCTTTTTCAACCAACCATCAAAATTTTCAAAAAAGAACTATCTAGGTCTTCTTGCAACGAAATTCTCTACAAAACCCATATCTCATATTTTTTTAAAAAATCTACCCGTTTGAAGAAAAATTGGCAAGCTAAATTTAGGGTATGTACAAAAATTGTCCAAACATAGTTAAGTTTACAATCAATCTTCAAGATTTTTAGTATGGAGTACTCTCCCATCGAATTCAAGACCAAATTAGCACTCTATCATGATTTCATCAAAACAGCTAAAACTGGCTTGCATCATGTCAAACTAGTGTTCAATTTGTGTGATTTGGAAGATGCGAGCAATGTTGCAATCAGGCACCTTGGTCATTCTAGATTACTAGCAGCAGCATCAATTCTCGTTTTAGTGCAAAGTCTAGAGTTCGTAATTGCTTGTATTAAGCATTACAACCCAGCTACACAGAAGATTCAAATAGTAGATGGAAGAGTGGTTTGCAGCCTCAAGCCAGACATGATTGAAAAATATTTTTCAATACCACCTTAGGCTGAAATTTTAACCATCTCCTTTGAAGAATGTGAGAAGGTATGGGACATGCACAAGGAGAAATATCACAAAAAAGTTGCACAAAAATGGATGAAAGAAAAACATAAAACTTTTCCAAGGAACGTGGGGCAGGGAAAATTCAAGGATGATATTGCAATAATGATCACCCTACTCAACCGAGTCACCGGTCAAAGAGAAGCTACAAAATTCAAGCCTTGGATGTTCTACGTCATCTCTCATATCATGAAGAAAATAGAATTCTATGATTGGCCAACCTTGATCAGTGATAGTCTTCATCACCAGATAACTGAATACTTCAAAATCCATGAGTTCCACATGATTTCATATCTAGTCTATCTAATGGCCTTTCAAGGTGAATTCAGGGGATTGAACACTATAGGATATTTGGATGTGCAACATGTTTATAATCATTACCCTCAGTTGGAGTTCTCAAATTCATCACATCACTACAAAAGGGAAAATGAGGCTTTCCTGATGCATATGGTGAGAGACTTCAACAACGAGTTGCACATACGAATTTCATCAACTACCAGGGCAGTGATGGCGGAGTGGGAAGATTGGTTCAACTAGTTTCATACCTTCACTTCCATCAGAGTGTATGGATTCTCAAGTGCTACACTTATGTTTCCAATATATCCTTCAGATGAAGTGGTTTTCATGGAGTTCTTGAGGCAAGTATATGAAGTTCACACTTTCTTGTAGAATCAAAAGAAGTCTACCTTTAGTTTTCCATTTGAGTTGGGAATCTACAAATGCATATCATCAGCAAATGCTAAGTTAATGGGGGATGAGTTGTCTAATTTTGGTCTCAATCCATTCAACGAGAGATGATCATACAACCCTCATGGTGTCTTCGCATCCCGACTTGGTCAGAATTATGCTCATGTGCCCACACTTAAGGAATTTTGGGCTAATTGCAGAGATGAGTTCAAGGTACAGGGGGGTGGTAACAGCAGGCTTCCACTCCATCTGATGAAATATTGCTTGTCAAAAGATATTGAGGGATTATTCAATGATGATGGAGATGTACTTCTTCCAATGTACACTCAAAACCAAATTGAGCAGCAACCTCTTCCACAAGTCAATTGGTCCAACATAGATTGCATCTTAGTTGAAGAAAGAACAAGCTGAGTCATTAAAAACAGCAATATTTTCTTAGGCCTCGAGAGGAAGAAAGCTATTCCGGTAGCAAAGCCACCAAGAGTACAATCATCTCTTCCTTCCTCTTCCAGACCACAACCAAAGATGAAGGCTATAATTCATCCTCAAGAAGGTATAAAGGGTAATAGAACAACAAAGAATGTAAAGAGAAGGTTGGACTTTTCCAACATAATTCTACAAGAGCAGCCAACAGTTGTAGCGGAAGTTCCTCCAAAAGAGCCTGTGCCACAACAAGAAGCAGAGGTTGTGCCCACATCTTGAGATTCTCCACCATCCCCAAGACCTTCTCTGATTCATATTGATTCAAAAGATGAAGAAGTTGATGAAGTTGTAGCCAAACCTCTCAGAGAAGTTAGTAGAGACACCACGTCTTGGCTTGAGAGCTCCCTAGGAAGGAAGAGAAGGAGGCCTTCATATCAACTAAACTTTGATGAACTTGATAACATTTATCAAGATACACCTGTGAAGAAAGCAAAGAAACAAGTTCATTTTGAAAAGAATCTAGATGGTGAGATGATTATGGAGAATGCTACACCTCCATAAGATAAAAATATTGATGAAGTGGAGGTAGATGATTTCATAATGGTTAAGGCCAATCTCGGAAAAAGCACTAGGCATGCGGATGTAAATTTATTCAAAGTTGGAGTAGAAAGTCTTCAGAAAAGAGTGCTTAAAGATGGAAAGGATAAGGCAGCCCTCAAGGATGAAATCTGGAAACTTAGGCAATATATTTTGAATCTTTTTCACAACACTTCACAAGCTACTCAATTGTTGCCCCAAATTCCAGAGACACCAGTTGATCAACAACAGTTAAGGAAGTTGGTGATATATGGGAAGCAAAAGAGAGATTGGATTGAAGAGCTCATCACCATTGGCAGAGATGTTCTTACATAGCTATATCAACTAAGGTATAATGCCCATTTTTTATGCCAAGGGATCCAAAGATTTGAGCAGTTGATAGCAGAGGTGAGACCTAGGCATGAGATCATTATTGTAGATTTGGACACAGCATATGGCTCAGTGGTTTCAAGAGAACACAAGAGACAAATCCTTGCAGGGAAAGAACATCACCTCTTCAAGGTGACAACTTATGAAAGGATAATCTAAGGAGTTAGTCGCATACAGACAAAGGGTTGTTGATGCTTTCTAGTTCATAAGCAAATTTGTTTCAAAGATCCCTTGTCACTATTGTCATGATGATGGTTCTTACGTTGAACTTGATGGAGTACAAGCTAAGTTCCAAAATGTTGTTCATGGCAGTGTTATGAACGCTCCTCTGATGGCAACCTATGTTACACCGGTCCAAAATTCCATTTGAATTGTAAAGTGTTGCATAGGGAACCATTGGAAGCCTTCACAAAACCAAGTCCCCTAAGTGATTCAAATACATATGCAAATAGACAATGTGAAAGGGATGTGCATTAAACATGAGTGTACATAAGAATAACAATAACTATTTGATGAGCACACAATTATACAAGAGTTTAAAAAAGAAAATGAAGAGCAATTACTATGCATTAAGAATTGAACATTTACATCGCATACAACAGATTGCAATTCCCTACCATAAAGAATATAAATGGAAAACCCAAAGTAAACAGTATCAGGTAGAAACATGTGGACCTCCAAACATAGGTTATATAGGACCCCTTAGTATGCAATTGTAAAACAATTTTCACCCACAAAGTCAACAAGGGTCCTCGAATCACTATACCACCAAAATTGTATTATAATTGGTTTATATTTTTCTCAAACACAAACAACTATTTGCAGTCTTACATGTCATAGAATATTCAAAGCACATCTGATACCACAAACATACAAGCCATATTGATTGTTAACGTCTTGTAGCATTAAAACTTGCATGCATATATATATATATTACATACATATATATACATATATTACATACATATATATACACATATTGCTTATTAATGGACTGTAGCATTAAAACATGCAGCCAAAATATAAAATTTGTATAACCCACACTCCCCTTAGTATTACCACTTGCATTACATAACGGCCAATATTTTCATAGATACAATGCGACGAGAACAACTAAGATCCAAGACTATCCCACCACCAAATCTAATTGAACCCACCCCCTATCCCACTTTGCATAGTATTCAATAGATTGGCATTCAAAGGCATAAAGAATTAATAAACAAGTGAAGTTCTTTTTTATGGAGAGTGTAATGATGTTGATTATGCTCTTGCGTCCACCCTGCATTAAAAGTAGGCAGGGCATATCCCTTGGTTATGCATCATTCCTTCTATTCGTTACACTCTCCATCTAAAAGAACAACTTCACTTTTTTGTTTGGGGAGTTGAATGCCTGCAGTTCCATGTAGATGTGAATATGGAAATGAGATGTGGTACATAGAAATTGGAAAAGATTGAGAAATGCATTTTTTAATTTGTAAATCTCTATATGTGTTCAATGTTGGTTTGGTATGGAGTCTTCTTTAATTTGTGTCCTTTTTCAAATTTGAAAACTTATTTTGATGCCTTTAATTGCAGATATTGTATGTATTCATGGCGTGCAATCCTTGTTTGCTTCTTCAAATATTATGGTGGCCTTAACACATTGTTTTTTGGTGGTTGCATGTGGCAAAAGAGGAGAAGGAAACTATAGTTGTGTGTTGTAATTTGACTAGTGGAACATGTGAACTATTCATTTTCCATGAGTGTTGCATTGTTGGGAAAGTGGGACATATACATATATATATATGTACACATATGTATATATATATATATATATATCCACATATATATATGTAATTTGCCACTGCCTTTAATATTTTGTTGTTATGCACAAACTTTAACTCTGCAATTTGCTTTTGAATATGATAATGGGTTAAGTTGTTTTCATTTCCATGTTTGGTAGTAACAATGAAATGAAAAAAGCATTTTGCAGACAAAACTATTATGCATGGAAGAACAGAATAATACAATTGCATGGCAAAATATCTTAGAAATGAAAACCAGTGATACCATATTCATATTTTGTAGTAACAATCACATATATATATATATGTATGTGTGTGCGTGTGTGTGTAATTATATATATATATATATATATACACAGCTACATATATAAGAATATATATATATATGTGTGTGTGTGTGTAATTATATATATATATACACACAGTTACATATATAAGAATATATATATATAAATAATTACATATATACATATATATATGTATGATTACATATATACATATAGAGAGAGAGAGAGAAAGAGATAGAATTATATATATAAGAACATATATATATATATATATATATATATATAATTGCATGACAAAATATCTTAGAAATGAAAACAAGTTAACTCATTTTCATATTTGTAAATAACAAAAAAATATCAAAGGCAAATTGCAGAGTGAAAGTTTGTGCATTGTTGAACACACAAATACAAGTGCATGGCAGCAAACCCTATAATTGTGAACTAGTCAAACCTTTTCCATGTTTGGTACTAACAATGAAATTAAAAAAAAAAACATTTTATGGACAAAACTATTGTGCATGGAAGACCATAACAATACAATTGCATGGCAGAATATCTTCAAAATGAAAACTAGTGATACCATATTCATATTTCATAGTAACAATGACACACACACACACACACGTGTGTGTGTGTGTGTATGTTTAATTATATAAACATATAATTACATATATATATATATACAATTACATATATAAGAATAGATATAATATATAAATATATATAGTATATATATATAATAACATATATAAGAATAAATATATATATATATATAATTGCATGGCAAAATATCTTCAAAATGAAAACAAGCAAACCCATTTTCATATTTGGGAATAACAAAAAAATATCAAAGGCAAATTGCAGAGTTAAAGTTTGTGCATTGTCGAACACATGAATACAAGTGCATGGCAGAAAACCCTGTAATTGTGAGCCAATCAAACACCTTCCATGTTTAGTAGTAACAATGAAATTAAAAAAGCATGGCAGAATATGTTTGAAATGACAACCAATGCTACCATTTTTTATATTTCGGAATGACATGAGATTATTTTAAGCAAATTGCAGAGTTAAAGTTTGTGCAATGAGGAACACACAAATGCAAGTGCATGGCAGAAACCCTCAAAATGATAAACATTATAACCCTATGAATAATAATATTAGTGTAACTATTTCTATATTTTGGAATAACAAAGAAATGTCAAAAAAGAAATTGCAAAGTTAAGGTTTGTGGAATGACGAACACGCGAATACAAGGAAGCAAATGGTGCTTGACAGGTGGCGGGTTGCTCATTTTTAAAAAAAAAAATATTAAGGCCAATGCACAAGTGGAAGGGTGACATGGTGAACAAGTTTTTAATTTTTTTTGGTCCACATGGACCTCCAAAGTTGACCTGCCCTACTTTGGGCCCCTCTCCCCTAATGTAATTAGAAAATTACCTTGTTTAGAATCTAAAAATTGCATTTACACATTGCATTATAAGTCATTGTATTGCACTTTATCCTCTTTCCATTTCGAGTGTGTACACTAAGTTTGTGAAACTTGTATGAGCTTTACAACTTGGTGTCCTATTAACAATACTATTGTGAGATGTAGTTTGAGACTCATGTCATCCCACAATACACTATTCGCCATGGATCTTGGGTTTTCTAACTCTCTTTCTAATAGTATTGATAATCAACCCCCTATGGATCATAGTATGCATACCTTATTTCCAATGACTTCCTTACCTACAACCAATGTGCATGATGTTAACAATACCATCCCCACCATGACTAGTTGTACTCAAGGTTTGGGGTATACCCAAAGCCAAGATGGAACTTCAATTCCTCCTACAATACCCATCCCCATTCCTACATACACTAGTACTCAAGTTACCGCAACCATTCAACCTACTAGCCATGTCAACACTTCCTTAGGTATTTCCACAAGGAATCCTTCTAGCTTTGTGCATTCAAATACCATATCTCCTCAACCATCCTCACAAATTTACAATTCACTTGCCCTCCACATACATACACCACTCCACCTTATTCCCCTCCACCTTACAATACCAACAATGATCCCATCATTAACACACTTTTGCAAAACATGTCAACCCTTCAACAACAAATCATCATCCTAAATCAAACAACAATGGTCAACCTTCACAATACATCAAAACTAACTCGTTATCTTTGGAGATACTAAGAACACAAATGCCACAAGGTATAGAAGTTCCTAGATTCGAGAAATACGGTTGGAAGGGAGATCTTGTTAGCCATGTTTTCGCTTATACATCCCTATGTAGTGATTTCATTTTTGAAGACAAACTTTCCGCTAAACTCTCCCCTAGATCCTTGAAGGATATTGCTTTAGAGTGGTTTTTCTCTTTACAAAATAATTCAATTGGTTCATTCAATGAACTTATTGATGCCTTATATAACCACTTCCACATTCACATGGGTCCCAAGATGACCCTAACTAATTTAATGACATGTAAACAAATGGATGATGAGAAAGTCATTGATTTCATAGCACGATATCAAATGTTTTATTCAAAAATAAACATTAAGATTCCTAATGTCAACCTTCAACAAATGTTTATTGTCAATTTACAAAACAAAATCCAAACCAAACTCGAGATGTTGAAATTCACATCCTTCACATAGTTATGTACATCCCTTTGTGATTATCAGAATTCGGTTAGTAGTTGTGATGTGAAAAATCCCCCTACCTATCTTGAAAAGTCTAAATCTGCACCTCAAAATAATTACCAACCTTTTAAGAAACAGAATAGGGGCTTTTTACAACTTAATTCCCCTCAACCAAACCAACAAGTTGATAACCAAGTGGCTACTATAAAGATGACAAATCCTTTTTCCTTTGGGGATAGGAATAAAAAATTTACCCCTCTACCTGATACCCTTCATAATATCATGTTGTAGCTCATGAACAAGAATATGATTCCCTACCTCCTGTCAGAGCTCCTAATCCTAATAAACTATTACCATCAAACTATAGATCAAATACTTATTTCCATTACCACCAACAAAATAGACATGATACGAAATATTATAAGCATCTTAAACATCTTGTGCAATACCTCATTGATTCTAATCATCTTCTAATTGGAGGTGTGAATGATCAAGGTAATAAGTCTGTAGCTCCTCCTAACCAAAACTTACAAATTTTTACCAATCCCATGTCGAAACACACTATTTCATTTGTCAAAGCTACTGACACAAAGAATGATGTGATGAATGTTGACATGGATGATGAAAACACAAAAGATGACAATGAAGACAAAATGATTATAATGGTGTCGTTTATTGAAGCTAAAGCTCGTACGGGCCAAACCAAAATGCCCCTTGATATTGCTTTCTCACAAAAATCTACATAATAAAACATGCACCCGATGGTCCTCTTTACATAGTTGGAAGAATCAATGACAAGCCTACTAATGGGATATTAATTGATTCTGTCTATGTAGACAACATGATCACTGAAGAATTCCTATTTGTGCATGAACTCTTTCAAGATACATATGAAAGACCAAAAGCATGGATAAAAATGCATAATGGTTTTGCTTGCCCTGCGATTGGCTTGATAAATCTCCCTCTAAAAGTTAGACCGAAAATATTCAATGTCTCACTCACCATCACCCCATTGTCGGATCAATTTCGTGTGAAGTTAGGCTATCCATGGCTTCGCTCCATGAATGTCATCCCGTCAATTGTGCGTAAATGTTTAAATTTCCCCTTAAGCAATGAAATCTTTACTATACATCATAGTGGCTTTAATCATATGCCTTCCCATGGGAACTTTTCATTGGATTTCTTTTGGCCTGAGCCTATTAGACCTTGTGAGGACTACTTTTTCAAAGCATATTAAAATTTTAAGGTGAAGCACATATCAGAATTATCCCTTAGAAATATGCCTCAACCCATGATTGATCCACCTAACCTAGACGAAACCATGATTGAACAAAAATTCCTTTCAAATATCCAAGAGCAACCTATGACAAATCCTCTTACCATTTCCTATAAGAGACCACAAGACAACCAAAACAATCTCGTTTTTCCTTCTAAAATCAAACAAGTTTACAAAGCCAAAGAGAAAGTGGTTGAGCAACCTCCTATGGTTCCTTTCGTTCCTCCCCTTAGGGAAGAAAAGAAACCTATGGTTGACAAACCCACTCCTACACAATCACAAATTGACAACAAATTGAAATGAAATCAAAATGTTGGAAAGTGTAGGTGTAGACATTGTGCTATTGCTCGTATGTTACAAACTAAAGAAGAAAAGAGCAACACAGAAAATCAAAATCTGAACTTGTTTGAAGCAATGCATGATGACTTTATACCCTCACCTCAACATAAACAAGAACCTTCTAGAGACATTATCATTCGACCTCCTCTTGTGATTAATTTATATGATGACATTGATATTGCAAAGATTGATGAACAAGTGCATAATTAGTTCAATTCGTTGTTCTCTTCTTCCATGAACTTAAATGATGATAAGAGTGTTGAACTTGGTGTTTGTCCTAGTTTGGCACTTGTTATTGTCCCTTTGGCTAGTTGTCTACCTTCCACATATACTGATCAAGATTGGGATGTGGACAACCTGCTATAGGCTAACTCGCATCTACCTTACTAGTTTTTTTTGCTTTATTTTTCTTTTTCATGTTTCTTTATGTGATTGCATGTGTCTAATGTGATCCCTTGTACTATTTCATTTGGTGTATCTCTCTCTCTCTGTGCATTTCTCTATATGTACCTACATTCTTGTCTATGTGGTAAACATTTTATCTTTTTCACTTGTCTTTTGTTTTCCTTTTGGGGATGATGCAAGGCATCGAGACATTTAGGTATCTTCCATGTTGACCCAAAAGGTTTTTTCTTTGTTTTTGCTCTTTTTGTGTCATTCTTCCAATTCTATGAGTATTTGGGGAATGATGACGTTTCCAGGCTCTAAAACAACAATATAGCAAAAATATAGTAACCCGGAATCCATAGATCCCTTATGTGTTTTTGGGGGCGACCCCTCCCTCCTTTCTCATGACGTAGCTTTATTTCGGAAACATGTGACTTGGCATAGGGATTTCCGAAGAAGCTCTCATGTCTTAGGATTAAACATTGGCTACTTTAAAGCAATTGCTCGTAGCAATGGTGTCAGTAACTTCTTTAAAGTGGGGGCATACATCGATAATATCTTTCAACATTTTTCATGTTTCATGGTGTGATTTTCTTTTTTTCTTATGATGTGTCCTTTTCTTGGTGGTGTCATTGGGTTTGATGTCCTCCAAGAGTGTGATATTTCTTAGCGTACGACTTTCCTCTTAGTGGTGATGTGATGCACTACATTCCCTAAGTTGCGAAACTTTTACTCTTGATTTGTCCTCTCTTGAAGACATTAGACACGATGTTCCCTAAGAAGACCTTACATGAACAAAGCAAGATCCCCTTGAACAAAAACACGTACATACATACATACATAGATATATATATATATTGTTCAAAAATGTTTGGCATAATGCAGCTTACTAAACTTGTGAAGCTCAAACCCTACACTCAAGGCCACCTAGCATAACACACCTTGTTTGCCTATGGAGCCTTGTCGTGTGGCGCCTTATTGAAATTATCAAATGGATAGCTTTGGTATGATTAGTATGATGAGAAGCCAACACAGAGATGTGGCTTTCTCATTGTACGGTGAGAGCCTATAGACCTGGCATGACTTTCTCACTAGGCCACTTTATTGGAAGACTCAGCTACTAGATGGCTTGAAGTTTCACTACCTCAGAGTGAGCACAAACCAAAAGCTTAGATGTGTTCCACATCGCATTGGAAAGTCTAAGCTTGATCTTGCTAGTCTTTGATGTTATATGATTTTGTATCATTGTCATTATTGCATACATAAGTGTCTTGAATGTCTATTTTAGTGTGACTTTCACATGGGGTCATACTCTCACTAAAGTGGGGGCAAATGTAGTGTAGGAAGCAAGATCCCCTTGAACAAAAACCTATATATATCTAATGTTCATAAGTGTTTGGCACAATGTAGCTTACTAACCTTGTGAAGCTCAAACCCTAAACTCAAAGCCGCCTAGCATAACACACCTTGTTTGCCTATGGAGCCTTGTCGTGTGGTGCCTTATTGAAGTTATCAAAGGGATAGCTTTGGTATAGTTAGTATGATGAGAAGTCGACACAGAGGCAAGACTTTCTCATTGTACAGCAATAGCCTTAGACCTGGCATGACTTTCTCACTAAGCCACTTTATTGGAAGACTCGCCTACTAGACGGCTTGAAATTTCGCTACCTTGAAGTGAGCGCAAACCGAAAGCTTAGATATGTTCCACATCGCATTGGACAATCTAAGCTTGATCTTCCTAGTCTTTGATGTTATATGATTGTGTATCTTTGTCATTGATGTATACATAAGTGTCTTGAATGTCTACTTTAGTGTGAGTTTCATATGGGGTCATACTCACTAAAGTGGAGGCAAAATGTAGTGTAGGAAAAAGTTATCATTTTTTCACACTTAATTTAGGAATAATTAACAATAAAATGAGCCTAATTATGCCTTAATGTAGTGTTATAATATATTTTTCATATTCACATTAACGCCTTTTTAAACTAAATAAACTTAATTGTGCCTTATTTAGAGTGTTATAAGGTGTACCTTTACACTTTCACGCTAATCTAGGGCTTTATTAATTGATTGAAGTTAACTTGCCTTAATTGGCCCCCTTAATTCAAATCTAAGCCTAATTAAATGCAAATTTTGAGGGATAAAACCCGACATTCATAAATGTCATTACACAACACTCAACTTTGGAAGATGTGTGTCCCAGGTAAGTGACCTAAGACCCATTCACCATAGGGCAAATAGATTCTCACTTAGACCTGTGACCTTGATTTTACATACTGTTTAACATTGTCCAATGTGTGTCCTAGGTAAGTAGCCTAGGTGTAATGTCCCCAATTTTGCGAGCATCAGAGTTCGGTGGATTTAGCCTATTCTTAGCCCTCGTAGGCTAATATGTATGGTTAGAGGGTCTCTTTTGGAGCTTGGCTTGGCTTCAGATTGTCAAAATTTACCAGTTGGTTTTCGTTCAGGGTCATTCGGACATCATTTGCCTGACTTGCTATTTTTAGTAAGGTCGGTCATTCAGCGGAGCACCCCTGCTATTTTTAGCAGTATGATTTGGTAGTGTGCAAATTCAATCACTTATTCACCAGCTTCAGACGGTTCGTGAATCAGACGTATTTTGAGGGAGATATTAATATTTTAATTGTTAAATTAAATATTAATTATTTGAAGCTTATATTATAAAGTTATAATATTATTTAATATTATAACTTAAGTGATTTATTTAAGGAGTCGGCCAACATTGAAGAGGGGCCACTTTTTAATTATAATTTATAATTAAAAGTGCGTTCGAGACTTTGGAAATATTAAAAGTTAAGATTCAATTTTATTTAAATGATGCCTTTTGAGGAAAAAGTCGACCCTCTTGAGAATATAAGTATTTTTCATTGTGAAGAAAGTTCATTATGTTATGAAATCAATTTTTGATCAAGTATTCTTCCAGAGAACGGAGCCAAGGGTTTCAGTTGTCTTTTTGGCATTGGAGAATGAGCCATCTTCAGTGTTGCAGTTTAGAGGCTGTGAAATATCAGCTGATTTATTGCTTATCAGAGAGGTAGCTTCATTCAGAGGTTATCACAAAACTTATTCAGAGATTGCATCTTCGGGGTTTTTGGTTTGGAATTCATCCAGAAGGGTTCTTCATTTCTAGGCGCCATTTTTCAAGATTTGGACACATCTTTCAAGGGCATTCCAGTTTGCTGCAATAATCAGGTTTTCATCAAAATATTGTTGCTTTTCAATTTGCATGTTATCAGATCTTAATTGTAATCAATCTAGAAGGTCAATAAATATTTTGGCATCAATAGATCCAGTAGTTTCCATCATTTTCAGCGTTGTAATATTTTATTTTATTTTTACAAGCAATTTCTTTCAAAATCGCATTCTATATCTGCAAGCAAAAACACAAAAAAATCAAAAACAAGCAAAATCAAACAGTTGTCAGAGATCAGTGAGAACAGTGGTTTCTACAGTGGTATCAGAGCATGAATCCTGCCATCCTGTGTTGGTTGATAAAAGAAAATAATTCAGAATGTCAAGGGTTTGATAAATAAAATATGAGGAATTGATAAAGTGGATGTTTTCAGAAGAATTTGAGTGAAATCCAGAAAATAATCTTTATTTGCTTGAGGTGCCTGTGTGTATTCTTGTTACAGAATCGAATTCTGTTCTGGGCTTTGTATGTATTCCATATTTGCAAATATGACAAATTGAGCTGCCAGATATGGACAAAACGGTGGGTACGAGAAAAAAATGCTTGAAGCTTAGTCTCCAGCACACAAGACAAATTAGTGGATCGCTGTTGTAAAGGCAGAGACAGGGTTTTAAAAGTAGCAAAAATAGACGATAAAAGACAAAAGGGAAACTGATAATGTTTCATTGAGTTTCCAATGACATTTAAAAAGAAATTGCGCCCATTCTAGAGGAGCTCGAACAAGACAAAAAAGGAAGAAAGCCGTTTGCAGAAAGAGATGAAATTGGAATAAGACAAGGCAGTTTATCAATTGGTTCAAAATTTTATCAAATGGAGGACGGTATTTGAAGTGATGCGATTTTATTTGAGGAGACCGTCTGCTATTATACAGAGGAAAGGTCAAATCGCACAAGGAAGCTCCCGTAAAAAGCCAAATTGTAGACTTCCTTAAGACGTCAGGACAAGAATCGAGTAGATAAATTAGCGGGATATTTCTAGAAGACAAGTCCAACAATCGATATTCTTAGAAAGATGATTGATTGAGATCTTCAGGAAGGAGACGTCTGAGTCTGGCACCATCGGCATATCCAGCTGGGACGATAGTATAGAGACTCAGCCGCAGGAGTTTGGTGACGTGATTTAAGAGCACTCAAAGAATATTCAATGCAAACTTACCTTTGATATCGGGCCTCACTTCACAATTGGGCGTTGCCTACTTGTCTCCAGGTGTTGGGCGATCAAATACTCAATACCAAAGACTAGAGCAATAGAACCGAAGAAGCTAAGTTGAGATATTGAGTGAGATAAAGAAATTCGAACCATTTGAAGACAAGACCGATACAACCAAAAAAGCGACTTGGTTCGACTCATTGAGGGATTTGCTCAAGAACAATCTCTGCTGGGAAGGGTCATGGCTGCCAGGTGTTGCCAGTAGGACACCATCTAGGTTGGAGTTGTCTGATTTGCTTTGCATTAGTATTGCTTATGATATGTGTACTAAAAGTGTATTTCTGAGTGCATTAAGCTACTCTCAGCATTAGCAGTTGTATTCCTTGAACATTATACCTATGTCATCCACAGCAGAAATTATTAATAAATTGCATATGACTGTAAATTGTATGGGCATATGTTGGTAATTGTAAAAGCATATTTGCTGAGTCGTAAATAGTCGAATTCAAGACAATATGGAGGTTGTGTTGGGTGCCTGGTAATTGTTTGATCAAAGGTCTTAGAGTTGTAACTATCAATCATGCTTAGTTCTAGTCATATTCTTGCATTGGAGAGCCACTGAAATATTTGCAGTGCATTGTCTTTACTATCAGTCATTGATATACATTGATAAGAAGTCTGGCAGTGCATACAAACTGTTTGACAGAATTCTAGGGCAGCAAACTGATAAAAAAATTACATCACAACTAGTAAGGGACAGTACAGTGAAGGCCTGAAATCAAGTCAGTTGGATTTGGTTTTCAGTTGGGCAGCGAAAATGGGCTTCATGACGACATTGTTCAGCAATAAACAAGCATTAAAAGAACTTGAACAATCACAATACAAGCTCAATCGACAGTTGCTGCATTTAGAGCAGACGCTTTCAAAGTTGGGACGGCCTAAAGGATTTATTTCACTTCCTACCAGCAAAGTTTCAACACCACAAATCAAAGAAGAGGTGGTGATTAGCATGTTTGAGGAATATAACACTCTTGCTCAACGTGTTAAGAAGAACTGTTCCTTCAAGAGTTACATGGATTTGCACCTGAGTCTTTTCCAAAAAACTGAGCAAGCAAGGAAGGAGTATCACACTATAGCCCATGAATTGTTTACACACGAATTGGATAGAGAATCTTCACATGTGATTGATACAACTCTTCATGAGAATGATGTGTTGTCTTCAAGTTCCGATGAGGTATGCAGAAATTTATACGATGAATTTGATAGACATGTTGATTTGACTCAAGGAGACATTAGGACGGCAACGATTTCACATATGCAAAATAATCCTATTGAGTTGTCACATGAAGGGACTCAAGAATTGGGTACTAGTGATGCATTATGTGTTGAGGATTCATGTCATGGTGAGTCTAATTTTCCAGATCAGACCTTAGAAAACAAGCTAGAAGGTTCAAGTGTTGGCATAGAATCTCAGGATCATGAGTTGGATGGTGATATAGTTGCATTGGAAGTGGAAGTGTGTGAAGATACTGTCATATCAGCAGCTTCTACCTTATCAGTTAAGCCATCCTTTGAGGTACATAGCAGCAGTACCTTAGATGTTGAGGTGTGCATGGATGAAAGCACACATGATGCTGCTTATCATGTAGTGAGTGATGACGAATCAGCCTCATATCATAGTGCAGATTGTGAACCGGAAAACTTGTATGGGGGTCATAAGCTACAGAGTCCTCGTCATTTGGTTGGGCAACTAAAAGTGAATGACAATATGATTGCCACAACCATTGAGCATTTTGATGTTGCTCGTCAGATGTTGGCTACCTATGGTTGGAGTACTCCTTTGACATATGAGCACGGTGATAGTGGTTTTTCCCTTGTAGAGATACATGCACTTCGAGAAGCAATTGGAATGATGAAACAAAATTACCTAAAACTACTTGCAGACAAGGATTTTCTTCTCGAGTGGGATTGCATTTGTTATGATGCATTGAAGGGAAAGGAGGAGCAGGTCGATGAGCTCACTCATGAGCTTGAGGTGACTATGGACTCATTGAAGAGCAGTCAATTGGCCCTTCAAGAGTCACAGCCACGGTTGGAGGAGCTTACCGTGGAGTTGAGTTTGGCACAGTCTCCACCAGCTGCAGATACAGTACAGTTATATACAGAGGCAGTTGATGAGGATCTTATATCCACGGGTTGTAGTGAGGATGTGGTTACATCTATCACAGACATTGGTGTAGTTAATTCAGATGGGATGAGTGTTTTGGTTGAGAGCTCTTGTGATGAGATAGTTGATTTTTCTGAGAGTTGTGTGACAGATCACGTCACTACTCCATCGTCGTCACAGGAGATATGTAGGGCATCATCCAGTATGGAGATTTGTACTTATGCTGATTTGTTTCCCCAGGACTATGATGGTCAGCCATTGACAGAGGTGGGAGCATTTTATCTTGATTGCATAGTGAGGAGTGTTCATCACTTCTCCTTTAGTCCACACACGGAGGACTTGATGATGCATCAGTGTGGTTTGGCTCCTGAGTTATACCATCCGTTGTGGGATGGGTATTCACCATCTTCAGAAGATGGGATTAGCAGCTACAAGCGCCAGATTCAGCGGTTTGTGGGGGATTACTTGCAGGGACAGCTGTCAGTTTTACATCATGCTGATATGTATCCAACAGGGTTTGCTACTTCTTGGTCACAAAGTCTTCTTCTGGGTACATGGTTACAGGATGACTATGGTGTCAGATGGCATGATGGCTTGGTCAGTTATCCCATCCATGAAGGTTTAGCAGAGGACAGGGAGAGATTTGGTGTAGCAGATGCTTCTAGAAGTTCTTATCTCCGCATGACAAGTGGATGTGAATTCATATTGTATTGGGATCCCGGTGGCGACAGCTTTGGCACCGAGTATTGGATGGGTCCCATTGGGTTACTTCATTATTCTCAGCATGGTGAAGTTAGAGGCAGTAGAGTGCAGTGGAAGCCTGGGGATGACAGACACAACAGACTTTCACTTTGGATTTGGGATCCAGGGATAGCCTGCGCAGTTGTGTTTTTGTTGATGCTATAGGAGACAGTTAGAGATGTGTGGGACACTTCACAGTTCTTATTTTGGGCCTTCCGAGGAGTTGGGTTTCTTTGCAGTAGAGATTGCTTGAGGACAAGCAATTTCAGGGAGGGCGGACTGTAATGTCCCCAATTTTGCGAGCATCAGAGTTCGGTGGATTTAGCCTATTCTTAGCCCTCGTAGGCTAATATGTATGGTTAGAGGGTCTCTTTTGGAGCTTGGCTTGGCTTCGGATTGTCAAAATTTACCAATTGGCTTTCCTTAGGGGTCATTCAGACATCATTTGCCTGACTTGCTATTTTTAGTAAGGTCGGTCATTCAGCGAGCACCCCTGCTATTTTTAGCAGTATGATTTGGTCGTGTGCAAATTCAGTCACTTATTCACCAGCTTCAGATGGTTCGTGAATCGGACGTATTTTGAAGGAGATTAATATTTTAATTGTTAAATTAAATATTAATTATTTGAAGCTTATATTATAAAGTTATAATATTATTTAATATTATAACTTAAGTGATTTATTTAAGGGGTCGACCAACATTGAAGAGGGGCCACTTTTTAATTATAATTTATAATTAAAAGTGCGTTCGAGACTTTGGAAATATTAAAAGTTAAAATTCAATTTTATTTAAATGATGCCTTTTGAGGAAAAAGTCGACCCTCTTGAGAATATATGTATTTTTCATTGTGAAGAAAGTTCATTATGTTATGAAATCAATTTTTGATCAAGTATTCTTCCAGAGAACGGAGCCAAGGGTTTCAGTTGTCTTTTTGGCATTGGAAAACGAGCCATCTTCAGTGTTGCAGTTTAGAGGCTGTGAAATATCAGCTGATTTATTGCTTATCAGAGAGGTAGCTTCATTCAGAGGTTATCACAGAACTTATTCAGAGATTGCATCTTCGGGGTTTTTGGTTTGGAATTCATCCGGAAGGGTTCTTCATTTCTAGGCGCCATTTTCCAAGATCTGAACACATCTTTCAAGGGCATTCCAGTTTGCTGCAATAATCAAGTTTTCATCAAAATATTGTTGCTTTTCAGTTTGCATGTTATCAGATTTTAATTGTAATCAATCTAGGTCAATAAATATTCTAGCATCAATAGATCCAGTAGTTTCCATCATTTTCAGCGTTGTAATATTTTATTTTATTTTTACAAGCAATTTCTTTCAAAATCGCATTCTATATCTGCAAGCAAAAACACAAAAAAATCAAAAACAAGCAAAATCAAACAGTTATCAGAGATCAGTGAGAACAGGTGTTTCTACACTAGGACCCATTCGCCATCCTCACTTAGACCTAGGACCCCTATTTGAAATCTGTTTTTGGCAATATTTTAAAATTTTCAAATCTATAATTCAATGTTGGCTTGTAATATTTGAATTTCAGGAATTAATGGTAAAATATGTATAAATAGATAATTATTTCATTATGTTTCACCTAGAAGAATTTCAAGAGAGCACCCGAAGCATTCAAGTGAGCATTATCAAAAGCATTCAAGAGTAATTTCAAGGCATTCAAGGGTAGATTTGTAAAAGAATGTTGCAGCAATCAAGATTCCATTGTCATATCAAAGATGTATTGCATCATGCATGTTGTCTGAGCTAATACATTGATGTAGTGTTCAAGATCAATTCAAGCATATCAAAGGCATTGTTTCACATCAAGTTTCATGATCAAGATCTACATTCATTAAGGCCACTCCATGCTAGTTTGCAGATTTATCTAAGGTTCAAATAAGGTGTGGTGAGTTGTAACATTGTTTTTCATTCATCATTTTTTTCATGGTTCAATTCATTTCAAGGTTTAATTACCAAAACAGGGTTTGACCAAGGCAAACCCCTATTCCCTGACAAACAACATTTTTCTCTCTTTGATGTGTGATTGTAGATTTTAGGTTGAAGATCTATTGAAGAGCAAAATTGAAGAAAGTTGCAGGAAAAGTTGTCAAATCACAGAAACTGATCTACATATTTTATTTCCGGCTTTTTAATAGTGACCAACTAAAATATCAGAGTGCAAACATAGAAGAATATAGCTCATAAAGCATTTTCCAAGAGCCCTAACCAGGACCCATTCACCATAGGGCGAATGAGTCCTCAGTGAGGTCTAAAAAAGCATCTTTGGTGATAGGTACACATCATTCTCACCTTTCCAAGTCTGCATTTTGATAGTTAGTTCTATTAGATTTTCAGATCTATCCTCTATAGCACACATTCTTGCATGAAACAAGGAAAATAAGTCCATTGTTATCAACTCATTTCAATCAACCCCATTTTTCTTTGTTTCAAGGAGCAATGTAAAGGAAATGCCATGTCCTTTTGCTTGGACGAAAATTCCCAAGTAGTTGATCACCTTCAAACATGTAAATAAGCAAACTCAACAAACATAATAAGCTTTACAAAATTGGAAGCATTTTTATTATTATTTTCTTTCAAAATTGATCTTTACATCACTCACAAGTCGGTTATTTGCATGAGTGATAAAATTATTTATAGGAATGATCAATTGCAAGCACATTTTTATTTTCTTAGTAGTTACATAAGTAAAGTAACACATTTTTAGTTTACATTTGTCTCAATTCATATTCATCCTTTCTGCATTAATAAATAAAGTTAAATATTATGTGCATTGTCTCTACGTAACATTAGCCTTTACCATCTTCGATTGTAAAATTTTGGTCAGAACTTAAATGGCAGAACAAGCTAACTTTAGTGATTCATATTGCTACCAAATATGGGGCTCAACATAGAAAAATCTGCAATGTGGGGAAAATTTTTACCTACGATGGATTTTGAAATCACCTTTGCCAAATAACTGCCTTTGCACCTTGCAACACAATTCCAAGTGATGTGTTACCTTTATGTCTTGTATCAACCATTTATCTTCGGTATTTTGACCTGTCAATTATTTTTTCTCCACGCAACAATCAGGTCTATAGAAATATGCATCAATGTTTATAGAAGGTTGAATCACATGCATTAGGACATAGAAAAGACTCTTCGCGCTTGGCATTCTCTCAAAATGGCCTGTAAAACAAAATGAACTTGATATCCCAATCCTAGTTAAGTTTACCTTGCAATTTGATTAACATATAAGCCCATTTTGGATATATAATAGCTGGTCAACTCAAACACGAAAAATGATAAGTGACCTATATTAGGAATCAATTTACAAAAGTAATAACAGCTCCAAGAAACATGCATAGTGTAGCTGTCAATGGCATCTGATCTTGTGATGGCAGTCATGTACACGACTTCTCTTTCATTTCCTTTTCAATATACAAAATTTGCATCTCATTCTGTATCTTAATTACTCACACTACTTCACCAAGTAGTAGTTCCATCTCATCAACTTCTGGTGGCTGGTCTGATGCTTGGCCTGCATTACCTTCAGCTAAAATTGCTTTTGCTTCTTCTTCGGTGACATCACTGTAAATTTGAAAGCAAATGAATCATTTATCTGGGAACTTTCCATTATTTAAAGAGGTTAAGATAATCCTCCAATTACATAAACAATTGCATTTCTACTTACCTGTCAGCTGCTTCACCCTTGCTTATCAAAGTCAAATTCTTCGAAACTATTAGCTCCCAAAAATCATTCAGTCTTTTACTCCGGCATTTAATTGCCAGCTCACGCATGAAATTATTGAATTCCATTGGTTCCTGAAAGCAAAATCTAATTAAGACAAAATAGTTTGAACAGCAAGCTTGGAAGCCAGACTCTAACCCAAAATACTTCATAAGGTCATACTGATTCTAGATCCAAGAAAGACCACTGCAATATTGATCTAGGCCAAATAAATTTTATATGCCATGCAATGTTGAAGTGGGGCCCCTCATCCAGTCATATTGGAATTTCTATAGTTCCTTTATAGCCAGTTAACAATTGAGTGAATCGGGGATGGCATTTGGCATCATATCTAAATCAACACATGAATGCACTCGGATGAAAGGCAAGGTTTAATGTAAAAGATAGGTATCTTTTTCCTTCCTCACTCGGCGATCTCTTAAAAGGCTTTAACAATGCCCAACAAGGTTTCAAAATGAATGCCATCTGGCCCAGATAGGACGTGTATGCTTCAAATAGAATAAAAAATCAGTTTCCTTAAGTGGACCATTCTAAATCATAAATGATGTTCTCACAAAAAATATTTATGCATTGTCAATAGATGCGAAAATAGTTCATATGATAAACTTATAAAGTTTATATAACAGTAGTGAAAAGGATGGGAGACACAAACCTCTTGTTGAACACATCCACTTCGTAGTGCAAGTAGACAATCCAGGGCTTTACTGTATGTGTTTCCACTGTAAGAATTATCCAACAGATCATTGATGAGTTTTTTCATTTCTCGGATTGCTTTAGGAACCCATTCATCACTGTCACGGCGTGCCAACATAGCTTCAAAATCTTGAACTGGTGTTAAGCCCCCAACCTCTTCTACTTTCCTAGCTGCAAGACTTTCAAAAGAGATACCACTTTGCAGGTCAACAAAATCATCTTTACCAGCCTCTTCAGACACTGATGCTTTGTCCCTCCAAAACCTCCTGGATGCTTTGTCTTTCTGTTGAGGACATGAGTAGCAGTTATGAACTGTGTTCTTTGGCATCCAAATTATCAATTTTACAGATATGTCAAGAGTTAGAATTTGACTAAAAGAAGAAGTTTACCTTTGGATTCACTTTCAATTGAAACTGGCTACAAAATCTGTTTAATGCAAACTCATTTTCAGAAACAATCTCAGGGTCAGGCTCAACTATCCTCATAAGAAGATCATCCATTGGAGGGACATCTGCATCTGGATTCCTCAATTTTGCATCAAGAGAACTGTAGAATCGCTGCACAGTTTTGAAAAAATACCAAGAAAAATATGTATCATTCCAGAAATACTAGGATGGAAAAAAAAAAAAATCGCTAAGCATATATCTTTCAAACAAATAAAGATAATTACATTTCTAATATTTTTTCAAGGGGTTTTCATTTTCAACATATCTATTCACATACCACAATATTCAATCCACTTCACTTTCAAACCAAAAAAAAAAACAGAATGAACAAAAAACCAAGAAAATGTAAGCACAAATAAGTAGTAATATGAACAAATAGATACTACGTCAACAGAAAATAGATTGTAAACACTCACAATGAAAAGTATGACCATATAAAAACTGTAAATTGATTTTAAAAAGTTACAGAAGACCAGATTCCTGAGTGCTCTCTTCACTCAACACATGTTTGAAATGAAACAAACTATAAAATTGACCAAACAGGGGAGTTATAGCTGAACGCAATTTGACAGCTGAAAGATGAGACTAGTTGCCAGAACACATTCACTAAAAATTCAAGCTTTGGGGTACTATTTGAATTTTAAACAGAATTTTCAGTTTTTCTAAAATTCCAGATTGTTTCTCCCATTAATGGGGTTAAGTGGGTTCAACCACAGGCCTCCCTAATGGATTTTGCAAAATGTGTTCCCCTCCAAAAAATTTCAAAATAAAATTTAAGTGTTGATGGAGCTTCTAGGGGGAACCCTGGAGCTTCAAGAACCAGATTCATGATTCGGGAAAGTCTTGATTCTCTAATTTGAGTGGCCTCTCAGAAATTGGTTGATGGAATAATGAAGCAGAAGCTTAATTCCTTGGTCCTAGATTTTCAAGTGGTTGCTCAGTGCGGTATTTCAAAAATTCACATGGAAGGAAACTCTATGATCATCATTAAGCCTATTTAAAATAGCACTTTGCCTAGTTGGAAATTAGAAAGTATTATAAAATTAGCTTGGCCATTAATAGAAACCTTTGAATCCTTCATTTTTGAACAATGTCTTCAAGAAGCGAATAAGATAATAGACATTTTAGCTAAGTTTGGGATTGAGTCCAATGAAGGGCTATCGTGAAATTATTAATTGATTGGAGGGCCTAGGAGATACGTTGTCATGCCTCCTTTCTCCACTGCCTTTAATACTACTATTATTATTAATTAAAAGTGTTTTTCAACACTAAATTAATATAAATAAATAAATAATTAATTTATATATATATATATAGATATATATTAAAAATCAAGATTTTCAAATTCATGCCCAAGAAAAGGACCCATGAGTTCTAAACAATGCAGTTATATTTCCAAGTTCAATGGTCATTTGAAGGCATCCAGCTTTTCATATTCCAATTGTCATTTGAATTCAAACAATTGTGCATTTGAGGACGAAACCCCTTGCCTGCACATAATGAGGTTAGGATGAAAACAGGAAACCCCTACCTCATTTTGGCAACTCTATATGGAAATTGCAGTTGCACTGATTGAAGATCTTTGTTCAAATTTTCAAGACTAATCTACCAGAAACGCTATAGGCATTTCGTCATTATTCGTTGTTTGAGATCCCAACTGTGGATATGCCATCATTAAGGGAGCTTCCAACATTATCCATTGTGTTGGCTGTGAGGAAGGCACTACACATTGCCATACTGAGGTGGATTGTGGGAGGAGTGTGAGCAGAAACCTGAATCAACAAAGAAGAGTGGCTGTGGTTGGATTTGGGTCATCATGTCACTCTCAGAAGCAATAACTTAGACACATCAACAACCAAAACCAGGGGCTTGGACATTCAATTGATTCCCACAAACATTTGCGAAGCAAATCATCCTGCATATCAGAGCCAACTTGCATTTACCCCATCCATATTCCAATCACTGCTACTGAATTCCATTTGCTGCACCAATTGCCAGACCACTCCGTCATTTGCAGCTAGGGCAGAGGAGCACACTAGAGTTTCAAAATCGCCTTCACATTGAGTCACAGAAAATCATTTGGTGGAGGTATCTAACATAGGAATCAACATCAAAGGAGGAATCAGACCATCAACCGAGTAGTCATTCCCAGCAGTGATCTAAGCACTGATGCCAGTGATGATCAGTGGATACTTTTCCATCATGGACCAAGCACTACACTATCCTTAGATGTAAGTCAAGGAATTACTATTTCGCATACGAAGGAATTATGAACATTATACCTTCATTGTAATGGTGGATGATTCTATCATGAATTTATGATCTGAGTCAGTATATGTAATACCAAAACAGTCCTTGTGGCATGTAACAATAAGAGTTTGTTAAAAGAATTATGAATGAAAATTGCACATAAACAGCAAACTAGAATAAAAAATGACAGAGATCCACAAATATAGCAAACTGGGATGAATTCTGACCTTTTTATTGACTGGAATGAAAGTATTTGAAATAGCTCTTGTGAAACCACAGAACTCTTGTAAGCAGGTCAACCACTGATTTACTCTTCACAATTGCTGCAGCCAGCATACAAACTGGACAGCTGATCAAAGAGGTGCGATTGGTAGCAAATGTGACGGCCAAGTGTTTTTTTGAAATCTTAAAGCTTCTCATTAATGAATCATTGGTTTCTTTTATTCCCAAGTCCCACTCCTATAATAGCAGCAACTACTTTATTCCCACGTCCACACTAAAACCCCAGCGGTCCCCTTTTATTTTATGAGTTTCGTCTTTTGATGAGGATCAGCCGAGTGTTAAGGCTGGAGCAGCTAGTAAATTAATTCCAAAATCTTACTTTTAAGCTGCGATTTCCTTGAAGCTGCTACAAATTTTGAATTGAGGTGGATGGGGTTAATGAGGATCCCACGTCACCAAAGTGGCAGCCAGAATTGGAGCTCCTACGTCTGATTTACTTCATCAAAAAAGCATTTGACTGCCTTTCCCACATCCTCCTTCAAGGCTGGCTTCCACTTCAATCTGCCACATCCCACCCAAGAAGCCTTACAACCTTCTTGGATTGTTTCGGCCCCCCCTGCTGCTAAAAATTGGTATGGCCAAATATCATTTATTTGTCTAGTAAATAAAAAGATAAATTCTGGATTATTTAATCACAACACCTGCAATAAAATATAAATAAATGTAATTTTTTTGGTATTTTCAAATCTCCCACAAATTCTTGAATCAACACAAATTTGACCCCTCTATAAAGGGGACAATAATAACCAAAAGGTTTTCGTCTTTTGATTCCTAACTAAACCATGAGGGTTTTCATCCTCAAGGTGAAAGCTGCACCAAAAGTCAATGCTCTCCAAATGAGTGTTTTTTAATCATTTTTCCATCAAACCCTAAACGTAATTAATCTTTTCCCAACTGACAATTAAATTACCTTTAGGTAATTAATATTTTTTCAATTGACTATTGATCTTCTTTTCCAACCTATAATTTTTATTTTTCTTTTTGGCCATGTATCCAATATTCGCTTTTGGCCCCATTTAATGATAATATATTAAGCATTCTTTTTCCAAAGTTATAACTTAAAATTAATGTTTTGGATAACTTAATAAATTATTATTTAAGTGAATCCCCTATTAAATCCCCCTTTTAGCCTATGGGGAATAAAAATAGGCTTCAGGTCCTCTAACTTGAATTAGTTTGAAAAAGGGATCATTACATAGTTTAAGCATTTCATTCAGATAGTTAGCATATAGTTGTGTATACATTTGTTTGTTTCAATTGGAACCCACCCACTAATAACAGGGAGATTAAATAGGGTAAATCACCAGGGACACCACATTGGTGTGAAAGCAATTTGACCTGTCAACCTATAGGTTCATTTAATGCATGTATACAGCCCAATCAGAGAGATCTACAAGCTTGAGAGAGAGAGAGAGAGAGAGAAGGAAGTTGGAAGCAACCCAACAAGAAACTAGTGAAGGAATAGGAGGCAAAGGTAAAAGAAACATGGCAGATACAGGGGGATATGCTTAATTCCTTTATCCAAAAGCAAGGGCAAACAAACCAACTACTAATCCAGATGGTGCAACAAATGCAAAAGATGGATGCCACCCTAAATTCCACCAAGCCAATACATAATGTCACAGGTGAAGGGAGTAATTCAAATCAAAATGGCCCAACCAACCATGCAAATAATAACAGAACTTCAATCAGATCAGCAGCTAGGCCATTTCAACCTACATTTTAACCCAAAGTAGAGGAACCTCCTGAAGAATAAGAGCAGAACCCAACAACATATGACATCAATGCTTGAATGGATGAGTACATGGGACTTGACCCAAATATCAGAAATCAGATTTCATTTGCGAACTATTGCAATTTCAGATCAAGGAATGGGTCAAGAATGGATAGATGACCTCATACACAACAACCCCATAGAGATTTACAGCAAAGGTTGAGTAAGTTGACTCTCCCTCCTTTTGATGGTTCAAGGAAAAGTACTACACGTGCTTGGGTCCAAAAGTTGGACACATATCTTTCACTCTATCATGTCCACTTCTTTCCATCCTTAATCCCACCCTACTAGTGTTTTTAAACACTATATATATTATATAATATTAAAATATAAATAATATAATTAAAAATAAATAAACATTAATAAAAAGTCAAATAAAGTCAAATTTTCAAATTTAAAAGTTGGCACCCAATTTTGGGGCCTTGGACCCTTTCCACCCAGCAAGTATAAAGCTATCAGCAAGTCTTTTAGAGGGCATAATTGGATTTTTGGAGAGTTTCATTTGTGATGTGCAAGAAGAGCGAAACCCTTCAATTGCACTTTCGAGTTTAGGACAAAAACCCTACCTCTATTTAGGAAAATCCTAATAGGGTTTGCAACACTGAGCTAATATGCGTAATTGAATCTATTTTTCA